>CM035411.1:203171970-203771970 GCA_020310875.1 Ceratopteris richardii
CCTGAAAATTGGGGTTTTACTTTTGGACCCCTAAATGTTCTCCAAATTTTAGCATGTAATATATCATTGGATAGCTCTTGAGTAGCACTTTCCAAATCTGAAACAAAAACTTTTGCAAAAATTTCATCGATTTCAACCATTTTTTACCTTGGTTTGACCATGGTTGACTTTGTCTAAAACTGACCAAGACTAATAGTCTGTGCAATCCCTCTTGTGGAAGGTTGCATTTCCAACATATATAACAATAACCAATAAGACATCTAAGGATCCTTCCTTAATTGTGATATGTGAAAAGATGCACATATGCTATAGGTTATGTAATGTCCTTGTTTTGAAAAGACAAGTGATGCGCATTTGAAAGAATATTTTAAGATACACTCAAACCATATACTTGTCTAACAAAATTCCCCAAATGTCAAAAAAAATGAATTTCAAAACACCTTGTTGCCCACTTTTTTATGTTCCACATGATGAAACAAAAATCCTTTTTGTCATGATCTACGTTCATAATACGTTGGCTTGAAGAACAAATAAACATGCATAAAGTCAATTTTAAGGTTAATCTAAAACAAAATTTCATTATGCCAAATATAGGGATTTTCACTAGCACTTTGGGATACAAGTCTTGCCCATAAGATGATTGTCACTATCGCTTCATAATCAAAATATGTTTTTATTTTGAAGAATTGCAATCCCCCCAAAAATCCTATCTATGTGAATTTCAAATTGATGGTTGGTTGTGATGGTGATAGGTTTGATGATAAAGCATTACATTGTCAAGACAATGATATTTTATTTATCTATAATGTACAATGAGGCATTTGATATGCATCCATTATGATATTTAATTTATCTATACAATGTACAATGAGGCATTTGATATGCATCCATTATGTTGTGATGAAAGTAAGAAAGTTTATGTATAACCTAAGTGTTCGATCATTAAAAAGTTATCAAACAAATATTGAAGTGTCTTCACAAGACAATGGATTATGCACTCTTCTTTTCCAAGGGTAACATTTGCATCTTATCTTAAAATTTGATCACCTTGTTTAAAAAACAACAAGCTTTATTATATCTACTTATTCTTTATGCTTTTTCAGCAAAACTAAGCCTAGTGAGCTCGAAATTTTTGTGTAAAACCTTCCATATGCAAGATCTTCCATGCCCATCCCTTCATGTTTCTAGAAAGAGTATGCCTTACCTCTTGACTTATCAACAAGAAAAAGAGCAAGCATGTACAGTTCCTAGTACCTTGACAAATAATAAAGTGACCTTCCTCGTATTATTGGTGCAAGCAAAAGAATGGTGACTCTTACAAATACTATTTGATAGTTCTATGGACAAAATTGTTGACTTCATAACAAGATAAGATGGAAGAAATGCTATGATTGCAGACACACAAATGTATACGATATGCTACTTGGTTAAGACATTGTTTTATTTCTCAAGTTTAAGACGTAAATGCTATCTCACCTACATCCTTTGAATGAATTCTATTTACAATGCAAGCTTGTGGACTATGGTAAACATTACCAAAAGTTCATACCTATGATACATGCATAGTACAAAGTAGAGATTTAAATCCAGATTTAAATCGTAGAGGTTTTTAAAAATAAAAATAAAAATCGAGGTTTTTATTCATCAAGAGATTTTTTTTTCCTTGTAGCCAGTGTATGCACAATACCTATTCAACTCAAGAGATTTTTATTTTTTTCTTGTTCTAGTGTATTCACGATACCTATTGGACAGTAGTGAAAGTAGTGAAAAGTTATATGACCTTGAGGTTTGTTAGTTGTTTTACTTCAATCATATGTGAGATGCCACCAAAGAGTTTTTGATAACATTGCAGTCATATAAACTCTATACTATCATTCAGCCACAAGTTGGTACAGATTCATATTGGACATGGACTTAATTTGTTGCCAAAAAATGTACATACACAATTGAAGAAACTTGGCTTTGTAGCTTTCTGAACATTTAGTTAGGTGGATTTTAGACTTTAGTACAATACAATCAATAGTGATTGACTCCTTATTTTTTTATTTGCTTTAAAAAGTATTACATAATAGCTAAGGAAGACATCCTTTCTAGAATTTAAAAACACAGTGTTGTCTTCTTAAATCACTAAGCATCCATCTTAACTTAATATAGTTAATCAAATCTCTAATAGGCAAGAAAATAATATAGTTCTACCTAGTGAGCAAAGTAGTAATATATGATAGACTACTAGCAAGCATAAGCATCACAATGATTAAATTTTAATTAAAAAAAGAGATCTACCATATAAAACTTTAAAAAAAAAAGAATAAAAATCACCCATAACAATTTAAATTGAAGGTGCAATTCATACGATTTTTATATAATAAAAATCGTAACATTTCTTTTTACTACGGATACATAAGCACAAGCGGGGAGCACATGTATGCTTATGTCTTAATGTTCCTAAAAGGACAAGTGGACCGTGTAAGTGGTTGGCACATACTTCTGAGATATAATTCAAAGTTAAATTTGCCACATGTGCAAACAAAAATTAGACAACATAGGTGACAAGAGACAAGTTAACAAGCAAATATGCACCAATTTCATTACTAGATCAATAATGTCACCAAACCCTACTTAAGGAGCAAATCACCCATAACAATTTAAATTGAAGGTGCAATTCATACGATTTTTATATTATAAAAATCGTAACATTTCTTTTTACTACGGATACATAAGCACAAGCGGGGAGCACATGTATGCTTATGTTTTAATGTTCCTAAAAGGACAAGTGGACCGTGTAAGTGGTTGGCACATACTTCTGAGATATAATTCAAAGTTAAATTTGCCACATGTGCAAACAAAAATTAGACAACATATGTGACAAGAGACAAGTTAACAAGCAGATATGCACCAATTTCATTACTAGATCAATAATGTCACCAAACCCTACTTAAGGAGCCTCCATTAGAGCATGTCTCTTCGACATCATGGGCTCCCCTTCATGTACGATATGAAGATTCAAGTTGAAAGCACATCTTCGAATAAGCCCACTCAAAAAAAGAGGACATTGCTCATAACGGCTTCATTTACTTAAGCAAACGTCGAAGATCAATGATCATAATATACTTTCACAACGAAGTTCATGATAAATGTTTTGTTGGATGACGCTCCTTTTCATATAGTCAGCTTATTATCAAGATATAAAACTTATTACCAAACAAATTATGACTCAATGCATTTGAGTAATACAAAATTTACATGAATGTGGAGATACAAAACAATGCTATAATCAACTGCTAATATGGCTCTCAGCATATATATTAGATGCAGAACATGTCCCTACACCTTGGATATGGAAGATCTACATCCATGGCATTTTTCTCAATGAAAGGAATAGCATGATCACATAGTACATGTGACATACATAGCCTCTCCCATCTAAAATGTAATATTATCAACATGTTTTCGTGAGCATATTAGAGAAGGGTTTCAACAAAAAACCCAATTACTAGGATGTAATTTCGTTGCATGCCATGGGACTTTCTATTGACCACATCAAAGGCAAAAGTCAAGGAGTTCCCATGGAGAAGTACATGCACATTGTGATTCATTGAAATGGAATGTGCTAGCCTAAGCAAATAGTAGAAAGAGATATGAAATATTCTAGGTACCTAGTCTTGACATTTTGCTAAGTACATCTAATTTTGACATGGTCAATAGACATATCCTTGAGAATTAACGTCTAGGGGCACAAGGGTGCTATCTTGCAAAGCCTTTTGGTGAGCAATGGATTGTAACATCTCACTCTTACACATTACTTCCAAAATTAAAGTACCGATACAATTAACCTCACTAAGAATCCAAGACTCACATTTGCTTGATGGCAAAACAACGAAAAGTATCGATCAATCGTGTGTCATTGGATTCAAATACCAAATGACATGATTTTTAGATCCAAAGGGTCAAACTCAAACCTTACAATACCCTCAAAGCTATTATTCATGTTCATTACCATGTTTTATGCCTTACATGCCCAATGATTATACTTCTACAATGTATATTTAGTTGCAACTTGCCCTCCACAGTAGCATTCTAGAACAGAATAAACAATCTCACATTGTATCTAACACATGTTACTTTCACTTTTGCACAACAATTCTCTTCTTTCTTATCGATGACAAGGTTGTATATTCCCTCTTGTGATCATTGATTGTATATGTTACTTCATTTGGCCCAAAGTGGAGGATATCGGGCCTCGAGACTTCACCGACACCAGATTGCGGAGATCCAGGCTTCTGACCATCGCGCCATGGAGGAGAGACGATCCCAGATGATGGCCGATCCCGTTGCAGCCATCAGGGTGGCCCTGACTCCACCTCCATCTATGTATCACATCTTACACCCACCCACTAGCACAGGATGGAGCTAGTTAGTCGTTTCATATGCATTCTCATGGTTGTACTACCCTTTTGCATATAGACTATCATAGATATCGCACTCCATACACCCCCCCCCCCGCCATTTTCATGGGTATCCCCACATGCATACTACGGAGATCTATATCAGCTTAACCAGTTTCTTTTCAGCACTTTATCTTTTCTGATTGACAGAAGATACACCCATGTACATCGATTTGTCCCATAGTCCGAGTTCGGCCTCCTAATAGACGTAAAACTTTCTCTCTCTCTCTCTTCTCTCTCTCTCTCTCTCTCTCTCTCTCTCTCTCTCTCTCTCTCTCTCTCTCTCTCTCTCTCTCTCTCTCTCTCTCTCTCTCTCTCTCTCTCTCTCTCTCTCTCTCTCTCTCTCTCTCTCTCTCTCTCTCTCTCTCTCTCTCTCTCTCTCTCTCTCTCTCTCTCTCTCTCTCTCTCTCTCTCTCTCTCTCTCTCTCTCTCTCTCTCTCTCTCTCTCTCTCTCTCTCTCTCTCTCTCTCTCTCTCTCTCCCCACCCTCCTCTCCCCCCCCCCCTCTCCCCCCCTCCTCCCCCCCCCTTCCTCCCCCTCCTCCCCCCCCTTCCCTCCCCCCCTCCCCCCCCGGGTCCCCCCTCCCTCCTCCCCCCCCCTTCCCTCCCTCCCCCCCTCCCTCCCTCCCTCCCTCCCTCCCTCCCTCCCTCCCTCCCTCCCTCCCTCCCTCCCTCCCTCCCTCCCTCCCTCCCTCCCTCCCTCCCTCCCTCCCTCCCTCCCTCCCTCCCTCCCTCCCTCCCTCCCTCCCTCCCTCCCTCCCTCCCTCCCTCCCTCCCTCCCTCTCTCTCTCTCTCTCTCTCTCTCTCTCTCTCTCTCTCTCTCTCTCTCTCTCTCTCTCTCTCTCTCTCCCCCCCCCCCACACACCCCCCCAAAACTTTCATGGGCATTTCCAATTGCATACTACAGACATCTATATCTGCTTTACGAGTTTTTCAGCACTTTTATTTTTTCCGATTGACAAAAGACAACATGTACATTGATTTGTCTCATCGGCCAAGTTCAGCCTCCTAATAGACGTAAGACACATTCTTTCTTTCTTTCTTTCTTTCTTTCTCCCCCTCCCCCTCCCCCCTCCCCTCCTCGCCCCTCTCTCTCTCTCTCTCTCTCTCTCTCTCTCTCTCTCTCTCTCTCTCTCTCTCTCTCTCTCTCTCTCTCTCTCTCTCTCTCTCTCTCTCTCTCTCTCTCTCTCTCTCTCTCTCTCTCTCTCTCTCTCTCTCTCTCTCTCTCTCTCTCTCTCTCTCTCTCTCTCTCTCTCTCTCTCTCTCTCTCTCTCTCTCTCTCTCTCTCTCTCTCTCTCTCTCTCTCTCTCTCTCTCTCTCTCTCTCTCTCTCTCTCTCTCTCTCTCGCCCCCCCCCCACACACACACACATATCATTCACCTCCCATACTACTTGTCCCTTGCATCAAAATAAATAGTTTCTAGAGTGCTCTAATGTAGACATCATCGTGTACGGCCAACAGTATTTTCCTCCAGCTTTGCCTCATTGAAAGGAACATATGAGTATTGTATGACCTTCTTGAACTTGACCGACTATTTATATCCTATGAGAAGCTCCTATAATGGACTTTGCATCAAGCTTACAGCTTGACTAAGGTTAACGTGCAAAGATTCATCATGATTAACAATATGTAAGAAGTCATATGAAGCAAGTTTGCCGAACTGAATGTCTTTAAGGATCACATATACTGATGTTAAGAAGATCAGTTGCATACGTACATTGTACCCTCCCGAAGATGTGATTAATGTACCTTGAACAAGCTTCAAACATTACATCAATTCACTATCTACAATATGCGCCCAGCCATATCTTTGTTGTGTTCTTTTCTTCTTTCAACCCTCAAATTCAAACTCTTCTATTTATGCTCTATTCAAAAATTTTGTTGCATGCATGCATACACACACATACCTACATACATACAATACACATGATAAACTTTAAGCATACAAATATGAGAGAGAGACAGTGTATGTGTGTTTATGGTATATGTATGCACTGTGCAGTGTGTATGTTTTAGTAATTTTATGTATGTAAATGTGCATGAGTCTATATTCGACACACACACACACACACATACTGATACATGGATTCTGGAAACACACACAAAGACTTCCATGCGTGCTAGTGTATGCACATGTGTATAACACTAAAGAATGCAGATAATGAATCAAACCTTGAGGTACAGTATACTGCTGAGATTGTGCATGTACCTTATGGACCATACAGGACATAACTAACCAGCTTAACAATCTGAAATAAAATATTCTTGAATCTCTAAAGTTTCAACCACACCATTTGAAAAGGCTTTTCTCCTGGATATCATTGTCATCACAAAGTTTGCCGACAATGCCAATACATACACATTTAAACCTTTTATCCATTTAGTATCACAAACGGAACAAAGGCTTCAGCTTACTTTTTTGGGGGGAGTAAAAATCTTGCAACTATCACCAATTGAAGAGACAAAGGTGTAGAGCAATAGACTCAAGAGAGCTACCTTCGTGAGAAACATTGGAAATCATATTAATCAGCCATCTTAATGTAAGCAATTGCCATCTTCTTTGAGGAAAAAAATAAACTTGCATACAGATGTTGATTAGTTCATACATCAGAATGCAAACAGAATGAAGGCATACATATACTTCAACCCTGCACATGATCTTTGAATGTCATCATTTGAACACAAAGGCATGCAATCTGTTGAAAATCAAAATAGCAAGATGTTCACTAGGTTCATTTATTTAGGCATACCATCTGGCAGAATCTATATGTGCAAATACATACCTGTCTAATTCTTCCTTCATTAAAGGATCTAAGTCATCATCCCCATCAAGTTCAGTGTCAAAAGTGAAAGCATCATCAGACTCCTGCATATATACATAATAGAAAACAGAGCTTTCTTATGTAGGACAATATTTCTCAAATGTCACATGTTACTCAAAAGCTCAGATGCATTTAAAGTATTATAAGTAGGACCAATGTAATCAATCTGCACACACATCTTAACTTATTACAAACTGAATAAGCCTGCTATAGCTGTTTGCTGCAACAAATATTCTGCTGTTTATTCTAGTAGTGCATTTCCTAGCATTTCTCTTACAATTGTTGACAGATTAAAACATAAAACTTTTTGCCTTGCAGTAATTTCAACAATCATATCCTTTCTGATTTGATGACTCTGAATTCCTTGTACATAAAATGAACTTAGAAGGATCTTAACACAGACTTTGTGTGGGAAAATATAAAAAAGCAATCCTACCTCTCTGGTCAGAATGTCAATAGACAGCAGGTTATTCTAAGTGTGCCAAACACAATTACTTAATACTTGTAGAGACACCATCATACATAATAAATGTGACTTTCTGTCCAGCAGCCTGCCTCGGTTGAAGTAAAAGCACAACCTATAAGAATAAAATATTTATCAACCAGGAATAGTCCATGCTAAAGAGCTCACTTCGTCTAGTTGATCATGCAGAAACTCAAAAAAAACTTCCAGATAGTTGTGTTATAGAGAAAGTAAAAGAAATCTGTCATGATGTGTAATCGAGGATTGTCGTGGAATATATGTGCACTCGCAATAAGCTCAAATGCATTGGTTGTATCCCTAACATATTGTTTCGACCAGTTCCTTCAACCAGGCTTCTTCAAATGCTGTCAAGTATGAAGCATCCATATATCTTAGAGCATTCAATGTCAAGTGCAAAGATGTCAAAATAGAAAGCAAGCATTTGTCACATCTCACATTCAGAATAATAAACAATCAAGCAGGCTGAAACGCCAGACCTAGGGTCAAAAAAAACAGAAAAGCTAGCCTGTAACAAGCAGTAAAACCAACATCATAAAACACAAAAGAAATCATGCACAAACAATACACAATAATGGAATGCTTATTATTATCCTTACCGGGTCAATTTTACTACTGGAAGCATTTTCAGATATTTCCGCTTTTGAATGTTCTTTCTTCTTTCGATGATTGCGCTTCTTCTTACATCTTCCTCCCTTTCGACTTTTGGAATCTACAAAGAGAAGCAAATATAATAAACTGAATCTGCTGGAATCCCTCCCTCCCTCCCTTTTCCCCCCCTTTCCCTCCCTCCCTCCCCCCCCCCCCGTTTCCCTCCCTCCCTCCCCCCCCCCCCCCCACCGGGGCATTTTCCCTCCCCCCCTTCCCCCCCCCCTTCCCCCCCCCTTATTCCCCGGGCAGATATAGCGATAAGGGTCCATGCATGTTTTGTAATGGGAGAGGCCTTGTTGCCACTTTAGGCATACCCTTTGGGTCCATTCCAACTTTCTGCAATTACTAAGAGATAGCGAAGCCAACGCTACACACGCCGGCCAAGGTAATTGCCACCTTAGGAAAACGGGCCCATTGACGGCCCACTATGCTATGTTTCAAAAACGACACAGACATGCAACACATCATTGTGACTCACAGTGCGTGCAACTTACGATCGATCAAAGCGGATTACGGTGCATATTTTTGTGCGACTTATGGCGCAACGGCTTAGAGCGCATTGAGACAACTTACTACACGAAACAATTTATGCATGTCGACCGGACTAAACCCTTAGGACAAACCCCGGCCACGAAGGAACCCGCAAGCATCCCCAACCTTAGGCAAGAGCGAAAAGGCATTTTTCCAACTCACAAACTCATGGAGTTGCGGCGTGACGGCTTACATACTCGTCGGCCACCCAAAAATGGGCCTATCGAGGGCCTAAGTTTCGTTTTACCCTAAGGCACAGACGTGTGGCACATAGTGCAACTTACAGTCATGCCGATCGAGTTACTTGAAATTTTGCCCCGGCCACAAAGGGGCCTTAACACGGCATCCAGATAGGGCACAGACGAGAGGGCAAGGCCACGAACCTTACATCCATCGTTTTACTCAAAATGCATACCCCGGCCTCGTTCAGCCCTACAAATAGCACACACTTCATTTTGGAAAACTCTTGGCACGTCGGCACGAGTAAACGATGAGACTTTATTTCGTCCATAAAATTTTGGGTCTCAAGGCGCTCACTACCCCATCCGATGCCATACCCTCGCGAGAGAACATATTTTAGTTGGCCTTTATGCTTCCATATTTGTGCTTAACTCGGGGACAACTCAAATAAAAGATATAACTTTATTTTCATAGGGATAGGCCTTGCGGTCGATAAGCGATTTGAGCGCCCGTTGCATTTCGGCACATGGAACCTTCAACGTTTTCTAGCACTATTCCTTGTCGACCCACCCGCAATGCAGCACATGGAAGGGTCAAAATATACAAAAGGAGAGTCCCTGGGGCATTTATGCCCAACAATTTTCCACTTAAAGGACCAAGGACACTCCTTTAAGCTAAGTAACTCCCACCATATGTCTACATAGCTGATGTTGTGCCTTGGGTAGACACTTCGTGAGCAGAAGTCTGTGAAGTATTGACCTTGATCAAAGTGACCAGGCCATCCTCTAACACCTCTCTCATGAACTGATATCTGACATCGATATGTTTTGTGCGAGCATGGAACATGGGATTCTTTGCCAAACATATGGCACTCTGGCTATCGCATCTAGGAGTGCCTTTTCAGGCATCCCAAATTCACTACACAAGCAAGCTAACCAAATGGCTTCTTTGGAAGCCTCTGTGGTTGAAATATATTTAGGCTTTGTAGTAGATAGTGCAACTATCCTCTGAAAACCAGAGCACATGAAATAGCTCCACCTGCAAGGGTGTATACATAGCCACTTGCAGACTTTTGTGTGTCCATATCACCTACAATGTCTAAATCACAGAATCCTTTTCACTCCAATGGACACTTTCCATAACATAGGCATTTACCTTTGGTCCCTTTCAAATATCTCAAGATAGACTTGACAGCCTCCCAATGAGCTTTGCCAGGATGAGCCATGAACCTGCTAACTCCTCCCACTTCATGAGCAGTGTCTGGCGGAGTGGCAACCATAGCATACATGAGTGAACCACAAGCTGATGCATATGGAACACTCTTCATGTAGTTGAATTTATCATCATCTTTGAGACAGTCATCCTTGGAAAGCTTAACATGTGGCTGCAATGGCACTCAAAGAGGCTTAGCATCAGCCACATTAAATCTGTCCAGCACTTTTTCAATGTACTTTTCTTGGGATAAATGCAAAGTATGCTGCTGTCTATCCCTTTTTATTCGCATACCAAGAATATGCTCAACTTCTGCAAGGTCTTTCATTGAGAATGCAGAGTTCAGCTGCTGTTTTAGAGCATTTAGAGTGCTCTTTTTCTTCTCAGCCAGCAGCATATCATCGACATACAGCACAAGAATGACTGGGCTGCCATCTTCATCCTTTTTAGTGTACAAACAGTGGTCTGCATGGCTTCTTTTGAACCCATGTTTGAGCATGAATGCATCAAACTTCTTATACCATTGTCTGGCGGCTGTTTCAGCCCATATAAGCTCCTTTTCAGCTTGCATAACAGATGCTCTTTTCCAGGAATGGCATATCCTTCTGGCTGTTTCATTTACAGCTCTTCGTCTAAATCACCATACAAAAAGGCTGTTTTAACATCCATTTGGAATAACTCCAAATCCAATGCAGCTATGAGAGCAAATAACACATGTAATGTGGTCATTTTAACCACCGGAGAGAATACCTCTTGGAAATCAATGCCCTCTTTTTGGGCATATTCCTTAGCAACCAGCCTTGCCTTATACTTGGGTTTGCCATCAACAGTTTTGATTTTGAATACCCACTTGTTGGGAAAGGCCTTCCTACCTTTGGGCAACTTAACCGAATCCCAAGTATCATTTGCATGCAAGGCTTCATCTCTTCCTGCAGGGCCAACTCCCACTTCGTCTTGTGCTCACATAGCTTTGCCTCTTTATAAGTGAGAGGCTCATCCTCATCTGATAATGTAATGTACACAGGGTTCATATCTGTTCACTCGCCTCCTAGGACGTGTAGATCTTCTTACCCAATGATCCACATTATTTGACAATGGATGTTGGGAATCGAACTCACAACCTCCCGATTAGGAGTATGATGGGCTAACCACTTGCCCCAAAGCCATGGTTGTCCTAATCCTCTCTCTTAAGGCGTGTTCAACCATCTCCTACTAGGATTATGTGAATTCCTTCCCCCTTAGATTGAACATTGTCCTCAATGCTCATTTGTGGACCCTTCTAACTCTTGGACCCACTTTCCATGCATGAGCGCTTCCACCAACCTCAAACTCAAGCACATGGACCAAATTTGGACCTATCCCATCCTCAGTGGGTGCCCAAATGCCCATGCATCTTCATCCAAGGCCAGTTTCACACTCACCACGGATAAGCGCTTTTTCCAAGTGCCCATGAATGAGGAGCGAATCTCCGTCTCGTCCAATTTTTCAACAAGGCTCTGATACCAAGGTTGGGAATCGAACTCCCAACCTTCCGGTTAGGAGTACGATGGGCTAACCACTTTCCCCAAAAGCCATGGTTGAGGATTACTTCCTAATCCTCTCTCTTAAGGTGTGGTTCAACCATCTCCTACTAGGATTATGTGACAATGGATCTACATCAAGAGGTACTTCAACTTCTTCATTGTTAATGGGCTGCTATACATCATTTCCAGCCCTGTTTTCAGCTTGAATAGGTGGCTATTTGCTGTCCAACATCATCTAGCTCAATAACCACTGGCTCATTTTCATTTCAAGCCAAATGTGGTGCATCCTGAGGGTTCATATCAGATTTAACCAGTGGCTGTACATGCTGAGATTTGACCTTTTTTGGTCACTCTTAGAGGCACAATAATTTTTTAGCAGCCTTGCCTCATTAAATGCAACATCCTGGCTGCATATTACGTTCTTGAGTTACGTAGCCCATTTCACCTTCATCTCATATAACGCATGAAGATTCCTTTTATGGACTTTGCATTTAACTTGCTTCTCAACTCAAGCCTTATATGCACAAAAGACGCGTAGGTAGTCATATGAAGTTGGTTTGCCATACCAAACCTCTTCCAAAATGCCACCTTTTAAGGACATATGGGGGATCGGTTGCAAACATGAACAGCAGTTTTCAAAGCCTCTCCCCAAAAATCCATGAGGGAGATTAGCTAAAATCCATGAGGGAGATTAGCTGTGGATAGCATGCATGTCACCTTCTCACATAAAGTCTTGTTATACCTTTCAGCCACACCATTGGAAGAAGGGCTGTAAGGGACTGTTAGCTCCCTCTTAATACCAAGATTTTCACAAAATCTATTGAATTCAGCACTTGTAAACTCACACCCATTATCTGTACGTAAGCATTTCAGCTTTCTACGTGTTTGGGTGGTCACAAATGCATGAAATTTCTTAAATGCAGCAAAGGCTTCATCTTTAGATTTTAACAAATATACCTAAAGCTTCCTAGAGTAGTCATCAACAAAAGATACGAAGTAAAGAGCACTGCCCATAGATTTGGTGGGCATGCTACAAACATGAGAATGAACAAGATCAAGCACATTAGACTTACGAGAGACACTAGAGTAGTAGGAATTCTTTACTTGCTTACCATATTCGCATTCATTACAAAAATCAAGTTTTAAGCCTTTAGCATCAAACTTGTCCAAGTTACATAGTTTATAAAGGCCTTTTTGGCTCACGTGGCCTTATGCCACGATTCCGTATGTAAATGGATTTCAGCCAAAGCAATAAACTTTCCCAGCAAGGCTTTACCATGCAAGCAATAAAGAGTCCCTTTCTTTATACCTTCAACAATCAGCCAAGAACCTTTAATAAGCTTCCATGTCCCCTTCTCAAAGAAGGTGCTATATCCATGCATATCCATTTGCCCAACAGACAATAGGTTTTTCTTGATGCTTGGTACATATCTTACATCATGCAAAACCAACTCATTAGTGCAATCTATAGTGAAGTACACTATGCCAATACCTTCAATAGAACAAGCATGGTCATTTCCAAGATATATATGCCCATGGTTGTCTGCATAAAAGGTAGTAAAACACTCCTTAATAGGAGTAACATGGAACGATGCACCTGAATCGACAATCCATGTTTGTGACAAAGAATCATTCACAGTAAACAAGGCATCAGTCAGATTCCTCTTTGTGATATGCATATCTTGTGCATGAATATTAACAGAAGTATCATTAACTTTGGCATGATCTACTTCCATAGTAGCCTAAGAATATCTTCTCCATCTTATAGCTCCTCAATGACGACACTAGAGGACACATTGGCCTTCTCTTTGAGGTTTTTTGAAAGTGAAACAACCAATGTTTCCCATGAATCAGGTAAGGCCATCAACAAGAAGATGCCTTAAGCTTATCATCAAATGCAGACTAGCTTACGCATAAGATGCACTTGATTTACAGGCATGGTATTTTCATAACTTGCCTTAAGCTTCTCCCATACCTGAAAAGCAATTGTCAGGCCCTTCAGATCCACTAAGATTTCATCTGATCCAACCATCTTTATATAAGTGATGGCCTTCTTGTTTAGGTTCATCCATGCTGCATTCATCATATCTTCATGCTTTACTTCCTCAAGAGCCCTTTTGCAATCTTTAAAAAAGAGGATGCCAAGCATTCTCCCTTTCCACAAATCAAAGCCACTACCCTCAAATCTCTTTATCTCAAACAGCATCAGAGGAGGTAAAAGCCATGTTTGTACACTGAGAGCTTCAAATTTTCACCAAAAAAAGATAAAATTCACCAACTATTATGTGCACAATCACATGACGAGACTATACTGAGAAATTAAGCCCAAGAACTGTTCAAAACTTGCAAAAATCAATTTCTGAAATTTTCAGCAAAAAAATTCAAAGAGATCAAGCAAGTTGTAATTGCAACATAAACAACAAATTTGTTGTTTTTCAACCACAATAGACATACATAGATGCAAAACACATCAATGGGTGCTTGTTTTTACAAAAGCCTTAATTTTGGGGACATTATGACATGTAAAATTTGAGAAATGGCCTGTTGTAATAAGTTTCCAGCAACTATGCACTTCCACGATCCTTATACATGTACTCCCATTTGAAAATGAGAGAGAATTTTTGCAACAAAAGAACCAGTAAATGAAAAACCAGTAGTATGGATGCTGAAAATGACATGTGAGAATACAAGAAGAATAGTGGAATAGGTGCTCCATGATAACTCTCTAAAAAACTCAAAATTTGCTTCAGCTTTGCTTTAGGATGGAGTAATCCTTCAAAATACAACATTTTTATCGTGAAAAATGAAGGTTTTTCGTGATGAGATTCTCCCAAATACAAGAAAACGCCTTCAGCTTAGCATAAGCTGAAGTAGAAAAACATTTGGAGCAACTTTGTCGCGACGGAACAGCTCAAAGCTCTGATACTAGTTGAAAGAGACCACACAGAACCAACAATTGGTATCTGAGCAATAAATTTAGAGTACACAGAGAATTTAGCCACATTTAAGAACATCAAATCTTCATGCCACGTTCAAGTCAAGCTCGGCCACATATTCAAGAGTGGTCATCATGTCATTAATCTTTATGAAGAGGCTGAATAATATTTTGAAGAGAAACACTCCAAAAGGGGTGATATTGAAGAGCAGCTTGGCAGATTTCAGGTATTTCAGCAGCAATAGAAGTGTGGACACTATATATGCAAGAATTTTCTATTAATTTGTTGGATTTGCTGGAATTAACAGTCAAAACAGTTTGGAGAGCATTGCTTCCTTGTGTACATGTGAAGTGATGTTCAACTACTAGTCAATCTTCTAAGTGCTCCTTGAAGTTGGTTACTCAACCATACATGGGGAGTTGGCATATCCAACTTGGTGGTCATCGACGAAGACTTATGTGAGCAAGGAGGGGTTATGTCTTCTACATGATGGAACTTATATCGGATCAACATGTGGGGAATTATACGTAGCACCTTGTATGTGTGTGTGTGTGTGTGTGTGTGTGTGTGTGTGTGTGTGTACAATAAGTGTAGTTAAGAGCATATAAACTTGATTTGAAAAGTACTTACCAACCTTGATAACCTTGGGAGTATGTTTGAGTCTATATCATATTCAATTACATAGCATCTTATAGTCTATATCATATTCAATTACATAGCATCCCATATTTGCCTCTATCCTTCCAAGTAGTATTTGACTGAGAAGAGCGGGGGATGTGTGAGTTCTCTTTGTGATGTGTGTTTAGAGGGATCTCTTCATGACAAAGATCCCTGTGTGTGCTTGTAGGATACCTTGCCTGATATGTGAAAAATATGCAGGTACCTAAACAATCTCTAAAACAGATAACAAATATACGTACCTGGCATATTCCCCCAATATCAAGTTAGGAGGGGATTGTTAAAAAATATGTCATTGGGGAAACCCTCTACTAGGGATTCCACATGCAAGTTTATAAGATAAATAAAAATATATCTCGAAAATGCTCAAAAATGGTCCCATTTCTTGGAAATGGTGTAAATATATGTCAAAAAAATTTACTACATAATGTGACAAAGGTCAATGAGAGCTATCCAACCATATATATCACTTGGGTGTTTGGGCATGCACCACCAAAAACATGCTCCAACCCAAAGCCTAATTTTCTGAATTAAGAGTGAAAAGCACTCTTATTGTGAAAAGCAAAAGTTGACACATGTCAAAATAATTTGCAATTGATCCAATGGATTACAATTGTGCCATATGGCAATAAGAAAGCAAGGCAACAACTGTACCCGATAATTAAAAAAGCCTTAATAGTTTTTCTGCATTAAAAATTCCAATAGTCGTTTTTAGGTTTTCCCTAAAAAGATTTTTGTCCAACTTTTGGGACTTAGTTGTGGATATAAAAAGACACTATTGGAGGGCTCTATCATCACAAATCGGAGCTCTCTTATGAGCAAGCTTGCAAAGAGTGGTCCCTTCAACTTGGAGAGGTGGAGTTGTGTTTTCTCCATCACCTACAAGGTGTGCAACACCTTGCATCTTATCTATACGGACAAGATCATACTTCAACCTTGGAGATTATTGGAGTTATTGGACAGCTTGTATTTATCATTTTGACACCAAGCGTATTTTTTATGCTCTCTTGTAACTTCAAGCAAGGAATGTAATGATTGTATTTGAAGCTTTGCTCCTTACATCCCTCTCATGTGTAGCCTTCTCTATCTTTGTCTCTAAATTGATTGTGGGACTAAAAACCAACAGCATTCTCATGATTGTATTACCAAAGACATATAGAAGTGCATATCCCCTTGGAGATAGAGCTCCATCCCCATGGGATATACCATCTCCACCATCCCCATGACATCTTGATTTTATACCTATGTTCAATCTAGTTTATCTTGTATCGATTTTGTTTCATTTTTTCCAATTTTCTTTTCGATAGGGAGACTTTGTCTCATAGGCCAAGTTTGGACTTTTAGAAGATGTTAATATGACTCTCTCTCTCTCTCTCTCTCTCTCTCTCTCTCTCTCTCTCTCTCTCTCTCTCTCTCTCTCTCTCTCTCTCTCTCTCTCTCTCTCTCTCTCTCTCTCTCTCTCTCTCTCTCTCTCTCTCTCTCTCTCTCTCTCTCTCTCTCTCTCTCTCTCTCTCTCTCTCTCTCTCTCTCTCTCTCTCTCTCTCTCTCTCTCTCTCTCTCTCTCTCTCTCAGCGAGTTGAGCTACATCAGAGAGGTCCATCTATAGGGCTCATGCTCCACCAGGCAGCAGCACAGAGAGCACGGCGCCGACCACGCATGGGCGGATATCGTCGACCACGACTATATCATGAGGATGTATCACGCATGAGGATTGCCTACGACCACATGATGGAACATAGGCGTACCACCACCCCCTGGGTTGTCTTCCTTCAGGAGGCACTCAGACCACCACCGATGTACCACATACTACACCCACCTCCACCCATCACTTGTCGCTAGGGCGTTTTACTCACATTTTGGATCCCCCCATGTATTAGGTGGCCACTATCTGCAGAGTCAGAGCCACGTCTCCCCAGCCTTTTCCAGCCCTATATAGCTTTGTGTAGCGATATACCTTTTATTTCATTTTATCTTCTACACAGGGTTACTACACTTGTACATGGTTTTTGTCTCATAGGCCAAGTTTGGCCTCCAGAAGACGTTAATATGACTTTCTTTCTTTCTTTCTTTCTCTCTCTCTCTCTCTCTCTCTCTCTCTCTCTCTCTCTCTCTCTCTCTCTCTCTCTCTCTCTCTCTCTCTCTCTCTCTCTCTCTCTCTCTCTCTCTCTCTCTCTCTCTCTCTCTCTCTCTCTCTCTCTCTCTCTCTCTCTCTCTCTCTCTCTCTCTCTCTCTCTCTCTCTCTCTCTCTCTCTCTCTCTCTCTCTCTCTCTCTCTCTCTCTCGCTGTAGCCATCAGGGCGGCCTTGACTCCACCTCCACCTATGTACCACATCTTACACCCGCCCACTAGTACAGGATGGAGCTAGTTAGTCGTTCAGATGCATTATCATGCTTGTACTACCCTTTTGCATATAGGCTACAGATATAGCACTCCATTCACCATCCCCCCATCCCACTTTCATGGGTATCTCTAAATGCATACTACAAAGATCTATATCAGCCTTACCAGCTTTTTTTTTTCAGCACTTTTATCTTTTCCGATTGACAGAAGATACACCCATGCACATTGATTTGTCTCATAGGCCGAGTTCGGCCTCCTAATAGACGTAAAAACACTTTCTTTCTTCTCTCTCTCCCTCCCTCCCTCCCTCCCTCCCCCCTCCCCCCCCCCCCCCCCTCCCCTCTCTCTCTCTCTCTCTCTCTCTCTCTCTCTCTCTCTCTCTCTCTCTCTCTCTCTCTCTCTCTCTCTCTCTCTCTCTCTCTCTCTCTCTCTCTCTCTCTCTCTCTCTCTCTCTCTCTCTCTCTCTCTCTCTCTCTCTCTCTCTCTCTCTCTCTCTCTCTCTTCTCTCTCTCTCTCTCTCTCTCTCTCTCTCTCTCTCTCTCTCTCTCTCCCCCACCCCCACACACACACTCATCAACGGCAACCAAAATTCAAAGATATAGTCATAGTATGAAACTTAAGTTCCATAGGTCCTAAGACTTGTACATATGAACTTGTCTTCCGAGTTTGATATTGCTTTCATTGAAGTTTGAGTGACCTTTAACTTTGAAATATTTGCTGAAATAATCCTCGATTTCCTTTTCTTTTTTCTTTTATTCGAATGTACCTATCTTTTTTTATAAAACGCTCAAACAAATATTGTCACTAGATATGTCATAAATCAAAGATACATTCCATAGTAAGATTTTGTGCAACTCACAAATAGAGAAAAGAAACAATTGCAAGTGAATCATTGTGAAAGAGTTTGGGTGCTATAAGATATGTATGGACTCTCATATACTTAATGAATTACAAGATGCATATCACAAAACACTCAACAATCAAACGAAGAATCACAAACAAAATTTATACATTCACAAGTACTCAGCAAAAATTGTTGCTTTACACCTCCACATGAAGAAGTTTCTTGAATATGTGGCACATAAAGCATAAAAGGTTCTTAGGAAGAATACCAAAAACTAAAAGCTCTCTATTTTTATCATAGACAATGCACATACTCATGTCAAATCTAACACTCAAACAATACTTTCACAATGAGATACAGATATTAAATTCTTGAAATATTAGACACATACAAGATACCAAAAAGATGGAATAATTTCCAATTGAGTATATTGTGGAGAACACAAAGTTTCCATCACAATCTATGGTGTTCGAACTCTCAACTTGTTCATCTTTAAAATGGTCATCCTTATCATCATCTACTACATCTCCAGAATCTCTTTTTGTTTCAATAATCTAAGTCTACATTTAGGTAATGATTTAAGTTTCTTACAATCAAAACAATTACCTTTCTTATGAATCTTCTTCTCAAACTTCAAATCTTATGAATCACATAGATCTTTTTAATCTTTACTAAATTTGAAAGCATAACCAAAACTCTTCCTAGATTTTAAGCTAGAACTTGTTATTCTTTCTCTTACCTTTGCATTTTGCTTTGATAGTTAATACTAGGTCACTCAATGCCTCTTCTACATCTCTATTGATCCTAAATTGTTCTCTTGTAACAAAAGATTTTGTAGTTGTCCCCGATGTTGGGGTAAAGTCCTAAATGACCCCTTTATAGTGTATACATGTGTATAGGCCTATTTATAAAGGCTATGTCACCTATTCTTTATTTTTTGGGCCAAGCTCAATGAGAACTTGGCCAACCCTAAAAGGGTTTTATATAACATAACTTAATAACATTTTGGGGCTCTCTCATTCATTGTGAGCTCCTCCAAAACTAGTAGACCAATTCTCTCTCTCTCTCTCTCTCTCTCTCTCTCTCTCTCTCTCTCTCTCTCTCTCTCTCTCTCTCTCTCTCTCTCTCTCTCTCTCTCTTCTCTCTCTCTCTCTCTCTCTCTCTCTCTCTCTCTCTCTCTCTCTCTCTCTCTCTCTCTCTCTCTCTCTCTCTCTCTCTCTCTCTCTCTCTCTCTCTCTCTCTCTCTCTCTCTCTCTCTCTCTCTCTCTCTACCCTTTTGCATATAGGCTATAGATATAGCACTCCATTCACCATCCCCCCCCCCCACTTTCATGGGTATCTCTACATGCATACTACAGAGATCTATATCAGCCTTGCCAACAATTTTTTTTCAGCACTTTTATCTTTTCCGATTGACAGAAGATACATCATACACCCATGTACATTGATTTGTCTCATAGGCCGAGTTCGGCCTCTTAATAGACGTAAAAACACTTTCTTTCTTTCTTTCTTTCTCTCTCTCCAAGGAGCTTCGCCTTCATCTTCAGCTAGCGCCTCCTTTCCAGCCCAAGGCCTCCACTTCTGAGGCACATACACGCATCCTCTACCCTTTCAACACCATATCCAAACCCTTTCACCCGAGCGTTAGCGTAATTGGATGGTCCCATGCCTCCTAAGTTGGGGGCAGGGGTTCAACCCTTGCAGGCTGCCATGGACACCTCTCAACAACTAGTGTTGAGATGAACATGTATGCCTTCGAGTTGTTCACACAAATGTTGGCCTCCGGATTGTTCAAAACCAGTTGACCCTTCAAGTTAGTTCAAGCAAGTTACCTCATCCAGCCTTGGGGTCATCCCTTGCCGCTCTACCTTAGCGGGCCTCCGAGCTCTGTATCCTTGTAATGTCGTGTGTCTTACCCCTACTTTGCAGGATACACGGGGTCCCATGGGTGTTATGCACACATCACTTGTACCTTTCAATTGATTCAAGCTTAGTCACAAGAGTAGATCTAAACGATCAAACTTCCTTTAAATAAATAAATAAATAAATAAATAAATAAGTAAATATATATATATATATATATATATATATATATATATATATATATATATATATATATATATATATATATATATATGTGTATATATACCTTCATAAGTTCATAGTTATCCAAACTTATGAACTCAAGATAGAGAACACAAACACATACACATTGGAAAAAATAACAAACAAAAGCAAGAGACTTAAGACCAATATAAGACATGAAAAATACAAACAAAAAGAAAACCAATACAAAAAGAGGAGCACACACACTCACACGAACACACACACTCACCAAAAAAAAAAAACACACACACACACACACAAAACAAAAAATAAATAAATAATAAAAATAAAATAAAAATAATAATAATAATAAATAGTTAAATAGTAATAAAAAATAATAATAAATTAAAAACGAAACAAATTAAAATAAAAAATATAAATATATAAAAATAGAAATTAAATTAAAAGAAAATAAATAAATAATAATAATTCAATAAATAAATAAATAAAAATTACAAATATATATATATATAAGCAAATTAAACAAAAACAAAACGAAACAAAAAGTGCATCGTCAACTTCTATGTCTGTCCTAAACAAGAAGTATCAGAATTAAACTTTATCATGCATAGCTTGGACAAATAGCTATGACATCCCTACTCATGTCATAAGTGCCCTAGAGTAGGTGCGGACTTTAATAAAGAGTCTTTCTAAATCAAGATCTCTAACAAAGTCAACGAACAGAGTTTCTATCACTTCCGGAAGTATATTACACACACACACACATACATACATACATACATACATACATACATACATACATACATACATACATACATACATACATACATACATACATACATATATATATATATATATATATATATATATATATATATATAAATAACTTTTTAAACGTGACCGTTGTGTCAATGATATAGAAAGTTTTCAAAGAAGACATACAAGACCTTGGCAATGAGTTAAGAGTGATGGTCACAAGCTTATCATCGTCTATAGTCACATTAAGTTGCAAGTCAATAAAATAAATCTTGAATTCTAATTAGATGTTCTTGAATTGAACTACCTTCTTCCAATCTCAAATTGTGTAGCCGATGTTTAAAAGATTGTTTTCTCACAATGTCCAAAAACTAGAATAAATCTTTTAATCTATCTTAAGCTTCTTTGGAAGTCAAACAAAGTCTAAGATGAGGAATCACATATCTCTTCACTAAAAGAAATAAAATGTCTAATGCTTGCGCATCCTTTGAATCCTTGTTGGAAACAATGTTAGAATAGCATAAAACCCTAATTTCCAACAACTCTAATTTTTGGGACTTAGCCAAATTTTGGTCATAGGACATCAAAAATTATTATGAGCTCATCAGATAGTACTTCAGAAGAGCTTTCATTCGGTAATAGGTATACAATATTCAATCATCATAGGTCTAGATAGTAGAAACGGTAGAAAACCCTAGTTTCGCAAATTTTTGTACTTTATGCCATTATGACATTGAAGGGGGAATTGGTGGAAACAATGTCAGAATAGCATAAATTCCTAAAGCAACCCTAATTTTTGGGACTTCGCCAAATTTTGATCACAAAAGGTAAAAAATTATTATGAGCTCATCATATAGTACTTCAAAGAGCTTTCATTCGGTACACAACATTCACTCATTAGAGGTCCAAAAACCCTAGGCTTTATGATGAGAATGAGCTTGTCTCTTTTGATAAAACACGAAATTCAGAAAATTGGATGTATAAGGCTAAGCTTGCTTCCAAAGGTTATACTTAAGAAAGAGGCATTCATTTTGATGAGACCTTTGCTCCCGCATGCCGAATGACCATTGTTCGTAGCATTTGTGCACTTGTAGCTCATCATGGTTGGAACATACATCAATTGAATAGTAAAACTACATTTTTGAATGGTGATTTATAAGTGTATGTATTTGCCCCATGGTTTTGTGCAAAAAAGGCATGAAAACAAAGTGTGCAGGTTGAAAAAGGCATTATATGATTTGAAGCAACCACCACATGCTTTGTATGAGAACTCAAAAGATACATGCCTACTTGCTAGCACATGGTTTTAAGAAAAGTCCAACTGAGAGCACCTTATATGTTATGCATGCAAATGATGTACTTCTGATCATTTTCGTATATGTTGATGATCTACTTCTCCCTGGTCCTAATAAGAAAGAAGCATATTGTTGAATTTAAGGCTGATTTGCATGCCTCTTTTGAAATGTAAGATTTGGGGCATTTGCATCATTATTTGTGCATTCAGTTTATGCATGTTGATGGGGAAAATAATTGGTGTCAAACAAAATACATTGACAAACTATTGCTGAATTTTTACCTTGAAGATTGCAAACCTATTGCCACTCCCATGGAAAGAGGTTTACCGTTAAGTTCTCACAATGTTGGAGATGCATTTTGATGTTGTTCTCTATCAACAAGTTGTTGGATGCTTGATTTATTTATGCATAACTTGGCATGATATTCAATTTGTTGTCCCATAGACGAGCAGGTTAGGTGTCTAGCATTGGAAGGCGGTTAAGCACATCTTTCGCTACTTGAGTGGTACCTAGATACTTGGATTGTTTTATCCCAAGGGGGGATCATTTACATGCTTTTTTTGACTCAAAGTGGGCTAGTTGCTATGACACTTCATGTGTCCACCAATGGTTTTTGCTTCATGTTTGGTAGCTCATGCATATCTTGGTTGAGCAAGAAGCAATTTTGGCCACTTCTAGTTGTGAGGCTGAGTATAGGGAAGTTTTCACAACAACTGTTGAGTGTGTGTGGCTCAGATGCCTTTTGACTGATTTGGGTGTTTGTCAATCTTCTACCACCACCATCTTTATAGATAGTCAGAGCATCGAGGGACTCTGTGTTCCGTGCTCACACAAAGCACATTGAGGTGCACTTTCATTATGTGTACCCAGATAGGATAATGGTGAATACCTTTCACAAAGGCTCTACCTAGAGAGAAGTTTGATGCTTTTCGCAAAGCTTTGGGCCTACTTTTGTGGATTGATTTCTTTCCACATAGCTTGGCACTTCCTTATACATGAGTGCAAGCTCCTTCTTTACTGCATCAATCCTAGGTGGGATTAGTTCATATATTTCGGTAGTGATGTGTGTAAACACAATTAGGATGGTCGTGGCACTTCTTTCCCTCTTTAGGAGGTTTTTTTTTTTCCTGGGCTTGTATATACGCCTATAACCCTAACAAGTCACCTATCTTTGTACATTCACTTGGTAATAAATTTTGTAGAGTGTTATTCTGCAAGCTTCTTCTTCTTTCTTGTGTTGTTTGTGCGCTTCCGTAGACCTCGAACTCCAACACAAACACCATCTCTTCTTCCTTGTGTTGTTTGTGTGCTTCTGTAGACCTCGAACTCCAACACAAACACCATGTCTTTCCCTTTTTGTCGTCACCAAGCATAGCTTGGTGATTGGAAACTTCTGCTTCAATGAGCTTGGATAAAGAAGATCTTGGATAAGTGACTTCCCAAGGAGATTTTTTCGTGATCCTCAACCAAGGTCCTTCATTGCATGCAACCAATGGTGCCAACAATGTCATACTCCACTTATAGCTTTGATGACATGTATGAATAGAAAATGACAAGGTAATGCCAATTTTTATGCCTTGATCGCCCCCTTACTTGTTCACTTTAAAATTATTATGAGTAGAAAGCCACAATGCACAATTCAACACCACAATGTTTGGTTACCTATCATTTTTGTGTATGAGCCTACTCTGATACAAGTGAAAGGAAGCTTCTATGCTTCTTACCCCATGGATTTCCTTTTGCAGCATGACTTGAGGACTTCTAGAGTAGAGTGCACATACCTATAGAAAAACAAAGAGAGCATAACACGATTTAAAGCACTTGAACATGCATGTTTTCATAATGTGTAATCTCAATATATATTGTACAATATGAGGTTGACGAGGCCATTATATTGTTTTATTCAATTATACACGTATAAATATGTCCACTTGTCGTGTGACCTTCCGTATGAACATCAACAATAACATCTAGATTCATGTATGACTTCTAAAGCAAAGGGATGCAAGGATGCAAAAATTTATGACAAGCCAAAGTATTACCTTTTACTTGTTTCTCATAAAGATTATTTAACTCTTATGGTTCTTGATCTCCTATAGGTCTTGGTGCACTTTACCATGATCCACCCCATGATTGCATCATTAATTTTAATAGTGAGACTCAAGAGAGGGAAAAGAAGAGATAGAGAGAGAAGGGCGAGAGAGGAGAGAAGAAAAATGGGAAGAAGAGAGACAAGTTGACAATTTTAGGCTTTCACCTTCGTGTTTTCACTTCTCATCTCCCTAGCCTTAAACAAAGTTGACACAATTTCTAGCAATCTATAGTGATTAGGACCTTCGCAGAATGGAAAAGAAAAGCAAGCTTAGCATTTCGAAGATGATCAAGAGTTTACTAAACAAATAAAATGGATCAATTGAAACGCAAAAGAAAGAAAAAATTGTATTGCTTTCTTCGTACTTGGTTTTGCAGCCGAGGATAATTTGGCCATCATACAAGAATATAATAACCATCTTCATGTGAACTTGGGACCCCATTTGTCCTAGAAATATTCGAAAGATAATTCAAGCCAAAAATTCTACAGAAGGAGATTCTCACTAAAAGTCACTAGATTCTTCTTTGAATGTTCCAAGTGATTCTATGTGTAACGTTCAATGCATGTAAGGGTTTAATAACACTTCTTACCTCAATCATAAGAATCATGATATACTAAATTTTTTTTAATATTAAACATAATATCCACATTAATTTAATAAGACTAAGGGAGTAAAATGTAATTATGATCATTCTAACATCTACACAGTGCATAGGTAGACCGTAGAACTATGTAAATGAAAGACAAACCAAATATTTTAATACAACTTACTCAAACAAATAACTCATTGACATTGAGCAATAAAAACGCACTCAAGTGATAAAATATGCACATACTACATTGCACAAGGAGGTTAAAATGGTAGAATAATTGATACAATGACCAAGACTTGACTTTAAAGGTTCAAACACTCAAGGATGAAGCATTGTGTTAGCTTTAAGGGTATGAGGTACTCAAGCACCCAATTATCAAGCACACAAGCAATTTTTTTCGTAGTATGTGTAAGTTAAAATCCATACTAAGCATCTATCCTCTCTTTTCAAAGTGAATACTAGTATTAGACAAATGCAAAGTTCTTTGTTTTGAACTTTGATGATCCTTTGAAGTTTGTATCGTACATAGAAAAATTAGCTTTCGACAACTTAAATATTATTTCTAGATATTATCAAATCTTCCTCAAGTTCTCTATGAGCATCGACCTTTCCTAACTGGATTTGATTTGGGTGTAAAGAAGTGTTATGATAGAATGCCGGTACAAAGTGCATGCTTGCAACCTTTTCTCTTAATATCCTTTCCCTCATAAGTAGCTTTATATGAAGTGCACATGGTAGCCTTTCCCATTCCCTCCTCATCATCATCATTTTCCGGTCTTTTTCCTTGTTCCCCCTCTCCACTTGTCTTCCCTTCTTCCTGTCCATTATAGCAGTAGCATGATTTCAATAAATCACTAAGAATTTCTAATTTGATTTTCATGTTCAACGAATGCAGCACTAAAATAATGCCTTACTTTCTGATTTAAAGATGAGAGCCATAAGTCTTACAAACTAACTGATACTGACAATCCAAGAGAGAGTGTTACCGAAAAAAGAATTCTGATTACAGTTATGAATGTACAAAACAATAATATAATAGGGCGGTTCCTCAGAAATTTACCCTCTCCTGTTCCATTGATAAATAGCAGTAAGTCTTCCAACGATCGTTCATCCTGAAGCTCTGCTTGATTAATGCCCTGCTTCCTCATATGGGACAAAAACAATATAAGCAACATCATCTTCAAATGTTGCACATTTGTGGGCTCAAATCTGGAAGTACCTTTAGCTTTTCTTTTTCCTGTAATTCTTTCCTTTTTTTTGCATAAAGACGATTAAGTAATCTTATCCGAGGATCATCTGTTGTGTTTCTTAGTGGCTCAAGCTTTTCTTCCTGCACAAAAAAATGACCTTAAAAATGTCGTATTAAATTATTCAATTAATTTTAAAACCAAAGACTTTCAGATTGATATACGTAAACAATCCAATATTTGAATAGCTTACTTCTGTGAGGTCATCAGGTAAATGAAATGTCTCTCTTATCTCCTCCGGTGTTTTCCCCTCTATCATCCGTGCAAGTGCCCGACTTGTCAAATCCACTAATGCTTTCAGCTGAAGGCTATCTGCTGCTGCAGTTAACTCACATAACCTTTTGGTATCAAGCCTGATAAACCTCTCATCAAATAGTTTGCGCTCCTGAACAGACACTGAAGGATATTAGACACTATTTCGTAAGACCAATAATCTACAACTTGGCAGAAACATGAGCACAATTGATTCATGCAAGACTATTGATATATGTGACCATCAATCTATAGGAACAAATATGATGCTTCTGAGCAGGTCACATGTAACAGCAACCAGATACAAGGAATGTAAACTATACCACATGTCAAACAGAGCCCCAAAGCTCCAACCTCTCAAAATTTACACAAGAAAAAATACCTACTTTCTTCAAAAGTGAGTCTTATAACGGAACATTTTATCGATAAAAATTGGAATATCACTATGCTCAGTTGCAAACATTGTTCTTGCATAGAAATAGTGCTAATTTAGGTCAACTGTCAATCCCCTCCATTTTACGCATTTGAAATCATACAACTATCAAGTGAGAAAACTTAAAATCCAAAAGCCCAGTAAAATGCAACACTGAAATTGCTTCTTTAACAAACAGCATTAATGTTATTTTATTACTAGAACCCGAAATATCACTTTATCAGGATTCAGCATGAATGCTCCACTAATTAAACAAAACAGCTGACTACATTAACTTCATTCAGGGGATGGGTGAAACCATGATGAAAAATCCATGGATATCAAAGGGAAGATAGAATAAAATGAACTCAACTTAAGCATATGACATAAGGGTAATCTGTTCTTCAGAAAAATATCTTATGTGTCGGCCTTTGGCTTCTCTTTTTCACGAACCACACAATAAGATGTCCTACAGAAAAACTATCTTATGAGTAATCTCAGGCTTCTTCTATTAACAATGAAATCCAAAATAGCCAAAAGAAAATGTTTGCAAACATGATACGTTGGTCTCTCTTTTCAGCTCAGACCCTAGGACCTCACCCAAGTAAGTTAAACCAATTGCTACTTCCACACATGAGCAGATCAACAGGATGGGTAAGGTCACAAAACAAGCATCCCCCCTGACCATCGTGTTGCAGTTAGTGGTAAGACCAAATAGGGTGCATGAGATCCTCCTCAATTGAGTGATAAAACCAAGAAGCATACAATCAATGGATTGAGGAGAGAAACCAAGACATCCCGAACATATTAATGATCAATGATGTCCATTTTCAATGGGAAGTAGGATTTGAACCCAAAACCTTCGGTACACTAGAAAGATAGATTATTAAAAATAAAAGCAAAAAACCTACATAATCTGAACGACAAGCTTTTATACAAGATACATATCCCAAAAAAAAGGGATAAGAAAACTAAAGAGGAAAAAGAAAATGATAGTATTAGCATGAGCTCTTACAAGCACTTATTGCAAGTCTAAAATACACATAGCAGTTCAATAAACTTCTATAGAAAATACATCAATGAGAGCATAAACAATGGTTTTCTAAGACACAAGAAAATATAATAAACAGTTTGACAGAAGTGATCGTGTGGAATACCTTATTAGACCTTCCTGGCAACTGGTGGAACCTGCAATACTCCAGAATTGGTTTCAGAACACTCATAGAAACCTGCTGAGGAAGTAGAATCGGTGTTTTCCTTGTCATCCCTTTCCCTGGTTGATGATACACCTCATTGTAGACGAAAGGACACAACATTGCCACTTCGTGCTCCACTTCTTCTTGCAGACCATCTGCAGTCTCTAGCCATAATGACTTTGGAGGCTGGATGCTCCCGGGTAGCATACCTTAAGTTCCTTTTCAGAAGATGTGACCTACAATAAAGCCAGTAATAGGTTACAACCTTAAGCAGTAGATTTCATTATTTCCCCTGACATGATGCTATCCGGTGATAATGTTAGTGGGTTTTTTTCTCCGCCGCGAAGGGGCGGGGTGTGTGCGTGCGTCTCTGTGTGTGTACGCGTACCACGCGTGAGCGTATCTGTGTCTGTGTGTGTGTGTGTGAGAGAGAGAGAGAGAGAGAGAGAGAGAGAGAGAGAGAGAGAGACTTGTGTGTGAGTGAGAGAGAGAGAGAGAGACTAAGAGAGCATGAGAGAGAGAGAGACTTCAAAGGTAGATACGCACGTGAGAGACAACTTTAAATTTGAATATCAAGTTCTTGATATTGTATCAACTTATTGATAATCTGCTTGAGAGTGAGTATCTTAGGTCTTAGGGTGTGTGGACTTGGGCCTTCGGACACTATTCGTTGTGGTTTTATTTTGGTCTTTGGGCTTGTCTAAATCGGTATCTATGTTGGTTCTTAAGGTCATCTATGTTGGCTTTCGAGCTTTGTAGAATATGAAGGGTATCATGAGTACTAAGCCCACTTTCACTTATATTTTAAATTGATTCAAGTTAATCCGAGGAGATTAAGCCTCATGTCAAAACACACAAAGAAAATTGAAAAAAAGAACTCCTAAAATGGTAGCTAAATTAAATGAAACTCTAATATTCATGGAGTAGTCCATATTTCAAATGTTGAGATATCCTTGTTACCAAAAATGCACACAGGGTTGGATATTTGTGGTGTAGCGATAAAACAATGGACCCTAGATAGATTGTGAGGTCCAAAGTTCAAACTTAAAGTGTGGCATGCCATACAACTTTTGAAAGGTGGGGATAAGGGGATACTCAAGGTGTGTGTGTCGTCTGTAGGTCGATAATTGGAAAAGTAGGTCAATAATCCAAGCATAATCTTTCAAACATAATTGGCAAAGTAGATCGATAATCTAACTTTTATCCCAAAAAAAAAAAAAGATGATCATCATATATTAGGAGTGCAACAATCAATGAATCCTTAACTCATTCCTCTCTTATCCCATGCTTCTCATCCTTCCTTGACACAGCCTTTTACCTAACCTTCTCATGAAAACTCTCGTGGATCCTTATTTCAAAAGATGATCTATAGACTTCCTAAGGTTACAACATGGATAGATTTTATGACATCTCAAAGGAGCCAGTTGATCACTCAAATAGTACATTGCTTACATTCAAATATGAAAGAGACATGAGGTCGTTTCACGATACATATTTCAGTAACCACATGTGGCCAAACTATGTGACCAAAGTAGAGATTATTGATTGTAGAGACTCCTACCATCAAAATATATCACCAAATCATAAAAAGGGAAGGATAGCTTGAATTCTTGTTAATCCAATTGAATATAACCGTCCATTTGCTAAGAATTCGTTTTTAGCATGTACTTGTCAGAAAAATAAGCCATTCCAATTCAACAAAGCATGAAATTATGGAAATTGTTCTCCTTCTATGGAAGGAGATAATGATGTTGTAAAGAAAAGGAGCTTCTTCCTTTTCTCCTCTTGGCAAAGGCAATTGATGTTCAATGGATTGTCTTTGCAAAGGCAATTGATGTCCAAAAGGCTCGGCCAAGGATATGACATGAAAATAAGAAAATTAATAAAGATAAAAGGAGTTTGAGGTCTGCATTTCCATCCATCTTGAAAGAGGAATCTACACGCCACCAATTGGGAGTGTCTTACTTTGAAGGGAGGAGGAGTTTTCAAAAAAAAAGTCCAAAAGTTTTCTACAATCAATGTTTTCAAAGATGTTTAGAAGGGTGAGAATGAAGTGACATTGTGTTCAAAATATGAAGAAGGTACCTAAGTTGAGCAAAAGAAATTGTAGATCCAATACAAAAGAAATTATTGATCGTATTTTAAAATCCAATACAATGTCTTCTCTTCTAGAGTAAAGAGCTCATTTTAAAACAATTATGAGGTGGATCTCCTAAAGTTGGTACTCATCATTCTACTAAAAGAGCGAAGTTTTTTATTGCATGTAGTTGTCAGACCTCCATGTCTAAGAAATAATGAAGTAGCCCAAGATCAATGATGGAGTACTCTCGACGAAGTTTGGACATGAGAATTTGTACATGGGCAGTACTACAAATGGTCAAGATAAGATTAATGACATAGAATATGAAAAACGCAAACAAAAATCAGTATATATATGTAAATTTTGACATCAATTGAACCTTGATGAAATACATTGGCGTCTAAGAAAGAATATCTTTTATTACCATGAACAAGGTGTCTCCTTTAGACCATAAAATATTGCACAAAGTTCAAAAACTTGTTCTTCTTTGTCTTTTACTTGGAAAGCTCAAGGTTGTTCAATATAAACCTTTTCTTGAATCATCACAAAGAAAGGCATTTTTCATTTCTAATTGATAAATACAGCATTGATAATGAGCATTGAATGTGAGCACTATGCAGGTCATAGTAAATCATGCAATGCAAGCATATGTTTCTTTGTAGTTCATGCCATGCCTTTGCTTATATCTTTTGAAAACTAAGTGGGCTTTGTATTTTTCTAATGTGCCATCTTATTTGTATTTGAACTTATAGATCCACTTAACCCCAATGATTTGATGGTTATGAAGCCTAAGTGTAAGATTCCAATTCATGTTGTCTTGAATAGCTTGGATCTCACTTTCCATCATTTCTTCACATATTGGATGCCCCTTTGCTTCTTTATAGGTGGACATTTGAAGTACTTATTGACTTTTATGCATAATTGCATGATTGATCAAGTATCTTTCCTCTTTCTGTCGCCTTTCAAGAATTCTTTGAGATCTTCCTGGTTGCTAGAGTGTTATCCTCTTAACTATTTCTAGAGATAACTTAATGACCCACATGAAGTGCAAATAGGTGGACTAGGATCAAGTGGTTGATCCTTCGAATATTTAGAATATCAAAGATGTCATCCTTCAGAATGTTAATAGTGTGATGTTCTATGTCATAAGATCATTATATCCAATGAAAAGGTGCTTCTTTACTTAGAAGCAAGTTTGTTGCCTATCTTTCTTTGGTATATGCACCAATGCATCATTGCTAAATACTCTAAAGGTAGTGTGTACAACTTCGAGCCAAAACTTGAAAGGTAAATGCTTGTTATGTAACATGGTCCTTGCCATTTCCTTAACACTTCTGTCTTCTTAAATCCCCATTTTGAGATGGGGTATGAGGTTGTGTGACTTGACATTTGATGCCATTTTTCTTAACAAAGCTATCAAACTCATGATTCAAAAACTCTTCACATTGTGAACTAACTTCACAAAGTAAAATTCAAGATAACATTTAGTTCTCTTGAGTTATAACCAAGGAATAGACTTAGCCTAGTGGCCATGTCTTGAGAATAGAATTGAGGAGGTCTTTGGTACACTCATCGGAAAGAGATTTTTACCCAATATTCCAAAATCTTATAGAAGCCTCCAGTCTATTTTTTGTAGACCTATTAGTTCGAAGCCTAACCACCATCAAGTGGTGTAGATCAACTTTTATTTGTCGATTCAAGAATGTTTACTCAATCAAGTGGATGATTACTTGTCTCAAAAAGCCATGGAGTCCACACAAATGTTCAAGAAGAAGGTGAGCCACCATACATGCACTTAGAGGCACGAAATACACATCAAACATGTAAGAACACTTACCTTGGGTGGGTATGGGGCTAGGACACCTGAAGAAGGAGATAGAAAGAAGATCCCAAGAAGAGAGATGCACCAAATTCTATTCGATTGAATGAAGAATCCGTGGGAAATTAAGGGTTTTTCATTTTTATACTAAACCCTTTTCACATGAGGTTCAAAAAAAGGAACTTAAAAAATTGGTCCTATGGCTTCATAAATGACCAAAATGAGTCCTAAAAATATTGGAAAAAATCTTAGAGAGTAAGGAATCACTGTTGAAGCTCAAGGAGTCCTTGGACTTTAGTGTAGTGTTTTTACAAAAACCCTTTTAAAATTTCATCAAAGTACACCTAAAATTATCAGAATGTAGGCATATATAAGAGTGATTGCCTTTTGATCTGTAGTCTCTGTTCTTTGAAGTCTTGTTATTTCTTGGCCACTTCCAAAGAGATCAAGCATGCACTTCTTGGCATAATCATAAATTTTTAATGGGCCCCTTCTAGCCAACCACCTTGCTTTGAGTCTTTGCTTCCCTTCTTCTTTGCTTTTACCAACAAACCCCCCCTCATAGACCTTGTCTTCCTTGACAAGCTTGTGGTGGAGCTCGGTGGGATCTATAAATTTTCACCCTTGTCTTTGATTTCCAAATCTATCTTATAGTGTTGCTCAGCCAATTTCATCTGATGATTCTTCCAAAAGAAATATCTTCAGCCCCGTTGCATTGGTATTAGGTCGCATGTGGTGATTTCCAATAGAATGACAATAAATCTACAAGAATGACTATGTCGTAATTTACAGAAATAATCCGATTTTTTTTTCAAAAAATATTGTGTGGAATGTCTCTTAAAAAGTTGTCATGTGATGGCTATCCTAAAATTGTATTATATTATAATATGCTAACAGGTAGTGTTTGGTTGAAATAAAAAATCAATGGAAGAATATCATAACGGAAGTGTGGTAGGTTGATATCTTGCATGGGGTCCGAGTTAAATATAAAGAGGCATATTTTAATAGTTTTGAATATTTTCACTGATATCTAGCACCTCGGATCGGGTAAGGCCCCTACCTCATCTTCACAAAAAACAATACTGGTACATATGTGTTCTAGGGTTATGGCATTATCCTTTGATGATGCCATGTACATGTAATTAAACCAATACTTAGTAGCATGTTTCTACATCTACATAATATCATAGCTAGTCCAAGTGCATTTATGTAGAAAAGGAACAAAACTTGGATTTTACTTTACTTAAGTGGAGACTTGGTTGAAAGTGAGCATGAAATCTGGTCAATTCCTAAGTAGACAACACTTCCAGCATGTGTTGGCTTGTTGTATTTCATGTCTCTTAATATTCTCTATGTCATCCCTCTTTAGCATGCAATCCATGTCTCTTTCCAATCCCATTTTTTCTTCTATGCAAGCCTAGGCTCTTACACAATATGCCTATATGTCAGCGAGAACTTGGAGATTATGTCTTCATCATGAATTTTGCCCATTCATTACAAGAGATATGGGTTTAAACACTTTGATTCACAGTCATTCTAGAGCTCATGTGATAGGCAAATCCTTTCTTCTTTAAGATTGACAAAAATAAGAGTCTCTATATCTTCATGTATATTATCATCCATTCCTCAAGGCTAAGATTCTATAGTTGACCCATTATCCTCTCCCTCTCCATTATTTGATGCTTCAATGGATATTTTAATTGCCTTCTTTTTTATAGTTGATTTTTCCTCTTCCTCTTCTTCTGTTGCAGCTAACTGATCTTCTGCTCTAGGCTACGCAATAGGCATATCAAATGGCTCAAATGAGGCTTTGAGTATGTTGATATTGTCTATTGGTTTTGCAATTGTGCTCTTAATGCCTTGTTCTCTTCTTGAAGATTTATTAATGACTAATGACTTATCAATGAAAGACATACGAAAGAGATCTCTTCAAATTCTCATGATTGGTTTAGAATTTGGAGAAACCAATGCTTTTGTTGCATCTAGAATGTGCTAAGACCATAAGATCGATTGTCTCTTTACTAGATTCTGACATCCATAAGTCTTATTTTGAATTGATGACATCATCAATTCATATCTGCCATTGGTGAACTACACTTGAAAACCTATATAAGGAGGGGTTGGCCACATATATTCTCAATCTTGCCAATGCTAGTCTTGGGAGCTCAAGGAGGCGCAATCTCCAAGTAAGTACTTTCCAAGTTCAAGTTCGAGTTATAGTTTTGTTCTTTGTTCTAGCCTTGTCTAGTCTAGTATCCTGGACATCCTTTCTTATCCTATTGTAATCTCATAGTAAAAGATCACGTCAAGTTATTTCTTGTATCTAGTTCATCTCCCTGAAGGGAGTTCTTGTAGTCTAGATTTCTTGCTTCATACCTACGATCTCGTGTTGTGGGATCTCTTGTATCATCTCTAGTCAAGTTATCCCTACCTATCAGCCCTGAGTTGTGGGACTTCTTGTATCATTTACATATTCTTGTATTATTTTCCCTATGTGGGTGATCTTGTAATCAAAAGTATAATTTTGAAACCTTGTCTAGTATAATTAGAGTGTACAATCTAGTGCTCCCCTGACATTTTGGCAAGACTAGTGTGTGTACCTAAGCTCAAAAGATCTTAGGGACTTGTGATGAAAGAAATTATACCTCAATCATCGACAAGTGCATATAGTGGTGGATTAATACACATTGTAATTTATCAATCCATGGACATAGACATAGGAGGACTGATTCAAAAATGGCAAAAAAGAGTCACAAAGTGACTTATATACATGTGCCCTAAAAATGGTCGTTTCACACAAGAGACCGACACTTTTATTGTAAATAACTAAATTCCTACTAATATACAAAGCTAATGTTACAATCTTCTTTGATTATGCATCTAGAGGACTCCTTTAGAGCATTTACAAAGCTCTTGGTGCAATACCATGGAATTCAAATAAGAAAAATTATGCCCAATTTCGAAAAAATTTTGGGGCCTGCTTCTCTTTGCATCTTTCTTTGTTGCTCTATCTTCCTCGACAACACTTAGTGTCTGTCATCCCCTGACAACCCACCTTGCATCAAGAGGCATTCTATCCTTCTATCCAAGCCGTTGATTTATTCTTTAGCTTGTATATTTCTTTTCATTGCATGCACCCAATGACCTAGTATGACATTTATTAGTCACTCTTTGTTGTGCTTTAGCATTCAGTTGGTCTGAGTGTTTACTTCTTTGTCCACACACTTTTGGGACCTCCTTGCTTCTTGTTGCAGCCTAATGTGTGCCCCTGCAGGGCTTTGGTAGAGGGTATTCTTCTATATTGAACTATTCTATGTTTTGACTTTCTTCTTCTTCTTTTCTTGCTGGATTATCCCTCCACATGTCCCTCCTCTTGAAATCTATTGTCCCTGATAGGCTTTTGTTGGCAACATGAGTAGGTATGGAATACTATTCATTTTATCAAATTGAGTAGGTTGGCTTCATGGATCATTAGCTCTTTCTATTGAGCTGACTTTATTCTACCATTCGATGCTTGTGGATGATCAACAAAAAAACTTAGGTCATATGCAACTAATATGGTGTTTAAATTTGTCGACATCTTCAAAAAGATTTCTTAATCCATTTCAAAGAACCCTGTGAAGAAGCCTTCTTTGAATGTCAGCATATTATTATTTGGCAAAAACATTATTCTAGAGTTTATAGCCATTATTGTGAGGTGGATTAGTGTGATGGAAAGATAAAAAACTAAGGCGTTGGTGCCTTGATTAATTCCAATGAAATTAAAAACTGTGTACTCAACATGTTTAATAACTTTCAATACTGTGAAAAGCATGTTAAGCACTTTATTTGTCATCTTTATTGCTATTTTTGGGATGGAGGAATATCTAGACAACCAAAACTCTATGGTTCAAACCATGTATTCTTTGGTTGGTAAATAATTATGTGGTGGGCTCAGTAGCAATGGAAAATTGAGCCACTGCTTATTTAAATTGACATTATGTTGTTCTTACCAAAATTGCATCCATGGTCTTTGGTGTGGTACTAGACAAAAACAAGGGTTTATTTGTAATATGTATGGTGCCTCTTCCCAGTGCACCTGCAAGGTAGGATTCTTCTCCAAAAATTTTTGTATCCACACAAGATCGGCCTTTTCAAATTCTTCTTGAGTGTAAGAGAAGGTTGTTGCCTTGAATTTCAAGTCTTGGTCTCGATCCTTCTAGGTCACTTTCTTTATGTATCAACACATTTCTTCTTTCATGATCCCATAGGGTACATTGGACAACCTCATGATTTTATTCAAATCTTTGCTCTTAATTTTGGCCTCTTTCATTAATTTTGCTACTACATCTTCAAAATTTTGTCTGCATCCAGACACCAATAGTGCCCGCTCTCTTTGGCTTATTTCTGCAGTTTATGGCATTGGATGTTCGTCAATGTGTAGCTTCTCATCATCTTGTATATTTGCTGGAATAATTGTGTCTATAAAGATGCAATCACTTGATCCTTTTCCTTTAGCTGTTCTTTTGCCTCTTTGAGCTCTTCTTCACTCTTTACTTTGCTAACACACACTATAGCCATCTATGTACCTAAGTCACGAAGTCTTAGGGAGTTGTGTCAAAGAGACTAAATCTCATTTGCCACACAAGTGCATATAGTGGTGGATTGACACATGCTTAATTATCAATCCGAAAAACTGCATGAACCAAGTGTATGAGGACATGTGCACACATGATGGAAAGTGAAGTGGTTATACAAATATGTATATGAAAAGACTAATCTACCTCTCCAACTCACTAAATCTCTAAAAGTGTCTATCACGATACCACTTACAGCAGTAAATATAAATTCGAATGTTTCTCCTAGCTTCAAACTCCGAATATGGGCAATAGCAGGTTTCTTTCAAAGCTCTCGATGAGATGCATGTAGTCGTGGTATTCTCACTCAAATTTGACAACCCCTCTTCAAGTTATGGCCAAAATAGTGAATGGCAAGAAACACCTTCACTCACTCCACAACTCGTACTTGCTCACACACACACACTACAGTAGTTCAAAAGTGATGGGGAAGGGTAGACAACAGTCCTACACACACATTCCAAGCTTCACACACACACAAAAGATCATATAAAATATAAAAATCAGCAGGAAAGAAGCAAATTTGAAATTTTGGCTCTCCTTCTTCACAATGGCAAAAAGTCTTTACAAAGAGTCACAAAGTGACTTATATACATGTGCCATAAAAATGGTCCTTTCACACAAGTGACCGGCACTTTATTGGCTAATCTCTAATTTTCTACTATTTTATAAGAAATATATTACAATGGGTTGGGCTTATGCATCTAGAGGTAGTGCATTTACATAGCTTTGAGGGAATTTCTTGGGATTTAGAAGAAGAAATTTATGCCCATTAATTTGAAAATTTTGGGGCTCCTCTTTTATGCCTCTTTTCTCTACAACACTCTCCCCCTCTTTGTCTTTGTCGTCCCTTGACAAGCTTTGTATCTTGTTTGCACTTTGTCTATGGCTCCTGAATACATGCACCCAATGGTCGAAGAAGTAATAAGGATTGTAAGGAAGTTTGTTACTTTATCCGAGATTAGTCCTTTGCTTCTATAATCCCCTTGGTATTCCATACATTCATACATCTGGGTTGCTGCATTAAATCGGGCCGCCACGCATGCCATTAATGGCTAAGAATGTGATATTCTTAGTCACTCTCTTCAACTTTTCAGCCTCTCCCCTTTCTAACTTTTGGTCTTCTGATATGTCTTTGTCTTCACACATCTGACCTTGTTGTATTGCTTGGAGCCTTTTTACTTTCTTCCACCACACACCTTAATTTGTTGACCTTTACTCTCTTTTAAGGTAGCATTGTGCTTCAAAGGTCCTATTCTTAAATCTTCTTTGTCATTCTCTAGGACCTGATTCATTTCTTTCCATTGCATGCATCCAGTGGACGAGGAGGCAGTGAGGACCTTCAGACAATTGGTTATCTTATTCGATGAAGAATCCTTCATGTGCTGTCTCTCTTCCCTGCTTGTTTCGCTTCACCGCTTACTCCTGGTGGATGAGAAAGCTTTGTGCAACCTCCCATGAAATGTATTGGTTGTTATCTTTCTTTATTTCCAATCCTCAGGACCTCATTCTTTGGTGTTGTCGCCTGATGTGTTCCCCTGTGGGGCTTTGGGCAGAAGGTTGTTCATTATTCTTGATAAGCGTTGTTCTTTACTGAGCTGTTTTCTTCTTTGATCTTCTTCTTCTTCTCTTTTTGCTTGATTCCCCTTCCACACGTGTGTACCTAAGTCACGAAGTCTTAGGGACTTGTGTCAAAGAGACTAAATCTCATTTGTCACACAAGTGCATATAGTGGTGGATTGACACACGCTTAATTATCAATCCGAAGAATCACATGAACCAAGTGTATGAGGATGTGTGCACACATAATGGAAAGTGAAGTGGTTCAACAAATATGTATATGAAAAGACTAATCTACCTCTCCAACTCACTAAATCTCTGACAGTGTTGTCGTGATACCACTTACAACAGTAATGTTTCTCCTAGCTCCGAACTCTGGGTCACAACGGGTTTGTTTGGAAGCTCTTCATAAGACGCATCTATTGGTCATATTTCCACTCAAATTTGACAACTGCTCTTCAAGTTATGGCCAAAACAGTGAATGGTGGGAAACACCTTCACTCATTTCACAATTCGTACTTGCTCACACACACACTACAATAGTTCAAAAGTGATGGAGAGGGGTAGATAACAGTCCTACACACATTTTCCAAGCTTCACACACACACAAAAGATCATAGAAAATATAAAAATCAGCAGGAAAGAAGCAAATTTGAAATTTTGGCTCTCCTTCTTCACAATGGCAAAAAGTCTTTACAAAGAGTCACAAAGTGACTTATATACATGTGCTCTAAAAATGGTCCTTTCACACAAGTGACCGGCACTTTATTGGCTAATCTCTAATTTTCTACTATTTTATAAGAAATATATTACAATGGCTTGGGCTTATGCATCTAGAGGTAGTGCATTTACATAGCTTTGAGGGAATTTCTTGGGACTTAGAAGAAGAAATCTATGCCCATTAATTTGAAAATTTTGGGGCTCCTCTTTTGTGCCTCTTTTCTCTACAACACTCTCCCCCTCTTCGTCTTTGTCGTCCCTTGACAGGCTTTGTATCTTGTTTGCACTTTGTCTATGGCTCCTAAATACATTCACCCAATGGTCGAAGAAGTAATAAGGATTGTAAGGAAGTTTGTTACTTTATCGGAGATTAGTCCTTTGCTTCTATAATCCCCTTGGTATTCCATACATTCATACATCTGGGTTGCTGCATTAAATCGGGCTGCCACGCATGCCATTAGTGGCTAAGAATGTGATATTCTTAGTCACTCTCTTCAACTTTTCAGCCTCTCCCCTTTCTAACTTTTGGTCTTCTGATATGTCTTTGTCTTCATACATCTGACCCTGTTGTATTGCTTGGAGCCTTTTTACTTTCTTCCACCACACACCTTAATTTGTTGACCTTTACTCTCTTTTAAGGTAGCATTGTGCTTCAAAGGTCCTATTCTTAAATCTTCTTTGTCATCCTCTGGGACCTGATTCATTTCTTTCCATTGCATGCATCCAGTGGACGAGGAGGCAGTGAGGACCTTCAGACAATTGGTTATCTTATCCGATGAAGAATCCTTCATGTGCTGTCTCTCTTCCCTGCTTGTTTCGCTTCACCGCTTACTCCTGGTGGATGAGAAAGCTTTGTGCTACCTCCCATGAAATGTATTGGTTATTATCTTTCTTTATTTCCAATCCTCAGGACATCATTCTTTGGTGTTGTTGCCTGATGTGTTCCCCTGTGGGGCTTTGGGCAGAAGGTTGTTCATTATTCTTGATAAGCGTTGTTCTTTACTGAGCTGTTTTCTTCTTCTTCTTCTTCGATCTTCTTCTTCGATCTTCTTCTTCTTCTCTTTTTGCTTGATTCCCCTTCCACATGTGTGTACCTAAGTCACGAAGTCTTAGGGACTTGTGTCAAAGAGACTAAATCTCATTTGCCACACAAGTGCATATAGTGGTGGATTGACACATGCTTAATTATCAATCCGAAGAATCACATGAACCAAGTGTATGAGGATGTGTGCACACATAATGGAAAGTGAAGTGGTTCAACAAATATGTATATGAAAAGACTAATCTACCTCTCCAACTCACTAAATCTTTGAAAGTGTTGTCGTGATACCACTTACAACAGTAATGTTTCTCCTAGCTCCGAACTCTGGGTCACAACGGGTTTGTTTGGAAGCTCTTCATAAGACGCATCTATTGGTCATATTTCCACTCAAATTTGACAACTACTCTTCAAGTTATGGCCAAAACAGTGAATGGTGGGAAACACCTTCACTCATTTCACAATTCGTAGTTGCTCACACACACACTACAATAGTTCAAAAGTGATGGAGAGGGGTAGATAACAGTCCTACACACATTTTCCAAGCTTCACACACACACAAAAGATCATAGAAAATATAAAAATCAACAGGAAAGAAGCAAATTCGAAATTTTGGCTCTCCTTCTTCACAATGGCAAAAAGTCTTTACAAAGAGTCACAAAGTGACTTATATACATGTGCTCTAAAAATGGTCCTTTCACACAAGTGACCGGCACTTTATTGGCTAATCTCTAATTTCCTACTATTTTACAAGAAATATATTACAATGGGTTGGGCTTATGCATCTAGAGGACTCCTCTAGTGCATTTATATAGTTTTGAGGGAATTTCTTGGGATTTAGAAGAAGAAATTTATGCCCATTAATTTGAAAAACTTGGGGCTCCTCTTTTGTGCCTCTTTTCTCTGCAACACTCTCCCCCTCTTTGTCTCTGTCATCCCTTGATAGGCTTTGTATCTTGTTTGCACCTTGTCTATGGCTCCTGAATACACGCACCCAGTAGTTGAAGAAGTAATAAGGATTGTAAGGTAGTTTGTTACTTTATCTGAGATTAGTCCTTTGCTTCTATAATCCCCTTGGTATTCCATACATTCATACATCTAGGTTGCTACATTAAATCGGGGTGCCACGCACACCATCAGTGGCTAAGAATGTGATATTCTTAGTCACTCTCTTCAACTTTTTAGCCTCTCCCCTTTCTAACTTTTGGTCTTCTGATATGTCTTTGTCTTCACACATCCGATCCTGTTGTATTGCTTGGAGCCTGTTTACTTTCTTCCACCGCACACCTTAATTTAATAACCTTTACTCTCTTTTAAGTCAGCATTGCGTTTTAAAAGTCCTATTGTTAAATCCTCTTTCTCAACATTTGGGACTTGATTCATTTCTTTCCATTGCACGCATCCAGTGGACGAGGAGGCAGCTAGGACCTTCAGACAATTGGTTATCTTATCCGATGAAGAATCCTTCGTGTGTTGTCTCTCTTCCCTGCTTGTTTCGCTTCATCGCTTGCTCCTGGTGGATGAGGAAGCTTTGTGCAACCTCCCATGAAATGTCCTGGTTGTTGTCTTTCTTTATTTCCAATCCTAAGGACCTCGTTCTTTGGTGTTGTCGCCTGATGCGTACCCCTACGAGGTTTTGGGCAGAAGGTTGTTCATTATTCTTGATAAGCTTTGTTCTTTACTGAGTTGTTTTGTTCTTTGATCTTCTTCTTCTTCTCTTTTTGCTTGATTCCCCTTCCACACATCCCTCCTCCTGAACTCTATCATCCCCGATAGGCTTTTTGCGGCGATGAGTACGTTTGTATGACTTTTTGTTCTCTCTGATTAAGCGAATTGGCTTGACATAGCATTAATTCCTTCCATTGGCTTGACTTTAACCTATCATCCGGTGTCTGTCTATCATTTGCAAAGAAGCTTAATTCATAGGCCACCAATCTTGCATTGAGGTTCGATGACAATTTTTCAAAAATTTCTGAATCTATTTCAAAAAAGCCAGTGAAAAATGCCTCTTCAAACGTTTGCATGTAAGTACTTGGCAAAAACATTAGTCTTGAGTATATGGCCATGAACGTTCATCGGCTTGGTATAGTTGATAGATAAAAAATGAGGGCATCTGATCCTTGATTAATGCCAATGAAATTCAGGAAAGTATAATGCACATGTTGAAATACTTTGATTATTATCAGTAACATGCTCAAAATTTTTTTGGTCATTTTGATTGCTAAGTTTGGTACAACTACGTATCGAGCAATCCAAAATTCTATGGTTTTAAGCATGTATTCTTTGGTCTGTAGATAATTGCAAGGTGGACTTGGTAGTAATGGATAGTTGAGCCACTGATTATTTACGCTTCCCTGGCGTCCTTCCCAAATTGCATCCAAGAGCGTCTTCTAGGTACCGAAAAAAACGATGGATTTACTTGAAGTATATAAGGTGTTGATTCCCATTGTACCCGTAGAGTAGGATTCTTCTCCAAAAAATTTCTCCTTCATATAGGATCAGCTTTGTCAAATTACTCTTGTGTGTAGGTAAATGTTTGCATGCTAAACTGGAGGTTGCTATCTGGCTCTTTATTTGTTGTGGTCTTTATGTATTGTCGGGTTTGCTCTTTGAGTAATCCATATGGTACATTGAAGGGTTTCATTACCTGTTCCAGATTTTTGCTTTCAATTTTTGCTTCCTTCATGACTTTGATTACCTGGTCTTCAAAATCTTCAATAAGTTGGGACACCAATAGTGCCCGCTCATGTCAGCTTAGTTCTGCAATATCCCAAGTGTATCTTTCAATGGGTCTCCATTGCCTCCCTTATCGGTGAATGATGTAAGGGGGGAGAAAGAGGACATACCTCAGTCTCCTCTGTAGCCGTTATGGAGTGTGGAACTACTGGTGTCCCCTTTGTTACCTTCTGTGCTAGTTGATCTTGCAATTGCTTTATCAGTTCATCCTTTTCTTTTATTGTTGCGGTTGCTCTTGTAACTTCTTCTTTATTCTTGAGGAGCTCTTCTCCTATAACAACGAGTTGATTCGCATCTTCCTTGCATTGTTCAAAGTACCAATTCTCTGCCATTTTCCACTTCTTCTTGAGTGCATTAGTGCCATCCATATATCTTTTCTCCCATTCTGCTATGATAGCTTGCTCTTTCTTCAGTTGATCCTCATACACTGCTATCCATTCTTCCAATGGTTTTGTGTCTTTCTCTGTCACTTCAGGAGCTTCTATTGGTTGATTGCATAAAAGTGTTGTCATTAGCTCCTTGTTCCTGTTTTGGAGGTTATCTGCTTCGTCCATATATACCTTGATTTGAGACTCAAGGATCTTGCTTCTAGTGTTCATTCTAGCCTTTTCAGCTTTGTTAGCCTCATATTTGCTTTGCAATTCTTTTAATTGTTCCTTTAGCTTTTGATTTTCCGTTTCTAGTGTGTTGCATTGCTGCTTGGCCTCTTGGGCTTCTGCCTTTTTTTCTACTATTATCTTTTGTGCTTGAATTAATTGGGCAGATAGATTCTCACCTATATCCTAAAACTGATTCTTTTCCCTCATTGCCTTGTCATATTTAGCATCAGCCTTAAGCATTAACTGTTGAGTATCCATGGCAGTTTGTATCATCTGTTGTACTACTGGCTTGAGCCGAGCAACATCCACATTTAACCATGTTTTTGGGATGCTTGGAGCTTCCCATGTTCATACATCTTTTCCTTGCTCCACATGCATGGTCTCATTATGTGGTTGCCTTATTTGGAGTTGTACCTCCTGGTCTCTTTTCTCTTCTTCCTTATTGATAGACTTTGTGGCACTCCCTTAAAATGTTACGTCCATTGGAGGTGGTTCTGCCAGTGCCCTTATTGGTGTGAAGGGTTCTGATTCTTCAACTGTATTTTCAATCTTTTCTTCCTTGGGGTTCTTGAACAAGACCTCTCCCACTAGCAGAGTCTCTTTGATTTGAATATTAGATGCTTCATTCAATTTAATAATATGTACCTCTTCTTGAGACACTTCCTTCCTTGTCGTGTCCTTGATGGAGTCAATTGGCGTTTGATCTACCTTCATGCCTTCCATGTCCAAGTCCTCGTTTACTTGATTGCCTCATCCTTGGAATTACTTTTAGTATCCACATTTAACATTGAGGTTTTTGGTTCTTCTTTTGCATCTGATGATGAGCTTGAGTTTATCAATCCCAATTCTCTGTATTTGTGGACCTTGGTCAACCTCTTTCTTTGTTCCGAGTCTTGATGAGCTTGTTGGTAGTGGTGCCCTTGCGCTGAGAGGTTCACCTGTCCTTCCACGTATTGGTGAGTAGCTTCCATTGCTTTTGTCAATTCTTCTTCCGTAATTGGTGGATTTTCTTCCAGCCTAGTCCTTGGGAGCACATGAGCTTTCTTTGTAGCTAGAGTGTCAACTTTCGCCTGCATCATTTCCCTTAGCCTCTTGATACCTCTCATTCTAGGTTGGGAGCTTGTTTCCGCTTCCTCAACGATCTTGACTCCCTTCTTTTTCCTATGAACTGTAGCAATCTTTGCATACATGGCCATTGCTTCAGATGATGGCATATCTATCAGATGTTCTCTAATTCCCAAAACATGATATATCAATATGGTCAAGGCAACGCTTCCATTTAGGAACTTCTTATGACTCCACTGCTTCTTAGCCTCAAAGAGCCATTCTTGAATGTATGGAGTCATATTGACTTGATTCCCAATTTGTTTGATTGCATGTGACCACATTTGCACTATGATCTTTTGCGGCGCTGTATACCTGTGCATGTTGGGAGAACAAAAGTGTTGATGGATGATTCTCACTTCCTTATCTATATAAATGCAATTAATATTTGTGAATGTTTTGGTCTTCACTCCTCGACTTTCCTCTTTCAAAATGGTAGTCCCATATTTTTCCCAACTAAAAGCTTCTTTAATCAGGTCATGGGTGAATTGTATAATGACCCACTCCCATACTGCATCTAGTACTCTTGCTCTTGGTACCAAAGGATCATGCAATGCTGGCTGCAAGGTGTTCATGACTTGTGTGGAGTGCTGGAAATCAGGTTTGTATATCGGTAATTCAAAGTACTTGTGAATGCCCACTTTCTTCATAATGTCCATCGTCGATGAAAGTTCATGCACTACCTTGAAGTCTTGGGACCTTTTGCTTTAGTCACACTTTGTAGAGGGAATTCCAGCACCTCCTCTTGAATGGTAGCTTCAGAATCCTCAGAAGCCATCTGCACTCATAATGAAAAGAGCATTAGCTTCCTTTAAAAGACATGTCTTTGGTGATGTGTGCTGTAGTGACATTTCGCTTGTTGTGTCACTCCGTTCCCCCTGCTTACATAAGTAAGATTTCTTACCACAAAATTTTTTCATTTTGTAGTCGAAGCATTTATTTATTTGCATAGTAGGTCCATTCCTATGGAAGTAGAATCTATGACCTATTCCCAAGTGGGGAATATGCACCACTAGTTGTGTTACATACATCATGTGCCAAATGCATGGCCTCGTAATGTGGCCATGTCATGCATACTTTAGGTGCATTTGATGCTTCATGTGTGCAAATGAATTCCTTTTGGTTCTGTTTTTCCGGTTCCTGCTGCCTCTTGGGTCTCCATATCCATTTCGTAGGTGAAGTGTGAGGCTTCGTTGTCGTTTTGTATCATAGTGCTCTCAATCCTTCCTCTTCCTTTGTTGTAATATGAGTTTTAGCTGTTGTGTTCTTCCAGTTCCTGTGGTTATTCTTGTTTGGCTTTAGGGTCCTACTTTGTTGATGTAATGTGTCTTCTTGCTTGTCTATCTCTTGGCTTGCAATCTATCTAACCCTTTTTGGAATCCATATTTGTTGTTGTGTTTTCTAACCTTCTACTAATGACTTTGGAAGCCATACTTTGAGAAATCTCTTCAGTCCCACATGTAATGAAGTGGATTGTTTGTCATTCCTTATCGCCATCCTTCTTGGTTGTGATAATCGAAAAGTAGAGTTCCATATTGATGCTCTTCCTTTGCTGTAGGTAACTTTAGGAGAGTTGTCTTCATCGTTTCTCTTTGATTCACCGTTCATGTAGGACGAGTCCACCTCAACGACCGATGCACTGGTGTTGGTAGTTACATATTTCTCTGGTAGATCGTTGCTTGAGTTGTTTGCTAATTCCTCTTCTAGAGTTTCATTCTCATGCTTGATGATGTCTTGCATCTTAGGGGGTCTTTTTTCTAATAGGCTAAAGATTTCTTTGTGCCCTATTTTGCGTGAGATGTATCCCTGAGCTAAGTGAATGCTCACCTCATTCTCTATGATCCAGTCTTGTCTTAGGATTATGTTCTCTATCAAATCCTCGTCTTTACATACCAAAACTCGTTGCACCATAGTGGAATTTCCTACGTGGAGGGATATTGTAGCTTCTCCAATGCATTCTGTGACTTGGCCTCCGACACCTATCATGTGTGCTTTAGTAGGTGTTATATTTGTTTGAAGATGCATGAGGATTGTTTTCTGTACGCAACTGAGTGCTTCTCCTGAATCTATTAAGGCGTCCATTAGCTGGTACTCTATTGTTCCAATCCCTAGGTTTAAATATGGTTGGGACTTGCTGGTACGGTTAGTGTTGGCCTGGTGAACTTGATAGTTGTTGGAAGTGAGGTAGGCCCATAGGCTCATGTCACAGGTCCATGGTTCCATAGTTCCAGTCATGTACAACATTAATTCCAGCAATCTTCCATATTGACAAAACATGAACATACCACAACTTAATCATACAGATGATGAGACAAAGATAGAGAAAGAATAGACGACATGTGTAAGATGTTACGTAAGCCTCTGCTTACTCATAGTATCATATATACCAATGTTCAATGTACAATGTGGGAGCAAAACTCTCAACCACTCTATGTGATGAGAAATAGATGAATGAGTGAATGTACAATGTAACAAACATATTCAGATGTGTGGGCAGTAATCTGAATATACATGAGATGTGTGACCTAATAGGTTATAGAAGAGTGAATATGAGTGACTGAAAGAGGAAGGATCAGTGTGAAACTGATGGTCAACAAACCTACATCTAAACTTAGGCTATGGAAGACCTTAAGTTAGATACGTGTGTGAAAAGATCACATACTTATAAAGTAGCATAGAATGCTAACAAGATTGTTGCCGGAAATCCTCAAACTCATGTGAACACACCTTCTCAAACACCTCATAAAAATATGCATAAAGCATATAAGTACTGATTCTCTTGTACCTATGCCGAATAGGACTCCTTCTGATATGAACGCCACAGCCTCCATAAACTTCAAGTAGTACCTATGTGCATAAAGAGAATATGTACCTGAATACTTAACATAAGATGTGAATCTTATGTTAATCACCATCTAATGTCTTTGAAGTAGCCCGACATCTTCTTGTAGAAGACAATCTTCAACCTAATATCTTCCTGTAGAAGATAATCTTCAAAATCATGTAGATGGTCCCATCCAATGTCTTTGAAGTAGCTAGACATCTTCTTGTAGAAGATAATCTTCAACCTAACATCTTCTTGTAGAAGATGATCTTCAAATACATAATGTAGATGGGCGATCCTCACCATCAAGCTGCTAATAATCAAGTCTTCTTGCCATGAACAAGAGATGACCTCCTCTCCATGAGCTAGAGTGTGAGCACACCCTTCATCTTCTCCAAGAAGAATCATTAAGAAGAACTCCATAGCTGCTCCTCAACATGCTTCAAGTTAGCACCATGGCTGCCCCATGTGCTAGAAGAAACACCACCTCTACTGAGGTCCAAGCTCCAAGCTTGTGTTGATCCTAGGTGAAGGATACTTTGAACAATGAACCAAGCTTGTCTTATATAGGATTCTTGATCCTCAAAAGCACCAATAAAGCACTACGATCGTAATCGTAAAAAGCTAAATATCAATCGCGAAGAGGTCTTCGGGCGTTATCCATTGTTTGCATGAGTTTTAATAAAGTAAAAGCATATGGAGAGATTTTCGCGCTGCACGCTGCTGGAGGCGGGATTTGAACCATGGTCGACATGGTGAGAGTTCAACGACTTATCCACTAGAGTGGGCGCGTTCAGGTGTAGAAGAATGGCTACAAAACGCTACTCTACCTGTAGCCGCCTATGAGCTATATGGACCAACTTGTCCAAATTTTAGCACATGGAATATTGTACTTATATGGCATTGTTTTCAACAATCCCCCCTGCAATGTTATATTGGTACAACCTGAACTGAATCTGCAATCTGTCACAAACTGCAAACAATCACAAGCTTCAAGCTTGTACTCCAGCACTTCAGAACACGTCTTCTTCAAAACTGAATTTGACTTTTCTTCAAAAAACTTGAACTTGCTGAATATGAACCATATTACTTGAGAAAATATGCAAACTAGATATCCAATAGTGTACACATCAAGCAATCACTGTTCAACAAATGTAGCATGAACTGTCTCTGCACCTGCTATCTCCTGTCTTCAAAAACCTGAAAACATACACTAGGATCCATATATTTGCATTTACCTTCCAAAAAGGTTTCTCAACGTACTGCACGCTGCTGGAGAGATTTTCGCGCTGCACGCTGCTGGAGGCGGGATTTGAACCATGGTCGACATGGTGAGAGTTCAACGACTTATCCACTAGAGTGGGCGCGTTCAGGTGTAGAAGAATGGCTACAAAACGCTACTCTACCTGTAGCCGCCTATGAGCTATATGGACCAACTTGTCCAAATTTTAGCACATGGAATATTGTACTTATATGGCATTGTTTTCAACAATCCCCCCTGCAATGTTATATTGGTACAACCTGAACTGAATCTGCAATCTGTCACAAACTGCAAACAATCACAAGCTTCAAGCTTGTACTCCAGCACTTCAGAACACGTCTTCTTCAAAACTGAATTTGACTTTTCTTCAAAAAACTTGAACTTGCTGAATATGAACCATATTACTTGAGAAAATATGCAAACTAGATATCCAATAGTGTACACATCAAGCAATCACTGTTCAACAAATGTAGCATGAATTGTCTCTGCACCTGCTATCTCCTGTCTTCAAAAACCTGAAAACATACACTAGGATCCATATATTTGCATTTACCTTCCAAAAAGGTTTCTCAACGTACTTCTGCTGTGTCATGTAAATACACTAAAAATCAAGAACTGAATCCTAGAACCTGTGACTGTCAACTCACAACTTAGTGTATTATGAACACTGCTGGTTCATCTCTGACTGTACTCAACTCAATATGAGTAAAAAAAATCTATGATGTCATCATGTCTTCATCCTTTAAATCCTTCATACCTCTTTCCTTCAGAACTTGGTATAAACATATATGTGCGCACTTTTGAAATATACCTTTCTGAAATATCAAGTTTCTCTTTAAATAGAACTCTGGAACCTTCTCCTGAATAGGAACTTTCTCCAAACATTCTCCTTCTTCCTTCTTCTTTCAAAGCTGGAACATAAAGAGAACCTGACAAAGGAAATATAGGAATACCTGTAGGTATGACTCTGCATTCTTTTACATATGGTTGAAAATAAGTCTTTATGTTTAATCACCCCCTGGATGACTCAACACTAGTATCCAAAATTCTTCAAATATATCAGACTTTATGAAATCTGGAACGTCTTCCTTCTTTCAATAAATCTGATGTTTAGTGAACAATACCTGTATCTGGAACAAAATCTCAGAATCCTTTTTATTAGCACTGTACACATGCCAATAGCTTTCCATGTCATTCCTCAGCTTTCCAAATTATAGAATAAGGTTAGCTGATCCTAACATAACAAAACCTTGTTGAAAGCTTTATAGGATTCATAACCTTCTGTAACATAACAAGTATCTTCTATTTCTCTGCAAGACAAATATGATAGAACCTGAATCTTTGACTTACTTCTTCCAATGTTAAGAATCTTCACAAACAAAGGATAGACAACTGAATCATAAATACTCAAGATCATATAAGATCTATTCAAGATCAATGATCTCTCCTGTGTAGAATCTGCTATCATCAAACCTTCATGATTGAATGTTTGATTTACTTCCTGAATGTCTCCAAGTGTCCATGCTTCTCAAAAAGTTGTAAAACTTTTCTTCAAACAAATCCTTCAAGGAATCTGCAATTCCTACTTGAAACATAAGTGGAACAAACTTCTCACCTTGAGAACTCCAAAAGCTGCAAGTTGATACTTCATAACTTTCATATTTTACCCGGGTGAAATGTGATAGTACCTGCTTGATTTTCTTTTGGCTAATCTCCACTTTTCAATCAAGTGATAGGATATGATGGAACACCTTTTGGAATACAAACATGTATCCAAAAGTCTAGACAATCATAAAAAGTAGATTCTTCAACTGAATATGAGGTAACCTTTTCCAAACATAAAACCTCAACCCAAGTCTTCAACATCTGCTACAAAAAACTCTTTTACCTCAAGAGTTAGATAAAGAAGAAATATACTTCTCTGCAACTTGTCATATACCAAGTAGCTTTGTATTTACACTCCAAGAATTCTTTGAGGGAACATATAAGCTGCCTGCTTAAAAGCTTCATAACTCATATACATATGAGTCAAAACATATATCTGCTGCTTTTCTTTCTCTCAATGCAATTCTTTGTCGAATCTACTAAATCATGACCAAGTGTAATGCAAAACAAGAAACTGCTTCTTCTTTAGACAAGATGTTCTCGTAGACTTGTCTTTGGGTGTAGAGGATAAAATAGGAAAAGTATATGGAAAATATATGAGAAAAGGAAGTCTTACTTTTCTTTTGGAAATGATGGACTTTCTTTTTCTGCATCTTTCTTCCACCTGATGATGTCAACATTTTCAAATTTCACTTCCATACCTTTTGTTCTCTTCATCTTGAAGTAGCAAACACTCTTGACTTCTTCAACTGAACTTTTCTCTTCCTCTAATGCTAAGAGTAAGAGATAAAACAAATGGAAGTGAATATAGAATCATGTTTTATCATCTCCTCATATCTGTGAATCAAAATTCTGCTTCAAATGTCTGAAACGACTAAATTCACCAATCGTTGTCTGAATGATGAATTGCCCTTCTAGAGTTACCTTCTCTAGATACATTTGTACCTTGATATCCAACCAACTTACAACAGAAAATTGGCTGAAAACACTCATCTCATCTCTCCACTTGTCTTCTTAGATGAACTTTCTTGCCATGAAAGAGATCTCTCAAAAACTCTCTAGAAAAACCTCTAGATACCTGTTTTGATGTAGCCTTTAACTTTCAAATGATGAAAGCGTATAAAAGCAATCCTTGAATTTCTTCAAATCTTTTCATAACTGCTCTTCTAAGATATGACCTGCAAATGATAATCTGATAGTAGAAACTGATACCTGTGATTTGATGTTGATCTGATTTCTTCATCTTCTCAAAACCATTGTTCTTCCTTGAATTTGAAGTAGTCTTCTCTTCATCAAGTCTGGGTCTTCAAACAATACTTTTGTAAAGTATTTGCATAGTCTTCCAAAAATATTCGGCTGCTAACAGATCATCAACTTCATACTCCACACTGATGAATACACATGTAACTGAATTGTCTAATTCTCAAATCTCTACTCATCTAGATTAAGTGTGTATGTCAAATGTCAAATATTAGAAGATGCTTTCAAATCAAATGTTGTAAATCTGGAATTCTAGGAACCTGGGATATGAATGAGCCTTAATGCATTGATGCCAAAGATCTAAAGTTCTGTAACCAAAACCTTAGTGCTCTGATACCAAATGTTGGAAGTGAGGTAGGCCCATAGGCTCATGTCACAGGTCCATGGTTCCATAGTTCCAGTCATGTACAACATTAATTCCAGCAATCTTCCATATTGACAAAACATGAACATACCACAACTTAATCATACAGATGATGAGACAAAGATAGAGAAAGAATAGACGACATGTGTAAGATGTTACGTAAGCCTCTGCTTACTCATAGTATCATATATACCAATGTTCAATGTACAATGTGGGAGCAAAACTCTCAACCACTCTATGTGATGAGAAATAGATGAATGAGTGAATGTACAATGTAACAAACATATTCAGATGTGTGGGCAGTAATCTGAATATACATGAGATGTGTGACCTAATAGGTTATAGAAGAGTGAATATGAGTGACTGAAAGAGGAAGGATCAGTGTGAAACTGATGGTCAACAAACCTACATCTAAACTTAGGCTATGGAAGACCTTAAGTTAGATACGTGTGTGAAAAGATCACATACTTATAAAGTAGCATAGAATGCTAACAAGATTGTTGCCGGAAATCCTCAAACTCATGTGAACACACCTTCTCAAACACCTCATAAAAATATGCATAAAGCATATAAGTACTGATTCTCTTGTACCTATGCCGAATAGGACTCCTTCTGATATGAACGCCACAGCCTCCATAAACTTCAAGTAGTACTTGTGTGCATAAAGAGAATATGTACCTGAATACTTAACATAAGATGTGAATCTTATGTTAATCACCATCTAATGTCTTTGAAGTAGCCCGACATCTTCTTGTAGAAGACAATCTTCAACCTAATATCTTCCTGTAGAAGATAATCTTCAAAATCATGTAGATGGTCCCATCCAATGTCTTTGAAGTAGCTAGACATCTTCTTGTAGAAGATAATCTTCAACCTAACATCTTCTTGTAGAAGATGATCTTCAAATACATAATGTAGATGGGCGATCCTCACCATCAAGCTGCTAATAATCAAGTCTTCTTGCCATGAACAAGAGATGACCTCCTCTCCATGAGCTAGAGTGTGAGCACACCCTTCACCTTCTCTAAGAAGAATCATTAAGAAGAACTCCATAGCTGCTCCTCAACATGCTTCAAGTTAGCACCATGGCTGCCCCATGTGCTAGAAGAAACACTACCTCTACTGAGGTCCAAGCTCCAAGCTTGTGTTGATCCTAGGTGAAGGATACTTTGAACAATGAACCAAGCTTGTCTTATATAGGATTCTTGATCCTCAAAAGCACCAATAAAGCACTACGATCGTAATCGTAAAAAGCTAAATATCAATCGCGAAGAGGTCTTCGGGCGTTATCCATTGTTTGCATGAGTTTTAATAAAGTAAAAGCATATGGAGAGATTTTCGCGCTGCACGCTGCTGGAGGCGGGATTTGAACCATGGTCGACATGGTGAGAGTTCAACGACTTATCCACTAGAGTGGGCGCGTTCAGGTGTAGAAAAATGGCTACAAAACGCTACTCTTCCTGTAGCCGCCTATGAGCTATATGGACCAACTTGTCCAAATTTTAGCACATGGAATATTGTACTTATATGGCATTGTTTTCAACAATAGTTGGCCATGGGAATAGGCTCTTCCCCTTGTAGATACCATTCATCCCTTTGCCTTATCCACTCTTTTTGCTTCTTTATGAGCTCTAGGGCTTCTTGCCTTGCTTCCTCTGTAATCCTCTCTTCCTCTTTTTCTCTATTTTGAGCACCTACGAGTCACAACACGGGAAGAATCGTGAAATGGTTTTTGTTATTAATGGAATTCGATTTTGAAGTAATTGTGAAGAAAGGAAATACCCATGTAAGGGCAAATCATCTCTCTAGATTAACCCATGGAGAACCATCGAGCGGAGTACCATACGATTTGCCGGACACTTACCTATTCAATTTGGAAGTATGTTCTAAATGGGCAGAAAAGTTAATCCCAATACTCACTCATGGACCACAATACTCAATTAACAGGGAGAGTAGAATAGAAATCCTACAATCACGTAACTTACACATAATAGCAAGAAGTGTGTATCATAAAGAATTCAACAGTGTATTGTCTAGATGTGTAGAAGAGGATGAACAGAAGAACTTAATTCAACAAGCTCACACAAATAAATGGAGAATGCACAAAGGAACTCATGGAAATCTAAGAGAATTGAAACGACTACGAGTATACTGGCCTAATATGCCTAAGGATCTCCATGAATATGTCAGTAGTTGCACAGAATGTCAGGAAACCACTCCAGATGATCATACATCTTTACCCTTCTCTACAATAACACCCAACTGGAGTAAGACATTAGTGAAATTCCTAAAGACATACGAGCATGAAGAAGGGATCAATTTAGCAAGGAAACGATCTCTAGAGGAAATGAGTAAAAACTATGTTATATGGGAAGACAATTATTCAAGAGAGGGAAAGATAATCAACTACGACTATGTGTACATGAAGGAGAATACTTACCCATATTAGAAATGGCACATGTAGGTGCCGCAAGAGGACATTTATCAGCTGAAAGGACTATAAAAATGATCCTCTTTGCAGGCTTGTGGTGGCCAACTCTACATATGATACAAACACCTATGTACGAAGTTGTGAGACATGCCAAAGAGCCAAATATCCAATTAAACGAGATGACATGCCATTAAGACCCATGGTTTGTGCTAGAGCATTTTCAAAATGGGGTATTGATTTCATAGGACCCATTAACCCACCAATTAAAGCATCACATGCGGAATACGTAATAGTAGCTACAAATTACTTCACTAAATGGTTAGAGGCTAAGGCTACTAGAAAAACATGATGCTCATACCAATGCTAAGTTCCTTTTTGAGCATATCTTTACTTGCTTTGGATTATCTATAGAAATAGTGAGTGATAGAGGAATGCATTTCGTTAACGAAGTGATAGAATCCTTAATGAATGAGTTCTTAGTGATTCATAAAAAATAATCCCCTTATCACCCTCAAGCCAATGGGCAAGCTGAAAGTTCCAATAAGGTGGTATGTATTGTGTTGACAAAGATAGTCAATGATGGAAGGTCGGATTGGGACAAACAATTGCATCATGCAATTTGGGCCTTTCGCGTGGCTTATAAGACAACCATTGGAACTACACCATTTAACCTAGTGTATGGACAAGACACAATCTTGCCAATCGATTTTTAGTGCCTACTTTGAGAATAGCACAATAGTATGAATGGATGGGGCATGAATTGTCCAAGCAATTGTATCAAATTGAAAAGCTACATGAGACTAGAATACAAGATGTTGCTGGAATTTATGCGGCAAAGAGAAGACATAAAGCATATTACGATGCACATATTAAGGATAAAGAGCTAAAAGAAGGAGATTTAATTTTGGTATATACTCTAAAGCAACATGCAAAGAAGCTACAAAAACACGGATATGGACCATTAATAATTAATAGGATTTCCACTAGTGGAGCGGTTAATCTAGCCACTTTCGATGGGGATGTCCTTCGTAATTACATAAGTGGTTGTCGAGTAAAACATTACATGGAGCCATTGACAAACCAAATGTTAGTAAGGCTTATTGACTAAGTACAATAAGGCTTGATGATCTATGAAGAATTTGAACTTGTTGGTTAAGAAATGGTGTCTAAATTTCTTTACAATGTACACCATTCCTAATCCTATCTCTCTCTATAGTCGTATAGTTTCTCTCGGCTTGATTCAATTGTCTACTTGCATAAGCAATTGGATGGTCCAATTTTCCTTCGTCTGCTGGTTGAACTAAGATGCATCTTATTGCGTAATTGGAAGTGTCCACATGAATATGAAAAAGTTTATTCCAATTGGGTGTTTTCAAAATTGGAGCTGTGCTAAGCCATTTTTTTAGCTCAGTGAATGCCTTCTCGCATTCGTCCGTCCATGTGAATTGAGTCAACAATCCATACAAAGGTTTGGCAATTATGGCATACATGTGGATAAATCGATAATAGTATCCACAATGACCCATAAATACTTGCACTTCTTTTGCATTCTTTGGTCAAGCAAGTTCTAGAATTACTTTGATCTTGTCTTCATCCGTAGATATTCCATTCCTAGATACAATGTGTCCTAGGATTTTTCCTTGTTTTACCATAAATACGCACTTCTCAGGATTTAGATAGACTCTATATTGTCGACATTTATCAAATATTCTTTGCGATTTCGGAATGTGTTCTTATCTCCGATTTGAATATGTACATAGGTCATCTACATATACTTCCATACTTTTCTTTAGAAATTCTTTGAAAACATGACACATCAACCTTTGGAAAGTAGAAGGGGCGTTAGTGAGTCGAAAAGGCATCACTATGAAAGCATAGACCCCCCATTCAGTCACAAATGCAATCTTATGTTGATCCTCAGTAGCAATAGCTACTTGGTTGTATCCAGAGAATCCGTTCAAGAAGCTATAGACTTCTTTTCCCGCAACTCTTTCCAATAGGTGGTCAGTGATAGGTAATGGGTAACTATCACGGATTGTGGCTGCGTTGACTTTCTTCATATCAATGCACACTCTCAGTTTTCCGTTCTTTTTGGGTACAACAACTAGTGGTGACACCCATTCAGTATGTTCTATCTCGTAAATGAATCCAGCCGCTAATAGCTTGTCTATGTCTTCTTTTATTTTTGTGGCATAGACCTTGTTATACGTGTTAGGGCATTGTTTGATGGTTTTGCCTCCAGTGTCATTGGTATTTGATGAGAACAAATCAAGGGTTCCACACCTTTAAGATCCTTATAGGTCCAAGCAAATACATCTCGATATTCTCGAATCAGTTGTATCAATTCTTCTTCCTCCTCCATTGACACATCCTTTCCTATGTATGCGAATCTTTCTTCTCCATCTTCTATGGTTACTATGATTTTTTTCATTTGTTCCTTGTTGTCATACATCTCTCCTTCTCTTGCCTCTCTCTTATGCATCTGAATGGCTATTTTTCTTTCTTCTATGTCATATCTTCATTCATGATCAATACTTCTTCATTTATGCACACGTCCAGGGTTGCTAGAATCTCCATCCAACCATGCGGTTTGAATGCTTCATCAAGAAAAACTTGAGGCATGTACATTGGTTCTTCTATGGGCCGATAATTCTGATGTCTAAGGGCCATGACTACAGTTTTTTCTCCTCTTTCTTTGCTTCCTTACACATCCACAATTGGGCATCCTCATGCATCCATGATTGATCACTTGATCCGGCACTATGGATAGACAAATCATCTTCTTCCTTGTGTATGGGATTCCATTGTAGTGGAGGTACATCTCGATATGCAAAAGTATGCTAGTTTATCTTGGTAGTGTTTCCTTGATGTTGAAGGTATAATGAGTCTCATCCCCAATCTTGCACTACCCTAAGTTGTCTCATAAAAGGTTGTCCTAATATCATTTCATAATTATTTTCCTTTCCAAATCGACAGATAGCTAGCATATGCTCAAATTCAACCCCACAGGTGGTTAATTTGATATTTTCCAATATTCCCAATGGTTTCTCAACATGGCCATCTGCTAATTGGAGCTTCATGCGGGTTGGTCGTAGGGTTGGCATTCCCCATTTTTCCCAAATTTCTTTGGTGGCAATACCTACTCCTGCTCCTGTGTTTAGTATAGCCTTGGTCATGTATCCATTGTATGTGATAGGTATACATGTGTTGCCCTCATCTCCTTCATTAAATTCTCCAACCTTATCCACAGGGATTTGTACGTTAGATGGGTTTTCATTTCCCTTGCTTTCCTTTTCGTTCTTCTCCTACTCTAACTCCAAGTGTTTTGCTAATTGTTTCCATAATTGTGGTTTAACACAAAGTAATTCTTCCACAGTCAAATGGCATTGTACTTTGGTCTTTTTGAGTTCTGTTAGATTGTGTGAGTTCTTATATGAAGTTCCCTTTTCTTTTCCTCATACTGTGGGAGCACAGAAGGTCATGGGTTCCTTCTCATATTCTCCCATGTAGTTTGGTAGGGTAGAAATGCTCTGGGCTTCCTCCTTGTTTCGGTCTAGCCTAGAAATTTCTTCATATATTTCTTCCATGTTTGGTGTTGGTTGATAGTCCTCCACATCCAACTCCTCAAAAGGAGGTTTTGCAACTCCATTCCTTTTCCATTGATCTTCTCGAATCCTAGTCCACAATTCCTTTGGCTAATTAGCTTCTAAATTCATGACTATGGACATAGATTTGTCCTAGGTATTCAGTAATTCTTTCTCATCATCCCTCTCTTTTAGTTTCTGGCCCTGGGCTTTAATACAATCAATGTATTGATCCTCAAGTATTCATGTTTCAGGGAGGGTTGGGATAGTCTTCACTAAGGTGGCCTGAGCTACCTCTATGAGTTTTCTACATATCGTTAGTCTCTCCTTTTCTAACTCCTCTTGTGGGTAAAGCTTTTCGTGCTTCTCTACCTTGGATCCATTCTTGATTCTAGCTTGGTAAGCTTTTCAACCACATGTCTAAATCGTTTGGTTTTGGGTTTGCTAGAATTGATCTTGGCTTTTCTAGCTCTAGTGTCTGCGGTATAACAAGAATTTCTTCTTGAATTTCGGGTTTTTTAGTTTTCTTTTTGCCTCGTGTTCTTCTTGTTCATCCATTTTTCCTTGAGTTTTTCTCTCCTATCCTTCCACTTTTGGCTTTTCGTCATTTGGATACTCTCACATGGGTCCTCTGAATCTTCCACTACTTGTATTCTGGGTTCTACGGTTTTACTCTTTTCTTGCTCAAGGTCTACTCATTTTTTTCTTGTCCTTTCGTTTGTGCTCGTGTAATGGCCTTCAATGGCACGGTGTATTCCTTATCACTTCCTGACGATTCAATTACTTCGATCACGTTAATAGGTGCAGTGTTATGTGCCTTATTGGGATATTTTGGGCAATCTCTAAAGAGATGTTCCTTTCCGCACTCGTTGCAATACCCTTCCCACGTCCTAGGGGGTGGCGGGTTGTATGGCCTAGTGCATTCTCTGATAAAGTGATCTCCTCCACATCTATAGCAAGGTCCTTTTGGCATGGGCGATCTAATGGATGGTCTCATGGATGCTGGTGCTTTGGGTGCGGTGTACATTAATGTTGCCAACTCTGGTCCATAGACATTGTCATATCCCTCATATCCATAGTATTACGGGTCATAAGCTTGCCTGTACTCAATCAGGTTGGTGTCATAAGGATAGTAATCTCCTTGAGTTTGCTCATATCCTTGGTTTGTTGATTCTGTACTGGCTAATGGTGATGCTGGCACTATGGCTCTCTCCAAGTTTTGGGTTGAGCATATTTCATGGGTACTACGTGTTGAGGAAGTGGTGGTTGTGGTCCTAATACTGGTTGAGGTTGTGTATATTGTCCTTGCTCATATGGACTAGGTGCTCCTGGTGGTCTTGGATAGGGATTATACCTAGGAATCTCCTTTCCTGGCTCTCTAGGTGGGTATCCATATGAACTATACTGAGGTTGATTTAAAAGTCGTGTCTACCTATTGAATGGACAATTCTCATTGGCGTGGTTGGTGTATTTTTGTTCTATGTGGCAATACATAGCAGTTCCTTGATTTGGCTGCCTATTATAAGGGTAAGCTTAAGGCAAACCTGTTCCTCCTCTTACACACATGTGAGTGGGGTGATCTCCTCCACATAGACTGCATCTTCGTAACATGGGTATTCTCATTGGTGGATGTTGGTAGTTCCGCTGTCCATGGACTCTTAACTTCTTGGCTACCAATTTTGCTAACTCTTCTACGTTACTAGAGTTGGAAGTCACTGTACTTCTAGTATCTTTTGATTTCGTAAGACTGAGTGTACTTTTGAGATCATCAGCTAGGTTGTCCTCTAGGTCAATACACTCTTGAAGACATTCACTCAATGTCTGTAGCCTCTTCACATAGACTAAAGTTCTCAAGGTTCCACTCATTAGTCCGTCCAAGAATAATGATATCGTTTTTTGCTGCGTGGGTCTTTCTATCGTTGGACGTCTATCGACATATTGATTGAATCTTCGGGCAACTGTTTTCACCGTTTCATTGGAGTTTTGTTTGAAGCTATGGATTAAAGATGAAGAGTTTTGTTTAATCCCCCTCTTCGTGAATTCCCCTATGAATTCTTGAAAGAATTGCTCAATGTCTCCAAATTGATTGGGATCTAATGGCTGGAACCAAGTCAAAGCCATTCCTATGAGAGTGAGTCCAAAGGACTCATACTACACAAAGAAATCATCCACTTGTTCAGCCCGTAGAACTTGTTTAAACTCAGCTATGTGATCGTATGGTTCTCTTGTGCCATCATAATGATTTTTCATACACTTCTCCACTTGAATTGGTCTTAATCTTCTTATGGGCTCTGGTTGTCTAGGCATTATAGGAATTGCTTGTCTAATTGGAGGTATTCCAGGCTACGCTCCTAGTGGTGGTCTTGGCCTCACTGGTGGCCGATATTGGTTGCCTAATCTAGAGTGTGTTTGATTGTGTGCTTGCAGTCCTGGCATTGTAAATTGCACATGGGTTTGGTTTGGAATGCTCAGATGGCTCGTTTGTCCCAACATTGTAGGTTCTGACTCTTGTTGTATCTCGAAGGGATTCTGAGAGGTGGTTGCCTCCTCTCGTTGAGGGAATACTAGCAATCCCATATACTTCAATTGAGCCCTATCAATGGCATCGACAATCCAATACCTTCTTTGGTTCTTGTCTAGGTAAGTGACTCTAGACTCATCTTCATGATCTTTTAACTCATAGAAGGTCATTGGACTTTCCTCTTGTCCGCGTGTGGGTGAGTCAGTTTGGAGCAATAAGTTTGATCCATGGATCAAGTAGACCTCTAGTAAGTAATCATCTTGAGTTATCAAATCCCCTCTCAAGACTCGAGTTACTACTGATTTTTCCCTGGGTGTAGTTATCAACTCTTCAGGGTCCGGTCTTCTCGAATTTTCTTGTCCTTCTAATCCTCCTCTTTCATTGATCTGGTCTGGGTGTTCGGTGACCACATAGATGTGACCTAACTTGTCCATGTACACTCCTCCTTCATATTTGACTGCCAGTCTAGGCACTATTGTAGAATTAGTGGAAGTGACCATCCTGGCTACTGATCTATTTAGACCATCTAGGTAGATGGGAATCCCTTGGAAATTAGTGGACACGTATTGCAAAGAGGTATGACATTCCCGTTCTACAATAGATATCAAGTTTCTCCTTGGAACAGAACCTTGCATGTCTTTTGAAGCCATAGGTCTCTCTTCTTCTGAGTCACTAGAGGTGTCAGAATAGATAGAGCAGTGACTTGCCTAGGTTGCACTTCCTACCGATGAAATAACACTTCTTTGGCTACTTAGCACCCGTCCTGACCTCAAGTTCATCCATCCTCCTGGGGCTATTTTGGTTCCTAACTATCCCTTAATTGGCTTCTCAATTGCCTTAAATTTTGCATTTAAAAAGACTCAAAATGTTCTGGGCGATACCACTCTGGTGATACTGCACTACGCGATACCACTCTTGCCATGATACGATACCACAATTTACCATGATACAATATTTTTGCAGGTGACGATATGATACTTGGGACAGTCAACAATATGATACCACAATCCTCACGATACGATACTATTTTTTGCACGATATGATACTATATGGCTCGGGCGATACGATACCACATGAAGGCACAATACGATACTGCATGCACGATATGATACTAAGGACCCTAGTGATATGATACCGATGCAAGTTGCGATATGATACCACAACCCTGTACGATACGATACTAGAGTTTTCCGTGATACAATACTCGAATTCCTCACGATACGATACTAGGTACATGATACAATACTAGTGTTATGCGTGATATGATACCGCTCAATTGACGATACGATATTGTGACCGGGACAATACGATACCAAGTGGACCACGATACAATATCACTAGTCGATCGTGATCGCGATACCAACTTGATGATATGATACCACAAGTGGTATCACGATACCTCAAGTGGTATCACGATACCTCAAGTGGTATGCGACAATACGATACTTGGCGAGTATCATGATACTAGGGAATTTTGGTATCGCGATACCAAAACTCAATCGACTGTGATACTACAACCAAAATTGCTCCAAACACAAAAATTTTTGCACCCCTAAGCTTATCTCTCACTCCTCTTCACTCCTGACCCTCTGTCTCACTCAATGAACCTCTCAACACTCTCTGTCCCACCCCGCGATAGTGAAAACATCTTTAATCATGTGTGAATGCATCTTCCAAAAACTTTTGATGTTGAACTATTAATGTAACTTACCTTTGGGATATCTTGCTTAAGTCTTGAGCTCACAAGGTAGCTTTTTGGGCTTGTAGGGCGCGATACTGCTCAGGCGATACCGGTCGCTGTCTGCAGATGATACCAGTTCCAGAGCAAGTGTCAAATGAACTAATTTTTTTGGTTTTTATAGTTTGTGATGCTTAAGACCTATTCTACACTAACTTGGCAAATTTTTTTGGGATTTTTCTTGGTGATTTCAACCTTCTCCTACCCCTCTTCTCTCCTTGACCTACCCCTAACTCCTCCTTCTCTCCTCCACTCCTAACGGTAAACCTAAAAACTCATTACACACACCTCTGGGATGTGAAGTAACAAGTGTTGAAGTGTTTGACTACTTGCCACTGAACAAATTCACTCTTACAAGTACGATTCCTTCACTCCAGAGCTATAACCATCATGAAGGCACCTTGGTTGAGTTTGTTCCCCAACAATGACACCAAAAATGTGTGTACCTAAGTCAGAAAGTCTTACGGACTTGTGTCAAAGATTTAGGGCAATCATCCTTGATCAATTTCACATATGTGGGTAAAGGTGTACTCAATGCCTTTCCACCCTACATATTGAACCTATGAAGTACTTTGGATATGTACTCACTTTGAGATAAGTATATGTATCTTTTGCTCCTATCACGAGTAATGTGCATGCCAAGAGTATGTTTGGCATCTCCCAAATCCTTCATATCAAATGTCTGACTTAGCTTCTTTTTGAGAATTGACAAATCATAAGAGGACTTCCTAGCAATCAGCATATCATCGACATAAAGTATCAAGCATATCAAGCTTCCATATGAGCATCTCTTTGTGTAGAGACAATGATCCTCATTGCTTCGAGAATAGCCTTGAGACTTCATAAAAGCATCAAACTTTTGGTACCATTGTCTAGGGGACTGTTTAATTCCATAAAAGCTCTTCTTAAGCTTACAAACTAGACTTTCATTGCCAGGAACTACATAACCCTCTAGTTGTTCCATATAGATCTCATCTGTAAGATCTCCATGCCAGAAAGCAGTTTTCAGATCCATTTGGACTATCTAAGTCCTCCATTGCAACGAATCCAAGCAACATGTACAGGGTAGTCATCTTGACCACTGGAGAGAAGATTTCCTCGAAATCAACATCATGTTGTTGCTTAAAATCCTTTGCAACCAGTCGTGATTTATACTTTGGAGAAGCACTATCTGATGTGAATTTTAGCTTATATACCCATTTACATGGTAAACCTTTCCTGCCCTTTGGCAAAGGTACTAAATCCCAAGTACCATTCTTGTGAATAGAATCCAACTCACTCCTCATGGCATGCTCCCACTTGACATGATCCTCTGTCTGCATAGCCTCTTTGTAGCAAGAAGGCTCACCGTCATTTGTTAGCATAACAAAATCTAAACCTGGCACATATCTCTCACGTGGATTTGAGACACGTGTAGAACATCACAATGGTTGCTGAACAGGAATATGTGCAGATTGATTTGAATGTACATTCTCTTGAACATCCCTATGTGTAGCATTTTCCTACATGCTAACCAGAGGACTAATATCCTTAAACACCACTCTTCTCACCTCAACCTCCTTAATGGGTTGTTTATGCATCTTAGAGTCATTCAAAATGACATCACTACTTCTGATCATTGACCGTGTTTCAGGATCCCATAAGGGATATCCAAATTGTCCTTCTCGATCATATCCAAGAAAAATGCATTTCTTTGACTTATGGTCCAACTTTTGTCTAAGATTCTTGGGTATATGAACATATGCTTCACACCCAAAAACTCAAAGATGATCATAATACAGTGGCTTACCTATCCATAACTCTTGTGCCACTTTCAAACCTTTAACAGTACTAGGTGAAAGGTTAATCACATGAACAACAGTCAATACTACTTATGCCCAAAAACCTTGTGAGAGGTTTGCATGATGCAACATAGAGACTACTCTATCTTGAATAGTTCTATTCATCCTCTCAACTACACCTGCACTCGGGTATAAGGAGCTGTAAACTCTCTACGAATCCTCTAGACTGACAAAAAAGGATGAATTCATGTGAGGTATACTCATCCCCGTTATCTGAGCGTAAACCCTCAAGCTTAGTTCCTTTTTTAGTCTCAACTGAAGCGATCCATTTTTTGAAAGTAAGGAATACCTCATCCTTCGATTTGATAGGATACACCCAAACTTTTCTAGTAGCATCATCAATGAAAGTGACAAAGTAAAGAGAACCATCTAGGGACCTAGTCGGCATAGGACTAGACACATCTTTATGAACAAGATCTAAAGGCTGAATTGAAGAGTCAATGTGCATTCTATGCACATTTCTAGTTTTCTTTCCATATTGACAATGCTCACAAAATGAAAAATCGGAGAAAGATAACATAGGTCAGTAGCTAGAATGAGAAAGATTTTCCATTCCACTATGAGATATATGGCCCAAACGACCATGCCAAATACAAGCCATAGGCTATTCAGTAACAGCTAACAAATTTTCTTTCTGTGATACAAATAAAGGATAAAGTGAGCCAACTTTGCTTCCTTTTGCAATAACCATATTGCCCTTTGATATGCGAAAGGACTGAGCATAGAAGACCACCTTGTAACCAAGGTCATCAAGTTGATTAACTGACATCAAACTGCATGATAACTAAGGTACATGGCATACATTATGCATAATAAATTTTGAACCATCAATGAATTGCACAACCACATCTCCAATCCCCACAACATCACACTGGTAAAGTCACCAAGTCTCACGGTACCAAGAGACTTTGCTGCATAATTCAAAAACCATTCTCTATGTGGTGTCACATGGAAAGAAGCATCAGATTCTAGCAGCTAGGTGTGGGAAAGAGAATCAGCCCGAAGAGCCTCAATTGGCACAATAACTATCAAGTGTCAACACATCAGCATCATCATAAATAGCATTAATTTCTTCAATCTTCATAGTCGAAGTAGATGGTGCAGGTAACTGTTAAACATGCCCATCAACATTCTGTCCTTTACCTTTAGCATTCTTTAATGCATAACAATCTTTCTTCATGTGTCCTTTCTTATGAAAATAATGGTATTCGATATCCCTCTTCCTTGATTTGCTTCTACTCTTATTTCGTTGAACATTCTTTTCCTTGTTCTTGCTCCTGCCATGTTGTTGATTCTTTCCTTGGTAAGAATCATGAACATTATATGCATCTCCATTCTGAGTGCCAACCATAGATTTTCTCCAAATCTCCTCACTCAAGAGTGCTCCACGTACGTCATCATAGACGAGTTTACCACTAGGTGCACTATTGCTAATAATTGTGCAAAATGTATCCCATGATGATGACAAGGTGCATAACAACACTACTGCTTTCATTTCATTATCCATGTCCATTTTTTGAGCCTGTAAGTGAGAGAATATAGCATCAAACTCATTTAGATGAGCAGCAACACTATCTATGTCCTTCATACGAAGGTCATATAATTTTCTCATCAGATAGACTTTATTTGATGCTATCTCTTTTTCATATGTATTGCATAACTTCTTCCAAAGCTTCTCTGCACTTCCATAGTCTAATACTATAAAGTAAACATTATCTACCTGGTGCAAGTGAATGGTAGACGTAGCCATTTCATCTAGCTCATCCCAATCATCTTCATCCATGTCAGTAGGCTTCTTTGAAATTCCATTTATTGGCTTCCATTGCCTCTTTTGAATCAGCACATCTTTAATCTGATTCTTCCATAGAGCAAAGTTGGTGCCATCAAATTTTCGGATCTCAAAATGGTCTTTATCCTACAAGTTATAGCTCCTCCTCGAAACACTAGCACTAGATCCTGATCCATCGGATGTGCCTAAGACTGTATCAAGGAGTAAATTGACCACTATATAGTTGAGAAAACCAAAAAAATTGGAAAAATTTTGCTAGAGTATCCTCTGCAAAATGAGCGTATGACTAGTGTTAAAATATCATAAAACTGCAAGTACTGACATGTTTGCCTGCATAGTGAATCACTGACTTTATTGCATATAATCAGTTACCCAATAGAAGCCAACTAGGCTTATCGAGCACCTATGAACAACTATCATACATCTCCTATGGCGAGGCTGGGTAAGTCTTCCACTTGTATCATCGAAGAGACCCTGATATCTGGGTGTCTCCCAATTAAGAAAACCTCACCATGATCGTCTTTATCAAACGTAAAAGGCTTTATGCAAAGAACGTAATTGCTATATCAATGACCACATGGACATACATAAGCGGTATCCACAAAAGCATACCTGGTGTGTATGTGCTCAATATATGTAGTAAAATGACACTAAAAAGGCTGAATGCACAGCTTAAAAACTAGCCAATAACACCTACCAGTGTCTGTCAAATCTAATGTTTTAGGCTAAAAAACCTACATAAATTTGAAGCCGCTGCTCCCACCAAAAATGAAACCTTTCAAGAAACCTATAGTTTTACGAGTGTGGTTGAAAACACAGCCCCAAAGGTTGATATTTATTGTCGGAGAAGTACAAAGAACACTCTTCTTGATGTTCTTGGACCTGTGTGAAGAGAACTTTGTGTGGAAGAACTCCAGAATGGCTCCAAAAGACCCCCAAAAATGCTTCAAAAATAGTCTTTGAAAGCAAAGAATGAAGCTTTGAGGGACCAAAACATGTTCAAGGTAATGTCAATCTTACACTTTCCCCTTCTTCAGACACCACAAGAGTGTAGCTTAGCGGCAAGAGGTTGCCACGGTTAAGTGAGCTCCGGGGGGAACATTACTAGGATGGGTGACCTCGCGAGAAGTACCGGGAACCTCTATATTCCTTGAGAATTGAGGTCCTCCCTCGCGTGCAGCCAACGGTGACTTTGGTGACTCGGATGACAAGGTATGCCAAGGTCTATGCCTTGGTCACCACCTTAGTCGTAAGCCTTGGAGAAAGACGGGGGTTGAACTTACAGTCTGTGGCTGACCAGGCCACTATATGTTTTATTAAAGAACATATACAAAGAAGTGTCTAGTGGTCATTTGGCCTTTCACATGGACACTAACGGTAACAAGTTCTTTACTTTGGCTACGAAGCACATCATCTTCATCCATGTACACTTTGATTTGTGTCTCTAGATATTTACTTCTATTGACTAGTCATGTTTTTTTTGCTTCTCCTATTTCATATTTTTGTTTGATTTCATCTAGTTGGCTTTTCAATTGTGTATTATCTTCCTTTAATTTATTGATCTCTCTAGTAGCCTCAATGGATTCTTCTACCTTTTTGGTGAGCTCCAATTGTGCTCTGATCAAGTGATTGGACAATCGTTCACTTAAAGCTTTGAACTGACCTTTTTCTGTGTGCATGTTCATATTCTTTGTCGGCTTCCATCAACTATTGTTGTGTGTCCATGGCCTTTGGATCATATTTTTTACTACTCACTTCAATTGTTCCACGTCCACATTGAGCCGTGTATGTGGTGCTACTAGCTCTTGTCCCATTAGTACACCTTTTCCTTTATTGACATGTAGAGTCTCATTAAAGGGCTGCCGGATTTGAAGTTAAACTTGTGGCTCAACCTCTTTTATCATTGTCCTTCTTGGAATAGCTTCTGGTATAAATTACGTCCATTGGGGATTACTATGCTACTATCCTTATTGATTCGAAGGTTTCCTTGTCTTCGAGCTCTTCTTCTTGTACTTGTTCTTTGGGGTGTACCATTATTTTTGGACCTTCGGTAGTGATCTCTTTGAATTGCATTTTTGTGGTCTCATTCACATGAGTTGTATACACATCTCCCCCTATATTATTGCCTTATGGTTGTTCCTCATTCATAATTTTTTTATCTGCATCTTTGTCTTTACTTGGGACCTCATGTTGGTCGATCAATTGGTAGTTCATCCCATTTGCTAGCATCATTTGTTTTGGTATGAAGATCCACGTTCATGGTTGATGTTTCTTTTTTGTCTTGAGGTTCTGAAGATGAGTTTGAGTTCATTGAACCCTACTCCTTATATATTTCCATTTTAGTCTTTTTCTAAGATGACTTTTCTTTATCTCACTTGTACGTCGATAATGGTGACTCTAGACTCTAAGGTTAACCTGTCCTTCCATATATGCATGTGTTGCTTGTAGGGCTTTATGTAATTCAGATTTCGTAATGGGTGTTGGTTGCACCAAAGTGGACTTCGGAATTAGGTATGTTCTTCTTTGAAGATGGAGTTACCTCCATTGTAGTTTCTCCTCTCATTCTTTTTGCTCCCCTCATCAAAGGCTTTGAATAGGTGCCTGCTTCTTATATAATCATCACACCCTTTTTCTTCATTGAAATAGTGGAAGTCTTCTCATACTTGGTCATTTCTACAGTTGATGGCATCTCTTTGAGGTATTCTCGAATGTTTAGTTCATGATATATTAATACCGTCAAAGCCACATTGCCATTGAGAAACTTCTTGTTATCCCATTGTTTCTTCGCTTCAAAAAGTTGTTCTTGCACATATGGTGTTAGATTGATCTAATTCCCCAGTGCATGTTAGGAAAACAGAAATGTTGATTCACCAGCCGCACTGATTCTTCTATATCTATTCGGTTGATTTCAAAAAATATTTTTTTCTTTGCTTCATGGATCTCCTCCTTTAGGTCTATGAGCCCAAATTTTGTCCAACCAAAATCTTCTTTGATCAATTCATATGTGAACTTGATCATTTCCCAATCCCCTTGTGAATTCATCACCTTGGCTTCTAGCATCGTTGACATATCTAGTGTAGGGTGTAGGGTGTTCATAGCTTGGGTACAACTTTTAAAATCTTGCTTGTAGATTGGTAATCGTAGATACCCCTCAATGCCATGCTTTTTCCATGTATCTATTGTCCCCAGTAGCTCATGCAACACTTTGAAATCTTGAGACATCACAGGGAACTGGTGATCCCTATCCATGATTCTGATTGTGATAAAAAACAAACGATCACCCACTAGTTGCTCATCATGGAACCAATGTCCTCTTGCTTTGATTGCACTTTCTAGAGGAAAATCCAAAATCTCCTTCTAATGGGTCGCTTCAGAGTCTTCAAAAGCCTTCTACACTTGAAATAGAATCAATGACTAATCTCAAGTATGAAGAAATGCATTTCTTCTGATTGTGCATATCGTTGTTTGTTGCGATCCCATCCCCTCTCACATATTTGATTAGAGCATGATACCTGATGACATTTTTTTCCATTTTCTTATTTTTCTATTGCTGAAAGACTCAACATAAAATTTATTCATAGCTGAAGCAATTGTTAGTATTTGTTCAGGAAATTTGCTAGACTACTATGGTACAAGCTAAGTACTATTCCTCGAAAGGAAAATGTGCACCACTAAACCAATTGAAAAAGTTGTGTGCCGAATGTGAGGCCTTGTAGTGTGGCCTGTAGTGCATACTCTCTCGACACTAATGTTGTACTCCAATTCCTCTGTCATGTTTCATTGTGTTGACTTTGCGCTTTTTGCTTTAATCCTCCATATGTACTTGTCTTTTTTCTGGAGCTTCTTTTCCTTTGCTAGTCCTCTTCGTCCTTTGCCTTTAGGGAAGGCTTTGAAGTCTTTGACAATCTTGCAAGTTGCTTTGTCTAAAGTCTTTATTTCCTCCGTCTCTCTTTCCATGGTCTCTCTTGGGATCCACCTTTGCTTTTGTAATCTTTGAGCATTCATTAATTGTTTGGGTATCCATACTTGTAACATCTCTCTTCGTCCGTGGATATGCCATTCTTTGACACTATGTGTCCTAGAATTTTGCCTTGCTTGACCATAAAGACACACTTTTTTGGGTCAAGCAGAGACCTGATATTCTCTACATTTGTCAAAAATTTGTGTTAGCTTAGGTATATGTGTTTGTCTAATGCTGGAATGAGCACATATATCATCAAAATAGGATTCCAAGTTTTTTCGCAAGAATTCTTTGAAAGGTAGTTGGTGCATTGGTAAGCCTAAATGGCATTACTCGAAAAGCAAATATGCCTCACTTTGTAGCAAAACCCATCTTATGATGATCTTCTGGAGCAATGACCGCTTGATTATAGCCAGAGAATCCATCAAAGAAGCTATATACTTCCTTGCCTGTCACCCTCTTTAAGAGATGCTCAGCAATAGGAAGCAGATAACTATCTCTAATAGTGGCTACATTAACTTTCTTCAAGTTAATGCATACATGTAACTTGTCATTCTTCTTGGGCACCACTACAATGGGAGATACCCATTCAATGTGCACAATCTCATAGATAAATCTTGCTTCTACCAATCTATCTATCTCCTCCTTGATCTTGGTAGCATAATTGTCATTATAAGTGTATGGCTTCTGCTTAGAGGGATTGTCATCTGAGGTCATGGGGATCATATGTGAGCATATGTGAGGGTCTACTCCTTTTAAGTCCTTGTTGCTCCATGCAAACACATCTCTATATTCTCTTAGCAAGGCTATCAACTCTTGCTCCACGTCTTCTGTCAAATCATGTCCTATGTACGTGCATCGTTCTTGCCTTCTTCTATTGTGACAATAATTTTCTTTGTGGTTTCTTTGTTGTCATAAGCCTCTCCTGTGAATGCTTCATGTTTTGACATTCTGATCATGACTTTCCTATCTTTTATTTCATACTTCTTAAAGTTTCCTGGAACCTCAAACAAAGATTCTTCCTCCTCTGATGCGACTACTCTCTTCTTCCTTGCCTTCACTCCTGATGATCACTTGTGTGGTTAACCTCACATCATTCATAAGTTCTTTGTGTCTTTGCGAGTGAACTTCTACTTTGTAGAAATATTCCTCTTCTGATGCAAAAAGAGGGTCCATAATGATTGACTCTAGATCTGGTTCACTCTCTTGTTCGATTTTTTCTATACTAGGCTCGGATTCCTCAAGAACCAAATCACACATCATTGGGTCTATCATAAAGGCTAAAATGTCATAGCCATCTTCATCACAGTGTGGTGTCCATTGTTCTTCATTGATGGCTACATCGATTGTTGCTAGGATTTCTGCCCAACCATGAGGTTCAAACTCTTCATCAAGAAATACTACAAGTGCATAGGCTGGGTCTCGACATAATCTATGAGTTTCCTTCGCACCTACCTCTCTAGCTTTTTCTCTCTTCTCTTCTTCTTCTACAACTTTACACATCCATAAGTGGGTGTCTTCATGCATCCATAAGGATCCTGATCCTATGGAATGCACCAATTCTATATCATTTGTGGTTCTATGGATGGGATTCCATTGTATTGGGGGCACATCTATGTGAGAGTAATCCTTGAGATTGACTTTGGTGGTCACACCTAAGTGTTGCAGATACAATGAATTGGTTCTCGAATCCTACACTACTTGCAATTGTCTCATGAAGGGTCTTCCCAAAATCATCTCGTAGGCCTAATTTTTGCTAAATTCGCATATGGCAAATGTATTCTTGAACTCTACACTACATGTAGTGATAATTATTCCTTCTAGTAACCCTAAGGGTCTTTCTATGTGTCCATCAGCCATTTTTAGTTTCATCCTCATCGGCCTGAGTGCTGGTTTGCCCAAACATTTCCATAGGGAAGTGGTAGCAATTGCAAATCTTGCACTTGAGTCCAGAATTGCCTTGGTTGTGTAACCTTGACAAGTGATGGGGAGATAGGTGCTTCCTTCTTCTCCTTCACTCAGGTATCCTATCTTAACCAAGGGTATTTCAGGAATTGTTCTATGTGATCCTACTTGAGAATGGGATTTCACTACTTCAAGCACTTGATTGGCAACATGTTTCCACAATTATAGCTTAGCCTTGAGTAGCTCTTCTAAAGTGAGATTGCATTGCAGTTTAGTGTTCTTTACTACCTCTGTATTCTTAGGTATGATTGAGTCTTTGTTTCTTATCATGATCGTGGATGCTCTCATACAGGTAGACTTCGCTTCCCAAGGTCCAGTGAAATGCAGTAGCTCTTATAAGGAATTAGACTCAAAGTCTAATCTCTCACTAGATTGGATATCCTCTTGCTATCCATAAATGGAAGGAATGTCTTGTTAGAATTGATCATGCAAGTCATCCACAAGTTCAATGGGAGGAGGATTTTCACTTTCTTTTGCCCATTTATCTTCTTGAATTTCTCTTAGAAATTCTAGTGAAGATCGATTCATAGAAGAAGAGGTGTCTGGTTCAGTGGAATTAGGCACATAAGCTTCCTAGGGAGGAATGCTTATCCTTTCACTTATCTTGTCCTTAGCCAACACTCAGGCCCACGAGAATGAAATTACAAATGGCTGATGGTCACATAGAAATACCCTTGGGGCTACTAGAAGGGATAACTCTCACCACTTGTCGTGTAGAGTTTGAGCACACCTTTGCTATATGTGACTTTAGCAAAAACTAGGCCTATGAGATGATTATGGGAAGACCATTCCTGAGACAATTGCAAGTAGTACAAGATTGGGGAACCAATTCCTTATATTTGCAACACTTAGGTGTTACAACCAAAGTCAATCTCAAGAATTTCTTTCATAGAGACCCCATTCAATGGAATCCCATCCATAGAGCCACAGACGATACAGAGTCAGTGCAGTCCAAAGGATCAGGATCCTCATGGATGCATGAAGACACTCACTTGTGGATGTGCAAGGTGGTAGAAGAAGAAGAAGAAGAGAAAAGAGAAAATTTAGAGAGGTAGGTGCAAAGGAAACTCATAGACCAATACTAGACCCAACCTATGCACCTGTAGTATTTCTCGATGAAGAGTTTGAACCTCATGGTTGGGCAGAAATTATAGTGATAATGGATGTAGCCATCAATGAAGAACAATGGACACCCCATTGGGATGAGGATTGCTATGACATTTATGTCTTCACAATAGATCTATCGTGTGATTCGGTTATTGAAGAATGCGAACTTAGCACTGATGCATTCGAGGATGCAAGCGACTCTGATCTAGAGTCAATTATTATGGATCCACCTTTTGCATCAAAGGAGGAATATTTCTATGAAGTAGAAGCTCACCCTCAGAGATATGAAGAAATTACAAATGAGGTGAGATTAACCACCCAGATAACCACCAAGAGTGAAGACAAGAAAAGGAAAAAAAGAGAAGCCGCACCAATAGAGGAAGAATCGTTGTTTGAGGTCCGCAAAAATTTCAAGAAGTATGAAGTAGAAGATAGGAGAGTCATGATAAGTGTTCGCATACAAGCCATAAGAAGAGCATATAGGTGCAAAGGAGCAGTCATGCACAATACGGCAACAAGGCTCAATCATTTTTTCTAGAAACTATTTCCAACTCAAGTTATTTTCATCACTACACACACATTGTAAATCTCGTTTTTGGTAGAATAGACTCCATTTTGTTCAAGCCGAGGAGTCCTAGAGTTTGAGGAGTAGTAGAATTAGCTACATACCAATTTTCATAACTTTTAGACTCTGTTTGAGCCCTCAAATAGGCCCTCGAACTTAATTTTTTACTAGGCCGGACACTAGGTCTGGACAAGGCCAAAGCTAGTAAAAAAATGATAAAATGAGCTAGAGAGCTCATTTTTGGGGTTAGGTTGTTAGTAATTTGAGCTTATGTAAGAGACTTTTTGACTAATGCAAAGAACTCCATTGTTCCTCTCTTTGTTCTTGCATTGTGTGTGCGCGTGTGTGTATGTGTGTGCATGTTTTTGTGCTTCTCACTCACACACTTTGTGCCTTCACTTGCTCATAGTCTTCATACTAGTCCTCATGTCTACACGGATTGACATTTATGAGGTGGACCTCCTGACGTTGGTACTTGCCATTGTGCTAGAGTGACACCAAATTTGGTACCGTTGTTGGGGAGAGAGTTTTGAGGACAAGCGTGTGATGGTAAGATGTAGAGTTGAGACATTGGAGTCATAGGTAATATCCTTTCTATTCCTTATTTTTCTTCATTTCTTCTAGTTTTTTGCATCAAAATCATCATCATCATCATCCTCACCATCTCCAACCTCCATCTCCATCTTCACAAAAATTTCAGTTTTTTGGTCATATTCCACTCCCCACCTCATTTCCCTCATTTCATTTGTGAGAGAGAGCGAGAGAGAGCTTGCATGCTATCTGTTTTTGTGTGTTTTTTGAGCTTTTGCTACAGGTTCTAGCTGTACCACCATCTCCAATAGCTTGCATAGGTACGAAAAAACTTTGCATAGGTCCCAAGATGACGACCTCTGTCTATTGTGATAGACAGAAAAACTCAGTATTGTTTGAATGCATGCTTGGTACGATAACCTACACCATTTAAGCACTCCAAATCACTAGAATTTTCAAAATAAATTGTGTTTTTTCAGTCTGTCGCTACAGACAACGTCTATCGCGACAGACAACACCCAGGACCGTCTATTACGACAGACACCATCTATCGCGATGGGCAAGCCCATGATAGACAATAGACACCGTTTATAATGACATACACCCATCTATCGTGATAGATAGAGCCCCACGATAAATAGTGTTTATCGTGACAGATACTCGTCTATTGTGACACACCAAAAGCACGACAGACGATAGACTCAGTCTATCACAACAGACACCTGTCTATCGCGACAGATAGGACCCACGATAGAGACCGTCTATTGTGACAGACAGGCCCACGACAAACGATAGACCCCGTCTATCATGACAGACAGCAGTTGTTAGCTCATGAACTGGTTGATTTTTATGCACTAATATGCTTTTGTTGTGTAGAATACATGCGTGATTGCAGGTACCTTGAGGAGAAAGTGGGTGTTATGATGAAAAAAAGCACTAGGATGTAGTGCTAAAAGGGAGAAGATGTTTCTTTGTGTGGGAAGTTGGGGCTCAAGGAAGCCAGTGGATTCAAGTACCTAAAACAAAATGCTTGTGTCAATGGAGCACATCCTCACTTGAACGTGCAGCTTTTGCTTAAGGCATTGAATTTACTAAGAAAAATATCCGAGGGCTATTGAATTGCTATGAGGAAGCACTTTCAAAAGCTCTTGTTCTTGAAAGTTCTGATCATCAAGATGTTTGTGATGCCAGAGATATCATTGCCTTCACAATTTATGAGATTTTAGTCAATTGGCTTCTTGCTCATATCAACATTGTCTTGAAACCAGAGACATTAGATCCCGATTCCCTGTTCATCACCGTTGTGGATATGCTAGCACCAGGTGTCGTCAAGGGAAGGCGTGGAGGTTTGCTGGCAAACTATGCTCAAGAGCATTTGCAACAATTTACTCGGTGGCATCTACTTCAACATGGTGGAGAGGTTGTTGTTTGTGGGGGATTAAGGAGCTGCATTATTGGTTCTCCACTCAATGATGGAAACATTAACTACTTTGAATATGAGTTGCTTCCTTTCCTTTTCAGTCATGAAGCAAGAAATGTTCAGAAGCTGGAATCAAGTTTCAAGCACAACTTGGAGAAACTCTTAATTGGAAGTACATGCTACAAACAGTCTCTATCATAAATGAGGAAGTTTTTTTTTTGTTTTTTTGCTACACGGATTGTGTGGTATGCTTTCTTTGAAAGCGATTGGGAAATCCATGGAAGGGGGCTTTTATTGCCGGCGGCAGCAAAAAGGGTTTTCTCTCTCTCACTCGTAAGGAGGAATAGGGCAGCGGGGAGAAGTTGAAGAGATCGAAGGAGGGGCTGCTCTATTTCTGGGAGCTTCTTTTGGTCCTGTGCAGGCATTGGAAAAGAAGATCGTTTTTTGAGAAGGGCAAGGGTCATAACTGACCGGGGTTGTAGCAGTCACCAAGAGCACGCTATGCAGAACTGATCGATCGGGAGGGAGGCAAAGACACTCTAGAGAAGCTGCCGCACCTATACCCTGCACATATCATTAGGGGAGGAAGCATTTTTCATTTTTTGCGAGCTTCAGCGAGTGATTCTCTCTTGCTTATCAGTGAGAAACAACGAAAGAGGGACTATTCTCTTGTCCATTGATGGTGACAAAGTAGGAAGTAAGTCTAGCAGGGTTCTTTCTTTTTTTTGTGCTTTGCTCTTCATTAGAGGGTGCAGGTACTCTCGGTGGCTGAAGGAGAATTGGTGCGGCATCAAAGGACAAATAGAGAGCTCTAGAAGGGAAGAGGACGAAAAGTAGCAGTCGGACCTTGCTCTCCATTGCCCTGTCCATGTAGGAGACAAGGGAGGGATTTGCTCAGCTTATTGCAGAGGGGGTACGCCTGGATGCCTCGTCAATTTTGGTGGCTCTGATCTCTTCTATGGTGACAAGGAGAATTCAAGGAGGAAAGTTCGTGAAGTGCTGGCGAAAAGCAAGGGTATCGGTTGCTCTTCAAGTCTGCAACAAAAAAAAAGAACGGGGGTGGCTGTGATTGCTTCTCGATCATCACAGCCAAAGGGGGTTGGATTCTTATCGAACGGTCGGAGAGTTCGGAAAAAGCTTCATTGTTGTTTGCAAGCACGGGTGGAAGGAGAGAGACCGACTAGCAGAGAAGAGTGTGCAGGTGTGCACGGCAGCTTCAAAAGCACTCTAGAGGGGGAAAGCTGGAGAAAGGGGAGAAATACAGGTCACTTGAAGGAAGGAGGAGGATCAGCTACGGTTATGAGCTGGAGGAGGGGGGTGCAGAAACCTTGTCCTCATTGGCAAATATGTAATTTAACTCCTTCACACAGTATTTTCCAGCTAACCACGGACTTCAACCCTACTGTTGTCGTTGATGTCATCTCCATGGCTCCCTCCTAGTACTTGAATGTGTTGATTCCTTGGGAACGGTAGAAGGGAACTCAGAGGAGAGAGAGAGGGCTTTCTCTTTTATGCAGCTCTTGTTGAAGGAATTTTTTTGGTGCTCAAATTGGTATGTAGCTGGATCATGCATATGATGCAGACCAGATGGTAAAGATGGCCATGGGGTAGTTCTTAGTTTTGGCAGAGAAGAGAAAAGTTCTTTTTTGTTTTTGTATCATCAGAAGCTGCTTCTCGTCCTTTGGCTAGGGGCTCTCTACAATTTGAGGCGACTCAAGGGGTTGTTGTTTTTCCATCAGCATATATAGCAGTTCTACAGGAAGGTGCAGAAGATGGAGAAAAAGAGGGGATAAACTTGCTGTGGATGGGAGAGCTAGAAGGGATGCCATTGATAGGGGCGGGGAAGGATAGTGTAGAAGGGTTTTTTTCAGTAGCAATTGGGGGGTCTTTTCGATGATGCAAGAGAATCGAAAGGGAACAGCAGAGGAGCGATCACTTCATTTTTTTCTCGAGGTTCTTTATGTGGGTAGCTAGAACAGGAGGAGCTTACTTCGTCCTACAAGAGAGAAGAGGCCAAACTGAAGATGAAGGGAAGCTAAAGAAGAATTCGGCCATTTTGGCTTGTCACGTGCAGAGTGTGGTTTAGAACGCATATAAGAAAAGAGGATATTCTGCTGAAGGCAAGGGTTCGGAGCGTGGTGGTTCGTTTTTTCTTGCCCTTCTTGTGTCTGTGCATGAGTTCGTAGGGAGATGATCTCAATGAAGCAACAAAACATGAGGGCATGGAGGAGACGGGGGTGGATGCCAAGTTTGTTGAAGTCCTTGGTGAAAGGATACTGAGATAGAAGTTGTTCAGTGGATGACTGTTGAGGAGTATCAATCTCAAGAGTTCAATACAAGGACTAAACGAATTGCCGACATTATAACTGCTCTGTACAGAGAGCAGTACATAGGATTCAGGCCTAAAAGGCTGCGTATGGGCTCATGAGGACTAGATATCTAGAATGACACTAAACCGAAACATCCTGTGTACTACAGATAGTTCGAACATAGCCAGGAGCTCAATTTTCCAATGACTATATGGATTGAAGGAAAATCCATCCGAATTTTCATGGTCAATGAAGAGAGATGATTGACAGATTTTTCCCAACAAATCGTATCGGCGGATTGATATGAAGAATATTGTCTGGAAGGAGGTGTCATATTTGCTTCAGTGATTTTGCCCTTTGTACAAACTTAGATAAACATTACTCGATCTGTGCATGATGAAAGATAGATGGTAATGTTGGTCAGAGAGCACATAGTAGTTACGAAAAATGTTGCAATCCGGATCATAAAAGATCGGTAATTTTCGATATGCAATTCATGTTTTCTTACGGAACCTCAGTTGGCATATCTGGGGCTCCTTGTTCTACAGTCCAGGGATCAGTGAAAGTTTAATCCTGGTATCCTACAAATCAAAACGATGATTTGAAGTGATTTTAGCTCATGCTGACAAAAAGGAACTTCAGAGACTAAAGGTGTCACACAGATTGAATTCAGGGCTGCTCTATACGTGCTCATCATCAAGTGACTTGTGTTTTCCAAAATTATGTTGTTGGATGAATCGACATGAAGGAAAACATTGAAGGTTAGATGTTGCATCAAAAGATTGTTACATGTGTATGAACATCGGCACTTGTACATCTTTTCATGTCTTGGGCTTAAGGATTTCTTGAATTCAGCTGCGACATTAATCATGGAAGGCCTTTTTTTTGGGAAACATAATTTGATGCATTTATGATGAGACGCTATCCTATGCTCTTGTATTAAAAAGTATGTGATCTTGCATTTCAAACAAGACTTGGATTATGTGCAGGAATGATTAGAATTAGCAGATCAAACAAAAGTTGGAATATGAGTTTAAAAGTTATTAAAAAAAAAAGAGAGAGAGAGGGAGAGAGAAATAGTGCATGTGAGAAAGGGTGAGTGTGCACTTGGGGAACGAGGGAATCGGTGAAGTTGTGTTTAAGGACATGTGCAAGTGCATAAGAGTGAGAATTGGGTGAGTATATGTGTGAGTGTATGTGTGGGAGAGTGTAGGTATATGTGTAGGGAGTGAGCAAGGGTGTGTGCAAGAAGAAAAAATGTATGAGCGGGTGTGCGAGGACGGAAGAAGAGACGAGAGTGATTTAGATTGTGTGTGTGTGTTGCATGTGTGTAAGAGAAAAAGGAAAGAACCAAAGGGAAAGTAAGAGGAAGTGAGTGGGTAGGTAGAGTGGGGGTGATTGTTGGCATGAGAATGGAGAGAGTGGTCAGGCATTGTGGATGGTAGTGGATTTCATGTGTGTTTGAGCTACCTTCTCCCTCTCTTCCATAGCTACGTTTGAGTGTTTTGGTGGACTCAGAATAGGCCAAGCAAGTCAATTTCGAGTAATTTGGACAAAACCTAAGCATACATACGCATTGTTTTCTTGGGCATAAGAAATAAACACCAGTCCATTGCGACAGATAGGACCCCACGATAGACCCCGTCTATCACGATACACACCGTCTATCATGATAGATGAGCATTTTCGGCAAAAAATAGAGAGGTAATTTTTTGAAAATTTGGGCATGTTTGTGTATTCAATCACCCATACCATTACAAAGGCCTTAGAAAAATGCACTAAACTCCTGAAAGGTCATGATTGTCTATTTTAACCCCCTAAACCCTGAACTGTCATAACTTTTTCATATGAAATCCGTTTTTTGAGCTCTAGAGAAAATTTTTTAGCAATCCAAAAGGGAGGAAAAAGGGTCTTTAAAAGTGTTTGTATCAAATGTTTTGTCAATTAAAGGTAAAAACTTGAGCTTAACTTGGAATTTTTATAGGATCATAGAGAGCTTTTGGAGAAATCAAAGCAAGTGCCATTGTGTGCAGGCTTGGGAACACGCTTCTTGGGCAGACAAGTGTAGCAAGGAGAAACGACTTGAGGTTGCAACATCTCTCAACCCCCTCAGTCTATTCTTAGCTTAAGCTAAGTGCGAGTAGTTGTCTCGATTGACTAGGGATACGATAGGAATACTCAAGTTTTAAGAGCCTCTAATTTCTCAAGTCCAAGAATAGGTTAAAGTGCAATCAAGGGACAACTTAAAGGAAAATAGCTTAAGCTAATTGGATGAAGAACATCAAATGCGACCCACTTAAGTGCCCCGGATGACGCTTAACTAAAGATAAGAAAAAAAAGTACTTAAGAAGTTAAAAAGAATAAGTGATTGGTATCAAAGAATCGGTAACATGGTTGTACAAGGATCATTGGGTTAATTGGAAGGGCATATGAACCTTAGATCAAGAAGACACCTAGGGAGAGACCGTCAGAGTATTAGATCATCCGAGGCTAGTTTCAACCATACAACTAGATCTTGGGCCCAGTAGTTGAGTGGTTACCCCTACACTTTAGACTCAGAAACTAGTGACTCTGAGATGTCTTACAACATGGAGAGACCCATAGGTAGCTCAAGAGTGGCATACCTAGAAAACACCGAGGGCCCCTACAAGAATCAATTGGAATATATCAGGACCAATTGCTTAGGTGCACACATCTATGAGGATGGTTTGAGAAGATCTGTTGTCCAAATTAAAAACCCAGATCAGCCCATCGGACTAGAACACCCTGTAGTCAAGTTAAAAAATGGTTCCTACTTAGATAAAGAAGGAACAATGTATGTGGTCACTAGCCAACCAGAAAGAACAAATGAATTTGGCAACATAATCCCAGAGGTCGAAATAGGTGACATAGAGCAAGAGAACTTAGGAAAGGAGCCAAAAACCCCTTGAGGCAAGTCGATTCTGACTATAATAATCACTCCAGAGTGGGTTCCCTAGGACAATAGGAGCATAGATTTGCTCGTGAATCGAGAGACGGATAAGGCTTTTTGGAGGTATAAGTCTGAAAAGCCTAACGAAGTGGGAGCACTTACCATCTATGAATTCAAAGATCCTGACAGCCCAAACAAAGTGACCTACTTAGATGATGCTTCAGAGAGGATCTTTGTGGTCTCAGAGCATGGAAGACACGCATACACTTGGAAGGGTGAATTTTTCTTTCCCCAACCTCGATCCACTATGACTTATGTTCATCAAGGAGCTGGAACATCTTAGGCTCATGGGACTCAAAGAGAAAGGAGTAGAGATAGACTCGAGGTGAGCTTTGCTAACCCATTGGGAAGGGAAATGATGAGGACAGAGACAGATAGGATGGATAGGGAGAGACATAGGGACCCAAGGAGTCTAAGAAATGCAGACGAATTTCCTCTGCCAAGGCCTAGAGAACATGCTAGAACCTTAAGGCCTACACAATTGGCTAAGTCCATGAAGAATTGCTTCGATGGCACTGGAGACCTGTATGACCATGTAGCAGAGTTTAGGCAAGTTTTAAGAGCTGAGCAAGTTGAAGACTTGTTCACTCAATACAATGCTTTTGGCCTAACTCTCAAGAACATCGCATTGACTTGGTTTCAACCACTTCACCAAAGCCAGTTCAAAAATATAGACCAACTTCTTGAAGTGTTTATCACTTAGTTTTCCAAGAGTGGTATTAGGCATAACACATCCTCCCTTATATATAGCTTCAAGCAAACACTTCAAGAGACAATGAGGCTCGCAAGAAGAAGGTTTAGGCAATACCTAGAGAGATGCCGTGCTCCAGAGTCACCCACTCCAACCAAGCAAGTGGCCTTATTTCTAGATGGATTGTTAAGTACCAAACTGAGATCATATGTGTACTTGAAGGACCCTAGATCCATAGAAGAATGTGTACGCATGTGCATAGACATTGAGGATAATCTAGGGGAGGAATTAGAGCTCTCAAGGATCTATAAAGATTCAGATAGTTCTACTAGCCTTGCTTCCTCACAATCCACATCAATTGAAGATCTAGTAGAAAAGGTAGCTTATAAATTAGGCATCTCTAGCAAGAAGATTCCTAGATTTGCCCCAAGAAAACGATGTTACACTTGTGGAGGAGACCATATGGATAATGTGTGCCCTATCATGGCTCAACCCCAAGTTAATCATAACAGCCAATACTGCACCATAGAAAGGCGATACACCAATCACACTGCACAAGACTGCCCATATAACAAACAAGTTGTGAGGCAAAATTATCCTCAGACTTATCCACAACAAGGAAAATACCAGAATCAGTACCCACAACAGCAGTATGTAGGCCCCAACAACCCTATCAACCACCCTATCAAGGGCAGCAAAGACTGCAACTAGTCCTAATGCAGCAACCCCCTCCTCCAGCCAATGTGATTCTAGTAAAGTATGCAACTACAGAAGAAAATCCAAATAGAGCTTTAGTGCCAGTGACACCATTGCTTTCAGAAAGCGATCCAAGTGATCATAGTTTTGACTCTACCTATATTAATAGCCCACATGCTTACTACATGCAGTCTCGCGTGAATCTAGTCGGGAGCCAGAATATGCGAATGTCATGTACGCAAACCCCAACTGTAGACCTCAACCTAGGTAGATAAGACATCCATTTCCTAGAGGACCATGCCACCAATGTTAGGGAGATCACCTCATTCATGATTGCCCTCTACCGGCACCTATAGAAACCCAATCTATGACAATTCAAGGATTTTGTCCAAATTATGGAAAGGAGCACTTATTACGAGAGTGTCCCAAGAACCCCAGCAATATGCCAAAAATTGATCCTATCAATGTTATTGGGTTAGTGGTAGACTCCAAGGGAAGTGTGACATCCACGGCCGCGTTGCAAGTTATCACAAGAGCTCAAGCACTTAAGCAAAACCAAGACTTAGGCCAGGAAAAGAATTCGGAGGCTAGCGAGATTGAGAGTTAGAATAAGAAGAGGACAAGATTTTGGAGAGAAAGTCGTGAACATATGAAAAGGCAATGGGCAAAGAAGATGAGTGAACTCGAGGAAAGTTTGCAAGAGACCAAAGCCAAAATAATAGAAATCACATCTCAAACGCACTCTCCCGCATCACCTCCACTACCATCTCCATCACCTTCCATCCCCCAACCTTCTAATCCACCACACGCAACCCACCCACCACCTCGAGTAGGATCACTCTTAGTAGATCCCACTTCTGAGGACATAAACATGATGCTTAGGGCATATCAGGCCAGAATCCAAGAAGGGCCAAATGTAAAAGATCATGAAAAGTGTTACCCTAGAGCAGACCTAGAGCTCGAACTAACAAAACTTTGTGCCAAGATGGTGGAGTTGGCTCAAGCTATGTTTGAGGCCAGTTGCCTCTTCAATTGCTCTAGATCCACTAGAACACCATTGCATTTTGATGGTCTATTAGATAGATTAGAGAGGTTAATTGCAAATTCTGGAAAAGGAGTTACCTCCCAGGCTCAAGAGAGGGCAAGTGATAGAATAAGCATTCCTCCCCAGGAAGCTTATGTGCCTAACTCCACTGAACCAGACACCTCTTATTTTATGAATCAATATTCACCAAAATTCTTGCGAGAGATTCAAGAAGAGGAATGGGCTAAAGAAAGTGAAGATCCTCCTCTAATTGAATTTGTGGATGACGCGCATGATCAATTCCCACAAGACATTCCTTCCATTTATGGAGAGCAGGAGAGTGCCCAATCTCAGGAGAGATTAGACTTCGAGTCTAATTCCTTACAAGAACGACCACATTTCACATGTCCATGGGAAGCTAAGTCTACTTGCATGAGAGCACCCACGGAAGAAATGAAGACTCAATCATACCTAGGAACACAGAGGTATTGAAAAATACTAAAGTGCAGTGCAACCTCACCTTAGAAGAGCTACTCAAGGTTAAGCCTGAATTGTGGAACATGTAGCCAAACAAGTACTTGATGTAGTGAAACCTCATTCTCAGGTAGGATCTCATAGAACAGTGCCGGAAATACCTTTGGACAAGATAGGAGACATGAGTGAAGGAGAAGAAGGAAACACTTACCTACCCATTACTCATCAGGGTTACACCACCAAGGGAAACCCATAGATCAATTCAAGACCCAACCTATGCACTTGTAGTATTTCCTAACGAAGAATTTGAACCTCATGGTTGCGCAAAGATTTTAGAAACAATGGATGTAGCCATCAATGAAGAACAATGGACACCCCACTGTGACGAGGATGGCTATGACATTTCAATCTTCACAATAGAGCCAATCATGTGTGAATCGGTTATGGAAGAATGTGAACCTAGCACTGATGCATTTAAGGATGCAAGTGCCTCTGATCTAGAGTCAATTATAATGGACCCTCCTTTTGCATCACATGAGGAATATTTCTACGAAGTAGAGGCTCACCCTCAGAGACATGAAGAAATTATGAATGAGGTGAGATTAACCACACAAGTAACCACTAAGAACGAAGGAAAAAGAAGAGAGAACTCACACTAGAGGAAGAAGAATCTTTGTTTGAGGTCCCTGAAAATTTCAAGAAGTATGAAGTTGAAGATAGGAGAGCCATGGTAAGAATGCCTAAACGTGAAGCCATCATAGGAGAAGCCTATGATAACAAAGAAACTACAAAGAAAATCATACTGACCATAGAGGGAGGTGAAGAGTGATGCACATACATAGGACACGACCTAAGTGAAGATGAGGAGCAAGAGTTGATAGCCTTACTACGAGAATATAGAGATGTGTTTGCATGGAGTTACAAGGACCTAAAAGGTGTAGACCCTGACATATGCTCACATACGATCCCCATGACCTCAGATGCTAGACCCTCTAAACAGAAGCCATACACATACAATGACAACTATGCTACCAAGATCAAAGAAGAGATAGATCGCTTGGTTGAAGCTAGATTTATCTATGAAATTGAGCACATTGAATGGGTATTCCCCACTGTAGTGGTGCCAAAAAAGAATGGAAAATTACGTGTGTGCATTAACTTGAAGAAGGTTAACGCAGCCACTATCAGAGATAGTTATCCGCTTCCTATCATTGACCATCTATTAGAAATGGTAGGAGGCAAGGAAGTGTACAACTTCTTGGATGGGTTCTCTGGTTACAATCAAGTAGCCATTGCACTAGAAGATCAGCATAAGACGGCTTTTGCCACAGAGTGGGGCATATTTGCTTTTTGGGTAATGCCATTTGGTCTAACCAATGCGCCCAGAACCTTCCAGAGACTGATGTGTCATGTGTTTAAAGAGTTCCTGAGGAAGAATTTGGAAGTCTATGTTGATGATCTCTGTGCTCATTCCAACATGAGACAGACACATATACCTGAACTCAAACAAGTCTTTGACAAATGTAGAGAATATCAAGTCTGCCTGAACCCAGAAAAGTGTGTTTTCATGGTCAGGCAAGGCAAGATTCTAGGACACATAGTGTCGAAGAATGGCATATCCATTGACAAAGAGAAAGTGAGAGCTATCACAAAGGTGCCTAGGCTAAAGAATGTCAAGGAAGTGCAAGTTTTCATGGGGCATTATGGTTATTACCTATATTTTATACACATGTATGCCATCATTGCAAAGCCTCTGTACAAACTTTTGAACAATTTTGAGTGGACTAGTGAATGTGAGAAATCCTTCAATGAGCCTAAACGATGATTATGTTCAACACCAATCTTGACTACACCAGATTGGAACAAGCCATTTCATGTTCATGTGGATGCATCCAATTATGCCATTGGATGTGTGCTTGCACAACTTATGGGTGAAGGTAATATGGATCTTCTAATTGCCTATGCTTGTAGACAATTAAATGCAGCTTAACAAAATTATACCACTACTGAGAGAGAAGGGTTAGGCATGGTATATGCAGTTAAAAAGTTTAGACACTATTTGCTTGCAAATCAGTTTAAATTTTTTACTGATCATCAAGCTCTACTTTACTTGGTAAACAAGCCATGCAATACAGATAGATTAGTAAGATGGTTCCTCTTACTAATGGAATATGACTTTGAGGTAGCGGTGAGGAAGGGCAAGACTCACTTGAGAGCAGATCATCTCTCGAGGCTCACCTCCGGAGAGGCCCCACAAGGAGTATCAAATGACCTTCCTGATGCTTACTTGTTTAATTTGGAAGTTGTACCACAGTGGGCCAAGACCTTAGTGCCAGTACTGACATATGGGACTAAACATCCAGTAGTAAACACTCAAGATAGGGAGATAGTAAAATTCCAAAAGTAGCATATCATGGCAGGGAGTATGTACAAACATATTGATCAAGAAATATTAGCTTGTTGTGCGGAAGAGGATGAGTACGCGAAGTGGTTGCAATTAGCACATGTGGGTGCATTAGAGCAACACTACTCGAGGCAAAGAACTTTACAAACACTAAGGAGACTCGGAGTGCACTGGCCAACTATGGAAGCAGATGTCCATAGGATGTGCAAGGCATGTCCAACCTTCCATACTAAACCACCAGTGGAACATGCCACTCTTTATCGGGTATCTTTAGTGCCAGATTGGAGCGAACCATTAGTAGCTTTTTTGAGGACGAGAACCTTTCCCCAAGATATGACATTGGCTAACCAAAGGAGCTTAGAACAAGAAGTTTTAGACTATAGTCTCATTGGAGATCTATACAGATGAGGAAAAGATGGGTATCTTAGATTATGTGTCCACGAGAGTGAATATCTTAAGATCTTGGAAACTGCTCACCATGGTGTAGCAGGAGGATATTTTGGACTAGATCGAGTGATCAAGGCAATACTATTTGCAAGGCTTTGGTGGCTCGCGCTTCACATGGATGCACATACCTATGTGAAGAGGTGTGAGGTTTGTCAGCAAACTCAGTACCCTATATGTAAAGATGAGATGCCATTGAAACCTATGATGGGTGGACGTACATTGTCAAAGTGGGGAATAGACTTTGTTGGTCCTATGAGTCCCCCAGCCAAGCGTTCCCATGCTGAATACATTATTTTGGCCACTGACTATCTAAGCAAATGGGTGGAAGTAAAAGCTACCACGAAGAACAACACCCAGACGACAACTAAGTTTTTATTCGAGAATGTATTCACCAGATACATGTTGCCAATAGAGCCTGTAGCAGGAGTTTTATGCAGCCAAGAAGAGACAAAAAGCATATTTTGATGCACATGAGAAGGATAAGGGCTTGAAAGCAAGAGACCTAGTCCTATTCTACACCTTGAAGCAACATGCATGGAAGTTAGAGAAGAGAGGCTATGGACCAATGATCATCAATAGAATCTCCACAAGTGGAGTAGCTCAACTAGCCACTCTTGAAGGTGACATCCTACCAAGTTACATTAGTGGATGCAGAGTCAATTTATATCAGGAACCCCTTACGGAGGAGATGTTAAATCGACTCAATACTGCAAAGAAACATAAAGAGGAGGAAAAGCGAGTTCGAGAAGAAGCGCAAGCAGAAGCTTTAGAATGAATTCAACGAATGAAATTGAGAAGACAAGGTAGAGATCAGCCTATGCTTGACACTCAAGAAACTCTAGGTTATCACATGGCCATGTGCGAGGCTTCAGGTGAACGTTCCCATAGGATAGTCAATCGGCGACCTTTTGTGACCCTAGAGGTAGGACGAGGAGAGAGTGCAAGGATCGTGAGAGCCTTAATTGACTCAGGAGTAGCCATTAGTGCAGTTCGACTTTCTTATTGCCAAGAATTGAAATTGAAGGTCAATCCTATAGAGGCATATCTCATAGGATTGGGAGGTGTGGAAACCCCTTGCATGGGAGAAGTGGAACTTCCCCTCTACATTCAAGAGGTTCTAATGGCAGTCAAAGTGCTAGTATGTGAAGATGAGGATCTTACCAAACCTCTTGTCTTGGGCGAAGACTGGATCTATGATCATGCGATCATCCTCAACCTAAGAAGTGGACTTCTTCAGGCTTGCGTAGGCAAAAATCGCATCATGATTGAATTAGAAAATCAAGCACTCAGGCCACTAGAAAAGGCACCAAATCCTGGTCCCTCCAGGAACCCACATGAAGATAACGATGCTATTCTTGTCCAAAGTTCTATGTTGCAGAAGATTGTCACTCTTGATGAAAGTGAAGAAGTAAATAAGGAAATCCCTTCTTTTCCAAAGAGGATTCGAGGAAAGCAAGCCGGGCAACACACGACACAGAGGAGACGGATGATCAAGAAGAATGAGGACCAACCTGTGCAATATAAAGTACCTCTTGGCATGAAGCAGATCTGGGTATGCAAGGGTGAACAATCCTCGAATTTGGAGATAGGAACCCAAAGATGCACCAAATGAGCTACACCATTGAGGATTACAATGAAGGAGTACCCTAGGCAACACTCTAGACATACCATTTCTATTTGGGTCCCGAAGCGGTCAATGAAGGCTATCCCAAATGCTAAACAAATATGGGTGCCGAAGACCTGCTTAGAGCTCAAATCGCTTCACCTCCATTCACAAGATTGAGTCAACATTCACAAGCACTCTTGGCATAAATCCCAGGGCAAACACCTACACTCCACACCATGACATCTTCGGTCACAACTAGGAATATTCAATGACTTGGTTTAGAAAGTGAGTGCCTCGATCGCTCACTAACTCTATAGGCAATCCATATCTTGTAAAGACATTTTCAAATAAGAATTTTGCAGTTGTGTGTGCATCATTCTTTTTCGTGGCTTTTGCCTCTACCCATTTCGTAAGATAATCTGTCGCAACAATAATGTATTCCGCCTGTGTACCTTTTGCAGGGGGGTTAATGGGTCCTACAAAGTCTATACCCCACTTAGAAAATGCACGTCCGCCCATCATGGGTTTCAATGGCATTTCATCTCTGCGCGTTGGAAACTGAGTTCTTTGGCACACATCACATCTCTTTACATAGGTATGCGCATCCATGTGAAGAGTGGGCCACCATAATCCTGCAAAGAGGATGGCTTTGATTATCCTATCGGGTCCAAAATGACCTCCTGCAACACCTTGGTGTGCAGTCTCTAATGTGCTCAGATAATCGCTTTCATGAACACATTGTCTTAGATATCCGTCTCGTCCTCTTTTGTATAGATTATCGCCAATAAGAGAATAATCTTGAGCTTCCTGCTCTAGACTGCGTTGCCGAGCTAAGGTCATGCCTTGAGGGAATGTGTTCGTCCTCAAATATGTCACTAAAGGTTCACTCCAGTCTGGTGTGAGAGACACATGATATAACGTAGCGTGCTCTATGGGTGGTCTTTCACGACAAACATGGCATTCTTTACACAACTTGTAGACATCTGCTTCCATTGAAGGCCAATATACTCCTAATCTATGCAGAGTCTGTAATGTTCGATGTTTCGAATGATGTTGCTTTAATGCACCTATGTGTGCTAATTGCAACCAATTCGCGTGTTCTGATTCATCTACACAACAAGCAAGAATCTTTTGATTATCCTGTTTATATATGCTTCCTGCTAAGATTTGGTATCTCTGAGACTTGGTAATCTCTCCTTCTTTGATCTTTATCCTAGGGTTCTTGGGTCCATATGTGAGAATAGGGACTATAGGCTTAGCCCATTCTGGTGCTATCTCAAGGTTAAACAAGTATGCATCTGGTAATTCATCCGCTACTCCTTGAGGAGCTTCTCCTGATGTTAATCTTGAAAGGTGGTCAGCTCTAAGATGTGTCTTTCCTTTCCTGACTACGACTTCAAAATCATACTCCATGAGTAATAGAAACCAACGTATCAGTCGTCCTGTGTTACATGGTTTGTTGACTAGGTACAATAGGGCTTGATGATCTGTAAAGAACTTGAATTTGTTGGCCAACAAGTAGTGCCTGAACTTCTTTACTGCGTAGATCATCCCTAATCCTTCCCGTTCCGTCGTGGTGTAATTTCTTTCTGCTGCGTTCAATTGTCTGCACGCGTAAGCTATGGGGAGATCTATGTTACCTTCACTCGTGGGTTGTGCTAACACACATCCTATGGCATAATTGGATGCATCCACATGTACATGGAATGGCTTACTCCAATCTGGGGTAGTCAATATAGGTGCTGAGCACAAGCGTTGTTTAAGTTCGTTGAATGAATTTTCACATTCATCTGTCCATTCAAAATTGGTTAAAAGAGAGTACAAAGGCTTGGCTATGATTGCATACATGTGTATGAATCTCCTATAATAACCGCAATGGCCCATAAATGCTTGTACCTCTTTGATGTTCGTCGGCCTAGGTAGATCTGCAATTACTTTTACTTTTTCCTCATCCGTAGAGATTCCATTTTTTGACACAATGTGTCCTAGAATTTTGCCTTGTCTGACCATGAAAACGCATTTTTCTGGGTTCAAACAAACCTGATACTCTCGACATTTGTCAAATATTTGTCTTAACTCTGGGATATGTGTCTGTCTTACATTTGAATGAGCACATATGTCATCGACATAAACTTCCAAGCTTTTGCGTAAAAATTCCTTAAAAACATGACACATGAGTCGCTGGAAAGTGGCGGGTGCATTTGTTAAGCCAAATGGCATCACGCGAAATGCAAATATGCCCCATTCAGTGGCAAATGCCGTCTTGTGTTGGTCTTCTGGAGCAATAGCTACTTGATTATAGCCTGAAAATCCATCAAGAAAGCTGTAAACTTCCCTGCCCGCAACTCTTTCCAATAGATGTTCCGTGATAGGAAGAGGGTAACTGTCTCTAATTGTGGCAGCATTAACTTTTTTAAGGTTAATACACACACGCAATTTTCCATTCTTCTTGGGCACAACCACAATGGGGGATACCCATTCGGTATGCTCAATTTCGTAAATGAATCCTGCTTCTATCAAACGGTCTATCTCTTTAATCTTCGCAGCGTAGTTATCATTGTACGTGTATGGTTTCTGTTTTGTCGGTTTTGCATCTGGAGTCATTGGGATTCTATGAGAACATATATCTGGATCTACTCCTTTCAAATCTTTGTAATTCCACGCAAAAACATCTCTATATTCGCGTAATAGGGCAACTAGTTCTTCTTCTTCTTCAGTTGTCAAATCATGCCCTATGTATGTGCATTTTTCTTCCTCTCCTTCTATGGCTACGATTATTTTCTTGGTTTTCTCGCGGTTATCATATACTTGTCCGTCATTCGCCTTTCTATTAGGCATTCGCACCATGATTCTTCTATCTTCGATTTCATATTTCTTGAAGTTCTCGGGTACTTCAAACAAAGATTCTTCTTTTTCTGACATGGTTTCTTTCTTCTTTCTTTTCTTGCCTTCACTCTTAGTAGTCACTTCCGTGGCTAACCTCAGCTCATTCGTAATTTCCTCATGTCTCTGAGGGTGAGTCTCTACTTCGTAGAAATATTCTTCCTCTGATGCAAATGGAGAGTCCATGATAATTGATTCTAAATCAAAATCACTTGCATCCTCAAATGCATCAGTGTTAGGTTCACACTCTTCTAAAATCGCATCGCACATGATTGGCTCTATCGTAAAAACTGAAATGTCATAGCCATCCTCGTCACAGTGGGGTGTCCATTGTTCTTCATTGATGGCTACATCCATGGTTGCTAGGATTTCTGCCCAACCATGGGGTTCAAACTCTTCATCTGGGAATACTACAGGTGCATAGGCTGGATCTTGAAGGGTTCGTGGATGTTGTTCTGCACCTAAGGTCCTTGCTTCTAATCTTTCTTCCTCTTGTTTGGCTACTTTACACATCCATAAATGAGTATCCTCGTGCAACCAAGAAGGATCTGATTCTAATGAGTGCACGGATTCCGTCTCTACTTGTGTCTCATGGATGGTATTCCATTGTATTGGGGGTACATCTCTATGTGAATAGTCTTTAAGATTGACTTTGGTAGTCACTCCTAAATGTTGCAAGTACAAAGAATTAGTTCCCCAATCTTGTACAATTTGCAACTGACGCATGAATGGTCATCCCAATATCATCTCATAAGCATGATTTTTATTAAAATCACAAATGGCAAAGGTATGCTCAAATTCTACACCACAGGTGGTGAGAGATATTCCTTCTAGTAAGCCTAATGGTTTTTCTATGTGTCCGTCAGCCATTTGTAGCTTCATCCTGGTGGGTCTTAATGCTGGCTTACCCCAACGTTTCCATAAAGCGGTGGTAGCGATGGCTACTCCGGCTCCTGAATCTAAGATGGCTTTTGTGGTGTAGCCCTGATGGGTTATCGGAAGATAAGTGTTACCTTCCTCTCCTTCGCTTACATCTCCGATCTTTTCCACTGGTATTTCCGGTACCTTATTATGTGATCCTATTTGTGAGGGAGTAGTAGCAAGCTCGGGAAATTGATTTGCTACATGCTTCCACAATTCGGGTTTTACCTTTAATAACTCCTCTAGAGTGAGATTACATTGTACCTTAGTGTTCTTGATCACTTCTGTGTTTCTAGGGATTACTGATTCTTCATTCCTCACTATTATCGTGGGTGCTCTCATATTAATAGACTTTGCTTCCCAAGGTCCTGTGAACTGAGGTAATTCTTGTAAAGAATTAGATTCAAACCCTGTGTGTTCACTCAGTTGTTCTTCCTCTACATCATCGTATATAGAGGGGATGTCTTGGGGAAATTGTTCCTGCAAGTCATCTATTTCTTGTATAGGAGGATGGGTTCCTTGTTCTTTTCTCCATTTCTCTTCTTGTATTTCTCTCAAAAATTCATGTGAGTACCTATGTATGGAAGACAAATTGTCTTGACTTTCTGTATTGGGTACTTGAGACAGGGATGGTGCATTCCTTTCCTGTGTCTCTGGGACAATAGGGTTCCTATGCTGATCCTTTTTCTCTTTGCTTTCTATCAAGTATTCTAGCCTCTCCATTAGTCCTTGAAAGTGTAACTCCGGTTTTGCCATGTTATTCCAATTAAGATATCTAGAGGCTTCGAACAAAGCTTGTGCTAATTCTACCATCTTCATGCAAAGTTTAGTTCTCTCAATTTCTAGATCAGCTCGAGGGTAGTTTTTGCTCATTTCAGCTACCTGAGGTCCCTCTTTGAATCTAGCCTGATATGCACGAAACATCATGTCTAGATTTTCTGGTATGGGTTCCGCTAAAACTGTTCCTGATTTCTGAGCTGGATTCTCTTGATTCACTTCCTGTGAAGTCAATTCTTGGATTTTGGCTCTAGATTCCTTTAAACTTCCTTCCAATTTCGTTATCTTTTTACTCCATTTTCTCTTAATTCTTTCTCTAGAATCTTTCCAAGATTTTGTCTTTTTACTGCTAGATTCTGCAACTTCACTAGTTTCGGCTACTTTCTCTTGATTAAGCTTTTGGTTTTGTAAGAGCGCCTGGGCTCTTGTTATAGCTTGGATAGGCACGTATGTAGGGTTGGATCCATCTGCATTATTTACAATACCTATCACGTTGATCGGTGTCACATTCGGAGCATTAACAGGGTTCTTAGGACAATCTTTGATTATATGCTCTTTGCCACAATCAGCACAAAAGCCTTGGATGTTATAGTACTGTGATTGTCCTCCTATCGGGGGATGTGGACAATCCTTTATGAAATGATCTCCTTGGCACCTAAAGCATGGTCCTCTAGGGCCCTGTGGTCTCTGTTGTCTTAATTGGGGCCGTGGATTTGGGTTTGTGTACATCACATTAGCATAGTCGGGCTCCCAACTAGGTTCCACTGGTGGACTATCGTAATGACACGTCTCCACGTGTTCTGGTGACTCTGTGTAATATGCGGGTGGACTATCTACATGCGTAGAGTCAAAACTGTTTGAGTTTGGGTCACTCTCTGTGATCAAAGGTGAAGATGGCACTAAGGCCCTACTTAGGTTCTCTTCTGCAGCAGCATATTTGTCTGAGATGACATTCGCTGGTGGTGGTGGTTGCTGAGCTAAGACAGGTTGAGGTCTCTGTTGAGCCTGGTACGGGTAGTTCTGAGGAGGCCTATAGTAATAAGGCTGAGCATTGTATTGGCCTTCATACCTACCTGGCTGCTGGTATGCTTGCGGATAGTTCTGTCTCACGGTCTGTTTGTTGTATGGGCAGTCCTGAGCCGTATGATTCGTGTATCTTCTTTCAATTGTACAGTATTGGCCACTAGGGTTGGCTTGTGGTTGTGGTGCATTGGGACACACATTTGCCATATGATCACCACCACAGGTGTAACAACGCTTGTTTGTTAGCACCCTCGGTTTACTAGAAACTCCTAGTTTCTGGGCCACTTTCTCTGCTAGGTCTTCTATTGAGCTAGACAATTTCGTGGATGCTAGAGATGAACAGTCTGAGTCCTTATAGACCTTTGAAAGTTCCAACTCGTCTCCTAAGTTGTCTTCAATGTCTATGCAAATTCTTACACATTGCTCTAGCGTTCTGGGTTCTTTTAGGTACACATAGGAGCGCAGTTTAGAGCTCAACAAGCCATCTAGAAACAATGACACTTGCTTAGCTTGTGAGGGTAGCTCTTGCATTGGACATCGTTCAACATATTGTCTAAACCTACGTCCTGCGAGTCTAACTGTTTCCTGAGGGGTCTGTTTAAAGCTATGAATCAACGAAGACGTGTCATGTCTAATCCCACTTTTAGAGAATTCAGTGATGAATGACTCTAAAAAGTGATGGATGTCCCTAAATTGCCTTTGTTGCAATGGTTGGAACCAAGTTAAAGCGGTATTCTTTAACGTTAGTCCAAATGCGTTGTATTGCGTGAACATGTCTTCAACTTGTTCGGCTCTTAGTACTTGCTTGAATTCTGCGACATGGTCATAGGGATCTCCTGTCCCATCAAAGTAATTTTTCATGGATTTCACTAATTGTGTGGGTCTCAGTATTCTTGCGTGTTCACGTGGTCTAGGTAGAGGAAAATCATCTCTACCACCTGGTATTCCATGATCTCCTTGTCTATCCGTGGTTGTTCTATCTCTCCCTATGGGACGAGTGAAGCTTACTTCGGGTCTTTCTTTATTCTTTTCTCTTTGATTTCCCTGGGCCGAGGATGTTCCTGCCCCTTGTTGACTTGTATTCATGTTCATTCTAGATGGAGGGAATACCAATTCTCCTCTCCATGTGTATGTGTTCTTAGCGCGGTCGGGTACCACAAAGACTCTTTCTGAAGTCTCATCCAGGTATACAGCCTTTCCAGGTGTATCCGGGTCCTTGAATTCGTATATAGTGATGATACCTACCTCACTAAGTATCTCGGTCTTGTATCTCCAAAAGGCTTCATCCGTTTCTTTATTTACAAACAACTCTATGCTTCTGTTGTCCTGAGGGATCCAATCCGGGATTAGTACTCGTGTCAGTACAGATTTCCCTCTAGGTGTTCTAGGCTCTTCTAATGGTTCTTTTCCTTGAGATTTTGCTTCCGTCTCTGGTTGAAGCACGCCAAACTCGTTGGTATTGTTTGGCTGCGTACTTAAGATGTACATCGTTCCTTCCTTGTCTATGTACGCGTCTCTCTCGAATTTCACCACTGGACGTTCCAATCCAATGGGTTGATCAGGGTTGTGCAGTTGCACCACTTGCCTTTGCAAACCATCCTCATAGATGCGAGCACCTAATCGGTTGGTTCGGAGAAACTCTAATTGCGTTCAATAGGGTCCTTCAGGTTTTTCTAAGTATGCTACATTCGACCCTCCTTCTGGTCTTTCTGTGCTAAATGCCATTTCTGAATCACTAGTGTCTGAGCTCTCGTAGGGATAACTAGTGTTCAATTGTTGAGCCCACGATCGTGCAGTAGTTCTTAGACTTGCCTCTGATGATCTAAGGCTTCGTCGGTCCGACTTACCTATATGTTTGCCCGATCTAAGGTTCATTAATTTTCTTCCTTGCACACTCAGTACACGCTCAGATCGTCACCGATTCTTTGTTATTACTTTCTTGATTCTTTTTAGATTTCTTTAGATTCTTGTCTTAATGTATGCGTCAGGGATTCGACTTTCCATGATAATTTTGAGTTCTCGTTCCGTCAGACTTAGGTTCTTTCCTTTAGGTTTTCGTCACACACACCTTTACTTTAGTCTTGAACTTGAAAGAATTAAATATCTTGAACTTGAGGCGTTCCTATCGTCTTAATCCACAATGCTAACGTTTATCCTAAGCTAAGAATTGACTGAGGGGGTTGAGTAATCTTCCAACCTCGAGTTAGCTTTCTCTGGTTGCTCTGATGCCCAAGAAGCCGCGCTTCCCAAGCTTTGTGCCCTTCACTGCCTTGCTTTGGTTGTCTTTGATTGCCCTTGCTAGACCTGGAAAAATCCAATATTAGACCAATTCACAGTTGGATGATCAAGCACTTAAGTACATACACCTTTTAAGTCCCTTCCCTTTTGCCCAACTTTTCAATGCTTGCCCCCTGGCTTTCTAGTCCCAAACTAGGTCAACCTCAAAATAGCTTATCTAAAAATAGACGTATCCTTTAAGAAAGAGCTATTAAGCTCAAAAAACGGACTTCGGATGAAAAAGTTATGAGCGCTCAGGCCCTGGGGGGGTAAAAATTGACAATCAGGTTTTCCTTCCAATATGAGCTAAGGGGTCTCCTATGAGTCTAATGGTCCAAAAATTTCTCAAAAATACCCCCAAAATTGGTCAAAAAATGGAACCCTAAATTTGCGATGGGGGTGCACAATCGCGATGGTCTGAGACCGTCGCGATGGTCCAAGCGAACCGTCGCGATGGCGTGGAGTTTGGACAGTCGCGATGGTGCGAAAAGGTGAACCGTCGCGATGGCCCGAAGTGAACAATCGCGATGGCGTGAGGTCGAACCGTCGCGATGGCGTGATCAGGCGGACAATCGCGATGGCGTGGGTCAACGGTAAAAGGTGGACAGTCGCGATGGTCCGAAGTGAACCGTCGCAATGGTCACAAGTGCGATGGCATGAGCCAATCGCGATGGTCCGATTTTGGGCTGTCGTGATGGTCCGAAAAAATGAACCGTCGCGATGGTCTATCTTGACACGTGGCACCGTCGTGGCGATGGCATGGGCCAATCGCGATGGCCCAAGGTCAGCTGAACAATCGCGATGGTCCAAGTGGACCGTCGCGATGGCTCAAGTGAACCGTCGCGATGGTCCGAGACCGTCGCGATGGTCCGGCCGAGCCGTCGCGATGGCGTGAGCCTATCGCGATGGTGCGACGCAATCGCGATGGTCTGAGCCAATCGCGATGGTCCACCAAAGTATGAATTTTTGAGATGCGCCTGTGGATTCGTAGATGCGCAAGGGTCGCCTACCTCGTGGTGTGGTCGCCTACCTCGAATTCCGAAAGTTGCAGACCATCGCGATGGTCCGCCACACTCGGCAGATCTTTGACAGAGAGTAAAATTTTACCTTTTCCAAGCTTCCCTGATGCACTGGAGCTCTGTACCTGCAAGAAAACTCAAGAAAACACAAGCACACACAAGCACAAAAGTTCTCTCTCGCTCTCTCGCATGCACAAATGAGGGGAAATGAGGTGAATGGGTGGATATGGTGAATTTTCTGATTTTTTTGGAGATGAAGATGATGATGCGATGATGAAGATGGAGTGTGGGGGAGGTGAAAAACACTAAAAACTAAGTATAAATAACAACAAAAACTGAAATTTTTACCTTCCAACGCCACTTCTTGCTATACTCTTACCATCACACATTCGTCCTAGACTCGATCCCCGGCAACGGCGCCAAATTTGGTGTTGCTCTAGCACAATGGTGAGAACCACGTTAAGAAGCTCCACCTCCTTAATGTCAATCCGCGGAAGAGATAGGAGTGATATGAAGATCGTGAATGTGAGATGAAGTGAGAGCAAAGGTGAGAAGCATAGAAATGCACACACACATACACACACACTACGAAGAGACAAGCAAGACACAATGGAAGGTGGGAAATTAGCTCTATTACTCAAGAACACTATTACAAGCTCATACTAGCTCTAAGCTCACACTAGCCAACATGAACCAACCTCAAAAATGAGCTCTCTAGCTCTTTTTATAGTTTCTAGACTAGTTTTGACCGGTTTCACATCTAGTGACCGGCATAGTTAAAAAATAGGTCCTAGAGGCTATTTGGAAGGGTAAACGATGTCTAAAAATAACGAAAATTGGTACGCGCATTCTACCTAAGCTCCTCAAGCTCGAGCACTCCTCGGCTTGCACAAAATGGAGCTATGGATTACAAAATGGGGTTTTCTATGTTACATATGTTACAATTAGTGATAAAAATCACTGTTGAATGTTTTGAGAAGTGATAAAAAACATATTTGTTTGAGAAATTGATCCGACTGACTCCCTGCTCCGTCGTTACATGCTTCCGTGGCGTCTGTGCCTCTGGCTGCTTCCAACAAAACCCTATATAAAACCCCCTGACCCACCTTTGTAAATCACTCCACTATGATGTAGGTGCATTATGAGTACATTGCACATCCAAAAGTATGCATCTAGGATGAACACTAACCTACTAACCAACATTCACACACATCCCAAACAATTCATACACTAATCCCTAACCATTTGGAATGTTATGTTAGTATTGTGGAGGGAACACCATAACATCCTGTTTCCTATGCAATGATAATGTGCCTCTCTTCTTCTAGCAGATAAGCATCAACAAATACAAGCCACCTCATGGTAGAAGTGTGAAGAGAGATGGCTAAAGCCACCAAAATATCGTCCAACTACTTTGGAACATGTATCTCAAAAGTTGAAGTCAAGACAGACTAGTTGCAAAATTACTAGCTCCCAAAACTTGCTATTTTTGGACATACACCTGCTGGAAAAACTGAATAGTGCTCTCAACCTGGGAGGAATTAGATAAATTCCTTTTGGGCATATCAAATAGACTTAGCAAGATTGCTAATCCAAGTTAAAACACTTCAAATAATCAACTAATGACTGAGAACAACTTTTAACAAAATTTGAAACCTGCCCGCCATTCTCGAGGCTCTACAAACATAGACCAATGAGCAGTAAAATAGAGATTTCTCCCAGATTACAAATCTAATGACCAAAAAAATTTATATGAAAAAACTTGACTGTGAGAGCCATCCAACGCTCATTAAAACACTGGGATGAGTATAGCTCGAGTTATGAGCTTTTGAAGTTACTACTCTGAGTGAGTATAACAGAGAACAAAACAGAGAAGTAGAGAATGACGAATGTTTAAATTCTCATAAGATTACAACCACATTGGCAATGAATATTTGCACAATGGGAGTAGAATGATAGAGCTATGGAGTAAGCTCTTCAATCTCAGTAAAATGACATGAAGTGGTCACGTACAAGGCTTGCTAATCACCTCTTCCTTCTTGCTCTTTTTATAGCTATTCTTGGAGGGAGTTTTGAATTCGAATTCGAATGGCTCCACCTAAAAGTGATCCCCAAAGTTAGGAGATATTCCCTCAGCTCAAAAATTCGTGGTTTTAGGTAGTTATAGCCACGACTTTGCTTTTACATCATGGATGAGGTAAGCCATCCTTTTCCTTTTTCTTTTTTCAATTACAATAGATAAAATGTACTCTTTTATAAGAGGTGTTCACATGACTACACATTTGATTTACAAATGATCATAATATCAAGCATGTAGGCTTGGGTAAAATGCACCAACAGCTCCCCCTCAAGCCTAACATGCTTGCCCTCCAAATAAGTTTTCAATTGTCCTTGATTTCTTGCAAGCCAATCATCAACTTGATCTACTTAACTTTGTACCATCAAGAGCTTTAATCAACATGTCCGCACATTGCATATCTGTAGAGACATAGGATAGTTGAATATCCTTGCTCATTAGCTTCTCCCTTACGTAATGGTAGTGGACTTCAATATGCTTGGTTGTAGCATGGTATACCAGATTAGCTGTAAGATGTAGTTAGCTTGTGTTGTCACTAGAAATGTGAGGTGTTGAAGAATGAAGTCCAAGATATGTGTATAAAGACTTTAACCACATGATTTCTTGAGTTGCATTAGCCAAACCTCTATGTTCAGCTTTAGTAGAAGATAATGCCATGGTTGCTTGCTTCTTGGATGACCAAGAAATGATTTTTGAACCTGCAAATGATATATACCCAGATGTGCTTCTTCTATCATCTCTGGATTCGGCCCAATCTGCATTTGAGTAGACCTTTAGTTCAATATCTGAAGTAAATGAATAAAACAAACCTTCATTCATGGTCCCCTTTAGGTACTTGAGGACTCTCTTGGCCGCTTCCATATGTGGTCTTCTTGGCTTATGCATAAACTGACTCAATATGCTAACACTATAGCATATATCCACCCTTGTGAGTGTTGCATAGTTCAAACTTCCAACCAAGCTTTGATAGCTTGTGATGTCTTCAATTGGCTCTCCTTCATAAGCACTCAGCTTATGATTTTGCTCCATAGGTGTACCTACACACTTGGTATTTTCCATGTTGAACTTGACGAGCATGTCATGCACATACTTCCTTTGTGTGATGTATATACCTGAAACTGTGTAGATTAACTCCAATCCAAGGAAATAAGTGAGTGGTCCAAGGTCACTTATTTTGAACTCGTCCTTCATTTGAGTCTTTACGTGTTTGATTCCTTCAAGATCGTTTCCTCTGATAATAATATCATCAACATACACACATAAATAGATCACTTCAGATCCATTCCTCTTTATGAACAAAGAGGTATCCGCTTTGCTAGCTTTGAATCCTTTGTCCTGCAAATAAGTCACCAATATGAAATTCCAAGCTCTTGGAGCTTGCTTCAATCCATACAAAGCTTTCTTTAGTTTGCATACATAGTTAGGATGATGTGCATCCTCATATCCAGGAGGTTGTGCCATATACACTTCCTCAGAAATCCATCCATTCAAGAAAGCATTCTTTACATTAAGTTGATAGAGCTTCCAATTTCTAGATGCAACAAGACTAATGAAAACCCTAATTGTAGGCTTTTTGCAACAGGAGAGAAAGTCTCCTCATAATCAATACCATGCGTTTGAGCAAACCCTTTAGCAACTAACCTTGCTTTGTGTCTATTTATACTTCCATCTGGATTCCTCTTGATTTTGTATATCCATCGAGATCCAATTACCTTCATAGATGGGTTGTTAGGTACAAGCTCCCAAGTGCCATTTTCCTTCAGGGCTTCCATTTCTTCATCCATTGCATCTCTCCAAGCTTTCTTGCTTTGTGCTTCTTCGAATGTGGTAGGTTCTTCATTGGTTGAATCCTTTGCAATGTTGATAGAGTGCTTGGTGACCAAAGAAGTATCATAACCAAACCTCTCTAGTTTCTTCTTCTCCCTTGAAGACCTTCTAAGTGGTTGATGTGAGCTCTCGGGTCCATATGTAGCATCCTACATCTTTGCTTTCCCTTTGTTCTTCCATAGCTTTAGTCTTTCCAAGTCTTCTAGGTCAATCTCCGAATCACTTTCTTCAATATGCTTTGGTTCCTTTGGTTGAACTGATGGAAAATCTTCATCCAAGTCACAAGGCAGCTTCACTTTCCTGTCATCATCAAACCATGATTTGTTTTCATAAAAATTTACATCTCTACTCACAAAAAATCCTTTATTGGTTGGATTGTACAATCTTCTTTTTGGTTTTGGTTATAACCAATGAATACACATTTCTCTGCCTTGGGATCCAATTTCCCTCGTACTTGAGAAGGAATGTGAGCATAGGCTAAGCATCCAAAGATTTTACAATGCTCTAGACTAGGTCTTCTTCCATTTCACACTTCATATGGAGTGGTTCCATCTAGTGACTTAGATGGAAGTCTATTTATGAGATATGTGGCTGTAGACAGAGCCTCTGCCCATAGGTAGTTTGGAAATCCCTTTTTGTTGAGCATGTACCTTGCAGCTTCAACAATAGCTCTGTTTCTCCTCTCTGCTACACCATTGAGTTCGTGTGTATACCTTGTAGTGACTTCCCTTTTAATGCCTCTTTCATGCAAGAAGGCATCAAATTTAGACAAGAAGTATTCTCCTCCACCATCTGATCTGAGTCTTTTCAAAGTCCTACCTATTTGATTTTCAACAAGAGCAATATACTTCTTAAAGAAATTAAACACCTCATCCTTGTGCTTCATGAAAAACAGAATGGCCCACCTGCTACAATCATCTATGAAAGACACAATATCTTGAGCCTTATATAGATGGCTCTTTACTTGGACCCACACATCCGTGTTCACTAGATCCAAAGGATTTTGATACATATATCCTTTCTTATTAAAAGGTTGTCTATGAGCCTTGCCAGGTTGACAAGCTTCACACTTATAAATCATGTGTTGCCTTGTGATATTAGGCAAACCAAGTACACTTTGGTCCGTAAATTTTTTTTTGTGTGTCCTCTCACCAATGTGAGCAAGCCTTTTGTGCCATATCTCCAACTCTATTAGAGTTTGAGATCCATAGCTAAACAAAGTTATGTTCTTTGTATCTTCCACTTCAAAAGTTAAAAGCCTTCCTATCTTTTCTCCTTTAGCAATCCTTCTAAAGCCTTGCCTTGGGTCTTCAACATATGCTCCAAATCTATTGAATCTAACCTGCAATCCTTTTTCAACAATTTGTCCAACACTTATTAAATTTTTGGTAATTGTAGGGACATACAAGACTTTGCTTAAGAGGTTCATATTCCCATCTAATGTCTTCACATTACCTATCTTCTCCACTGAGTGCTTTGTGTCATCTCTTCTCTGCACTTCATGCTTGTTATGAGGATCTTCCAAATCAAAAAGTAAAGCAACATTTCTTGCTACATGGTTTGAGCATCCTAAATCAATGTAAAATATGTGATCATCATCCTTACCCTTCTTCACTGATAGATTCATAATCAATAATGAATCTTCTTGACTTTGGTCCTCTGCATAGTTATTGTAATCTCTTCTTCGTCTATGACCACTTTGATAGTTGTTGTTGTTGTTGTAATTGTTGTTGTAGCCTCCATTGTATCTGCCTCTATTTGATCCATAGCCACCTCTATTGAATCCTCTTCCTCTTGAGTTCCTCGGGTTCCTAAAACATTCTTCAGTAGTATGATTAGATAAGCCACATATATTGCAAGGTTGAGATGATTGGAATCTCCCCCTGCCTTGCTTTCCATCTATGCATCTTCCTCTACCTGCAAAGTTTGCTTGGAAAGAGCTACCTTCATCTTCATTCTTCCTATTCTTTGACTTGTCCTTGAACTTAGCTTTATGAGAATATAAGGCAGAAGTTTGATTACCTCTTGAGGACTCACCACCTTTGCTAATCTTTGCTTCATGAGTTAAGAGTTGGCCCATGAGTGTGTTGAGGTCGGGTACATGCATATCCATGTATAAATCCATGGTTGTTGTGAATGACTCCCACTTGTCATCTGATTTGATTCCATTTATGATTTGTCTAATGATTTTCTCCTCTTCAATTACCTCTCCAATGCTTCTAAGTTGGTCAGAAATCTCCTTCATCTTTGTGACATAATCAATCACACTTTGCTTCGAGCTTTTCTTCATTGTTGTGAACTCCATCCACAATTGGTTCTTCCTTGCTCGAGTGTTGGAAGAGAAGAAAGAAGCAAGTGCATTCCAGGTCTCTCTTGATGTCTTGCATCCCTTGAAATGAGGTAAAAGAAAATCAGAGATTGATTTTAGAATATAGGACCTTGAAAGTGCATCTTTCGAACACCAATTTGAAAGTCCATCCACTTCTTCATGTGATGGTTGCTCTTCGTTCCTCATGGTTGGCATTGCTTCATCTCCGGATATGAATCCATACAGATTCCTCCCTTGAAGGTAAGCCTCCATCCTTAGAGACCATGCCGGGTAGTTGTTTTGATCCAATTTGTCAATTTTTGATGGAAATCCATCTCCCATGTTGCTTGACTATGCTCTGATACTGCTGTGAAGAGAGATAGTGGATGCAATCCAAAGATGAGTTGATGCTGCTACAACCGGCTTCACACTAGCCAACTGAGACTTCAGAGTTGATTAGTAGATCCTTTGAGCTTCCTAAATCCACCAAAATGTAATCCAAGTACTTTGGAACATGTATCTCAAAAGTTTAAGTCAAGACAGACTAGTTGCGAAATTACTAGCTCCCAAAACTTGCTATTTTTGGACATACACCTGCTGGAAAAACTGAATAGTGCTCTCAACCTGGGAGGAATTAGATAAATTCCTTTTGGGCATAATAAATAGACTTAGCAAGCTTGCTAATCCAAGTTAAAATACTTCAAATAATAAACTAAGGACTAAGAAAAACTTTTAACAAAATCTGGAACCTGCCTACCATTCTCGGGGCTCTACAGACATAGACGAGTGAGCAGTAAAATAGAGATTTCTCCTAGACTAAAAATCCAATGATGAAAATTTATATTCACAAACTAGACTGTGAGAGCTATCCAACGCTTGTTAAAACACTGAAATTGGATGAGTATAGCTCAAGTTATGAGCTTTTGAAGTTACTGCTCTGAGTGAGTATAACAGAGAACAAAACAGAGAAGTAGAGAATGATGAATGTATAAATTCTCATAAGATTACAACCACATTGGCAATGAATATTTGCACAATGGTAGAATGATAGAGCTATGGATTAAGCTCTTCAATCTCTACAAAATGACATGAAGTGGTCACGTACAAGGCTTGCTAATCGCCTCTTCCTTCTTGCTCTTTTTATAGCTATTCTTGGAGGGAGTTTTGAATTCGAATTCGAATGGCTCCACCTAAAAGTGATCCCCAAAGTTAGGAGATATTCACTCAGCTCATTTTTGGTTTTAGGTAGTTAGAGCCACGAATTTGCTTTTACATCATGGATGAGGTAAGCCATCCTTTTACTTTTTCTTTTTTCAATTACAAGAGATAAAATGTACTCTTTTACAAGAGGTGTTCACATGACTACACATCTGATTTACAAATGATCATAATATCAAGCATATCAAGCATGTAGGCTTGGGTAAAATGCATCAACAAGAAGCAGCGGGTCCGAGTTCACAGGCAGGAGTAAGTACTATAGGGATTAATGTGGAGAGTCTAGCTATTGCTGTGCCACCAATTGAACGATCTGTAGAGCTCCAACACCTCCAAAAAATACCTATACCAGATCCTCCCACAGGAATAACAGAGAGAGTCCATGCAAGTTCTCATTGGTTCAATGGCATACAAGGGCCCTTAGGAGAGGCCAAGTATATCTGGGAGTCCAAGTGTGAGTATGACAAGTCATGGGTCCGACTTCAGTTCTTTACCAAGGAGTTTGAGACTCTCCAGAACACACAAGAACTTCAGAACATATGGCAATGCATAGGACTAGCTGAGTACTTTGAGGCACCCTTACGCAAACCAGATCTTCTATGATGTTACTATTTGGTCTTAACATTACATGCTAATGAGGAAAAGGAAAAACCAAGAACATTTGTCCTTTCTTCTTTATTGGGCAACAATGAGCTAAAAAGGTTCGAACTCACATTAGAATTGGTGAGCTCTGCTTTGAACATGCACGACACGCATGTGCCCTCTGAGAAGGATGCTCTTATTCCCCCTAACATGAAGAACCAAAACCTGCAAAAGTTGAAAGATATGGCGGCACTCACACCAAATGTTTCCATTCCTCTTCGCATGTGCATGCAACATTTTGTGTTTACCAGTCAAGATCGATTCACTCAGCCCCACAAATGGATCTGGTTCACTCTTTACTTGGCAGAAACAAGTGCATTAGTGATTAAGCTTCCTGTATGGATTATGGAGCAGTTGTATGAAGCAAATAAAAGGTCATCTAGAAAGCTAGTGGTGATGGTTGTTGTGCAATCATGCGCATCATCTACAAGTGCTTAGCATATGATGTACCCATTGAACGTGCTTTAACATGGTCACAACTACAAATGCTCAAGAGACTCAAAACTGCCACACATCAATCCAAGCGCATGAGGGGCTCCTTGTGTCCAAACACGTGAAGTTCTAAAAATTCCGAAAGTCTCGCCACAAGGGGATGCCACTGTGCCTCCATTTACCATTCGAATACCTAGATCTAGATTTGAAGGCACATCACAAGCTGACCCATCAGCTCCTCCTATCTCTCCTAAATTTGAGTTTCCTATGACTAGAGATGTTGAAGGGATGAGCACCTTCGACTTCAAATCATTCTTGTAGAATACCTGACTCTCTGATGTAGAATTCTTTTCGGACACAGAAGAACAGGGCACCTCTTCCCAAAGACCGAAGAAATCCACAGATAGTCTTCATGTACATTGGGATGATGATCAACAAAGAACTTTATCTCAACAACTAGAACACTGAGAGGGAGAAGAAGAGGAAGAAGAAGAAGCAGAAGCAGAAGAAACCATCGGAACCCCAACATATACAGTAGAACTCTGAAGGCTGTATCAAATCATGGAATGAGTGCGGTTGCAACAACTGCTCACAGAATAGAGTAGTAGGATGCTCATGGATCAACTATTGGAAGAAGCTGGAGTTGACTTTGAATACAAAGAAGGCCTACTACTGGTGGCAGAAACGTATGGGGTAGTGGAAGTAGTTCGATCAGCGATCTAGAGGCCTCCTGTTCAATATGATCCGTGAAGATTCCAAACACGACCACGATCTGGTAACACATCCAAATTCCCATTACTACAATGGAGGGACCTATTATTACATTTGAACCCATTGAGACAACCTCCCAAGCAGCAATAACATATGGCCAAGAGCTCCTAGTCACCCATGATGAATCAACCAAGCCAATACCACCAACCCCCCCACCATCACCTCCTAGAACAAAATCCATGGAGATCACCTTGACTCCTCACCCCATGGAGCAAGCCTTCATCTTCCGTAGTCCAACCTCTAGTTCCACCTTGTTTTCCTCTTTTGAAAACCCTTTATATAATACCACCACTATCATAAAAAAATCCTCCATAGAGCCTGCCATAGGACAACCAACCCCCATACCTTCGGTCATAGACCATCCCGACACTAGATCCATATTCTTCGGATTCCCTACCACCACTTCCCCTTTCATGGCCTTCCCGCCTCCAGGTTCTCACTTCCCACCACCCATATCACCAATCCTTCAACCCGCCCATGACTACTTGTGTAGAATGTATCAAGCCACCACCCAACCCTCCTCGTCGATCCCATTCCCACAATCCATACAACACTTATTCACCACTATCAAGCACACACCACCTGCCATTCTGGTATATATGGTAGACACCACCTTCAACCCCACAACTGAAAGCATGGACATTTCACCACCTAGGACACCTCCCCCTCCCCCCACACTTCCACCATCCCCCATCCCCCCTCCACCAATTTCACCTGCACCCACATCTCACGTAGACACAACATTCACACTTCCCATTCCCCAATTCCCTTCCCTTGCATCTCCCACAGTACAAACCACACCTTCATCCATAGGCAATGCATTTGACACCATGACTGCGTGTATGTCACAATTAAGGATAGAATACAATCAGTTGCAGGCACATAACCAAAGCTTACAAGAACACTCTGAAGCACTGATACACTGGAAGAGGACAAAGCCAGTCTCCAAACTCAATTTCAAACCTTACAAGAGGCTCACGGCATGTTGGAGACACAATTTCACAATGTAGACCAGGAAGCGATCCAAGGGTTGGAAAACCATTTGCAAATACAACTAGAACAAAATCCAAACTCCAGCGCAATAAATATGGCACTACTCAAATGACACCTGGCAGCGACACACAAGGAAAATAGATTTCTCCAACTACAAAACTAGGAAGACTTAGAGGTAGCCATCGAAAGCACACCCGGAGCACCCATTAGTCCCTCCAAATTTCAAACTGTAACCCTAGAGAGCATCAAAATCATTCTTGAAGACTATGCCACTTTACTCGATGCACATGAACAATTATCAAAAGAACTAGGTCAACTGAAGAAAATAAGACAAAAAGAAATGATAGCAGGTCCCCAAGCTACTGCCTCAACCACCTCACTTATCACTGACTCGGAGGCCCTCCAAGATCTCCAAAAACAAGTCATAGGATTGCAAGCACATCTACTACAATATGGAAGACCACCATCCCCACCTGAGGTGTCCACAGATGAAGAGATAGTCTCCATTCTTGTGGAACCCTTTCTAGGGGGACAAGAAACAGAAGAAGGTCAGGATACTTTCGAAGCACCACGACCCCCATGGCTACGACAAGTGGAAGAAATGGGGAGTTCTCATGAAGAGCACATAGTAGTGCAAAATTAGGCCATGAGACTCATAGAAGAAACCATGTTACAATCCAATTACTTCAAGAACTTGTCATCTAGATGCCTCATCCTCTCTTCAGAACTCCAATACAAGCCATACTATGTTATTCTTGCCAATTACAATGCAAAACTACAGAGAGTCACGGGTAAGATTCCTTCTTTTGCTACCCAATTCCAACCCGAAGACCTTCCTCTAGAGGTGCAGAAAGGCAAAGTCCATCAACCGACATGGTGGCAGAAACTTCTAGAGACATATTCCTCTCTTTTTTTTTTGGAGATCTCGGAGGCCCTCCAAGATCTCCAAAAACAAGTCACAGAATTGCAAGCACATCTACTACAATATGGAAGACCACCATCCCCACCTGAGGTGCCCACAGATGAAGAGATAGTCTCCATTCTTGTGGAACCCTTTCCAGGGGGACAAGAAACAGAAGAAGGTCAGGATACTTTCGAAGCACCACGACCCCCATGGCTACGACAAGTGGAAGAAATGGGGAATTCTCATGAAGAGCACATAGTAGTGCAAAATTAGGCCATGAGACTCATAGAAGAAACCATGTTACAATCCAATTACTTCAAGAACTTGTCATCTAGATGCCTCATCCTCTCTTCAGAACTCCAATACAAGTCGTACTATGTTATTCTTGCCAATTACAATGCAAAAATACAGAGAGTCACGGATAGGATTCCTTCTTTTGCTACCCAATTCCAACCAGAAGACCTTCCTCTAGAGGTGCAGAAAGGAAAAGTCCATCAACCAACATGGTGGCAGAAACTTCTAGAGACATATCCCAAAATGCTACGCACATAGAACAATGCACCTTTACATCTACTCTACAATCCATGCTATGGCCCCGTTCCACGATGCATATCATGGAAAGCGTTCATCATAAAGGTACAAAATAATGCTCAATGTAAGGAGTGGCTCAATTATCGGTACATAGCGCCACCACAGGGCCCACCCTCAACAGCCTACATGATGGCAACAATTCAACATTGGATCCCTCGGCTGAAACTGATGCCAGATGTCACTGGTCAAATGATGCTTAAAATTTTGGATATGATATAGATTGTACTCAAAACCTTTAGAAATGCAGTAGCACCACAGGTACGTCTACCGGGCTTTACCAATGGAAATTATGATTTGGTGTATGACATGAGCACCACCCCAACATTCGTGTGGCTTACACTTGACATGCAAGCATCAAATATTGCCCCGCATGTTACAAACAAACATTCAAAGACATGTTCAGAACAATTTTCTGGGAGTATCACTTGGAGGTTTTCGCACCTAAGCCCACATGCCTGGTTCATCTCTTTGCATGTGAACAAGCCATGTACTCCGAGTACTACACGAAACTGCAACCAGATGTCCCATGTGAAATAAATTGGGATGCATTGGAAGCTGATTTAGCAAGAGGCTTATGCCTTGGTGCACACGAGCTAGCCACGAATGTCCTACAATACTATATAGACCACCCTATAACAGAGTAGAGGTCTGTTAGGGGCGACATACGCTAGAGCGGGGGAAGTGTTGGCATACAAGTCATAAGAAGAGCATACAGGTGCAAAGGAGCAGTCATGCACAATACGGAAACAAGGCCCAATCATTTTTTCCACAAACTATTTCCAACTCAAGTGATTTTCATCACTACACACACATTGTAAATCTTGTCTTTGGTAGAATAGACTCCATTTTGTTAAAGCCGAGGAGTCCCCAAGCTTGAGGAGTAGTAGAACTAGCTACATACCAATTTTCATAATTTTTAGACTCCGTTTGAGCTGTCAAATAGGCTCTAGAACCTAATTTTTAACTAGGCTGGACACTAGGTCTGGACAAGGCCAAAGCTAGTAAAAAAACTATAAAAAGAGCTAGAGAGCTCATTTTTGGGGTTGGATTGTTAGTAATTTGAGCTTATGTAAGAGACTTTTTGACTAATGCAAAGAGCTCCATTGTTCCTCTCTTTGTTCTTGCCTTGTGTGCACACGTGTGTGTATGTGTGTGCATGTTTGTGTGCTTCTCACTCACGCACTTGTGCCTTCACTTGCTCATAGTCTTCATACTAGTCCTCATGTCTCCATGGATTGACATTTATGAGGTGGATCTCCTCACGTTGGTACTTGCCATTATGTTAGAGTGACAATAAGGATGCCTAAACATGAAGCACAAGCAAGAGAGGCATATGATAACAAAGAGAAAACTAAGAGAATCATTGTGACCAAAGAGGACGGTGAAAAAAGATGAACGTATATAGGACACGACCTAAGTGAAGATGAGGAGCAAGAGATGATAGCCTTGCTAAGAGAATAAAGAGATGTATTCACATTGAGTTATAAGGTCTTGAAAGGAGTAGATACAGACATATGTTCACATACGAATCCCATGAACTCATATGCTAAACCCTCTAAAGAGAAGCCATATGCCTATAATGACAAATATGCCACCAGGATCAAAGAAGAGATAGATCACTTGGTTGAAGGTGGATTTATCTATGAGATTGAGCACACTAAATGGGTATAGCACACTAAATGGGTATCCCCCATTATAGTGGTGCCCAAGAAGAATGGCAAATTACGTGTATGCATAAACTTGAAGAAGGTTAACACAACCACCGTTCGTGATAGCTATCCACTTCCTATCACTGAACATCTATTATAACGGGTAGCAGGCAAGGAAGTGTACACCTTCCTAGATGGGTTCTCCGATTACAATCAAGTAGCCATTGCACTAGAAGATTAGCATGAGATAGCTTTTGCCATAGAGTGGGGCATATTTGCCTTTCGGATAATTCCATTTGGGCTTACCAATGCACTAGCTACCTTTCAGAGACTGATGTGCCATGTGTTTAAAGAGTTCTTGAGGAAAAACTTGGAAGTCTATGTTGATGATATTTGTGCTCATTCCAACATTAGACCAACACATATACCTGAACTCAGACAAATCTTTGACAAATGTAGAGAATATTAGGTCTGCTTGAACCCAAAAAAGTGTGTCTTCATGGTTAGGCAAAGCAAGATTCTAGGAAACATAGTGTCAAAGAACAACATATCCATGGATGAGAATAAAGTCAGAGCTATTACACATCTAGCTAGGCCAAAGAATGTCAAGGAAGTACAAGCTTTCATGGGGCATTGTGGCTATTACTGATGTTTCATACATATGTATGCAGTCATTGCCAAGCCTCTATACTCCCTTTTCACTAACTTTGAGTGGACAGATGAATGTGAAACGTCCTTTAACGAGCTTAAGTGACAACTATGTTTGTAGCTCAGTGATGAGTAGCACCTCCTTTAATGTCAATCCGGGAAGACGTGAGGATGGTATGATGACCTCAAGCAAGTGAAGGCACAAGTGAGTGAGTGAGAAGCACACTAACATGCACACACATACACACACACGCGCACACACGGCAAGACAAAGAGAGAGCACCAATGGAGTTCTTAGATTACTTTCAAAAAGCTCATACAAGTTCAAATCAATTACAAGCTAACCTCAAAAATGAGCTCTCTAGCTCTATTTATAGTTTTTGGCTAGGTTTTGGCCTTGTCCAGACCTAGTGTCCGGCCTAGTTAAAAATTAGGTTCTCTACCCTATTTGGAGGTTGAAACGGAGTCTGAAAAATGTGAAAACTGATAGGTAGGTACTTCTAAAGCTCCTCAAGCTCAAGGACTCCTTGGCTTGCACAAAATGGAGCTACAAAAATATGAAATGGTATTTACAATGGTTTTTAGGGATGAAAATCACTATTTTTGTAGGGATTTCTTCTAACATTTTGACATACATTTCTTGGAGCTCCCTACTTGCTCCTTCTTCTTGTGTGCCCAACTCTTTGATGCCTGAAAAATTTAAATGTCCTACTTGCCAGATCTTCTTTGACTACTGTGTCTGCTTGTGCTTTCTCTTCGTTCCGACTCCCTACGTAGGCTTCCTTGTCTTGTGACTCCTTCAGTTCCTTGACTACTGCCAACACCCCCCCCCCCCTCTCGCGTTTGTCGTCTCTGACAGAACCTTGTCTAGCTGTGCGTTGGACATAATATTGAACAACATCGACAGTGAGGTGGTGTTCTTCTAATCGTAGCCCCCGTGCTAGGTCTGTTAACAATGCATCCCAATTCACTGGTCCTGGTACGTCCAGATGTGGCACCCACAATTGTTCTGAATGGATGGTTCTTTCCATAGCGAATAAGTGGAGGAGATGTGAGGGCCTGGGTACAAATATTTCTAAGTGATATTCCCAGAATCCTGTTACGAACATCTCCTCGAATGTCTGTTTAAAGCAAGCTGGGAGGTACTTGATTCTGGCGTGCCAAGCATATATTACCTCTATTGATGGGGTGCTGCTCATGTCGTATACCAGATCTTGGTTGCCTGTAAGAAAGCCAACTCCTGAGAAGTGGGGGTCTTTAATATTCTTGAATGTCCTGAATGTGATCAGCATTAATTCAAAGATTTTCATGCACATTTGGGCCATCACATCGGGGGTATTCCGTAGGCGAATGCTCCAGTGACGGATGGTAGAAATCATATAATTCACAGTGGGAGGTCCTTATGGAGGTGCTAGATAAACATAATTTAACCACTTTGCACAGCCTTTGATGTTCTTGACAGCAATGGTAAACTCGGGCCAGGTGCGTCTGCGGAAGACTGGAACATAACAGGGATTGTATTTAATAAAGAGTGGCATGTTAGTCCAAGTACGAACCATCTCTGGGTAGGTCTCAAGAAGACGGATCCTCCAGGTGGGTTGATGAATGGATCCTTTTTTAGCACTCTCTGGGATATCATCGGGCCCAAATTGTGTGGCAAAAGTTGGAGGTTTGCCACATCGGCGTTGGATCTCCGTGTTGTAATCTGCCAGGAGTACACAGTATGGCACATACTGATCGTCATTGGTGCCGATCCATCTACGATGAGACATACTGCGGAAATATTCTGACTTTATGATGGTGTCTTCTAATTTGGCCATTGATTGGATTTGGATTGCCACTCGATCTTCATGGGTTGTAGCTGTCTTTTCTAATGTCTGGAGCCATTCAGGTGCTTCGACTTCCAAGGTGTCCATTCCTTCTGAGGTTTGCTGACCACCTGGCATCGGCATAGGAACATATGGTTCCTCATACGTTTCATCCACCTCAATGGGTACCAATTCATCTGGCTCTGGTTCTACAACTGGAGAGGGCTTCCTTTCATATTCCAATAACTTCTTCTGTAGTTCCGCCACCTGCTCTGTTAATGCATTTACTTCTACTGAAGTTGAGGTCATTTCTATGAATTTGGGTTGTGCCTCCTGTTCCCTGAGCTGGCGACGTAGTTCATCCCGTTCCCTTTCCGAATCGTCATGTGCTTCTAATAAATCAGCATAGCTTTCCAAGATTGTTTTCATTGTTTCTGAGGGAACCGCTTTGAATTGTTCTGGGTCGATTTCATGGGGAGAGCCTTCCATGGTAGCTTCCAGGTTTTCTTCATTTTGCTTCTGCAGACGCTTGTTTTCTTCAAGGGATGTAGCCATGTGTTTTCTGAGTAGAGTTTGCCGGACTCTCAGATTATCTGTTTGGTAGACCTCCAATAAGGCTTCGAGTTGTTTGACACCTAACTCTTATGATGGTTGGGGTGTCTCCAAGAGGGTTTGATGAGCTTGCTCAAGAGTGGTGTAACATTGATTGAGGTCTGCATTTTCTTCTTCTATACTTGTAAGCCGTCTCTGTAGTTGTTGATGATTTGTTGTCAATTGATGATGACGGTCTTCGAGAGCCTGATACTCACTCTGAAGTTGATACACGCATTGATGTAATGCCATGAATATACTATTTACATTAAACGCTGTAGGGAAAGATGAAGATGCAGGGGGAATGGGGAAGGGGAAGGGAGTTGTGAATGCTGTGGAGTCAAGTGGTGAGGTAGGTGGAGGGGGTATGGGAGATGGAGGTTGCGTGGGGGGTGGGAGTGGTGCTGTGGCTGGTGATGTTTCCATTGTGTCGAACGTGTGTGTGACTGTGTAGATGGGAACAGTGGGTGTGGTGGATGTGATATTTTTGAAGAGTGTTGTGAAGGTGGGCATGGTAACTTCTCCGAATTGGATGCCGGGAGAGAGAGGAATTCCCATGACGACTGTGGTAATGGCAGAAATAGGTGTGGTAGTACCAGGTGGTGAGGTGACTTGTGTAGTGAGAGGTGAGGTGGGTGGTGAGCGTGGTTCCTCCTGATGTTCTTTTGTTTGTGTGTTACCTCTTGGTTCTGATACATTGATGTGGATTTGTTTGCCAGATCGCATGGGACGGGTAGGCACTCGTTTCTCAAATCGATGAATATAAGTCATGGCTGCATGAACAGCCTCATCTAAGCCTACTGCGTCAGCGTGCAGGTTCATTGATTCGATAAACATGTCATCCACACCTTCCTCGGCTAACATTTGGCTCATGATCATCTTTCCTGTCTCGAGCGACAGTTTGTGTTGCTCTTGGACCCGCTTCATGTTTTCGTATAATCTTTTTACTTGGGCCGAGTATGCCGGGGCACTTGCTAGTTCTGAAAGTTCTTCATATTCTTGATCATACTCCTCGTTTGCCTCTTGTTCTTCTGTCTCTTCTTCATCCTCTTCTACTTCTACTGCTCCCGGTTGGGTTGGGGCTGAAGTTGTAGTCGTGGGTTGTTGTCCTTGGGTCTGCTCTGCTTCTATCTCCAGGTTAGATTCATTGATCAAGCGGGCAATTTCTTCATCTGTCAGATCAGCAAGGGTGTAACCTTGAGGGAACTCCAAGTTTGAAGGAATAGGAGGGAACACTAGGTTGGGTCCTTCTGCACTTGGTCTGGGTAGGCGAATGGTAAATGGTCGGACACGCCTCGTTTGTGGAGGAGTCACCTCGGGTGTGGTAGTGGCTCCCCTTGGTTGAGTGCATGGTAATTGAACTCTCCCTCTCATCTTCTTTGATGGAGGGCCCGCCGTTGATAGTCGTCTTTGGAACTCTTGGGCCCTGGACCATACTAGTGCTCTTTGAATGGGCACGTCGTACGCTAAGCACCTGTAAATTATTCTTGTGAGAGCACAACATCCATGAAGTACATTTTTCTGTTTCTTATTCCACCGTTGATGGGCTAGGTGTATTTGATCGATGATCCAGTGCGGTATGTTGATTGTGAGATTCTCTGTCTCCGCCAAGTACAAGCTGAACCATATCTTTTTTGGTGGCATAGTGAATCGTTCTTGGGTGGAAAAAGCAAAATGTTGCATAATAGTTCGTAGGTGTAGAGCAATGGTAGGTGTCATTGCTACCATGTCCTTCAATTTGTTGAGATCCTTATGCTTCATCCTGCCTGGAACCATTGTTTCCTTCTCAATGGGAATATGCATTCCTTGCATGTTCAATGCTGCCCGTACCAAATTGAGGGTCAGTTTGAATCTCTTGAGTTCATGGCCTGGCAATAGTGAGGGTAGCACAAAAGTAATATCGCCTCCCTTGGCCCTGCTAGGAGTGATGGTACTGATAAAATAGGAGCAGCGTAGGAAATCTGGCTTAGGCAAATGTGCTCTGAAATAGCTATCCAATCCCGCTTTGGTCCAAACCGATCGCATTACTTCTGCATTCTGATAGTTCTCAAATTCGCGAGTGAAGAAATGGTAGCGTCCCCATTTGCCATTGAACTCAATTTCTACTTCTCAGAAGTAGGTGCCATCACCCAATGGCCCTACGACATCACTAAACCAATGAGCGTGTTTCCCCACTTGAGAAGTGTGTCCCTGAGGAGGGTCCTGAATAGGGAGAACATGCACCGCTTGAAGTTCTTGAGACCTCTCGGTGAGTGGTGGTTCCAGGAGGAGGGTTTCAATGTCCACAATCTGTGCACTAGACCCTGCCTGGGAACTGGTGCCTCCTTCTTCTGCCATTGTTATTGCTTGCTTGCTGGTTCTGTGAGAATATAGATCATGCGTTAATATTGTAATGGACAAGATAGAACACTTTTTGTCCCCGTTACAACATTATCATGAGGTGAGTAATGGGTTAGTGGGTCAGTGAGTGCTCGATGATTGTGTGTGTAGTTAATGAATGGATAGTTCTACGAGCTAAATGTAAAGATGCAGTGTATGAGTGATGTAGTTAGCAAGTGAGGATGAATTTACACATGGGGTTCGGGGGTTTTATTACAAGTTTTAGGCTTCCAAACATAATGGATGGCTTTCGGTTTTGGTTTAGTGGAGACTCTGGAGGGCTTTATGAGTATGTCTGCTTGGGAATGAGGCATTTTTGGGACCCATTTACAAGTGAGTCTGTGCGTGCTTCTGGGCGACTGTGTGTTCGTGCGTATTAAACAAGAGTGGGTAACGGCTCCTTGAGTGAGTGAACCTTGTCGTGTATGATGTGATTCATGCGGGACTAGTTGAGCCCGCAAGCAAGCCTTAGGCACCCAAATTTGTCTTGATTGTGGGCCAGCCTTCATCGACTTCTTGGGCACCCAGATAGATTTCACTTTCTCAAAAGAAGTTTTGGAAGTCTTCTTATTAGTATCATGTCATTGATTACTAATAGGAAGTTGAGATGATTGTTGTCGCTTGACTGTAATAGGCCGCTCGCCTTTTCACACCCACAATTGTTTCAATGGCTGAGTCATTCTGCTTCGCACGTTCTTTTGGCCTCCAGCATAGGTAGTCTTCAGTAATTGATCTACCTGTGGTTGCTGCCTCCCTCTGGCCTTTGGAAAAGAAGGGAGTTCCGTTGAGTCCTTGACTCCTTTAGTGAGATCACCATTCCTCTGCATCACATAGCTTTGGACAAGAATAGCATGGTCAACTTCATGTGTACCCCTGGAAGGACCAGGAGTCTGTGCCGTTCCTAGTTCCTTGAGTGCTCCATTATCTAACTCAACTGTAATTCGACTCTGATTTACCCATACCTGAAGAAGTCCACTTCTTAGGTTTAAGTTGACTGCATGGTCATAGATCCAGTCTTGACCCAAGACCAGAGGCTCAGTGAGATCCTCATCTTGACACACTAGTACCTTAACTGTCATTCGAACATCTTGAATGGAGAGGGGAAGTTCCACCTCACCCATGCAAGGGGTTTCCACACCTCCCAATCCTATGAGATAAGCTTCTATAGGATTGACTTTTAACTTCAATTCTTGACAGTAAGAGAGTTTAACGGCACTAGTGGCTGCACCTGAGTCAATCAATGCTCGCGCAATTTTTGCACTAACTCCTTGTCCTATCTCTAAGGTCACAAAAGGACGTCGATCGATTATTCTTTGGGAACTTATTCCTGAGACTTCACACATTGCCACCTGATATCCTGGATCCTCATAGGCACCTGTCCTAGGTTGATCCCTACCCTGCCGTCTCAACTTCATCCTTCTGATGCGTTCTAAAGCTTCTGCTTGAGCTTCTTCTCGAACTCGTTTCTCTTCTTCTTTGCGTTTCTTAGCAGTGTTGAGTCGACTTAGCATTTCTTTTGTGAGAGGTTCCTGATACAACTTGACTCTGCACCCGCTGATGTAGCTCGGAAGAATATCACCTTCTAAGGTGGCTAGTTGTACTGCTCCACTTGTTGAGATCCTATTTATGATTATAGGTCCATAGCCATGTTTCTCTAATTTTCTTGCATGTTGCTTCAAAGTGTAGACTAAAACTAGGTCTCCGGCCTTTAATCCTTTATCCTTAACATGGGCATCAAAGTACGCCTTCTGTCGTTTCTTAGTTGCATATATTCATGCTGCAGCTCTTAGTCTGGTTTCACCTAATCGTTCAAGGTCAAAAATTCTCGAAGAGAGTTCATGGCCCGTCCACTCATGCTCCTGTGCTATTCTCAATGTGGGAATCAAGAAGTCCAAAGGTAGCACAACATTTTGGCCAAATACCATCTGAAAGGGTGTGGCTTGGAGTACCGTTTTATAGGCCACTCGGTATGCCCAAACAGCATGGTGTAGCTGTTTGTCCCAATCAGAGCGTTTATTATTCACCAATTTGGTAAGCACATTGCATAGAATCTTGTTTGTGCTTTCGGCCTGGCCATTAGCTTGTGGATGATAGGGGGCAGACTTCTCTTTAAACACATGACACATCAATCTTTGGAAGGTTGTAGGGGCATTGGTCAGCCCGAATGGCATTACCCGAAAAGCGAATATGCCCCACTCTGTGGCAAAATCTATCTTATGCTGATCTTCTGGAGCTATGGCTACTTGATTGTAGCCCGAAAATCCATCAAGGAAGCTGTACACTTCCTTGCCTGCTACTCTTTCTAAGAGATGTTCTGTGATAGGAAGCGGATAGTTATCTCGAATTGTGGCTGCATTAACCTTCTTCAAGTTAATGCATACATGTAGCTTTCCATTCTTCTTGGGCACCACTACAATGGGGGATACCCACTCAGTATGCTCAATTTCATAGATAAATCTAGCTTCTACCAGACGATCTATCTCTTCTTTGATCTTGGCCACATAATTATCATTATATGTGTATGGCTTTTGCTTAGAGGTTATGCGTATGAGGTCATGGGAATTGTGTGTGAGCATATGTCTAGGTCAACACCCTTCAAATCCTTGTAACTCCAAGCGAATACATCTCTGTATTCTCTTAGCAAGGCTATTAACGGATGCTCTTCTTCCTCGGTTAGGTCATGGCCTATGTACGTGCATCTCTCCTCTCCTTCTTCCATGGCTACCACTATTTTCTTGGTGGTTTCTTTGTTATCGTAGGCCTCTCCTGATTGGGCCTTGCGTTTTGGCATTCTTACCATGACTCTTCTATCGTCTATCTCATACTTTTTAAAGTTTTCAGGGACCTCAAACAAGGATTCTTCCTCTTCTGGTGTGACTTCTCTCTTCTTTCTTTTCTTTCCTTCATCCTTAGGGATCACTTGTGTAGCTAACCTTACATCATTTGTATGCTCTCCATGTCTCTGGGGTTGAAATTCCACTTCATAGAAGTATTCTTCATCTGATGCAAAAGGTGGGTCCATAATGATTGACTCTAGATCGGAGTCGCTCACATCCTCAAATGCATCAGGGCTAGGTTCACACTCTTCTAAAACTGCATCTCCCATGATTGGCTCTATGGAGAAAACTGAAATGTCATAGCCATCCTCATCACAGTGTGGTGTCCATTGTTCTTCATTGATGGCTACATCCATGGTTGCTAGGATTTCTGCCCAGCTGTGGGGTTCAAATTCTTCATCAGGAAATACTACAGGTGCATAGGCTGGGTCTTGAATGGATCTATGTGTTTCTTTTGCACCTATCTCTCTGGCTTTTTCTCTCTTCTCCTCTTCTACTGCCACTTTACACATCCATAAGTGAGTGTCTTCATGCATCCATGAGGATCTTGATCCTATGGAGTGCACTGACTCTGTATCATCTTTAGCTCTATGGATGGGATTCCATTGGATAGGAGGAACATCTCTATGAGAGTAATCCTTGAGATTGACTTTGGTCGTAACATCTAAGTGTTGCAAATACAAGGAATTGGTTCCCCAATCCTAGACCACTTGCAACTGTCGCATAGATGGTCTTCCCAAAATCATCTCATAGGCATGATTCTTGCTGAAATCACATATGGCGAAAGTATGCTCAAACTCAACACCGCATGTAGTGAGAGTTATTCCTTCCAGCAAGCCTAAAGGTCTTTCTATGTGGCCATCAACCATCTGCAATTTCATCCTCGTGGGCCTGAGTGCTGACTTGCCCCAACGCTTCCATAGGGAAGTGGTGGCAATAGCAACTCCTGCACCTGAGTCTAGAATTGCCTTGGTTGTGTACCCCTGATGGGTGATGGGAAGATAGGTGTTTCCTTCTTCACCTTCACTCATATCTCCTATCTTGTCTAGAGGAATTTTTGGCACTGTCCTATGAGAACCTACCTGGGAACGAGGTTTTGCTATCTCTGGTACTTGTTTGGCTACATGTTTCTATAACTCTGGCCTAACTTTGAGTAGCTCTTCTAAAGTGAGGTTGCACTGCACTTTAGTGTTTTTCACTACCTCCGTATTCCTAGAAAAGATTGGAGTGAACCATTAGTAGCCTTCTTGAGGACGAAAACATTCCCTCCAGATATGACCCTGACGAGACAAAGAAGTCTAGAACAAGAAGCCCTAGATTACTCACTCATTGGTGATAATCTATACAAGCGTGGTAAAGATGGTTACCTGAGACTATGTGTCCATGAGAGTGAATATCTCAAGATCTTGGAAATTGCTCACCAAGGTGTAGCAGGAGGACACTTTGGACCAGATCGGGTGATCAAGGCAATACTATTTGCGGGCTTCTGGTGGCCGACCCTTCACATGGATGCACATACCTATGTGAAACGGTGTGATGTTTGTCAGAGAACTCAGTATCCTATACACAAGGATGAGATGCCACTGAAACCTATGATGGGTGGACGTGCATTCTCTAAGTGGGGAATAGACTTCGTAGGTCCTATTAATCCCCCAGCTAAGGGTTCACATGCTGAATACATCATTGTTTCCACAGACTATCTAACAAAGTGGGTAGAGGTAAAAGCTACGACAAAGAACGATGCTCAGACAACTGCTAAGTTCCTATTTGAGAATGTGTTCACAAGATACGGGCTACCTATAGAGCTGGTAAGTGATAGAGGCACTCACTTCTTGAATGAAGTTATTGAAAATCTGCTCCAAGAGTTCTTGGTAGTACATCTTGCAATTATGCTCTCTAGCTTCTCTAGGAGTCCATCCAAGTGCAATTGTGTCTTAGCTGAGCCAGAGTAGTTGAAGAGACGACTGGCTTCAAAGATGGTCTGAGCCAATGCGACCATTTTCGCGCAAAGCTTGGTTCTTTCTATCTCTAGGTCAGCTCTGGGGTAGCACTTGTTATGCTCCGTCACATTTGGCCCTTCTTAGATTCTGGCCTGATATGCCTTAAGCATCATATCTATATCTTCAAGAGTGGGGTCAGCTAGCACTGATCCTTTTCTAGGGGGTGGTGGGATGGTCTGAGGTAGGTGGACAGATGGTGGGTTAGATGGTGATGGAAATGAGGGTGGTGGTGGTATGTGAGAGTTTGTTTGAGAGGTGAGTTCAACAATTTTGGCTTTTGTTTCTCTTATGCTTTCTTCTAAGTCGCTCATCTTTTTAGACCATTATCTTTTCATTCTTTCTCGACTATCCCTCCAGGCTCTCGACCGTTTCTTGGCTATGCTCTCGGTTTCACTAACCTCTGCACTCTTCTCTTGACCTATTCCTGGGTTCTGTTGCAAAGCCTGGGCCCTAGTGACCACTTGCACTGGTGCAATGGAAGTGACACTTCCTGTTGAGTCTACAACTAACCCAATAACGTTAATTGGAGTTATTTTTGGCATATTATTAGGATTCTTTGGGCAGTCTCGTAAGAGATGCTCCTTTCCACAAACTTGGCAAAAGCCTTGAATTGTCACTGACTGGGGTTGTGTAGGTGGAGGTAAGGGGCAATCACGAATGAGGTGATCTCCCTGACATCTGTAGCATGGTCCTCTAGGGAATGGGGGTCTTACCTGCCTAGGTTGGGGTCTAGAGTTAGGGTTTGTGTACATTACATTTGTGTACTCTGGCTCCCAACTAGGTTCACTTGGTTCTTCACTATAGTAGGACCCGCCATGTTCAGGAGATTGCATGTAGTAAGCCTGGGGACTATCAATATGTGTAGAATCAAAGCTATGGTCACTGGGATCACTTTCTGAAAGCAATTGTGTTACTGGCACTATAGCCCTATTCAAATTCTCTTCAGCAACTGCATACTTTACAGGAATCACATTATCGGGGGTTGGAGGTTGTTGAGCTAACACAGGTTGTGGCCTTTGTTGGTTTTGGTAGAGTTGTTGATAGGATTGTTGCGGTCTACCATATTGTTGTGGAGGGTACTGGTTTTGGTATCTTCCCTGTTGTGGATAGGGCTGAGGGTAGGTTTGTCTAACCGCTTGCTTATTGTATGGACAGTCTTGTGCTGTGTGATTTGTGTATCTCCGTTCTATGGTGCAGTATTGGCTACTAGGATTCACTTGGGGTTGAGCCATGATGGGACATGCGTTTGCCATGAAGTCACCACCGCAAGTATAGCACCTCTTTACTGGGGCAAATCTAGGAATTTGTTTACTAGAGACACCTAGTTTTTGAGCTTCTTTCTCTGCTAATTCCTCGATTGATGTGGATTGCGAGGAAGAGAGGCTAGAAGCACTATCGAAATCTTTGTAGATTTTTGAAAGCTCTAGTTCCTCCCCTAGGTTATCCTCAATGTCAATGCACATGCGTACACACTCTTCTATGGTCATAGGGTCCTTCAAGTACCATAGGACCTCAATTTGGTACTTAGCAATCCATCCAAGAATAAAGCCACTTGTTTGGCAGGTGTGGGTAACTCAAGAACAGGGCATCTCTCAAGGTACTGCTTAAATCTTCTTCCTGCAAGTCTCACAGTCTCTTGAGGGGTCTGCTTGAAGCTGTATATCAATGAGGAAGTATTATGCCTTATGCCACTTTTAGAGAATTCGGTGATGAAAGCTTCTAAGAGTTGGTCTATGCTGCTAAACTGTCTCTCATTCAATGGTTGAAACCACGTAAGGGCTGTGTTCCTAAGTGTTAGACCAAAGGCATTATATTTCGTGAATAGGTCCTCAACTTGTTCAGCTCTCAAGACTTGCCTAAACTCGGCCACATGATCATATGGGTCTCCTGTGCCATCAAAGTAATTCTTCATGGACTTAACTAACTGAGTTGGTCTCAAAATCCTGGCGTGTTCCCTAGGCCTTGGCAGAGGGAAATCATTAGCATTCCTCTGGTTCCTTGGGGCTCTAAGTCCCTCAGGTTCCACTCTATTTGTTTCCGTTCTCGTTCTGTCAATTCCCACTGGGTTGGCAAAGCTTACCTCCGGTCTATCTCTATGTCTGTCCCTTTGAGTTCCATGAGCGTGGGAGGTTCCAGCTCCTTGGTGACCAAAGGACACATTCGATCTTGGTTGGGGGAAAATAAATTCACCTTTCCAAGTGTAAGCATGCCTATCATTTTCTGTAACCACAAAGACCCTCTCTGAAGCATGATCCAAGTAGGTCACTCTGCCTGGACTATCAGGATCTTTGAACTCATATATCATGATTGTTCCTACCTCATTCGGCTGATCAGATCTATACCTCCAAAAGGCTTCATCAGTCTCTCGGTTCAGGAGTAGATCTATGCTCTTATTGTCTTGGGGAATCCACTCTTGTGTGATAATCCTAGTGAGAACAGATTTGCCTCGGGGGGTTCTAAGTTCTACACCCATGTTTCCTTGCTCTAGGTCACCTAAGTCCGTTTCTGGGACCACATTCCCAAATTCATCTGTCCTATCTGGATGATTGGTGACTACATATATTGTCCCTTCTTTGTCCAAGTACGCTCCATTTTCAAACTTGACCGCTGGTTGTTCTAGTCCAATGGATTGGTCAGGGTTTTTGATCTGGACCACAGATCTTCCTAGGCCATCCTCATAGATGCTAGCACCTAATCGGTTGGTCCTAAGGTATTCGAGTTGCGTCTTGTAAGGGCCTTCTACCCTATGTAAATATGGCACTCCGGAGCTTCCTGTAGGTCTCTCCATACCGTGGGACATTTCATACTCACTAGTCTCAGAGCTAGGGTAATACGAATGATGGCTCAACTACTGGGCCCAAGACCTAGCAGTATGATTGACACTAGCCTCTGAAGATCTAAGACTTTGTCTATCTCTCCCTAGGTGTCGTCCTGATCTAAGGTTCATAAGCCCAATTGAATAATCCCAATTTTTCCAAAGTACACTTTACGTTGCTGAGTTCTTTTGTATCAGTCACTTGTTCTTTTTTGATTGCTCTTAGGGTGTCACTTCTTGTCCAATTAATCTTCGTCGCAAGGAACACTTAAGTTTTTATCGTACTTTGAGTGCGGTTGCTCGATTTAATTTCTTTCCCTTAGGTTGTTTCGCAATTGTAAGCTCCTAGCACTTGCACTTGAGTGATTAGAGTTCTTGGACTTGGTTGTTCTTAACGTGTTCTTAATTAATCAAAACCTCTATCCATACTTAGCCTATGATAGGGATTGACAGAGGGTGTTCAAAATTTCCAACCTTAAGTTTCTTCCCTTGGTTGCCCTTGTATGCCCAGGAAGCGTGTTCCCAAGCTCGCACTTACTCTTGCTTCGAGTACCCTTCGATGCTCTCAAAGAACCTGAAAAATTCCACAATTAGCTCAAGAATTGAATTCAGTTGACAGACAGATCATTTTCATGCATGTAATTCACAGACCGAATTGCCTTTTGCCTCTATGGAAAACAATCCCAAGGGAAACTTAGTTTTCCTACCCCGGGATATGGTCACTTCAAATTACCCTATCTAATAATCCTGACATTAATTCTACCATAACTAGTGGAAGTTTTGGTTGTACTCCCCACGAGCTTTCCAACAAAACAAAAATCACCACAATCGGATTTCGTATGAGGAAGTTATGTCCATTCAGGGTTTTGGGGCCAAATCAGGATTTTAAACAGGTTAGCAGGCAGACAGTACTTCTCAAAATGCTTTGGGGTATCGGCCTCACAAGCAATGATGAACCCTAGTATTTGTTCCACAATTTGTCAAAAATAGACTACTCTTTTTTGCCCTAAAATATTAGCCAAATTTGCCCGTCAATCGCGTTCGCAAGCTCTGTCAATCGCGATTGATAGGTCAGTCGCGATCGACGTGTCGGTCGCGATTGACAGGTCCGTCGTGGTTATCAGTCGCGATTGATGGGTCAATCGCGATTGACATGTGGTCCGAAAATTCAATCAGTCGTGGTCAAAGGATCGTGGACTCTGTCAATCACGATTGATGGGTCGATCGCGATTGACAGGTCCGTCGCGAGGGTCTGTCCGTCGTGGTCAAGCAATCGTTGACTGGGTCGGTCACGATTGACAGGTCCGTCGGGGCTGTCAGTCGCGATTGACTGGTTGATCGCGATTGATGGCTCGATCGCGATTGACACGTGTCACGCGTAGGGTCTATCAGTCGTGGTCAGTCGGTCGTTGACTCTGTCAGTCGCGATTGACGTGTCGGTCGTGATTGACAGAGCCGTCGGCATGTGTCCGTCGTGGTTTGTCGATCGCGATTGATAGAATCTAAGAAATTTTAAAATTTTAAACACACATTTGGGAAGCTCTAGGCCTGTAGATTATGGTTATGTACTTTGTTTAGCAAAAAGATCATTTTTTCTGTCGGTCGCGATTGACAGAGGTCAACGCCTCGGGACCTGCATAGTCAAATTTTTTACCTGCTGGAGCTGGTGCAACTTCTGGGGATGCTGATTCCTGCAGAAAATCTCAAAAAACACAGAAAATCACAAGCACACAAACGCTCTCTCGCTCTCTCTCACAAGTGAAATGAGGGGAGTGGTATGGGTGGGGTGATATGACCAAAAACTGAAATTTTTCGCGATGATGGAGATGGATGTGGGAGATGGTGAGGATGATGATGGTGATGAGAAAAGAAGAGAAAATAGGAAAAAGGTGAAGAAAATACCTATAACTCCAACACGTCAACTCTACGTCTTACCATCACACGCTTGTCCTCAAAGCTCGATCCCCGGCAACTGCGCCAAAATTTGGTGTAGCTCAGTGATGAGTAGCACCTCCTTTAATGTCAATCCGGGAAGACGTGAGGATGGTATGATGACCTCAAGCAAGTGAAGGCACAAGTGAGTGAGTGAGAAGCACACTAACATGCACACACATACACACACACGCGCACACACGGCAAGACAAAGAGAGAGCACCAATGGAGTTCTTAGATTACTTTCAAAAAGCTCATACAAGTTCAAATCAATTACAAGCTAACCTCAAAAATGAGCTCTCTATCTCTATTTATAGTTTTTGGCTAGGTTTTGGCCTTGTCCAGACCTAGTGTCCGGCCTAGTAAAAAATTAGGTTCTCTACCCTATTTGGAGGTTCAAACAGAGTCTAAAAAATGTGAAAACTAATAGGTAGGTACTTCTAAAGCTCCTCAAGCTCAAGGACTCCTTGGCTTGCACATAATGGAGCTACAAAAATATGAAATGGTATTTACAATGGTTTTTAGAGATGAAAATCACTATTTTTGTAGGGATTTCTTCTAACATTTTGACATACATTTCCTAGAGCTCTCTACTTGCTCCTTCTTCTTGTGTGCCCAACTCTTTGATGCCTGAAAAATTTAAATGTCCTACTTGCCAGATCTTCTTTGACTACTGTGTCTGCTTGTGCTTTCTCTTCGTTCCGACTCCCTACGTAGGCTTCCTTGTCTTGTGACTCCTTCAATTCCTTGACTACTGCCAACAATGTTCAACACCAATCTTGACTATAAGAGACTGGAACAAGCCAATCCATGTTCATGTGGATGCATCCAATTATGCTATTGGATGTGTACTAGCACAACCCACAGGTGAAGGTGATATGGATCTTCCAATAGCCTATGCCAATAGACAATTGAATGCAGCTGAAAAAAATTATACCACTACTGAGAGAGAAGAATTAGGCATGGTATATGCTGTTAAAAAGTTTAGACACTATTTGCTTGCGAATAAGTTTAAATTTTGTATAGATGATCAAGCATTACTCTATCTAGTGAACAAACCTTGCAATACAGGCAGATTAGTAAGATGGTTCCTCTTACTAATGGAATATGATTTTGAAGTTGTGGTTAGGAAAGGTAGGACTCACCTTAGGGCTGATCATCTTTCTAGACTAACTTCAAGGGAGTCCCCTCAGGGAGTATCCAACAAACTTCCTGATGCATACTTGTTCAATCTAGAGGTAGTGTCTGAATGGCCCAAAACGATAGTGGCTATTCTGACTTTTGGACCTAAACACCCTGTACAAAAAGCCAAAGATAAAGAAGTAGCATGTATAAAAATACCGATCAGGGCATAATAGCTTTTTGCGTAGAAGAAGACGGGCAACTCAAAGTGGTTGCAAATAGCAAATCTAGGTGCACTCCAACAACATTACTCCAAGCATAGAACCCTATAGACCCTAAAAAGATTAAGTGTGTATTGGCCAACTATGGAAGCAGACATCCATAAGTTGTGTAAGGAATGCCCAATCTATTGTATTAGAACCCGTGTGGAGCATGCTACACTGTACCAAGTATCTCTAATACCAAATTGGAATGAACCATTAGTAGCCTTCTTGAGGAGAAAACATTCCCTCAAGAAATGACCCTGGCTAGACAAAGGAGCTTAGAACAAGAAGCATTAGACTATGCTCTCATTGGAGATAATCTATAGAGATGAGGGAAAGATGGATATCTTAGATTATGTGTCCATGAGAGCGAATATCTAAAGATCTTGGAGATTGCTCACCAAGGTGTGGCAAGAGGACACTTTGGACCAAACCGTGTGATTAAGACAATTCTATTTAAGCAATTCTATTTGTGGGTCTTTTGTGGTCAATCCTTCACATAGATGCCCATACCTATGTGAAAGGGTGTGTCATTTGTCAGCGAACTCAATATCTGATACATAAGGATGAGATGCCACTAAAAGCATTGATGGGAGGATGTGCATTCTCTAAGTGGGGAATAGACTTTGTTGGTCCAATTAATCCCCCAGCTAAGGGCCCACATGCGGAGTACATTATTGTGGCCACTGACTATCTAACCAAATGGGTAGAAGTAAAAGCTACAACAAAGAACGATGCTCAGACAACTGCTAAGTTCTTATTTGAGAATGTGTTCACCAGATATGGGCTACGAATAGAGCTAGTAAGTGATAGAGGCACACACTTCTTGAATGAATTCATTGAAAACCTTCTCCAAGAATTCTTGGTGATACATAAGAAGTCTGCCCCCTATCATCCACAAGCTAACGGCCAAGCCGAGAGCACCAATAAGATTCTATGCAATGTATTGACAATATTGGTTAATAATAAATGCTCTAATTGGGACAAATAGCTACACCATGCTCTTTGGGCATACAAAGTTGCCTATAAAACGGTACTCCAAGCCACACCCTTTCAAATGGTGTTTGGTCGAAATGCTGTGCTACCATTGGACTTCTTGATACCTACATTGAAAGGAGCACAAGAGCATGATTGGACAGGTGATGAGATCTCCTCTAGAATCTTCGATCTTGAACGACTAGGTGAAACAAGATTGAGAGCAACAACAAGAATTTATGTAGCCAAGAAAAGACAAAAGGCATATTTTGATGCACATGTGAAGGATAAAGGCTTGAAAGCAGGAGACCAAGTCTTAGTCTACACTTTGAAGCAACATGCATAGGAATTAGAGAAGAGAGGATATGCATCAATGATTATCAATAGGATCTCAACAAGTGGAGCAGTTCAACTAGCTGCTCTAGAAGGAGACATCCTACCAAGTTACATCAGTGGATGCAGAGTCAAGTTATATCAAGAACCCCTCACAAAAGGAATGTTAAACTGACTCAATACCGCAAAGAAACATAAAAAAGAGGAAAAATGAATTCGAGAAGAAGCACAGGTAGAAGCTTTAGAGCACATCCAATGAATGAAATTATGAAGAAAAGGTAGAGATCAGTCTATGTCTGAGACTCAAGAAGCTCTAAGTTATCACATGGGCATGTGTGAAGCATCAGGTGAACGTTCCCATAGGATAATTGATCGATCACCCTTTGTGACCCTAGGGGTAGGACAAGGAGAGAGTGCAAGGACCGTAAGGGCTTTGATTGACTCAAGAGCAACCACGAGTGCAGTCTCACTTTGTTGCTGCCAAACATTGCAATTGAAGGTCAATCCTATAGAGGCATATCTCATAGGATTGGGAGGTGGGAACTTCCCCTCTACATTCAAGAAGTTCTAATGGCCATCAAAGTGTTAGTGTGTGAAGATGAGGATCTTACTGAATCTCTTGTTTTGGGTCAAGATTGGATCTATGATCATGCAGCCAAGCTCAACCTAAGAAGTGGAAGTCTTTGGGCTTGGGTGGGCCAAAACCACATCAAAATTGAATTAGAGAATCAAGCACTTAGGCCACTAGAAAAAGCACCGAATATTGGTCCCTCTAGGAACCCACATGAAGATAGGTATTCTTGTCCAAAGTTCTATGGTGCAAAAGATTGTCACTCATGAAGAAGATGAAGAAGTCAAGGAGGAGTTCCCTTCTTTTCCAAAGACCCAGGGAAGCAAGCAGGACAACACAGGACACAGAGGCCGATGATCAAGAACAAAAACAAGTCACAGAAATTCTACCACGACTACTATAGTATGAAAGGCCACCTTCCCCACCCAAGGCTCCCACAAACAAAGAAACAGTACCCATTCTTGTGGAACAAACATTTGAAGAAGACTATGAGCCACAACCCATTCTAGGCGGATGACAATCAGCGGAAGGCCAAGACATATTTGAAACACCACGAAACCCGTGGTTAAAACAGGTGGAAGAAATTGGGCATTCTCATGAAGACCGCATTGTGGTGCAAAATCAAGCAATGTGCATCATCGAAGAAACAATATTACAATCCAATTATTTTAAGAACTTGGCACCCAAATGCCTCATCACATCATTAGAACTTCAATACCGGCCCTAGAATGTCATTCTGGCAGATTATAATGCGGAAATACAGAGAGTCACATGGAAGATTCCCTCCTTTGCTACCCAGTTTCAACCCAAGGACCTCCCCCCAGATGCACAGAAAGGCAAGATCTATCAATTGATATGGTAGCAAAAGCTTTTAGAAACATACCCTTAAATGCTGCATACATGGAACCATGCACCTGTACATCTAATTTACAATCCATGCTACGGTCGAATCCCACGACACAGATCATGGAAAGCATTCACTATTAAAGTGCAGAACAATGCACAGTGCAAGGAATGGCTCAACAATCCATACATAGCGCCACTCCAGGGACCACCATCAATAGCTTAGATGATGGCAACAATCTAACACTGGATGCCTTGGCTGAAGCCCATGCCAGATGTTGTGGCACAAATGTTGTTGAGAATTTTGGATATGATATAAGTTGTCCTCAAGACCTTCCGTAATACACAAGTACCCCAAGTGGCTCTACCGTGCTTCACCAACAGCAACTATGACCAAGTCTATGACATGAGCACCACCCCAAGCATTCGAGTTGCCAATGCTTGGCATACACGAATCAAGTACCTCCCCGCATGTTATAAACAAACATTCGAAGACATGTTCAAAACAGGATTCTAGGAATATCACTCAAAGGTGTTCGCACGTAAGCCCACACACTTGCTCCATCTATCTGAATGCCAGATATCCTTGGTACCATCAATTGGGATGCATTCCAAGTTGATTTGGCAAGAGGGTTACGGCTAGGCAAACACGAGCTGGCCATTAATGTCCTCCAGTACTATATGGACCACCCTACCGAACAGAGGTCTGTCAGGGCTGATAGATGCTAGAGGGGGGTGTTGGCATACAAGCACAAAGAAGCAGTCATGCACAATCCGACAACAAGGCCTAACCATTTTTCCCATAAACTATTTCCAACTCAAGTTATTTTCATCACTACACAAACATTGTTAATCCCGTTTTTGGTAGAATAGACTACATTTTGTTCAAGCCAAGGAATCCTCAAGCTTGAGGAGTATTAGAATTAGCTACATGCCATTTTTTATAATTTTTAGATTCTATTTGAGCCCTCAAATAAGCTCTAGAACCTAATTTTTAACTAGGCCAGACACTAGGTCTGGACAGGGCCAAACCTAGTAAAAAAAACTATAAATAGAGCTAGAGAGCTAATTTTTGAGGTTGTATTGTTAGTGATTTGAGCTTGTGTAAGAGATTTTTTGACTAATGCAAAGGACTCCATTGTTCCTCTTCTTGTTCTTGCCTTTTGTGCCCATGTGTGTGTATGTGTGTGCATGTTTGTGTGCTTCTCATTCACGCACTTGTGCCACCAATTGCTCATAGTCTTCATACTATTCCTCATGTCTCCACGGATTAACAATTATGAGGTGGATCTCCTCATGTTGGTGCTTGCCATTGTGCTAGAGTGACACGTAGCAAGTAGAGGTTGAAAGCTTGGGGAAGGAAAAGAAACTAGTCATGAGCTTTCATTCGAGTGTAAGAGGATAGAGGAAGAGCCAACTCTCAATAGAGATATTCTCCAAGGACAAGAAGAAGTCACTCCTATAGCAGAGGCCTTTCAGATCTTATTCAAGATCAAATCCAAATTCATCTCCTACTCATCTCGGGTGCCTTCACCTTCCAGGTCTAGGTCAAAGTCACCAGCTGCTCAAAAGAATTCAAAACCTTCCAACTGAGGATGAGCAATGGGAGCATTTTGTTGCAAAGCCAACTAAAGGAGAATGAAGAGTTAGAAATTTCAATAAAACCTGATAGCATTGTTCAAGGAGTATCCGAACAAAACTTGATTAAACACATAAACAACATGTATTTAGGGGTTCTTGAAACGGTTACTAAATGCTCCAAAACTGACTCACTCCTGAATGTGTTAGACTCATTTTGAACAGTTGAGAAGTTAAAGAGGAGATGTATGAGCCATGAGTTGGGGTATGGGCATGGCTAAACTCCTTATGCACAGGCTATGTGCCCTTCGCACATCTAGTGTGGCTTCTCCAATCATTGATCTTAGGCTTTTGGAGCCACCATATTCCCTCCAATCATCTATGAGATGTTATAATGAAGATGCAAGTTTAGATTTTTGAGAAGAAGTTGATGGGAGTTCAAGAACTACATCTCGACAAGGCTTTGAAGTGTACAAGGATGATGGGAATATTAACAAAACTTCATCAACAGATTCCTCTCATGGCTTAGTAGATTTTCAAAATGGAAATAGCTGTGAAGCAAAAGTAGATGTTTGTGTGGAGAGGGGTGTTCTTTCAAAGGGTAATCCTTCAAAGGGTAGTGATTGGCTAGTGATTGGCACAAATTATTGAGTAATATTCAAGGAAAAATGCTACCAAAGAGAGAGAATACTCCTTTTCCTTTTGATGATGCTAAAATTTAGGACCTGGAAACAGATTTTGTGGTTGACAAAAAGAGTGTGTCTAAAGAACTGAAAGAGTTGTTGAATCAGCGACGCTAAGACGGGATGCATGAACAACAGAAGCTCAATCATAAAGCACATCAGAATATGGAGTCCTTATTCTCTAAGGATATGCATGAAGAAAAGAAGATGAATCATAACATACATGAGGATGCAATGATGCAAGTCCCAATGAGGTTTTCTAGCATATGGGATGCGACGACTCTGGAGGATATGGAAAGAAGTCTTATAGATTTTATTTACAAGCCTTACTCTAACAGAGTAGAGAAATCTCAAAGCATGCCTAAATCTGAGTCTTCTTCTTACGTAAAACATAAAAGCCAATAGAAGAACGAAGATAGTTGTTGACGTACAAGTCATAAGAAGAGCATGCAGGCACAACGAATCAGTCATGCACAATATGGCAACAAGGCCCAATCATTTTTTTTCATAAAGTATTTCCAATTCAAGTGATTTTCATCACTACGCACACATTGTAAATCCCGTTTTTGGTAGAATAGACTCCCTTTTGTTCAAGCCGAGGAGTCCTCGAGCTTGAGGAGAGTTAGAATTAGCAACATACCAATTTTCATAATTTTTAGATTCCATTTGAGCCCTCAAATAGGCTCTAGAACCTAATATTTAACTAGGCCGGACACTAGGTCTGAACAAGGCCAAAGCTAGTCAGAAAACTATAAAAAGAGCTAAAGAGCTCATTTTTGGGGTTACATTGTTTGTGAATTGAGCTTATGTAAGAGACTTTTTGACTAATGCAAAGAACTCCATTGTTCCTCTCCTTGTTCTTGCCTGGTGTGCGTGTGTGTGTGTATGTGTGTGCATGCTTGTGTGCTTCTCACTCACACACTTGTGCCTTCACTTGCTCATAGTCTTCATACTAGTCCTCACGTCTCCATGGATTGACAATTAGGAGGTGGATCTTCTCACATTGGTACTCACCATTGTGCTAGAGTGACACCAAATTTGGCACCGTTGCTGGGGAGAGAGCTTCGAGGACGAGCGTGTGATGGTAAGACGTAGAGTTGAGACATTGGAGTCATAGGTAATATCCTTTCTTTTCCTTATTTTTCTTCATTTTTGCTTCTCTTTGCATCACCATCATCACCATCATCATCCTCGCCATCTTCCACTTCCATCTCCATCTTCACAAAAATTTCAGTTTTTTGGTCATATTCCACTCCCCACCTCATTTCCCTCATTTCACTTGTGAGAGAGAGCAAGAGAGAGCTTGCATGCTATCAGTTTTTGTGTGTTTTTTGAGCTTTTACTACAGGATCTTGCTGTACCACCATCTCCAGCAGCTTGCGCATGTACGACAGACTCTGCACAGGTCCCGGGACGACGACCTCGTTCTATCACGACAGACATAAAAACTTAACATTTTTTGAATGCATGTTTGGCAGGATAACCTACACCATGAGAGCACTCCAAATCACTAAAAAATTCTAAAAATTTTGCATTTTTTCAGTCTATCGTGACAGACACAGTCTATCGCGACAGACAGCGTCTATCGCGACAAACAAAACCATGACGGACGATAGAGGCCATCTATCGTGATAGACACCCATCTATCGCGATAGACAGAGAGCCACGATAGACCCAGTCTATCGCGATAGACACCGTCTATCACGACAGACCAAACCATGACAGACGACAGACAACATCTATCGCGATAGATAAAACCACGACGGACGATAGAGGCCGTCTATCACAACAGACACCCATCTATCGCGACAAACAGAGACCCACGATAGACCCAGTCTATCACGACAAACACCATCTATCGCAACAGACCAAACCACGAGAGATGACAGACAACGTCTATCGCGATAGACAAAACCACGACGGATGATAGAGGCCGTCTATCGCGACAGACACCCATCTATCGCGACAGACAGAGACCCACGATAGACCCAGTCTATCGCGACAAACCAAATCACGACAGACGACAGACAGCGTCTATCGTGACAGACACCGTCTACCACGACAGACAGAGACCCACGATAGACCCAGTCTATCGCGACAGACAGGCCCACTCGACAGTCAGTGTCTATCGCGACAGACACCGTCTATCGCGATAGACAGACATTTTCAGCAAAAAAATAGAGGGGTAAATTTTTGAAAATTTAGGCTAAATTTTGGGTATATTTGCATACTCAATTACTCCCACACTCACAAAGGCCTTAGAGAAATGCACTAAACTGCTGAAAGGATCTGTTTGTCTGTTTAACCCCCCAAACCCTGAACTGTCATAACTTTTTCATATGAAATCCATTTTCTGAGCTCTAGCAACAATGAGTGCAATATAAAGTACCTCTTCACATGAAGCAGATCTAGATATGCAAGGGTAAAAACCCTTGGCTCTAGAGAAAGGATCCCAAAGATGCACCAAAAGGGCTACATAGCTATTACAATGAAAGAGTATTCTAGGCATCAATCTAGACAAACCATTTATATTTGGGTCCCAAAGCAGTCAATGGAGGCTATCCCAAATGCTAAACAAATATGGGTGCCCAAGATCTACTTACGAGATCAAATAGCCTTACCTCCACTCACAAGATTAAATCAACACTCACCGGCACTCTTGGCACAAATCCCAAGGCAAACATCTACACTCCACACCATTACATCTCCAATCACACCTAGGAATGTTGAGAAATGGGTACCCAAAAAGTCCCAAATCCAACACAACCAATCCACAAACCTTTACATGTCATCATCACTAAAAGCTACAATCCCACAATCAGACTTTGGAAACTTAAACCCCTTATCAAACCCCCTGACCCAATTTTGTAAATCACTCCACTCTGATGTAGGTGCATTCTAAGTACAATGCATATCCAAAAGTATCCATCTAGGGGAATCACTAACCTACTAACCAACATTCACACACATCACGAACACTTCACCTGCTAACCCCTAACCACTTTGGATATCATGTGAGTATTGTGGAGGGAACACCATTGTTGAAGCTCAAGGTCAAGGACAAAGCATGGAAGCGCATCAAGGAAGTGGACACACAAGAAGAAGGAGCAAGTAGGGAGCTCCAAGAAGCACCTGTCAAATTTTTAGAAGAAATCCCTACAAAAATAATGATTTTTATCACTAAAAACCATTTTAAATACCATTTCCCATTTTTATAACTCCATTTTGTTCAAGCCGAGGAGTCCTCGAGCTTGAGGAGATTAGAACTACCATCCTACCAATTTTCATAATTTTTAGACTCCGTTTGAGCCCCCAAATAAGCCCTGGAACCTATTTTTTAACTAGGCCGGACACTAGGTCTGGACAGGGCCAAAACCACTCAAAAACTATAAAAAGGGCTGGAGAGCTCATTTTTGGGGTTAGCTTGTTGTAGATTTCAGTTTGGTAAGAGAGCTCTTTGGTAATCGAAGCTTTCCATTGTTCCACTCTTTGCTCTTACCTTGTGCGCGTGTGTGTGTATGTGTGTGCATGCTTGTGTGCTTTCACTCACGCACTTGTGCCATCACTTGCTCACGGTCTTCATACCGGTCCTCACGTCTCCACGGATTGACATTTATGAGGTGTATCTCCTCACGTTGGTACTCACCATTGTGCTAGAGTGACACCAAATTTGGCGCCGTTGCCGGGGAGAGAGCTTGGAGGACGAGCGTGTGACGGTAAGACGTAGAGTAGCGACGTTGGAAGGTAAAAAAATCATCATTTTCAGTTCAGTTTCTGAATTTTCCTTCTTCTTCATCTTCACCATCATCACCATCTCCACCCACCTTCATCTTCTCAGTTTTTTCCATTTTTTAGAGTACATTCACCTTGTTTTACTTGTGGTTGTGAGCAAGAAGCTTAGAGAGGGTGCAGAACAGAGGCGCTGAAGAAGTAGCACCAAAAATAACAAAAAAATTTTGAGTGAATAGCCCCGGACAAGACGAACCTGCACCAAGTATCGTGGAAGCTGCGCAGAGATCGTGAGTGAGAAATCGGACAAACTGGGGTTACACAGAGCAAAGGGAAGTGACTAAGAAGTTAGAGAGGCTCTCAAGGTGAGCAAACACCCATCTAATCTATACTTTCTCAGTAAACTAAGTGTGGAAAGGGAAACGATCTGCGTCAGGTATCGTTTGGTACTGACAGAGGTGAAAAGGAGTGATTTGGGGTGATACAGAGAGTGAGGAGAGGAGAGAGGAAAGAGTAAAGCATGTGTACAACCAAAACTTAGAAAAAATCTTTCCCAAAATTTGTCTAAGGGTCAAGTATCGTTTGGCTCCCGCGGTCGAGTATCGCGATACCTGACAAGTATCGTGAATCTCCTGTGGTTGAGTATCGCGATATTTCCCAGCCATCGTGTATCGTTTTGGCTAGAGATCGTTTTGGTCAGAGATCGCGATACTTGAGAGGTATCGTGTATCGTTCAGGCCAAAGATCGTTTCAGCCAAAGATCGTCTGGATCAAAGATCGTGTATCGTTTGGCTTAAGTATCGTCTATCGCTTCTCAGAGATCACGATACTTACCAAAGATCGCGTATCGTTTTGTTCAGGTATCGTCGATCGTTTTGAGCCAAGTATCGAGTATCGTTGGTGCCAAAGATCGTTTCAATCAAAGATCGCGATATTCACCAGCGACCGTGTATCGTTTGGTTCATAGGTCGTGTATCGTTTGCATGAGAGATCGGTATCGTTTCGGTCGGCGATCGGTATCATTTATCAGAGATCGCGATATTTATCAGAGGTCGTGTATCGCCTAAATCAGAGATCGTGTATCATTTTCTGCCAAGTATCGAGTATCGTCTTGAGTTAAGTATCGTTTTGCCGAGTATCGTGGATATCAAGTATCGCGATATATCTGAACTATCGTGTATCATGACAAGGTAAGTATCGTGTATCGTTATACAGCGATCGCGATACCTATCAAAGATCGTGTATCGCCTACTTCAGGTGTCGCGATACATACCAAGTATCGTGTATCGAGTTCCTCAACTATCAAGTATCGTGTCCTACGAATGTCGTGTATCGCCTGATTTGAAGCATTTCCTGAGAGACCCTGTTTCCCTGTTTTAACCCCCAGGACCCTGAACTGGCATAACTTTCTCATACGAAATCCATTTGCTGTGATTTTGGTTTTCTTGGAAAGCTCGTGGGGAGTACAACCAAAACATCGACTGGTTATGGTAAAAATAATACCAGGATTATTCGATAGGGTATTTTGAAGTTGACCCTCAGGAAAACTGGAAAACCAAGGTGTTCCAAAGGATTTTGAGCAATATAAGAGAATTTTGGGACTAGAAGCCAAGGCTTATGAACCTGAGATCTGGCAGACACTTAGGCAAGGATAGACAAAGCATTAGATCATCTGAGGCTAGTGACAACCATACAGCCAAGTCTTGGGCTCAACAGCTTAGCGGTTATCCTTACACACGAAGTTCAGAAACCAGTGACTCGGAGATGTCTTTTAGCATGGAGAGACCCACATGTGGTTCAGGCACTGCCTATTTACAGACACCAGAAGGTCCTTATAAGACCCAATTGGAGTATATCAGGACCAACCAATTAGGTGCACGCATCTATGAGGATGGTCTAAGGCGATCAGTGGTTCAACTCAAAAATCCTGACCAACCCTTTGGACTTGAACACCCAGTGGTCAAGTTTGAAGAGGGTGCTTACATTGATAAGGAAGGAACCATGTATGTGGTCACCAACTTACCAGATAGGACAGATGAGTTTGGAAATATCATTCCTGAGAATGAGATAGGAGACCTAGAGCAAGGAGGCCTAGGAGGAGAACCCAAGACCCCTAGAGGTAAGTCAGTCTTAACCAGAGTGCTCACTCCAGGATGGATTCCTCAAGATAATAAAAGCATAGAACTGTTCGTGAATAGAGAAACTGAGGAAGCCTTTTGGAGATTTAGGCCAGATCAACCCAGCCCAGTAGTCACCGTCTATGAATTCAAGGACCCAGAGACACCAGGGAAAGTTGTCTATCTAGATCACACATCTCAAAAATTATTCTTGATATCAGATCATGACAGACATGCTTACACCTGGCAAGGTGAATCAATTTTCCCTCCACCAAGATCTAATGTTTCCCAGGGCCTCCAAGGAGTCGGATCATCCAAGGCTCATGAAACCTAGAGGGAAAGAACTAGAGAGAGACCGGAGGTAAGCTTTGCAGACACTATGAGCAGAGACAGATCAGGATATGGAACGGAAAGAACTGAAAGGGAGAGACATAGAGTTTATAGGCATCAAAGAGATGATCATGATTTCCCATTGCCTAGACCACGAGAGCACCCAAGAACCCTTAGACCCTCTCAAGTGGTTAAGACAATGAAGAACTACTTTGATGGATTTGGAGATCCTTATGATCATGTGGCAGAGTTCAAACAAGTGCTAAGAGCTGAACAGGTTGAAGACTTATTCACCCAGTTCGAGGCATTTGGTTTGACTCTTAAGGGTACTGCCTTAGCTTGGTTTCAACCTCTAAACAGTCGCAACTATAGAGAGATAGGTCAGCTGTTAGAAGAATTCATTGTGGAATTTTCCAAAAGTGGTATCAGACATAACACATCATCCTTGATCCACAGCTTCAAGCAGACACCCCAAGAAACAGTGCGACTTGCAGGAAGAAGGTTTAGACAGTACTTGGAAAGATGCCCTGTACCAGAATTACCCACATCAGCCAAACAGGTGGCACTGTTTTTAGATGGCCTATTGAGCAAAAAATTAAGGTCATATGTATACTTGAAGGAGCCTAGATCCATAGAAGAGTGTATACGGATATGCATTGACATAGAAGACAACTTGGGTGAGGAGTTAGGACTATCAAAACTCTATAAGGACTCTGATAGTTCTACAAGTCATACCTCTAAAACCTCCACTGAGATAGATGAGATAGCTGAGCAAGTGGCCAAAAAGCTAGGAGTTCAAAATAGGCAAATGCCAAGGGTCACCTCATTGAAGCGATGTTATACATGTGGAGGAGATCATATGGCTAATGTTTGCCTGTTGACGACTCAACCCCAAGGAAACCCTAATGCTCTATATTGTACCATTGAAAGGAAGTACACAAATCATACGACCCAAGATTGTCCCTATAACAGGCAGGCTGTTAGACAAAATTATCAGCAACCTTACCAGCAGGGTAGGTATCAGAATCAGTACCAACAGCCATATTATAGGCCACAACAATATCAACCTCAATACCAACAACAATATCAGGCACCATATAGGCCACAACCTGTCCTAGGAAACCAACCGCCAGCCCCTGCCAATGTGATCCCAGTTAAATATACGATGGCGGAGGAGAACCCTAATAGAGCATTGGTGCCACTAACCCCATTGGTCTCAGGAAATGATTCTCACGCTCATGGTTCAGACTACTTCCATGAAGATAGTCCACATGCTTATTATATAGAGTCACCTGAGCAAAGCGAGACTTCTCAGCATCAATATGAGACACCACCTATGGAACAAAATTGGGAGCCAGAATACTCCAACGTCATGTATACGAATCCAAATCCTAGGCCCCAATTGAGACAAGTAAGACCACAAGCCCCTAGAGGACCATGCTTTAGATGTCAGGGCGATCATTTCATTCGTGAATGTCCCCACCAACCAGCTCTGGGACTAGGACAAAACGTCACAATACAAGGCTATTGTCCTGAGTGCGGCAAGGAACATCTTCCTAGAGAGTGTCCCAGGAATCCCTCTAGTGCACCCAAGGTCACACCCATCAATGTGGTAGGCTTTGTGGCAGACTCAAGTTCAAGTAGTAGTAATGTGGCTCCTGTACAGGCAGTTACTAGGGCACAGGCTGCACAAAAAGCCAAACCATCTGATCAATCGGAGTCATGTGAGTCAGGAGAGCCTAGTAAGAGGAAACCAAGAACATGGAAGGATACCAGAGAGAAGGCTAATCGCAAGTGGAACAAAAAGCTATCCGAGCTAGAAGAAAGCCTAAGGGATACCAAAACAAAAATAGAAGACATTGCATCTCAAAGCCCCTCACATGCTGAAGCTCCATCCACTTCGCCTCATTCCACCCCACCACCCATTGTAAATAGACCGCAATCAGGGTCTGTTCTTGCAGATCCAACCCCAGAAGGCTTGGACATGATGTTCAAGGCCTACCAGGCTCATCTTCAAGAAGGGCCAACAACTGCAAACCTAGACAAGAGTTACCCTAGAGCAGATTTAGAGATTGAACGGATGAAAATGTGCATGAAAATGGTAGAACAAGCTCAAGCTATACTTGAGACTAGTCAGAAGTTCAATCAGACAAACTCTGTCAAATCAGATTTGCATTTCCAAGGCTTACTAGAAAGATTAGAGCAGTTGGTAAACAAACCACAAGTTTCTTTACCTCCACAGGCTCAACCAGTTATTGGAAGAGGAAGCTCACCATCAATGGGAGCTTATGTTCCTAATTCCACGGATGCTGGAATACCTCCTTCAATTCAACAGTGCTCTCAAGAGTTCTTGCGGGAAATACAAGAAGAGAAATGGGCCAAGGAGAAGGGTAACTTCCCTCCTATTCCTGAGATTGATGATCTTCATGATCAATTTCCCCAAGACATCCCGTCTATCTATGGAGACCAAGCAGAGCAACAAGAAGACGAAAGATTAGATTTTGAATCTAATTCTTTACAAGAGTTGCCTCATTTCACAGGCCCATGGGAATCTGAATCTATCCAGATCAGAGCTCCCACAATATTGGTGAGAAATGAAGACTCAGTGATTCCAAGAAACACTGATGTGGTTAAGAACACTAAGGTTCAATGTCATCTCACTGTGGAAGAGCTGCTCAAAGCAAAACCTGAGCTATGGAATCATGTGAAGGATCAAGTTCCAGAACTTGAATCCAATATGCCAAAAGTAGGCTCTAAGCAAAAAGTTCCAGAGATACCTCTCGACAAGATAGGAGACATGAGCGAAGGTGAAGAAGGTAACACTTATCTTCCGATCACCTATCAAGGTTACACAACCAAAGCAATTGTCGATTCGGGTGCTGGTGTTGCTATCGCGACCACCTCCTTGTGGAAGCGATGGGGCAAACCCACATTAAGACCAACAAGAATGAAACTTCAAATGGCAGATGGTCATTTTGAAAGACCTCTAGGATTGCTTGAAGGGATAACTCTAACCACTTGTGGTGTAGAGTTTGAACATACATTTGCTATATGTGACTTTGAGAAGAATAATGTCTACGAGATGATCCTAGGAAGACCCTTCCTATGACAGTTGCAAATAGTACAGGATTGGGGGACCAACTCCTTGTACTTACAACACTTAGGGGTCACCACCAAGGTCAATCTGAAGGATTACACCTTCAGAGATGTACCACCCCTACAGTGGAATCCTATCCACAAAGCGAAAGAAGATTCTATCTCCGTGCATTCTGGAAGTTCACCTGATCCATCATGGCTACATGAAGATACTCACTTGTGGATGTGCAAGGTCGCAGAGGAAGAGGAAAAGCGCCTAAAAGCGAGAGAAGAAGGAATTCCCCCAGGAGATAGACCAATAAAAGACCCAGCCTATACACCGATGATATTTCCAGATGAGGAATTTGAGCCTCATGGTTGGGCAGAAATCTTAGCTACCATGGACATAGCAGTCAATGAAGAACAATGGACACCTCATTGTGATGAGGAGGGTTATGATATCTCAGTGTTCATGTGTCAGCCCCTGTTGGAAGAGTGTGATCCTAGTGAGTTCATAGAAGAAGAAGAGAATGACGATGATCTAGAATCCATTGTGATGGATACTTACTTTGACTCAGAGGAACACTATTTAGAAGACATAGGAGTGTTAACCCAAAAAGAAGCAGAACCCCTCACGAGTATTAAAACAATGAATTCAAAGGAAGGAAGTGAAGGAGGTCAAAAGAAAAAGAAAAGAAAAGCGGTGAAATAAGAAGAGGAAGAATCATTGTTTGAAGTACCAGAAAATTTCAAGAAATATGAAGTGGAAGACCGAGAAATTTTGGTACAGATGCCTAAGAGAGAGGCCATTATAGGAGAAGCATATGACAATAAAGAAAAGACCAAAAAAATTGTAGTGACCATTGAAGGGAACGAAGAACGATGTACGTACATAGGAGATGACCTAAGTGCAAAAGAAGAAGCAGAGCTTGTAGCTCTATTAAGGGAATATAGGGATGTGTTCGCATGGCACTATAGAGACTTGAAAGGAGTAGATCCAAAGATTTGCTCTCATACGATTCCGATGACCGCTGATGCCAAGCCCACCAAACAAAAGCCCTACACATATAATGACAATTATGCAGCCAAAATAAAGGAGGAGATTGACAGGCTGATTGAAGCTGGATTCATCTATGAGATTGAGCATACTGAATGGGTGTCCCCCATTGTAGTGGTGCCCAAGAAGAACGGAAAGTTGCGAGTGTGCATTAACCTTAAAAAAGTTAATGCCGCTACAATCAGAGATAGTTATCCACTTCCAATCACCGAACATCTATTGGAGCGTGTTGCAGGCAAGGAAGTTTATAGCTTCCTTGATGGATTTTCAGGTTACAACCAAGTAGCCATTGCCCCCGAAGATCAACACAAAACGGCATTTGCCACAGAATGGGGAATCTTTGCATTTCGTGTGATGCCATTTGGGCTCACCAATGCACCTGCAACATTCCAAAGGCTCATGTGTCATGTCTTCAAAGAGTTCTTGCGGAAGAGCTTAGAAGTATATGTGGATGATTTATGTGCGCATTCCCAACAAAGAAGTTACCACATTCCTGAGCTCAGACAAATCTTCAACAAGTGTAGAGATTATCGAGTGTGTCTGAACCCAGAGAAGTGTGTGTTCATGGTACGACAAGGTAAAATCTTAGGTCACATTGTTTCTAAGAATGGGATTTCAACAGATGAAGACAAGGTAAGAGCGATAGCAGAGTTGCCAAGACCGAGGAATGTTAAAGAGGTACAAGCTTTTATGGGCCATTGTGGATATTACCGTAGGTTTATACACATGTATGCCATCATAGCTAAACCTCTTTATGGGTTGTTAACAAATTTTGAGTGGAACGAGGAATGCGAGAATTCCTTCAACGAACTGAAAAGACGATTGTGCACAACACCAATATTGACTACTCCGGATTGGAGCAAACCCTTTCATGTCCACGTAGATGCCTCCAATCATGCAATAGGATGTGTGCTAGCGCAACCCACAGGTGAAGGAAACCTAGATTTGCCGATAGCATATGCTAGTAGGCAATTAAATGCAGCTGAACGAAATTATACCACAACGGAGAGAGAAGGCTTAGGCATGGTATATGCTGTGAAGAAGTTTAGACACTATCTATTGGCCAATAAGTTCAAGTTTTTCACTGATCATCAAGCTTTACTATATTTGGTCAATAAACCTTGCAATACAGGCCGCTTAGTAAGATGGTTCCTCTTACTAATGGAATACGACTTTGAAGTTGTTGTCAGGAAAGGTAGAACCCATCTTAGGGCAGACCATCTTTCTCGCATCACTTCAGGAGAGCCACCGCAAGGAGTGTCTGATGAATTGCCCGATGCTTATCTGTTCAATTTAGAAGTTGTTCCTAAATGGGCAAATAAGTTGGTACCAGTCCTAACCTTTGGGCCTGCAAATAAAAATGTGAAAACAAGCAAAGAAGAAATTGTAAGATCACAAAAGTATCAAATATTGGCCGGAAGTATGTACAAGCAAGATACCGAGGGCGTATTAGCTTGTTGTGTTGAGGACGACGAACATACTAGTTGGATGCAACAAGCCCATGAGGGACTGCTAGGAAATCACTACTCTAAACAACGAACATTGCAGAATCTAAAACGTTTAGGAGTGTATTGGCCTAGCATGGACAAAGAAACACAGGAGTGGATCCAGAATTGTCCAGTGTGCCAGAAGAGACCCCCAATGGAGCATGCCACTCTTTATCATGTGTCATTAATCCCAGATTGGAGTGCTCCATTGGTTGAGTTCATTAGATTGGGAACATTACCCAATCAGGCTAGTCTTGCAAGAAAACGGAGCATGGAGCAAGAGGCTCAAGACTATGCCTTAGTAGGAGACAACCTATATTGAAGAGGCAAGGATGGTTACCTAAGACTGTGCGTTCATGAATCAGACTATTTGAAAGTCTTAGAAACTGCACACAGCGGTGCTGCAGGTGGACACTTTGGGCCTGACAGAGTAATTAAGACCATTCTATTCTCAGGACTTTGGTGGCCCACTCTTCATATGGATGCACATACTTATGTGAAGAAATGTGACACATGCCAACGTGCCCAATATCCGATAAGAAAAGACGAGATGCCTTTAAGGCCAATGATGGGAGGGCGCGCATTCTCGAAGTGGGGCATAGACTTTGTTGGTCCTATTAACCCACCAGCTAGAAACTCCCATGCAGAATACATTATTGTAGCCACAGATTACCTTACAAAGTGGGTGGAAGTAAAAGCCACGACAAAGAATGATGCTCAAACGACGGCTAAGTTCTTATTCGAAAATGTGTTCACTAGATATGGGTTACCAATAGAGTTGGTTAGTGATAGAGGTACGCACTTCTTGAATGAGGTCATTGAAAATCTCCTTCAAGAATTCATGGTGATACACAAGAAGTCTGCCCCCTATCACCCACAAGCTAACGGACAAGCCGAGAGCACGAATAAGATCCTATGCAACGTATTAACAAAACTGGTAAATAATAAACGCTCTGATTGGGACAAACAACTTCATCATGCTGTTTGGGCATACTGAGTGGCCTACAAAACGGTACTCAATGCTACCCCATTTCAGATGGTCTTTGGACAGAATGCTGTGCTACCATTAGACTTCCTAATCCCTGCCTTGAGAGTAGCACAAGAGCATGAGTGGAATGGACATGAGTTGTCTTCCAGGATCCTTGATCTAGAATGCTTAGGTGAGACGAGGCTACGGGCAGCAGCAGGCATTTATGCTGCAAAGAAAAGGCAAAAGGCATACTTTGATGCCCATGTAAAGGATAAAGGATTGAAGGAAGGAGATCTAGTGCTGGTTTATACGCTAAAGCAACATGCCCGCAAATTGGAGAAACGAGGATATGGACCCATGATCATTAATAGAATCTCCACTAGCGGTGCGGTTCAATTGGCCACTTTAGAAGGTGATATCCTACCAAACTATATTAGTGGATGCCGAGTCAAGTTATATCAAGAACCTCTTACAGAGGAAATGCTCATGAGACTCAACACTGCTAAGAAGCGAAAAGAAGAGGAGTTAATGGTTAGAGAAGAAGCACAAGCAGAGGCAAGAGAGCGCATCAGAAGAAATAAGCTACGGCGGCTAGGCCTAGATGTCAACACGAAAGCTCCAAAATATCACATGGACATGTGCCAAAAATCGGGCATAACTACTTCTCAAATAATTGATCGACGGCCCTTTGTGACTATAGAGGTAGGACAAGCAAAGAGTGTAAAGACTGTGAGAGCATTAGTTGATTCAGGTGCAGCAACTAGTGCAGTTCGACTTTCATACTGCCAAGACCTGCAATTGGACATCAAGCCCATAGAAGCCTATCTCATAGGATTAGGAGGCGTGGAAACACCCTGTTTGGGCGAGGTGGAACTTCCCATCTACCTTCAAGATGTTCCAATAAAAGTCAAAATGCTAGTGTGTCATGATGAGGACCTCACAGAGCCACTTGTCTTGGGTCAAGATTGGATTTATGACCATGCTGTCAACTTGAACCTAAGAAGTCAACTTCTTCAAGTGTGGGTATATAATCAATGCCTTACATTAGAATTGGAGAATCGCATGCCCACTGACACTGACACCACACACTCTCTTTGTTCCTCTAAGGCTAATCTTCTCGAACAAGATGTTGTAGTTGTCAAAAGCTCTATGATCCAGACGGACGTAATCACGGAAGGACAATTGCAAAGGCAAGATGAACCTTCTTCTTGTTTTTCAAAGAGTAAAGCATCCACAGTAGTTCAACCTCAGAAGCAAGCAAAACAGTGCAAAACAGCCAGTCTATCAAATAGACAAAGAGCCTTCATGCAGAAAGAAGTCATGGGCATGAAGCAAATCTGGGTAAAGAAAGGAGTGCAACCATCGATGTGGCCTCAAAGATTTCCACCCAACCAGATCGACCATGAAAAAAAAAGGACCAATCACCTACGACAGGCTCAAGCACTAAGAATCCAACAAATTTGGGTACCGAAGCTATCAAGGAAGGTCGACCACAATCAGGTACAAATTTGGGTGCCTAAAAAATTCGCTACAACTCAACAAGGGCGATTACAGCTGTGGGTACCCACGAAGCTCTTACACGTGCAAAGGCCTATGCTCCCCACCATGCGAAAGGCCTCAACAAAGAAGCCAAGGAAAGCAAAGGGTAAGAACAGAGCACAAAGACCAAAAGAAGATAAACTCAACCCTTCTACAAAAATAAGCAGACACTCACCCAGGATATGGGTTTGGAAGCCAAAAGCACAAGCAACTTCCACAGAACCAAGGGGCCAACAACACTGGATACCAAAGTTTGGACAGCATCCAAAGAAGAACTGGCCTGAGGTGATCTCCACAGGGCCAAACCCTATTCCAAAATGGGTTCCAATCCGGAGAATTACATCATTTCGAGATCCAATAGACACCTCCAATCAAAGAATTCATCAAGTATACAAGTAACATCAAAAGCCTCGACCAGCAGCAACCATGTGCCTTTGGCATAACCCAGTCGTTTGCACCATTCAGGGCATGCATTTTCAAAGTATGCATCAATATAGGGCCACCTTACATGGCCGTGCATAGACTCAATTGAGAAATCCCAGGCACATGAGACACAATTTTCACATGCAAAATATGTTATTGATACTAACCTCTTTCTTCTTGTTTGATGCCATCGTGTTCCAAAAAAAAACAAAAAAAAAAAAAAAAAAAAAAAGAGAGAAAGAAGAAGACTATCAGCGAACTTCCAGCAAGGACATCCCTCAACAAAAAGGACAAGCCGACGGTCAAACACCTTGAAGGAACCACAACACGAAGAGATGAAGATCAACGGACCCTTCACCATGGTAAGACATGCATGCTTCAACAACACTCTAACCATGATAGATTAGAAAACCTCTTCGTCAACATACCCTTGAGCACTTAGCTCAAGACCCAATCTCTTGCACCATACTTCTTGCCATGCATTTTCCAAGTACGCATATGTAGGGCCACATTACAAGGCCATGCACAAGGCACATATTTCGTTCAACCCATGCACTAATGCACTTACCCACCATTCGTTATGGGTTACAAGTACTTGGCATGAAAACTATGAAAAGCCATCTTTGGAAGAACCAGACGACATCAAGATGACAACAACAAGAGCAAGGACGCCATCCACCACCGAGAGTTGCTCACAATCAACATTGACCACCTCCTTTGAGCAGCTAGCAGTTTTGGGAAACTCACAAATGCACCATCCAGATGGCATACAAGGCAGAAGTACGTAAAAAGGGACTACAAACTGCAAGAGATAACAGTGGAAAAGTGAAGAACCAGACAAACGACCAGGATACATCGGGAAGAGGGATAGCCCCTGTTGGACGCAAAGGACGCTACCTCCCAAGGTACTACATGGAACGACCACTACAACCAGGGTCTGTCAGGGACGACAGACTCAAGAGGGGGGGGAGTGTTGAAGCTCAAGGTCAAGGACAAAGCATGGAAGCGCATCAAGGAAGTGGACACACAAGAAGAAGGAGCAAGTAGGGAGCTCCAAGAAGCACCTGTCAAATTTTCAGAAGAAATCCCTACAAAAATAATGATTTTTATCACTAAAAACCATTTTAAATACCATTTCCCATTTTTATAACTCCATTTTGTTCAAGCCGAGGTCCTCGAGCTTGAGGAGATTAGAACTACCATCCTACCAATTTTCATAATTTTTAGACTCCGTTTGAGCCCCCAAATAAGCCCTGGAACCTATTTTTTAACTAGGCCGGACACTAGGTCTGGACAGGGCCAAAACCACTCAAAAACTATAAAAAGGGCTGGAGAGCTCATTTTTGGGGTTAGCTTGTTGTAGATTTCAGTTTGGTAAGAGAGCTCTTTGGTAATCGAAGCTTTCCATTGTTCCACTCTTTGCTCTTACCTTGTGCGCGTGTGTGTGTATGTGTGTGCATGCTTGTGTGCTTTCACTCACGCACTTGTGCCATCACTTGCTCACGGTCTTCATACCGGTCCTCACGTCTCCACGGATTGACATTTATGAGGTGTATCTCCTCACGTTGGTACTCACCATTGTGCTAGAGTGACAACCATAACATCATGTTTCCTATGCAATGCTAATATGCCTCTCTTCTTTTAGCAGATAAGCATCAAAAACTAAAAGTAGTATCATGGCAGAAACACCAGACTCAAGATCACAAGCAAGAGTAAGTACTATGGGTATTAATGTGGAGAGTCTACCTATTGATGTGCCACCAATTGAACAACCTATAGAGCTGCAACACCTCCAACAAATACCCATGCCGGACCCTCCCACAAGAATAATGGAGAGAGTCCATGCAAACTCTCACTGGTTCAATGGCATGCCAAGGCCCTTAGGAGAGGCTAAGTATATCTAGGAGTCCAAGTGTGAGTATGACAAGTCATGGGTATGATTCAAATTCTTTTCCAAAGAGTTCAAGACTCTCTAGAACACACTAGAACTTCAAAGAATATGGCAACGTGTAGGGCTGGTGGAATACTTTGAAGCACCCTTACCTAAACCGGATTTTCTACAGTGTTATTGTTTGGTATCAACATTACAAGAAAGTGAGGAAAAAGACAAACCAGGAACATTCATTCTTCCTTCTTTATTGGGCAACAATGAGTTGAAGAGGTTCAAACTTACATTGGAATCGGTGAGCTCTGCTTTGAGCATGCATGGCATGCATGTGCCCTTTGAGAAGGATGCTTTAATAGCCACTACCATGAAGAATCAAAAACTACAAAAGCTAAAAGATATGGCGGCACTCACACCAAGTGTGTATATCCCTCTCTGTATGTGCATGCAACATTTTTCATTTCCTGTCAAGATCGATTCACTCAGCCCCACAAACGGATCTGGTTCGTTCTCTACTTGGCAAAGGCAGGTGCACTAACGATTAAGCTTCCTGTATGGATTATGGAGCAGCTATATGGAGCAAACAAAAGGTCATCTAGTATGCTAGTGGTGAATGGTTGTTGTGCAATCACGCACATCATCTACAAGTGCTTAACATATGATGTACCCATTGAACGCACCTTAACCTGGTCACAACTACAAATGTTTAAAAGACACAAAATTGCCACACATCAATCCGAAGCGCATGAGAGGCTCAATTCCTTGTGTCCAGACATGCAAATTTTTGACGACCCTAGAGTCTCACCACGAGGGGATGCCACCGTGCCTCCCTTTACCATTCGAATACCTAGATCTAGATATGAAGGCACATCACAAGCTGCCCCATCAGCTTCCCCCATCCCACTGGAATTTGAATTTGCTACCATCGAAGACGTTGAAGGGATGTCTACCTTCGATTTTGAATCCTTCTTGCAGAATATGCAACTCTCCGATGTAGAATTCTTTTGAGACACAGAAGGATAGGTGAAATCTTCCCAAAGACGGAGGAAATCCACAGAAGGCCGCCATGTAGATTGGGATGACGATCAGTAGAGAACTTCATCTCAACAACCAGAATGCCCAGAGGGTGAAGAAGAGGAAGGAGAAGAAGCAACAGAAGAAGAAACCACCGGAGCACTAACATACACAACAAAACTCCGAAGGTTGTATCAGATCATGGAGCGAGTGCGGGCACAAATATTACTCACTAAAAAGAATAGTAGAATGCTCATGGCTCAACTCTTGGAAGAAGTGAGAGTTGACTCTGAATACAGTGAAAGTCTCCTATTAATGGCATGAAAATATGGTGTAGTGGAAGTAGTCTGGTCAATGATACAGAGGCCTCCCGTTCAATATGATCCAAGAAGATTCCAAAAAAGACTATGATCAAGCAAAAACATTCAAATTCCGATTACCAGTGTGGAAGAACCTACTATCACATATGAACCAATCGAGACAACCTCCCAAGTAGCGGAAAATCCTAGCCATGAACCAACAATCACCCATGAAGAGTTAACAGAGCCACTACCACCAACAGCCCCACCATCACCTCCTTGAATAGAAGTTGTAAATGTTACCCTGACTACTAACTCTATAGAGAAAACTTTCATCTTCTGTAGTCCCACCTCTAGTTCCACTTTGTTTTCCTCCTTTTAAAACCCTATATATCATGCCACCACTATTATAACCGAATCCTTCATGGAGCCTGCCATAGGACAACTCGCGTCCATGCCCTCTGTCATAGGCCATCCTGACACAAGATCCACATTTCTTGGATTCCCTGTCACCACACCTCCTTTCATGGCCTTCCCGCCTCTAGGCTCTCACTTCCCACCCCCCATACCACTTGTCCTTCAACCTACCCATGACTTGTCCTTCAGATAGGGTATTTTGAAGTTAACCCTCTGTGGGGTAGGTACGCCCAGGGAGCTATAGAGAAAATTTTCTGGCAATAGAAAAGGGGAAAAAAAGGGTCATTAAAAGTGTCTGAACTAAATTGTCTATCAATTGAGGGTGAAAAGTGGAGCTAAACTTGGAATTTTTACAGGATCATTAAGAGCTTTTGGAGACAGCAAAGCAAGTGCCATTGTGTGCAAGCTTGGGAACGCGCTTCCTGGGCAGACGAGCATAGCAAGAAGGAGCGACTTGAGGTTGGAACATCTCTTAACCCCCTCAGTCCATTCTTAGCATAGGCTAAGTGCGAGCAGTGGTCCAAATTGACTAAGGATACGATAGGAATACTCAAGTTTGAAGAGCCTTTAATTCCTCAAGTCCAAGAATAGGCTAAATTGCAGTCAAGGGACAACCTAAACGAAAAGAACTTAAACTAAGTGGACGAAGAACATCAAGTGCGACACACTTAAGTGCTCCTAACGACGCATAATTAAAGACAAGAAAACACATACAAAGGAACTCAAAAGGAACAAGTGATTGATATCAAAGAATCAGCAACGTACAAAGGGCATATGAACCTTAGATCGGGAAGACACTTAGGGAGAGACCATCAAAGTATTAGATCATCAGAGGCTAGTGTCAATCATACAACTAGATCTTGGGCCCAACAATTGAGTGATTACCCCTATGCTCTAGACTCAGAAACTAGTGACTTTGAGATGTCTTATAACATGGAAAGACCAGTAGGTAGCTCAAGGGTTGCATACCTAGAAAGACCTGAGGGTCCCTACAAAACTCAATTGGAGTATATCCGGACCAACCGCTTAGGTGCACGCATCTATGAGGATGGTTTGAGAAGATCTGTTGTCCTAATTAAAAACCCGGATCAGCCCATTGGACTAGAACACCCTGTAGTCAAATTCAAAAATGGTTCCTACATTGATAAAGAAGGAACCATGTATGTGGTCACAAGCCAACCAGAAAGAACAGATGAATTTGGCAACATAATCCCAGAAGTTGAAATAGGAGACATAGAGCAAGGGAACTTAGGAAAGGAGCCAAAAACCCCTCGCGGCAAGTCGGTTCTGAAGAGAATAATCACTCCCGAGTTGGTGTCCCAGGACAATAGGAGCATATATTTGCTTGTGAATCGAGAGACGGATGAGACTTTTTGGAGGTACAAGCCTGAGAAGCCTAATGAAGTAGGAGCTCTTACCATTTACGAATTCAAAGATCCTGATATCCCAAGTAAAGTGACCTACTTAGATGATGCTTCAGAGAGGATCTTTGTGGTCTCAGAGCATGGAAGACACGCATACACTTGGAAGGGAGAATTTGTTTTTCCCCAACCTCGATCCACTGTGTCTTATGGTCACCAAGGAGATGGAACATCTCATGCTCATGGAACTCAGAGAGATAGGAGTAGAGATAGACCCGAGGTGAGCTTTGCCAATCCACTTGGAAGAGAAAGAACGAGGACAGAGACTGATAGGATGGACAGGGAGAGACATAGGGATCCAAGGAATACAAGAAATATAGACGAATTCCCTCTCCCAAGGCCTAGAGAACACGCTAGAACCTTAAGACCCACACAATTGGTTAAGTCCATGAAGAATTGCTTCGATGGCACAGGAGACCCGTATGACCATGTAGCAGAGTTTAGGCAAGTTTTGAGAGCTGAACAAGTGGAAGACTTGTTCACTCAATACAATGCCTTTGGCCTAACACTGAAGAACACTGCATTGACTTGGTTTCAACCACTTCACCAAGATCAATACAGAAGTATAGATCAACTGCTTGAAGCATTCATAACTGAGTTTTCCAAGAGTGGCATTAGGCATAACACATCTTCCTTGATATACAGCTTCAAGCAAACACCTCAAGAGACAGTGAGGCTCGCAGGAAGAAGGTTTAGGCAATACCTAGAGAGATTCCCCGCTCCAGAATTAGCCACTCCAGCCAAGCAAGTGGCCTTATTTCTAGAGGGATTGTTAAGTACCAAACTTAGATCATATGTGTACTTGAAGGACCCTAGATCCATAGAAGAGTGTGTACGCATGTGCATAGACATTGAGGATAACCTAGGGGAGGAGTTAGAGCTCTCAAAGATCTATAAAGACTTAGATAGCTCTTCTAGTCTCACATCCTCGCAATCCACATCTATTGAGGATCTTGCTGAGAAGGTAGCTCAGAAATTAGGAGTCTCTAGCAAGCAGATTCCTAGATTTGCCCTAGGAAAACGATGCTATACCTGTGGAGGAGACCATATGGCTAATGTGTGCCCCATCATGGCTCAACCTCAAGTGAACCCTAACATCCAATACTGTACCATAGAAAGGAGGTACACCAATCACACAGCACAAGACTACCCATATAACAAACAAGCTGTTAGACAAAATTATCCTCAGCCATACCCACAACAAGGAAAGTACCCTAATCAGTACCCACAACAATAGTATGGTAGGCCCCAACAAACCTATCAACCACCCTATCAAGGGCAACAAAGATCGCAACCAGTCCTAGTGCAGCAACCCCCTACCCCCACCAATGTGATTCCAGTGAAGTATGCAGCTGCGGAAGAAAATCTAAATAGAGCTTTAGTGCCAGTGACATCATCGCTTTCAGAAAGTGACCCAAGTGATCATAGTTTTGACTCTACCCATATTGATAGCCCCCAGGCTTACTACATGCAATCACCCGAGCATAATGAGTCATATTATTATGAAGAACCGAGTGAATCTAGTTGGGAGCCGGAATACGCAAATATCATGTATGCAAACCCCAACTCGAGATCCCAGCCTAGGCCGATGAGACCTCCATTTCCTAGAGGGCCATGCTATCGATGTCAGGGAGATCATCTCATTCGTGATTGCCCTCTACCCGCACCTACACAAACCCAATCCGTGAAAATTCAAGGCTTTTTCCCAGATTGTGGAAAGGAGCATTTGTTACGAGAGCGTCCCAAGAACCCTGCCAATATGCCAAAAATCGCTCCTATCAATGTCATTGGGCTAGTGGTAGACTCCATGGGCAGTCTGACTTCCACGGCCCCAGTGCAGGTCATCACGAGAGCTCAAGCACTTAAGCAAAACCAAGAGTTAGGCCAAGAAAAGAATGTGGAGGTTAGCGAGACTGAGAGCCAGAATAAAAAGAGAACAAGAGCTTGGAGAGAGAGCCGTGAACGTATGAAAAGGCAATGGGCAAGGAAGATGAGCGAACTTGAGGAAAGTCTGTGAGAGACCAAAGCCAAGATCATAGAAATCACATCTCAAACGCACTCTCACACATCACTTCCACTACCATCTGCTTCACCTTCCATTCCTCAACCTTCTAATCCACCACACATAACCCACCCACCACCCCGAGTAGGATCAATCTTCACAGATCCCACTCCCGAGGATATAGATATGATGCTTAGAGCATATCATGCCAAGATCCAGGAAGGGCCAAATGTGACGGATCATGAAAGATGTTACCCTAGAGCTGACCTAGAGCTTGAACGAACCAAGTTGTGTGCCAAGATGGTGGAATTGGCTCAAGCCATGTTTGAGGCCAATCGCCTCTTCAATTGCTCGAGCTCCAATAGAACACCATTGCATTTTGTTGGCCTATTGGATAGATTGGAGATGATAATTGCAAAGTCTGGAAAAGAAGCCAACTCCCAGGCTAAGGAGAGGGCAAGTGATAGAATAAGCATTCGTCCCAAGGAAGCTTATGTGCCTAACTCCATTGAACTAGACAACTCTTCTTCTGTGAATCGATACTCATCAGAATTCTTGCGAGAGATTCAAGAAGAGAAATGGGCTAAAGAAAGCAAAGATCCTCCTCCAATTGAGCTTGTGGATGACATGCACAATCAATTCCCACAAGACATTCCTTCCCTTTATGGAGAGCAGGAGAGTGCCCAATCTCAAAAGAGATTAGACTTCGAGTCTAATTCTTTACAAGAACTACCCCATTTCACAGGCCCGTGGGAAGCAAAGTCCACTTGTATGAGAGCACCGACGGTCATGATAATAAACGAAGACTCAATCATACCAAGGAACACAGAGGTAGTAAAGAATACTAAAGTGCAGTGCAATCTCACTTTAGAGGAGCTACTCAAAGTTAAGCCAGAATTGTAGAAACATGTAGCCAAACAAGTGCCAGACGTAGCAAAACCTCGTTCTCAGGTAGGGTCTCATAGGACAGTGCCGGAAATACCTTTGGACAACATAGGAGACATGAGCGAAGGAGAAGAAGGAAACACATATCTCCCTATCACTCATCAGGGTTACACAACCAAGGCCATTTTGGACTCCGGTGCGGGAGTCGCAATTGCTACCACTTCCTTATGGAAACGTTGGGGCAAGCCAGCACTCAGGCCAACAAGAATGAAGTTGCAAATGGCTGACGGTCACATAGAAAGACCCTTAGGTCTACTAGAAGTGATAACTCTTACTTCTTGTGGTGTGGAGTTTGAGCACACATTTGCTATCTGTGACTTTAGCAAAAATCAAGCCTATGAGATGATTCTGGGAAGACCCTTCTTGAGGCAGTTGCAATTGGTACAAGATTGGGGGACCAATTCTTTGTATTTGCAACACTTGGGTGTCACTACCAAAGTGAATCTCAAAGTTTTCTCTCATAGAGATGTGCCCCCTATTCAATGGAATCCCGTCCATAGAGCTAAAGATGAGACTGAGTCAGTGCATTCCATAGGATCAGGATCCTCATGGATGCATGAAGACACCCACTTATGGATGTGTAAAGTAGCAGTAGAAGAAGAGAAGAGGGAAAAGGCCAGAGATGTAGGTACAAAAGATACCCATAGATCAATTCAAGACCCGGCCTATGCACCTGTAGTTTTTCCTGACAAAGAATTTGAACCTCACGGTTGGGCAAAAATTTTAGCAACAATGGATGTAGCCATCAATGAAGAACAATGGACACCCCACTCTGATGAGGATGGCTATGACATTTCAGTCTTCTCCATAGAGCCAATCATGGGAGAATCAATTTTAGAAGAATGTGAACCTAGCCCTGATGCATTTGAGGATGCAAGTGACTCCGATCTAGAGTCAATCATTATGGACCCACCTTTTGCATCAGATGAAGAATACTTCTATGAGGTAGAAGTTCACCCTCAAAGACATGAAGAGATCATTAATGATATGAGATTAACCACACAAGTGACCACTAAGAGTGAAGGAAAGAAAAGAAAGAAGAAGGAAGTCACTCCGGAGGAAGAAAAATCCTTGTTGGAGGTCCTTGAAAACTTTAAAAAGTATGAAATAGAAGACAAGAGAGTCATGATCAGGATGCCTAAACGTGAAGCAGTCATAGGAGAGCCCTATGATAACAAGGAAACTACCAAGAAAATAGTTGTAGCCATAGAAGAGGGAGAAGAAAGATGCACCTACATTGGGCATGACCTGACGGAAGAAGAAGAGCAAGAGTTGGTAGCCTTGATAAGAGAATATAGAGATGTTTTTGCCTGGAGTTACAAGGACCTCAAAGGCGTAGACCCTGACATATGCTCACATACAATTCCCATGACCTCCGAAGCTAGACCCTCTAAACAGAAGCCGTACACATATAATGACAACTATGCTGCCAAGATCAAAGAAGAGATAGATCGCTTGGTGGAAGCTGGATTTATCTATGAAATTGAGCACACCGAATGGGTATCCCCCATTGTAGTGGTGCCCAAAAAGAACGGCAAGCTACGTGTATGCATTAACTTGAAGAAGGTTAACGCAGCCACTATCAGAGTTAGTTACCCACTTCCTATCACTGAACATCTATTAGAGAGGATAGCAGTGAAAGAAGTGTACAACTTCTTAGATGGGTTCTCTGGTTACAATCAAGTAGCCATAGCACCAGAAGATCAGCATAAGATGGCTTTTGCCACAGAGTGGGGTATATTTGCATTTCGGGTAATGCCATTCGGGCTTACCAATGCTCCTGCAACCTTTCAAAGACTAATGTGCCATGTATTTAAAGAGTTTTTGAGGAAGAATTTGGAAGTCTATGTTGATGATCTCTGTGCTCATTCCAACATTAGACAAACACATATACCTAAACTCAGGCAAATCTTTGACAAATGTAGAGAATATCAAGTCTGTCTGAACCCAAAAAAATGCGTTTTCATGGTCAGGCAAGGCAAGATTTTAGGACACATAGTGTCAAAGAACATCTCCACTGAGGAAGAGAAAGTGAGGGCTATTGCAGAACTACCTAGGCCAAAGAATGTCAAGGAAGTGCAAGCTTTCATGGGGCATTGTGGCTATTGCGGACGTTTCATACACATGTATGCCATCATTGCAAAGCCTCTGTACGAACTTGTTGTGTGGAAGAGGATGAGTATGCTAAATGGTTGCAATTAGCACATGTAGGTGCATTAGCGCAACACTACTCAAAGCAAAGAACCTTACAGACATTAAGGAGACTTGGAGTGCATTGGCCGACTATGGAAGCATATGTCCATAAGTTGTGTAACGAATGCCCAGTCTGTAGCACTAAACCACCAGTCAAACATGCCACTCTTTATCGAGTGTCTTTAGTGCCAGAATGGAGTGAACCATTAGTAGCCTTTCTGAGGACAAAAACATTCCCTCCAGACATGACTCTGGCTAGGAAGAGAAGTTTAGAACAAGAAGCCCTGGACTACTCACTCATTGGAGATAATTTATACAAGCGTGGCAAAGATGGTTACCTTAGACTATGTGTCCATGAGAGCGAATATCTTAAAATCTTGGAAACTGCTCACCAAGGTGTAGTAGGAGGACACTTTGGTCCAGATTGGGTGATCAAGGCAATACTATTTGCAGGATTTTGGTGGCCCACCCTTCACATGGATGCACATTTTGGAGCAAGTCTATGACAAGCCTAAGTATTGGCTTGAGTCCCACAAAGTCATAGAAAAAGCCTTAAAATGAAGATTATGTAAAGTTCACTTGTGAACTACCTCTTGTAACTTTTGAAGAGTTTACTTAATGTAAAAGTGAAAGAATCTTAAGTGGTTGAGTCCACTTGATCAAGAATGGAAAGAGGAGCCACGAATTCGTGATTTGTGGTAGGTAGAGAATCAAATCAATCATTGATTGATTGGAGAGTGATTGAGGGAAGTTAGCCTCCCAAACTCAACTATAAATAGATGGCATTTTTAGTCGTGGTTAGAGAGACCTATGTGAAGACCTCCAAGAGCTGAGCTTTATGCCATATCAAGGTGTGATTACAAGGCACACATATGTATCAGTAAGTCAATGTATTGTACAAGCAATATACTTTCATTTTCATGATTATTTGAGTTCATCTTTCCATGTTCTTGTGAAGTGTACTACTCATTGCCATTACTCTCAGTTTTCTCAGTCAACTTGCAGAGATGTTTTCTCTGAGCTTGGTGCATCATTTTCAGTGATTTAACTTGGTAAAGTTAGCTCTATAAGTCTACTATATGCTCACAAATTTGCATGTCATTTGGATGTTGCAACCTTCAGTTATGTTCATTTGAAGTCAACAGAGTCTGTTCATCTTCACTTCTCTGTCAGGTACCCGACTTTTTCACTCATCTTGTCAGAGCCATTTCTCAGTGGTTACTTATTCAAATTCAGTGATTTAAAGCTTGTTAGATTCAGCTTACTGTCTAGTATAACCATACAAGTTTTCATAATCATTGGATTCCTAAATTTTGAGTTATGTTGAGTTTTTTGCTCATTGGTCTCAAACTGTAGCAGCCCGTGAAAATCGGGATGATATCATTAGTTGTTAAAACTCATTCTCAGTGTGTGGTTCATTAATTTTGATGAGATTACTCTTGAAAGTTAGCTCTTTAAGTTACCTAGACTTCCCCAAGAGGAATTAAGCTAATTGCTGCTGTGCTCAGAGAATTATGTAAAACACTGGACAGGTGTATGAACCAAGAATAGCAAGTTTTCACCTCTAAGCTAACTCCAACTTATCTGTTTTGATCCATCTTTTTGAGAGTGATCTTCCAAGGTACATAGGGTGTCTAATACATCCATTGGCAAGCTAAAAGGGCCCACCATATACTCCTGGAGTTCATTTGGCTGGTGTAGATCAAGGATTTTGCAACACCTCTTCATCTTCAAGCACATACCTATCCATCTCTTCACAGTGGTATCAGAGCAAGGTTGGACAACATGGCAGATGGATTTTCTTCATCAATTGACAAATTGGACAGAGGTAACTACTCAGCTTGGTCATTAAGAATGGAAGCCTATCTCCAAGGTAGAAGTTTATATGGTTATGTGGCTGGAGATGAAGTTATGCCAAGTTTCAGGAACAAAAGTCAACCAACACAAGAAGAGCAAGAAAGATTGAGCACATGGTGCTCCAAGGATGCACTTGCAAGGTCTTATCTCCTCAACTCTATCTCATATTTTTTTTTTGCCTCACATTAGAAGTTGTAAGACATCTCAGGAAGTGTGGGATGCACTTGAAGCTTTCTTTTCTTCAAGTACCAAAGCTAGAAAGCATCAACTATGGCTGGATTTCACAACTCTCAAGAAGGCTCCCAAACAAAATGTGACTGATTTTGTCACAAAGCTCAAGGACATAGCGGATCAGTTGGGAAGCATTGGAGAGGAAATAGATGAAGAGCAAATTGTAAGGCAGGTCATCAATGGCTTGAAGGCAGATGACAAGTGGGAAGCATTCACCACAGCTATGGATTTGTACATGGACATGCATGTACCTGATTTCAACACACTCATTGGACAACTACTTACTCAAGAGGCAAAGCTTATAAAAAATGGAGAAAGCTCTAAAGGTAATCAATCTTCAGCTTTATACACTGATAAAAACAAGTCCAAAGATAACAAAGGAAAGGCAAAGAAAGTGGATGATGAAGCAGGTACATATCAAGCTAACTATGCAGGTAGAGGAAGACATGGCAGAGGTAGAGGAAGAGGAGGTAGACAAGGCAGGGGGAGATCCCAAGACTCCAACTCATGTTCTATTTGTGGATTAATTAATCATACAACTGAAAATTGCTTTAGGAATTCTAGGAATCAAAGAGGCAGAGGATACAATAGAGGAAGTTATGGATACTCAAGAGGAAGGTTCAACAACTACCATGGCAACTACAACAACTACAATCATTCAAACTATCAAGGAGGCTACAAAGGAAGGAGAGACTACAATAACTACACAGAAGACTCAAACAAAGAGGATTCATTATTGATCATGAACATGGCTATGCCACAAGGTAAATCTGATGAGCATGTTTTCTACATAGATTCAGGTTGTTCAAATCATGTGGCAGGAAATGTGGCACTCCTATCAGATTTAGAAGATCCAAGGAATAAGCATGAGGTACAAACAGGAGATGATACAAAACATCCTGTGGAGAAAATAGGCAATGTCAAAGCACCTGATGGAAACATCAACCTACTTAGTAAGGTCCTCTATGTCCCTACCATTACAAAGAATTTGATAAGTGTTGGGCAGATAGTAGAGAAAGGGTTGCAAGTCAGGTTCACAAAAGCAGGAGCATTTGTTGAAGATCCAAGTCAAGGATTCAGAAGAATTTCAAAAGGTGAAAAGACAGGTAGATTGTTCACATTTGAATTACAGGACACTAGAAACATTGCTCTCTTTAATTATGGTAGTCAGACACTCACAGAATTGGAAGTATGGCACAAAAGGTTAGCACATATTGGTGAAAGGTCATTAAAGCAAATCTGCAGGGACCAAAGTGTACTTGGACTTCCTAATTTGTCAAAACAACATATGATTTATAAGTGTAGTGCATGTCAATTTGGAAAGTCTCACAGGTTACCATTCATGAAGAAAGGTTATATGCATGGAGATCTCTTGGAGTTGGTTCATACAGATGTATGGGGACCTAGCAAGGAAGCTTCAATATCTGGATCAAGGTATTATGTTTCCTTTATTGATGATTGCAGCAGATGGACTATCCTATTCTTTATGAAACACAAAGATGAAGTTTTTTCATGTTTCAAAAGATATTTGGCTCTTGTGGAGAATCAAACAGGTAAATCACTAAAAAGGCTAAGGTCAGATGGAGGGGGAGAATACTTCTCCCATGAGTTTGATTCTTTTCTTCAAGAAAGAGGAATCAAAAGAGAGGTAACTACAAGGTACACTCCTGAGCAAAATGGAGTGGCAGAAAGGAGGAATAGGACAATTGTTGAAGCTGCAAGGTCTATGTTAAATGAAAAGCATTTACCTAATTACTTATGGGCTGAGGTTGTATCTACAGCCACTTACTTGATTAACAGGTTGCCTTCAAAATCCCTTGATGGGATGACTCTATATGAGGCTTGGAATGGAAGAAGACCAAGCTTAGATCATTGTAAAATTTTGGGATGTATTGCTTTTGCTCATGTTCCTTCACAGGTTAGAGGCAAGATGGATCCAAAGGCAGAAAGGTGTGTATTTATTGGATATGACAACAATTAAAAGGGCTACAGGTTATACAACCCTACCAACAAAGGATTCTTGGTAAGCAGAGATGTAGTTTTTGATGAGAACAATTCATGGTATGAAGATTCATGCAGGAAGATCAATTTACCATATGATCTTGAAGAAGATTTTCCAAAGCTTGGTAGAGAACAATCAAAGATTGAAGAACAAGACACCTCGGAGGATGATGAAGAATCTCATATGGAAAAGATCAAAGCATGGAAGTCTAAAGGTAAAGCAAAATTGCAGGAACTTGGACATGAGGCAGAATCATCACATCATGGCCTAAGAAGATCTATGAGGGAAAAGAAAAAACCAGAAAGGTATGGGTTTGACACCTCATTAGTAACTAAACACTCTATCTACATAGCACAAGATATAAACCAAGAGGAGCCATCATCATTTGAAGAGGCCAAAGCAAAATCAGAATGGAAGCATGCAATGAAGGAAGAGATTGAAGCACTTGAGGAAAACAACACTTGGGATTTGGTGCCCAAGACTTCATCCATGAAGGTAATAGGCTCAAGATGGGTCTATAAACTCAAGAAGAATTCTGATGGTTCCATTAACAGGTATAAGGCAAGGCTTGTGGCAAAAGGCTTTGCACAAACTCAGGGAATTGATTATGAGGAGACCTTCTCTCCTGTGGCAAAGATGCCTACTATTAGGGTTTTGCTTAGTATTGCCTCTTCCAAGAATTCGAAGATACTTCAACTAGATGTAAAGAATGCATTCTTGAATGGTTGGATAACAGAAGAGGTATATATGGCACAACCACCTGGTTTTGAGAACCAAGTTTATCCTGATTATGTGTGTAAACTTAACAAAGCATTGTATGGTCTCAAGCAAGCTCCAAGAGCTTGGAATTTCAGGCTTGTTTCATTCTTGCAGGACAAAGGCTTTCAACCAAGCAAGGCAGATCCTTCACTCTTTATTAAAAAGAGTAATTCTGAGGTCATCTACCTATGTGTATATGTAGATGATATTATATTGACAGGAAATGATGCAGATGGTATGAAGAAGATCAAAGATCAGATGAGAGAAGAGTTCAAGATAAGTGATTTGGGTTCACTTACCTACTTCCTAGGTTTGGAAGTTGTCTACAAAGATCATGGTTTGTTTCTCACTCAAAGAAAGTACATTAAGGACATGTTGGCAAAATTCAAGATGCAAGATTGTAAGATTGCAGGTACTCCAATGGAGGTCAATCACAAATTGAGCTCACATGAAGGTGAACTCATAGAGGACATCACATCATATCAAAGTCTAGTGGGTAGTCTCAATTATGCCACATTGACAAAAGTAGATATATGTTACAGTGTGAGTGTGCTAAGCCAATTTATGCACACACCAAGGAAACCACATATGGATGCTGCCAAAAGGATTCTCAAGTATCTCAAAGGAACCATAAATGAAGGACTTTATTATCCTTATGTATCTGATTTAGGTTTGAAGCTATTTTCTGATGCAGATTGGGCTGGCTCCAAGGAAGATATTTTGATCTATCTTTTTGAGAGTGATCTTCCAAGGTACATAGGGTGTCTAATACATCCATTGGAAAGCTAAAAGGGCCCACCATATACTCCTGGAGTTCATTTGGCTGGTGTAGATCAAGGATTTTGCAACACCTCTTCATCTTCAAGCACATACCTATCCATCTCTTCACAGCACATACCTATGTGAAGAGGTGTGAGGTTTGTCAGCAAACTCAGTATCCTATACGCAAGGATGAGATGCCATTAAAACCTATGATAGGTGGACGTGCATTCTCTAAGTGGGGAATAGACTTTGTTGGTCCTATTAATCCCCCAGCTAAGGGTTCACATGCTGAGTATATCATAGTGGCCACAGACTATCTAACCAAGTGGGTAGAAGTGAAAGCCACAACGAAGAATGATGCTCAAACGACAACTAAGTTTCTATTTGAGAATGTGTTTACCAGATACGGTCTACCTATAGAACTAGTTAGTGATAGAGGCACTCACTTCTTGAATGAAGTTATTGAAAATCTTCTCCAAGAGTTCTTGGTGATACACAAGAAGTCTGCCCCCTATCACCCACAAGCTAATGGCCAAGCCAAAAGCACAAATAAGATTCTATGCAATGTACTAACGAAATTAGTAAATAATAAACGCTCTGATTGGGACAAACAACTACACCATGATGTTTGGGCATATAGAGTTGCTTATAAAACGGTACTCCAAGCCACACCCTTTCAGATGGTATTTGGCGAGAATGCAGTGCTTCCATTAGACTTTTTGATACCAACACTAAGGGTAGCACATGAGCATGAGTGGATGGGTCATGAACTCTCTTCGAGGATTTTTGACCTTGAGCGACTAGGGGAAACAAGACTACGAGCTGCAACAGGAATATATGCGGCTAAGAAAAGACAGAAGGCGTATTTTGATGCCCATGTGAAGGATAAAGGCTTGAAAGCAGGAGATCTAGTTTTAGTCTACACTCTGAAGCAACATGCATGGAAACTAGAGAAGAGAGGTTATGGACCTATGATCATAAATAGGATCTCTACGAGTAGTTCAACTAGCTACACTAAAAGGTGATGTCCTCCCTAGTTACATTAGCGGATGGAGAGTCAAGCTATATCAAGAACCTCTCATTGAGGAGATGCTCAATTGACTCAACACTGCCAAGAAACATAAAGAAGAGGAAACACGAATTCGAGAAGAAGCACAGGCAGAAGCTTTAGAACACATCCGACAAATGAAATTGAGGAGACAAGGTAGAGATCAACCGAGGCCTGACACTCAAGAATCTCTAAGCTATCACATGGCCATGTGCGATGCTTCAGGTGAACGTTCCCATAGGATAGTTGATCGGCGACCTTTTATGACCCTACAGGTAGGACAAGGAGAGAGTGCAAGGACCGTGAGAGCTTTAATTGACTCAGGAGCAGCCACTAGTGTTGTTCGACTTTCTTACTGCCAAGAAGTGCAATTGAAGGTCAATCCTTTAGAGGCATATCTCAAAGGATTAGGAGGTGTGGAAACCCCTTGCATGGGCGAGGTGGAACTTCCCATCTACGTTCAAGAGGTTCTAATGGTAGTCAAAGTGCTAGTATGTGAAGACGAGGATCTGACCGAGCCTCTTGTCTTGGGCCAAGACTGGATCTATGATCATGCAGTCAACCTCAACCTAAGAAGTGGACTTCTTCACGCTTGGGTAGGCCAAAACCACATCACGATTGAATTAGAAAATCAAGCACTTAGGCCACTAGAAGAGGCACCAAATCCTGGTCCCTCCAGGAACACACATGAAGATAACAATGATATTCTTGTCCAAAGTTCTATGGTGCACAAGATTGTCACTCTTGATGAAGGTGTAGAAGTCAACCAGGAGTTCCCTTCTTTTCCAAAGAGGATTCGAGGCAAGCAAGCCAGGCAACACACGACACAAAGGAGGCCGATGATCAAGAAGTATGAGCACCAACCTGTACAGTATAGAGTACCTCATGGCATGAAGCAGATCTGGGTACGCAAGGGTGAAAAACGAGCTCCCCCATCGAGGATCACAACGAAAGAATACCCGAGGCCACACTCTAAAAAAACTGTTTTTATTTGGGTTCCAAAGCAGTCAATGAAGGCTTTCCCAAATGCTAGACAGATATGGGTGCTCAAGACCTGCTTACGGGCTCAAATAGCTTCACCTCCATTCACAAGATCGAATCAACACTCACAAGCACTCTCGACACAAATCCCCGGGCAAACACTTATGGCCCACACCATTACATCTTCGGTCACACCTAGGAATGTGGGGAGATGGGTACCCAAAAGGTCCCAAATCCAAAACAATCCAGTCCACAAGCCTTCACACATCATCACCGATAAAAGCTACGATTACAACTTCCAAGTTTGGAGACTTAAACCCCATGTCAAACCCCCTGACTCACTCTTGTAAATCCATCCACTTTGATGAAGGAGCATTCTTAGTACATTGCACACCCAAAAGTATGCATCTAGGATGATCACTAACCTTCTAACCAACATTCACACACATCACAAACATCTCACCCACTAACCGCTTACCACTTGGAATGTCATGTTAGTATTGTGGAGGGAACACAATAACATCTTGTTTCCTATGCAATGCTAATGTGTCTCTGTTCTTCTAGCAGATAAACATCAACAACTACACGTAATCTCATGGATGAACTAGCAGGTCCGAGCTCACAGGCAGGAGTAAGTACTACAGGGATTGATGTGGACAGCCTACCTATTGATGCGCCACCTACCGAACGACCCGTAGAGTTGCAACACCTCCAATAGATACCTGTACCGGATCCTCCCACAGGGATCACAGTCCATGCCAATTCTCATTGGTTCAATGGCATGCCAGGTCCATTAGGAGAGGCCAAGTATGTCTGGGAGTCCAAGTGCGAGTATGACAGATCATGGGTCCGATTCCAATTCTTCTCCAAGGAGTTTGAGACTCTACAGAACACACAAGATCTTCATACCATATGGCAACGAGCAGGGCTAGCTGAGTACTTTGAGGCACCCTTACCCAAACCAGATCTCCTCCGATGCTACTATCTGGTCTCAACATTACAGTCTAATGCAGAAAAGGACAAACCAGGAACATTCGTTCTTCCTTCCTTGCTGGGCAACAACGAATTGAAGAGGTTCGAACTTACCTTGGAATTGGTGAGCTCTGCTTTGAATATGCACGGCACACATGTGCCTTCTGAGAAGGATGCTCTCATTCCCACCAACATGAAGGATCGGAAACTACTAAAGCTGAAAGATACGGCAACACTCACACCAAACGTGTCCATCCCTCTCCGTATGTGCATGCAACATTTTGCTTTTCCTGGTCAAGATTGATTCACACAACCTCACAAAAGAATATGGTTCGCTCTTTACTTGGCAGAGACAGGTGCGTTACCGATTAAGCTTCCTGTATGGATTGTGGAGCAGTTGTATGAAGCAAATAAAAGGTCATCTAGAAAACTAGTGGTGAATGGCTGTTGTGCAATCGCACGCATTATCTACAGATGCTTAGCATATGATGTACCCATTGAACGTGCTTTAACTTGGGCACAACTACAAATGTTTAAGAGGCTCAAAACTGCCACACATCAATCTAAGCGCATGAGGGGTTCGATCCCTTGTGTTCAAACACGTGAAGTTTTGACGACTCCGGAAGTGTCGGCACGAGGGGATGCCACTGTGCCTCCCTTTACCATTCGTATACAAAGATCCGGAGCTGAAGGCACCTCACAATTTGCCCCATCGGCTCCTCCTGTCCCTCCTGAATTTGAATTTCTTGCGACTGGAGACCTTGAAGGGATGGGTCCCTTCGACTTTGAATCATTCTTGCAGAATACACAACTCTCTGATGTAGAGTTCTATTCAGATACAGAAGAACAGGGAACATCTTCCCAAAGAAGGAGGAAATCCACAGAAGGCCACCATGTACACTGGGATGATGAGCAGCAGAGAACTTTGTCACAACAACTAGAACACTCAGAGGCAGAAGAAGAAGTAGAAGCAGAAGAAACAACTGAAGCCCCAGCCTATACAGCAGAACTCCGGAGGCTATATCAAATAATGGAACGAGTGTGGTCGCAACAGTTGCTCACCGAACAGAGCAGTCGGGTGCTCATGGCTCAGCTATTGGAAGAAGCCGGATTCGACTCAGAATATAGTGAAGGTCTCTTATTGATGGCAGAAACATATGGGGTAGTAGAAGCAGTTCGAACAGCGATTAAGAGGTCTCCAGTTCAATATGATCCACAAAGATTCCAGACACGACCATGGTCTGGTAAAAACATCCAGATTCCCATTACTATGGGGGAAGAGCCTATTGTTACATCCAAACCCATTGAGACAACCTCCCAGATAACAACAACAACTGGCCAAGAGATCCCCGTCACCCAGGATGAGTCAACCAAACCACTACCACCGACCCCTCCCCCAACACCTCCTCAAATGGAAGCTGTAAATATCACTTCGACTACCCAACCCACAGAGCAAGCCTTCATCTTCCCTAGTCCAACCTCTAGTTCTATTTTGTTCTCCTCCTTTGAAAACCCCCTATATAATACCGCCACCATCATAACTGAATCCTTCATAGAGCCTGCCCTAGGACAACCATCCCCCATGCCCTCAGCCATAGGCCATCCTGACTCTAGATCCATTTTCTTCGGATTCCTAGCCAACACATCCCCTTTTATGGATTTCCCGCCTGCAAATTCTCATTTTCCACCTCCCATACCACCATTCCTTCAACCCTCCCATGATTACTTTTGTAGAATGTATCAATCCACCACCCAACCCTCCTCATCAATCCCATCCCCACCATCCACACAACACTTCTTCACTACTCTCACACACACACCACCTACCATTCCAATATACATGGTAGACACCACACTTGCATCCACTCCTGAAAGTATGGACATTTCACCACCCACAGCACCTCCCCCACCCCCCAAACTTCCACCTTCTCCCATTCCCCCTCCACCAATTTCATCCACACACACATCTCCAATAGACACATCATTCACTCTTCCCATTCCCCAATCCCTTCCCCGTGCATCTTCCATTGTACAAACCACACCCTCATCCATAGGCAATGCATTTGACACCATGCTCGCATGTATATCACAGTTAAGGACAGAGTACAATCAGCTCCAGCAACATAATGCACAATTGCAAGAGCACTCGGAGCGGCTACAATATCGTCTCGCTGCACTAGAAGAGGAGAACGCTCGCCTCCATACACAATTCCAAACTTTACAAGAGGCTCATAGCATATTGGAAGTGCAGTTAGAGAATACATACCAGGAAGCAATACAAGTGGCAGAAGGTCATCTACAAACACAGCTAGAACGCAATTCAAAGCTTCAACAAAATATGGCCTTAGTCAAGCGACACCTTGCAGTTGCTCATGAAGAGAATCGATGCCTGCAACTACAGAATCAGGAAAACCTAGAAGCAGCTATCGAAAGCACACCTGGGGCAACCATCAATCCCTCAAAGTTTCAAGCTGTGACCCCCGACAATATCAAGATCATCTTGGAAGATTATGCTATGCTGCTTGAAGCACATGACCAGTTATCAGAGGAACTGGATCAACTGAAGCGGAAACAACAAAAAGACACCACGACTGCCCCTCAAACCACCTCCTCCACAGCTTCACTTCTCACCGACTCAGAGGCCCTAAAAGATCTCCAGAAACATGTCATAGAAATGCAAGCACGCCTACTACAATATGAAAGACCACCTTCCCCACCTGAGGCTCTCACTTACAAAGAAACAGTACAAATTCCTGTGGAGCAAACATTTGAAGAAGAATATGACCCACAACCCTTCCCATGAGGACAACAAATGGAAGAAGGTCAGGATACGTTCAAAGCCCCGCGACCCCCATGGCTACGACAAGTGGAGGAAATTGGGAGTTCACATGAAGAGCACACAATAGTGCAAAATGAGGCCATGAGAGTCATAAAAGACACTATATTACAATCCAATTACTTCAAGAAACTGTCATCTAGGCGCCTTATCCTCTTATCAGAACTCCAATATAGGCTGTACTACATCATTCTGGCAGATTATAACACAGAAATACAGAGAGTCACAGGAAAGATACCTTCCTTCGCAACCCAATTTCAACCCGAAGACCTTCCTCCAGAGGTGCAAAAAGGCAAAATCCGTCAACCGACATGGCGGTAGAAACTTCTTGAAACCTATCCTGAAATGCTGCATACCTGGAACAATGTGCCATTACACCTACTTTACAATCCATGCTATGGCCTAGTTCCACGACGCCGCTCATGGAAAGCATTCAACATAAAGGTATAGAATAATGCTCAATGTAAGGAGTGGCTCAATTATCCATACATAGCGCCACCACAGGGACCACCATCGATAGCATACATGATGGCCACAATTCGACATTGGATGCCTCGACTGAAGCCCATGCCAGATGTGGTGGCCCAAATGATGCTTAAGATTTTGGATATGATTCAGGTAGTACTCAAAACCTTTAGAAACGTAGAAGCACCGTAGATATGGCTACCGGGGTTTACTAATGGAAATTATGATTTGGTGTATGACATGAGCACCACCCTTAGCATCCAGGTAGCTTATGCTTGGCATGCACGAATTAAGTATCTTCCCGCATGCTATAAACAAACATTTGAAGAGATGTTCCAATCAGGATTTTGGGAGTACCACTCAGAAGTGTTTGCACCTAAGCCAACACACCTGCTCCATCTCTTTGCTTGTGAACAAGCCATGTACTTCGAGTACTACACCACACCACAACCAGAGGTCCCCGGTGCAATCAATTGGGATGCATTGGAAGCTGATCTAGCAAGAGGCTTACGGATAGGAGAACATGAACTTGCCACCAACATCATCCAATACTATATCGACCACTTGATAGAACAAAGGTCTGTCAGGGGCGACAGACGCTAGGAAGGGGGGAGTGTTGGCATACAAGTCATAAGAAGAGCATGCAGGCACAACGGAGCAGTCATGCACAATACGGCAACAAGGCCCAATCATTTTTTTCCATAAAGTATTTCCAATTCAAGTGATTTTCATCAATACACACACATTGTAAATCTTGTTTTCGGTAGAATAGACTCCCTTTTGTTCAAGCCAAGGACTCCTTGAGCTTGAGGAGAGTTAGAATTAGCAACATACCAATTCTCATAATTTTTAGATTCCATTTGAGGCCTCAAATAGGCTCTAGAACCTATTTTTTAACTAGGCCGGACACTAGGTCTCGACAAGGCCAAAGCTAGTCAGAAAACTATAAAAAGAGCTAGAGAGCTCATTTTTGGGGTTAGATTGTTTGTGAATTGAGCTTATGTAAGAGACTTTTTGACTAATGCAAAGAACTCCATTGCTCCTCTCCTTGTTCTTGCCTGGTGTGCGCGTGTGTGTGTATGTGTGTGCATGCTTGTGTGCTTCTCACTCACGCACTTGTGCCTTCACTTGCTCATAGTCTTCATACTAGTCCTCACGTCTCCACGGATTGACAATTAGGAGGTGGATCTTCTCACATTGGTACTCACCATTGTGCTAGAGTGACAATAGTACAACCTTTGATGATGATGTGTCTTCCTGCCTTAAGAGAGGTAGCACATAGAGTCCTTAGTAGTGAAGGTAGAATTGAGGAATATTTGAAATTGCAAATGTGTATAGTGGAGGACAAGGCTGATGTGCAGGATAGCTCTCCTCACAACAAGAGGTTCTAAGTTTGATTCAGTGGCTGATGCAAATGGCAGAAAACAGTATGAGGCACCTAAACCTAAGAGTGGTGATGCACTATCTTGTGTGGAGGAGACCAAACCAAAGATTAGGAATGATGAAGCTGTGCTAGTTTCACGAAGGAAAGAGGATAGTACCTCAAGAATGGTAATAAATTACAAGAAGGCCCTTCTGGGAAACATGCAAGCCAAGGTCATTAGTTTGGACCAGACAATTGGGGCATGAATGGAAGTCCATGTTGAAGACATACTAGAGGATGTATTGAAAGAACATGAGGTGTGCTACATAGGTAATGTTGTAAAATTGGTCCGGCTTAGCTGATAGAAAACAATGTTTGTTATAGTCACAAGTAGTTCATCTTCCTATATTCACAAGCCTAATGCTAACACATGCTAGAAGCTGAGGGCTAATCATACTCCTGCTATCAAGTTGGATTGCATGTTCCCAATGCAATGGACACCGGACTAAAAGGAGCACATGTAACTTCAGTAATATGAGCAGAAAGAGGATTCCTATTGGTGTACATTTTCAAGCCCTGGTTCTTGAATGGATTGCAAAGGTTTCAACATGTGAGACTTTGAGATAGAGCAAGGCCGCTACTCATTGGGGGGTGTAAATCTACACATGGTCAAGGAAAGATCTAGGTAGAACATGTCCATTATGCATGTTGCAGATCAAGCTTTCCTGGCTAGTCTGAAGGGCAAAGGTAAATGGAGCCCCGCTACTAGTAAGTAGAAATTTGCTAATTTTGCACAATCAAAGAAGGATGACAGAGACAACAAGAAAACAAAAAAACAGAAATTGTTTTGCAAGTATTGTAAAGCAAATGATCATGTCATGAAGAATTGTCCAAATTTTTCTGCAAAAGAGCCAAAGAAAAAAGACATTGGAATGGTTGTTGCACAAGCCCCTACACCAAAAAACAGAGTCTGCTAATCTAGTGTAGAATGAAGAATGGGTGTTTACTACTATGTGCAATTTTGACATATCTGCTCTTGAATAGTGTATGTCTACAATAGACTCAGATGTTTGGTACTTTGATAGTGGGGCAACCAAACATATTACCTCGCAGCGTGGTTTCTTCACTTCACTCGAGCCTATCCCTATAGTGAATACTATCACATGCGCCAACAACTCCTCTTATCCTATCATGGGAGTTGGTAAGATCATTATGACAATTGTTGATGGTCATTCTTTTACATTTTTTGATGCTTTATTTGTGCCATGGATCAAGAAGAATCTATTGACAGTTTCAACTTTAGCCAAGATTGGCTTGGTTGTGAAATTTGTTGATGATAGATGTATAGTTCATGATCTATCAAATGGCGATGTGATTATTGCTTCTGGCATTTTATGCTATATAACCTCATAGACTATGAAAGATTTGTGAATGATTCAACATGTGTTGTACATGATTCTCAAGCTATGTTAGATGCAAAGCTCTCACATGCATGCTTTGGTCATATGAATTTTGCTAGTTTGCTACGCATGCATAAATATGAAATGGTGTCCTCTTTGCCCAACATTGAGGCACTGAGGAAACATGTCTGTGAAGGCTATATTTTAGGCAAAATGCAATGTTCCTCCTTTCCAAAAGATGGTTCAATTCAAGCTACTCAGAAATCGCAGCTTGTTCACAGTGATGTCTGTGGTCCTATGCAAACACCCTCTTTTGGAAACTACCTTTACTTTGTGAATTTCATTGATACCCTAGGTCTGATCGAGTAATTGAAAGAACAAAGCTTTGTGCAAAGATGGTAGAATTGTCTTAAACTATGTTTGAGGCCATTCGTTTGTTCAATTGCACAACCTCAACCAAAACACAATTAGACTTTGATGAATTATTAAAGAGATTGGAAAAGATGATAGCCAAGTCAGGAAAGCAGGCTACATCATAAGTGAAAGGATGAGCCTTCCATCCAAGGATGCTTATGTTCCCAACTCCACCGAGTTAGGAACCTTTGCTTCCCTAAATCAATACAAGATTTTTTGAGAGAGATTCAAGAAGGGAAATGGGCTAAAGAAAGTGATAACCCTTCCTTCCATTGAAATTGTGGATGACTACATGATCAGTTCCCACAAGACATTCCTTCTATTTATGGAGAACTAGAGGATACCCACTCGAGTGAATGGTTAGACTTTGAGTCTAACTCCCTACAAAAATTGCCTCATTTCATAGTTCCATGGGAAGCAAAGTCCAATTGTATGAGGGCACCCATTGTCATGGTAAGAAACGGTTGCCTAGAAATAGTGAGATAGTGAAGAATATCAAGGTGCAATGTCATCTCACTTTAGAGGACCTACTCAAGGTTAAGCGAGAATTGTGGAAACACATAGCCAATCAAGTGCTTGAAGTAGCAAAAACTCATTCCGGGTAGGATCACATCAAACAGTACCAAAAATGACATTGGATAAGATAAGAGATATGAGCAAAGGAGAAGAAAGGAACACTTATCTCCCCATTATTCATCAATGTTACACCACCAAGGCTATTTTGGACTTAGGTGTAGGAGTTGAATTTCTACCACTTCCCTATAGAAGTGTTGGGGCAAGCCAACACTCAGACCAACAAGAATGAAATTGCAAATGGGCGATGGTCACATAGAGATACCCTTAGGACTACTAGAAGGGATAACTCTCACTACTTGTGGTGTAGAGTTTGAGCATACTTTTTCCATATGTGACTTTAACAAAAACCAAGCCTATGAGATGATTTTGGGAAGACAATTCACGAGATAGTTGTAGGTAGGGGAACCGATTCCTTGGATTTGCAACACTTAGGTGTTACAACTAAAGTCAATCTCAAGGATTACTCTCACAAAGACGTGCCCCCTATACAATGGAATCCCATCCATGTAGCTATAGTCGAGACAAATTTAGTGCATTTAATAGGATCAAGATCCTCACGAATGCATGAAGACACTCACTTATGGATGTGCAAAGTTGTACTAGAAGAAGAGAAAAGAGAAAATGCTAGAGAGGTAGGTGCGAAGGAAAACTATAGATCAGTTAGAGACCCAACCTATGCACTTGTAGTATTTTTGGACAAAGAGTTTGAACCATCAATGAAGAACAATGGACACCCCAATGTGATGAAGATGGCCATGACATTTCAGTCTTCAATATAGAACCAATCATGTGTGATTCGATTATTGAAGAATGCAAGCCTAGTACAAAAGAACTTGAACAAGCAAGTGACTCACAATTAGAACCACTTATTATGGATCCTTTTTGTGCATCAGAAGAGGAATACCTATACATAGTAGAAGCTCACCTTCAAGTACAAGTAGAGCTTACAAATGATATGAGGTTAATTAGACAGGTAACCACCAAAAGTGAAGGCAAGAAAAGAAAGAAGAGAGAACTCCCACCAGAAGAGGAAGAATCTCTATTTGAGGTTCCTTAAAACTTTAAGAAGTATGAGGTCGAGGATTGGAAAGTCATGGTTAGAATGCCTAAACGAGAAGTACTCATAGGAGTGGCTTATGATAACAAAGAGACAACTAAAAAAGTTATTGTGACCATAGAAGAAGGTTAAGAATGATGCACATACATAGGACACGACCTGACTAAAGAAGAGGAAAAGGAGTTGATTGATTTATTAAGAGATTATAGAGATGTCTTTGCATGGAGATATAATGACCTAAAAGGTGTAGAGATTGACATATGCTCGCATACAATTCCAATTACCTCGGAAGCCAAACCCTCCAAGCAGAAGCCATACACATATAATGACAATTATGCTGCCAAGATGAAGGAAGAGATAGATTGATTGGTAGAAGATGGATTTATCTATGAAAATGAGCACATTGAATGAGAGTCCCCCATTGTAGTGGTGCCCAAGAAGAATGGCAAGTTACGTGTATGCATTAACTTGAAGAAGGTTAACACAATCACTATTAGAGATAGTTATCTGCTTCCTATCATTGAGCATCGATCAGAAAGAGTAGCAGGCAAGGAAGTATACAACTTTCTTAATGGGTTCTCTGGCTACAATCAAGTGGCCATTGCCCTAGAAGACCAACATAAGACAACTTTTTCCATAGAGTGGGACATATTTGCATTTTGGGTAATGCCATTTGGTCTTACCAATGTGTCAGCTACCTTCCAATGGCTTATGTATCATGCCTTTAACGAGTTCTTGCATAAAAACATGGAAGTTTATGTGGGGGTGATCTATGTGTGCATTCCAACATTAGACAAACACATATACCTGAGCTAAGCAAATCTTTGACAAATGTAGAGAATATCACGTCTACCTCAACCCAAAAAAGTGTGTTTTTATGGTTAGGCAAGGAAAGATCTAGGAAATCCACCAAACACCCAAGTCCGGAGCCACACCACACACTAAAGGAAGAATGAATACTTGGATGGAACTACAAGCTTATCTACAGGTGGATGAAACCATGAGGATTGATCTAACATTGTGGGAGCAATACTTTCACTTCCAAAGGCCAGTGAGGTATGCAACTCCACACAAGGCCATATTACATAGCATGGAATATAACAAAGATAATGACAAGGTAGTAGACATGGTTGGTGTTGAAGCTCAAGGTCAAGGACAAAGCATGGAAGCGCATCAAAGAAGTGGATACACAAGAAAGAGGAGCAAGTAGGGAGCTCCAAGGAGCACATGTCAAATTTTCAGAAGAAATCCCTATAAATATAGTGACTTTTGTACTCAAAACCATTGTAAATACCATTTTCCATTTTTAGAACTCCATTTTTTTCAAGTCGAGGAGTCCTTGAGCTTGAGGAGTATTAGAAGTATCATCCTACCAATTTTCATAATTTTTAGATTCCGTTTGAGTCCCCAAATAATCTTTGGAACCTATTTTTTAACTAGGCCAAACACTAGGTCTAGACAGGGCCAAAACCACTCAAAAAGCTATAAAAAGGGCTTGAGAGCTCATTTTGGGGGTTAGCTTGTTGTAGATTTCAGCTTTGTAAGAGAGTCCATTGGTCATCGAAGTCCTTCCATTGTTCCACTCTTTGTTCTTACCTTGTGCTTGTGTGTGTGTATGTGTGTGCATGTTTGTATGCTTTCACTCACGCACTTGTGCACTTCACTTGCTCTTGGTCTTCATACCAGTCCTCACGTCTCCGCAGATTGACATTTATGAGGTGAAGCTCCTCACATTGGTACTTGCCATTGTGCTAGAGTGACACCAAATTTGGTGCCATTGTCAGGGAGAGAGCTTGGAGGATGAGCGTGTGACGATAAGACGTAGAGTAGCGACGTTGGAAGGTAAAAAAATCACCATTTCCAGTTCAGTTTCTGAGTTTTCCTTATTCTTCTTCATCATCATCATCACTACCATCTCTTCCTTCTTCACTTTCTCTATTTTTTTCGTTTTTTTGCCTATACATTCCCGTTTTTTGCCTCTTCTTTTTCATTCTTGGTGTGCAAGAAGTTCAGAGAGAGTTCAAATCTTGAGCGTGGAAGAAATACAGAGATTTGCACCACTAAAACACTAAAAATCTGAGTACTGTATCGCGACGTGACAACACCTACGTTTGGTAACGGGGTGGTGATATCGTGCATTTGGAGGGTGACTTTGCAGGTACATGCATATAGGAGTGACAAGGAGAACCTAAGGTACACATTTTTGCAAAAAATTTGCAATTTGGGTGTCAAAATTTCCAAGTGTCGTGTCTGGTTGAGGTTTGGTATCGCGATACCAGAATTCCCGAGTATCACAATACTTGTCGGGGTATCGTATCATGCATGCCCACTTGAGGTATCGTGATACCATTCTGGTATCGTATCATCAAGTGTTGGTATCACGATCGCGGTCGCCCTAGTGGTATCATATCGTTGACCGAGCGGTATTGTATCACACATGATGGTGGTATCATATCGCCTGAGATCTTGGTATCGTATTGTGCAAAAAAGTGGTATCGTATCGTTGACCGAGCGGTATCGTATTGTGCATGATGGTGGTATCGTATCGCCTGAGATCTTGGTATTGTATCATGCAAAAATGTGGTATCGTATCGTCCATATTTCCAGTATCGTATCGTGAATTGTTGGTATCATATCGTCTATAGACAAGTATCATATCGTGAGCAATCTGATATCCTATCGTGTAGTGGTCAAGTATCGTATTGTCCACTAACTTGGTATCCTATCGTCGAATGCAGAGGTATCATATTATGACCATTTCTAGTATCGTATCGTGTGGATAGCAGTATCGTATCGTGGAAGTTGGTATCGTGATCTTGGACTTCTCTGTGGTATCGTATCGTCCAAAGGTGGTATCATCTATAGTGGTATCATGTACGACAAAGGTATCATATCGTGGAAAATCTAGTATTGTATCGCCTGTCTTAAGGCACTCCCTGAGAGATCCTGTTTCCCTGTTTAAATCTCAGAACCCTGAACTAGCATAACTTTCTCATACGAAATCTGTTCAGAGTGATCTTTGGTTCGTTGCAAAGCTCGTTGGAATTATTAGATGTGAATTATTAGATAGGGTATTTTGAAGTTGACCCTCAGGTTGGACTAGGAAGCAAGGGGTTCCATAAGATTTTGAGCAATTCAAAGGACAATTTTAGGACTTGTAGACAAGGCTTATGAACCTAAGCTCAAGTTGATACTTAGGAAGAGATAGATAAAGTACCAAATCACTTGAAACTAAGGTCAACCAAACAACCAAGTCGGGGACTCAAAACTCAGTGATTAGCACTACGTGCTGAGTTCACAAATGAGTGAGTCAGAAATGTCATTTAACTAGGACAGACTGTTGGCTTCTGAAGACATGCATAGTTCAGTACCTAGGGAAGGTTTTATGTCTAGAGTGGAAGGGGAATGTCGGATGTCTCTTCAATACATATCCACTAACTTGTAGGGAATACCCATCTACCTTGATGGTCTACACAGGTCAGTAGCAAGAATGATAAACATTACAGAATCTGAAATAGTTCCAAGACCAGCCGTCAAGTATGAAGGTGGAGTTTACATGGAAAAGATGGGCCAGATGTATATGATAACTGAAAACCCTGATCAGATTAATGAAAGAGGAAAGTTAATGGGATAAGGAACTTCTGGGAGAACCAATAGTGGAGATACAGTGACTACCCCTAGGGGAAAGTCAGTAATGACAAGTATTGCAAGCGGACAAGATACCCCAAGATGACTATCTGATGGATGTGTACTTAGTACAGGGATCAGACCTACTTCTACAAACTGATTCACTGATATGAGGAGAGAGCATCAGCCCAGCAACTATCTATGAGTTAAGGGATCCCGAAAATCCATCTAGAGCTACATACCTAGACCAAAATCAAAGGAGATATTGGCCTGTAGATGAAGCGGGGAGGTCTAGATTAAAGTACATGGATATACCTACATTCCCTCCTCAAGATTTAGACAACTAACTCACAAAACCCATTCGAGACCCAACAAAGAACAAAAAATGTGATGTTAGGACAAACAAGCCAACGTAGTATGCCGAACAGACTAGAGGTGCAATTCACCATGCCAGGAATTAACTCCCACAACCAAACTAGCCAGGGAATGGGAAATATGAATAGATCCACCTTTGGGATAGAAGTGCCCCAAGGTGTCCCCATCATAATTCGATCCCCAGTGCCCGACAGAAGACTGAGACCAATCCAATTGGCCAAATGTATGTGACATTGTTACGATGGCACAGGTGAGCCCTATGACCACATTGCAGAATTCAAGTAGGTATTGCGAGCAGAGCAAGTGGATGACTTTTTTGTGCATGGAATGTCTTGTGGGAATTGATCGTGACGTTCATCAATTTCAAGAATAGGAGGGGAACCATCCTTCTCCTTGGCCCATTTCTCTTCTTGTATTTCCCGCAAGAACTTTTGAGTGTGTTGTTGAATTGAAAGAGGTTCTCCGTCATCTATGGAGTCAGGAACATCAACTTTCTTTTCGTGATGAGCTTTCTCTTTCAATAGTTGGTTGAGCCTGTGGAGGTAAAGAAACTTGAGGTTTATTTACCAACTGCTCTAATCTGTCTATTAAGCCTTGGAAGTGCAAACCTGATGTAATAGCATTCATTTGATTGAACGATTGATTGGCCTCGAACATATCTTGAGCTAGTTCCACCATTTTTATGCACATTTTTGTCCATTCAATCTCTAAATCTACTCTAGGGTAGCTCTTGTCTAGGTTCGTAAGTGTTGGTCCTTCTTGAAGTCGAGCCTGGTAGGCCTTGAACATCATGTCCAAGCCTTCTGAGGCTGGATCTGCAAGAACAGATCCTGGTTGTGGTTTATTTACAATGGTTGGTGGGTGGGGATGAGGTGGTGTGGATGGAGTTTCGACATGCGAGGAGCTTTGAGAGGCAATATCTTCTATTTTTGTTTTTGCGTCTTTCAAGCTTTCTTCTAGTTCAGATAACTTTTTGGTCCACTTACAATTGGCCTTCTCTCTAGTATCCTCCCATGTTCTTGTTTTTCTCTTACTAGGCTCTCCTGACTCACTTGGCTCTGATTGTTCAGTTAGTTTAGCTTTTTGTAATGCTTGTACCCTAGTAACTGCCTGTATAGGAGCCACATTATCGCTATTGGAACTTGAATCCCCTACTAGACCTACCACATTAACTGGTGTAACCTTTGGTGCACTAGAGGGATGTTCGGGACAATCTCTCAAGAGTTGTTCTTTGCCACACTCAAGACAAATGACTTGTATTGTGATGTTCTGCTCTTGATTCGGAGCTAGTGGGTGGAGTGGTTGTTGTCCTTAGGTTGAGATTGGTTATGTCCTCCATGTTCATATGTTCTAGTGGCTCCTCGTGGTTCTGGACATGGGTTATACCTAAGAACTTCTCTGCCTTGTTCTCTAGGGGGGTACCAATATGGCCTACATTGGGGTCGTATGAACGGTCATGGTTGTCTATTCATTGGATAGTTTTTGATGTTGTAATTGATGTACTTTTGCTCACTATAAGAGTACATGTTAGGCTCCTTAGTTGATGGTCTATTGTATGGGTAAGGTTGTGATAACCCTAATCCTTCTCTAGAGCAGACATGAGATGGATGATCTCCACCGCAAAGTGTGCAACTTCCTAACATTGGCACTCTCAAGGAGGAGTTCTGGTAGTTCCTTTGTCCTTGTACTCCCAATTTCTTGGCCATTAATGCTACCACTTCCTCCACATAACTCAAACTAGAAGTCTCATTGCCCTTTGTATCCTCTATTTTGGTAGGATCTTGTGTGATTTTGAGATCCTCAGCTAAGTTGTCTCCCAAATCTATGCATTCTTGAAGACACTCACTCAGAGTTTGCAACCGTTTTACGTATACTAACATTCTCAACGTTCCATTGGTTAGACCTTCTAAAAATAAGGATATCATTTTCTATTGAGAAGGTCTCTCTGTCATAGGGCATCAAGTTACATATTGTTGCATTTTTTACTGTCTCATTAGGAGCTTGTTTGAAACTATGTAGTAAGGATGACAAATTGTGCTTGATCCCTCACTTAGTGAATTCCCAAATAAATTCTTGAAAAAATTGTTCGATATCGCCTATTTATGGAGACCAAGTAGAGCAACAAGGAAAAGAAAGTTCAAGATTTGAATCCAATTCTATACAAGAGTTGCCATTGTTCACAGGTCCATGGGAATCTGAATCTCTTCAGGTCAGAGCTCCCACAATATTGGTAAGAAATGAAGACTCAATGGTTCCAAGAAACACTGATGTCGTGAAAAACACTAAGGTTCAGTGTCATCTCACTGTAGAAGAGCTTCTCAAAGTAAAACCTGATTTATGGAAGCACGGGGCGAATCAAGTCCCAGAACGCGATTCCAATATGCCAAAAGCAGACTCTAAGAAGAAAGTTCCAGAGATACCTCTAGACAAAATAGGGGACATGAGCGAAGGTGAGGAAGGTAATACTTATCTTTCGATCACCTACCAAGGTTACACAACCAAAGCGATCATAGATTCTGGTGCTGGTGTTGCTATTGCGACCACTTCCCTGTGGAAGCAATGGGGTAAACCTGCATTAAGACCAACTAGAATGAAGCTTCAGATGGATGATGGCCATGTTGAAAGAACTCTAGGATTGCTAGAAGGGATAACTCTAACCACGTGTGGTGTAGAGTTTGAGCACACCTTTGCTATATGTGACTTTGGTAAAACTACTACCTATGAAATGATCCTAGGAAGACCCTTCCTACGACAACTGCAAGTTGTACAAGATTGGGGAACCAATTCCTTGTACTTGCAGCACTTAGGGGTCACAACCAAGGTCAATTTGAAGGATTACACCTTCAAAGATGTACCACCCCTACAATGGAATCCTATCCACAAGGAGCAAGAAGATTCAATCTCTGTGCATTCTGAAAGTTCATCTGATAGATCTTGGATGCATGAAGATACTCATTTGTGGATGTGCAAGGTCGCAAAGGAAGAGGAAAAACACTTAAAGGCAAGGGAAAAAGGAAATTCTCAAGGAGATAGACTAGTTAGAGACCCAGCCTATACGCCGATGATCTTTTCGGATGAGGAATTTGAGCCTCATGGCTGGGCAGAAATCTTAGCTACCATGGACATTGCGGTCAATGAAGAACAGTGGACACCTCATCGTGATGAGGAGGCTTATGATATTTCAGTGTTCATGTGTCAGCCCTTGCTAGAAGAATGTGATCCTAGTGATGTCATAGAAGAAGAAGAGAATGATGATGATCTAGAATCCATGGTGATGGATAGTTGCTTTATTTCAGAGGAGCACTATCTAGAAGACATAGGAGTATTTACACAAAAAGAAGAAGAACCTCTCACAAGCATCAACACTGTAAATTCAAAGGAAGGAAGTGAAGGTAGTCAAAAGAAAAAGAAAAGACAAGTAGTGAAACAAGGAGAGGAGGAATCATTGTTTGAAGTACCAGTGAATTTCAAGAAATACAAAGTTGAGGACCGAAAAATTTTGGTACGAATGCCTAAGAGAGAGGCCACCACAAGAGAAGCATATGATAACAAAGAAAAGACCAAAAAAATCATAGTCACCATTGAAGAGAATGAAGAGAGATGTACGTATATAGGAGATGACCTAAGTAAAGAAGAGGAAGCAGAGTTGGTAGCTTTATTAAGGGAATATCGGGATGTGTTTGTGTGGCACTATAGAGACTTGAAGGGAGTAGATCCGTAGGTTTGTTCTCATACGATTCCCATGATAACAGATGCCAAGCCCACCAAACAGAAGCCCTACACATATAATGACACTTATGCAACTAAAATAAAAGAGGAAATCGACACATTGATTGAAGCTGGATTCATATATGAGATTGAGCATACTGAATGGGTGTCCCCCGTTGTAGTGGTGCCCAAGAAGAACAAGAAATTACGTGTGTGTATTAACCTTAAAAAAGTTAATGCCGCCACGATAAGAGATAGTTATCCGCTTCCAATCACTGATCATTTATTGGAGCGTGTTGCAGGCAAGGAAGTTTATAGCTTCCTTGATGGATTTTCAGGTTACAACCAAGTAGCCATTGGCACAAAAGATCAACATAAAACGGCCTTTGCCACAGAGTGGGGAGTCTTTGCATTTCATGTGATGCCATTTGGGCTCACCAATGCACCTGCAACATTCCAAAGGCTCATGTGTCATGTCTTCAAAGAGTTCTTGCAAAAGAGCTTAGAAGTATATGTGGATGATTTATGTGCTCATTCACAAGAAAGGAGACGTCACATTCCTGAACTCAAACATATCTTCAACAAGTGTAGACAATACCGAGTGTGTCTGAACCTAGAAAAGTGTGTGTTCATGGTACGTCAAGGTAAAATCTTAGGTCATATTGTTTCTAAGAATGGAATATCAACAGATGAGGACAAAGTAAAAGCCATAACAGAGTTGTTGAGGCCAAGGAATATTAAAGAGGTACAAGCCTTTATGGGCCATTGTGGATATTATCATAGGTTTATTCACATGTATGCAATTATAGCTAAGCCTCTTTATGCCTTGTTGACAAAGTTTGAGTGGAACAACAAATGCGAGAAGTCCTCAATGAGCTGAAGAAACGCTTATGCACAACACCAATACTAACCACTCCTGATTGGAATAAGCCATTCCATGTACACGTGGATGCATCCAATTATGCAATAGGATGTGTGTTGTCACAACCCACAAGTGAAGGCAATCTAGATTTGCCCATAGCATATGCGAGCAGACAACTAAATGCTGTAGAATGAAATTATACAACAACTGAGAGAGAAGGCTTAGGCATGTTGTATGCTGTAAAAAAGTTTAGACACTACCTATTGGCCAACAAGTTCAAGTTTTTCACTGATCATCAAGCTTTAATATACCTGGTCAATAAACCTTGCAATACAGGACGTCTAGTAAGATGGTTCCTCTTACTAATGGAATATGACTTTGAAGTGGTTGTTAGGAAAGGTAAGACCCACCTCAAAGCGGATCACCTTTCTCACATCACTTCAGACAAGTCACCGCAAGGAGTGTCTGATGAATTGCCCGACGCTTACCTGTTCAATTTAGAAGTTGTTCCTAAATGGGCAAATAAGTTAGTTCCTATCCTAACCTTCAGACCCGCAAATAAGACAGTGAAAACAAACAAAGATGAAATTGTAAAATCACAAAAATATCAAATATTGGTAGGAAGCATGTATAAACAAGATACGGAAGGTGTTCTAGCTTGTTGTGTCGAGGACGATGAACATAGTAGTTGGTTGCAACAAGCCCACGAAGGATTTCTAGGGAATCACTATTCTAAACAACGAACATGGCAAAATCTAACCTGTTTAGGAGTGTATTGGCCTAGTATGGATAAAGAAATACATGAGTGGATTAAGAATTTTCCAACATGCAAAGAGAGACCCCCAGTGGAGCATGCCACTCTTTATCAGGTGTTGCTAATTCTGGATTGAAGTGCTCCATTGGTAAATTTCATGAGATCAGGAACATTACCCAATCATGCTAGTCTAGCAAGGAAACGAAGCATGGAGCAAGAAGCCCAAGACTACGCCCTCATAGGAGATAACCTATACCGAAGAGGCAAAGATGGCTACTTAAGATTGTGCATTCATGAATCAGACTATTTGAAAATCTTAGAAACTGCCCATAGCAGTGTTGCAGGCGGACATTTTGGTCCTGATCGAGTAATTAAGACTATTCTATTCTCAGGACTTTGGTGGCCCACTCTTCATATGGATGCACATACCTATGTGAAGAAATGTGACACATGGCAACGTGCCCAGTACCCAATTAGAAAAGATGAGATGCTTTTGAGACCAATGATGGGAGGACATGCATTTTCGAAATGGGGTATAGACTTTGTTGGTCCTATTAACCCCCCAGCTAGAAACTCCCATGCTGAGTACATTATTGTAGCCACCGACTACCTTACAAAGTGGGTGGTGGTCAAAGCCACAATGAAGAATGATGCTCAAACAATGGCAAAGTTCTTATTTGAGAATGTGTTCACAAGATATGGACTACCAATAGAGTTAGTGAGTGACAGAGATACACACTTCTTGAATGAAGTCATTGAACATCTACTCCAAGCATTCTTGGTGATACATAAGAAGTCTGCCCCCTATCATCCACAAGATAACAGACAAGCTTAGAGCACAAACAAGATCCTATGTAATGTATTGACAAAATTGGTAAATAATAAGCACTCTGATTGGGACAAACAACTTCATCATGTTGTTTGGGCTTATCGAGTTGCGTACAAAACGATACTCAATGCCACCCCATTTGAGATGGTCTTCGGACAAAATGCTGTGCTACCATTGGACTTCTCAATCCCAAATTTAAAAGTAGCACAAGAGCATGAGTGGAATGGACACGAGTTATCCTCTAGGATCTTTGATCTAGAACGTTTAGGTGAGACAAGGCTACGTGCGGCGGCAGGAATCTATGCTGCAAAGAAAAGGCAAAAGGCATACTTCGATGCCCATATCAAAGATAAAGGCTTGAAAGAGGGAGACCTAGTGTTGGTTTATACCCTAAAGCAACATGCCCGTAAATTGGAAAAAAGAGGAGATGGACCCATGATCATTAATAGAATTTCCACTAGCGGTGTAGTTCAATTGGCCACACTAGAAGGTGATATCTTGCCAAATTATATCAGTGGATGTCGAGTCAAGCTATATCAAGAACCTCTTACAGAGGATATGCTAAAGAGACTCAACACTACTAAGAAGCGAAAAGAAGAAGAATTAAGGGTTAGAGAAGAAGCACAGGCAGAGGCGAGAGAACGCATTAGGACAAGTAAGTTAAGATGCCTTGGTCTAGATATCAATCTTGAGGCCCCAAGATACCACATGGCCATGTGTCAAACATCAAGTGTAGTTGCTTCTCGAATAATTGATCGACGTCTATTTGTGACGATGGCGGTAGGACAAGGGAAGATTGCGAGGACTGTGAGAGCATTGATTGACTCAGGTGCAACAACTAGTGCGGTTAGACTTTCGTACTGCCAAGATCTGCAGTTGAAACTCAATCCCATAAAAGCTTATCTCGTAGGATTGGGAGGTGTGGAAACCCCTTGTTTGGGCGAAGTGGAACTTCCCATCTATCTTCAAGATGTTTCGATGCACGTGAAAATGCTAGTGTGTGAGATGAGGACCTTACGGAACCACTTGTCTTGGGTCAAGACTGGATCTATGACCATGCAGTCAACTTGAACCTAAGAAGTCAAATCCTTCAAGTTTGGGCACATGAACAATGTATTACATTAGAATTAGCAAATTGCATGCTCACAAATCCAGGGGGTCACACCTTCTCTTAGTTCTTCTGGAACTAATCTTTGCAAAGAAAATGTTGTGTGTGTCAATAATCCCACGAAGCAAAAGGACTCAATCATAGAAGCACAAGCTCAAAGGCCAGCAAACCTCTCTTCTTCTTCACATACTAATGCAAGTGTAACTCGACCAAAGAGGCAAGCAAAAAAGACGTGCTATATCAACTAGACAGACAGAATTCAAGAAGAAAGAAGCTCAGGGCATGAAGTTGATTTGGGTACGAAAAGGAGAACAACCACTAGCTTTGCCACAACCCTTCCAAGTGAGGCAAGCCAACCATGCTAAAAGAAGCACCCAGAAATGAGGACCAACTCAATCCTACAGTCTTCCACAAATTTGGGTACAAAGCAATCGATGGAGGCCTACCATATCGTACAAATTTGGATGCGAAAGAAATTAGCTGCAGCTCAACAATGGTGATTACGAATCTGGGTACCCAAGGCACTCTTACATGCACAAACACCACAAATCTCCTTCACATGAAAAGTCTCCACAAAGAAGCCAAGGATAAGCACGCGTCAGCACCAAGCACAAAGAAACAAAGCATATCAACCGACCTCTTCGACAATAATAAAAAGACAACCAAAAAGGGTATGGGTGTGGAAGCCAAAAGTACCACTAGCTTCCACAGATTCAAAGAACCAACCACGTTGGGCACCAAAATTCAGAAACCACCCAAAGATACAGAGGATAGCGCTTATGTCTATAGGGCCAAATACTATCCTGAAATGGATCCCTATAAGAAGGATTACATCATTTCAAGATATATTGGCTACCTTCAATAAAGACTGCATCAACATCCACCAACAACATTGAAAGCCTCGACGTGTAGAAACCATGTGCCTTTGGCATAACCTTGTCTTTTGCACCATTCAGGTCATGCATTTCCAAATTATGCATCAATATAGAGCCACATTACACGGCCGTGCATAGACACAATTGAGAATCCCAGACAGATGAGCTACACTTGACATATGTAAAATATTTTATTAACATCTTTCTTCTTGTTTTGTGACACTGTTCCAAAAGGAAAAAAGGAGAGGCAGACAAAACAGGACCACATGTGCAAATAGTCCCATGAGGGAATCATCATCAAGGACATCCATCAACAAGAAAGACACGCTAAAGATCAGTCACGATGATAGGAGTACAACATGAAGAGATCAACATCGACCAACCTTTCACCATGGTAAGGATCGCCTATTTTGGCAACATTACAACCATGATAATTTAGGAAACCTCTTCATTAGCATACCCTTGAGCACCTTGCTCAAGACCCAACTTCTTGCACCATAATTCTTCCAATGCATTTCCCAAGTATGCATGCATAGGGCTACATTACAAGGCCGTGCTCAAGGCACATTCTTCTTCCAACCCATGCACTAATGCACTTACCCATCAGTCATTATGGGTCACGAGTACTTGGTATGGAAACTAGGGAAGCCATCTTTGGAAGAACCAGAGGACATCCACGGTACAACATCAGTACCTAGGAAGCAATTCACAGTAGATAGCTGCTCACGATCAACATCGACAACCTCTTTTGAGAAACTACCAACCTTTGAAAGCCAAGAACTATACCCTATAGCTCAAAATCCAAGGACGAAGTACATACATTGGGCACAACTCGAGAATAGGCTAGTAGTGGAAAACTGACGAACCCGACAACCGACCAAGCTACATTGGGAAGATGGACCGCTCCTACTGATACATGAAGGACACTACCTCTCAATGTACTACATTGAAGAACCACTACAACAAGGGTATGTTAGGGACGACAAACTCAAGAGGGGGGAGTGTTGAAGCTCAAGGTCAAGGACAAAGCATGGAAGCACATCAAAGAAGTGGATACACAAGAAAGAGGAGCAAGTAGGGAGCTCCAAGAAGCACATGTCAAATTTTAAGAAGAAATCCCTATAAATATAGTGACTTTTGTCACTCAAAACCACTGTAAATACCATTTTCCATTTTTACAACTCCATTTTTTTCAAGCAAAGGATTCCTCGAGCTTGACGAGTATTAGAAGTATCATCCTACCAATTTTCATAATTTTTAGATTCCGTTTGAGCCCCCAAATAAGCCTTGGAACCTATTTTTTAACTAGGTCGGACACTAGGTCTCGACAGGGCCAAAACCACTCAAAAAACTATAAAAAGGGCTAGAGAGCTCATTTTAGGGGTTAGCTTGTTGTAGATTTCAGCTTTTTAAGAGAGTCCATTGGTCATCAAAGTCCTTCCATTGTTCCACTCTTTGTTCTTACCTTGTGCTCGTGTGTGTGTATGTTTGTATGCTTTCACTCATGCACTTGTGCACTTCACTTGCTCTTGGTCTTCATACCGGTCCTCACATCTCCGTGGATTGACATTTATGAGGTGAAGCTCCTCACGTTGGTACTTGCCATTGTGCTAGAGTGACAGTTGGATATGCGTGGGATAGCTTGAAAAACAAATCTACCCTATAAAATTAGCATCGGCATAAGACTCTCCATGGCACACAAGTTATCACAAGAATTATTTTTCATGCCATGGGAGAGGATTGCCTCTTTATACCAACATACATCATTCATGAATTGGAAGAATCCAAGTATTATCCAAAGAGGGGTACACCTAGATGGTTTGTACATGTCCCATCAGTCAATACATAACCTCACAACTCAAAATGCATGAGAGGGTCTCAATAAGCTTGCAAGGTCATTTTCCCAAAAAGTGATGTGCAAGCAAAATGCTACACTAAAAGACGAATGAATTGATAGCCGAAAGTTCTGTCAGAAGAAAAAAAAGTAACCCAAGCTCAAGTGAAAGGATCTATGAAACCATAAAGGGAGGCATTGATGCAAACTTTTTCATAGTAAGGGTGCTACACAACCCACACTACTTCAAAAAGGCAAGGAAACACTCAAGAGGAAATCAATGTTGTAAGACTTATGGTGTTAGTGCCCAAGTTTGTGAAAATAGCACGACAACAAAATCACAAGAAGCAGCGAAGCAAGCTTTTCTAATTGAAGACTCCAACTTCATCACAATTATCAATCATGGATAAAGGGAAACAAGCAATTCATGAAAGATTTACCTTAGGAACTAGCACAACATGCACAACTCCACCATCAAGCACACACATATTCATCCCACATCACTCAAACACGACACACATGTACAAATCACTTCTTGGCTCTTTTTTCTCTTCAATTTTTGAAAATCACCAACCACCTCAATCATCATTAATGGAACCTTCAATTGCATCACCATTTTCATTCAAACTTATGTATCACCTTCATCTTTTTCCTTCTTTTATTTATCATTGTTGTCATCTTCCATTCTACTTAGTGAAAATCCACTTTGTATCCTATCCTCATCACTTCAAACATAACTTTTGCCCGAAGTTCATTTCCTCATTTCAGTAACCATCCATTATCTCAGCCATTCATGTAGATGCTCAACTTAATAGATTCAATGCCATCCAAGATATACCGATTCCAGAAGCACAACCTCAAACCAAAGCACCAAGTTATAAAGCCATCCCAGTGCACAAGCAAGAACACACTCAAGGAAAGGAAGTCATTGTGGTCAAAGTGACACAATTTAAGATGATCATCTTGAGGACAAATGCCAAGAAACCTTATAAGTCACATGAATGTCTCCTTGATTTGCTTGAAGATTCTTGATTCCTTCTTGTAATTCCTAGAGGAGTGCATCTATATGCATGGGATGTCCCATCTTAACTTGTGTCTATCAATGAGTTAGGTCCTTGACTTGTTCTTGGAGACTTTGAAGAAATGCCACAATCCGTTCAACTCTGTTCCCCATGGCGCTTGGTTTTGGATAGAAGCTAATTGTTGCAGAGGAAGACAAACCAACATAGAAAGAAGCAAAGAGAAGAAGGCCCCAATTTTTTTTCGAAATTGGGCATAATTTTTCTTCTTTCAATTCCATGGTGTTACATCAAGAGCTTTGTAAATGCTCTACAAGAGCGCTCTAGATGCATAATCCAAGAAGATTGTAACAGTAGCTTTGTCTATTTGTAGGAATTTAGTGATTTACAATAAAAGTGATGATGTCTTGTGTGAAAGGATCATTGTTGCTCTAGCACAATGGTAAGCACCACATTAAGAAGCTCCACCTCCTTAATGTCAATCTGCGGAAGAGATAGGAGAGATATGAAGATCGTGAACGCAAGAAGTAGTGAGAGTGAAGGTGAGAAGCATGAAGATGCACACACACATACACACACATGTAAGAAACAAGCAAGACACAATGGAAGATAGGAAATAGATTCTATTACGCAAGATCAGTATTTCAAGCTTAATTTTTCTCTAAGCTCACACTAACCAACCTAAAAAATGAGCTCTTTAGCTCTTTTTATAGTTTTTGACTAGCTTTGACCGGTTTCACATCTAGTGTTGGGCATAGTTAAAAAGTAGGTTCTAGGCACTATTTGGAGGTCTAAATGAGATCTAAAATAGCCAAAATTGGTATGCTTCTTCTATCTAAGCTCTTCAAGCTCGAGGACTCCTTGGCTTGCACAAAATGGAGGTACTAATTACAAAAATGGATGTTTCTATGATACATATGTTACAAAAGTGATAAAAATCACTATTTGAGGTTTTGAAAAAGTAATTATCAAATATGTTTCTTTGAGAAAAATGACTGCCTAGCTCCCCATGACTCTTTGTAGTTCGCCTTCACATGCTACCTCTGCATCTGTGCCTTTGCTACTGCCAACATGCTCCTCTCTCTCACATCTATCGTCCTCGATAGATCCCTGTTGTGGGGCCTGTGTGATATAGTTTTGCAAGAGGTCATGTGCGAGGGTGTGCTTTGTGATGTGAATTCCTCGTGCGAGATCAATTTCTAGTTTTTCTCAATCGATGGTCTGAGGTTCATTACGAGGTGGAAGTCGATCGTGTGTGGAATATACGAGTTGTTCGTAAGCAAATAATTGAAGTAGATGTGTGGGCCTGGTGATAAAAACTTCGAAGTGGTACTCCCAGAAGCCCGTCATAAACATCTCTTCAAAGGTCATCTTATAACATGCGGGCAAGTATTTTAATCGGCAATGCAAAGCATAACACACCCGTAGTGATGGCGTAGTGCTGATATCGTATGCCAAGTCTTGGTTGCCATGCTCAATGCTCGGGGTTTTGACATGTGGTGCTTTAACGCGATGAAATATCTTAAAAGCTGCCTGCATCCTATCAAATATCTTGATTGTCATGTGTGTTACAATGTCGTCCATGCGGTGTAATTGGGGGAGTCAGTGGCGAATTTTGGCCATCATATATTCGACTATAGGGGGCCCATGGGGTGGAGTAAAGTAAGGATAATTAAGCCAATCCTGACATTGCTTATTATTTTGAACTTTAATTGTGAAGGCTATATACGAGCAGCATCATGGCATAGGTCCCCAATAGGGGTTGTGCTTTAAGTGCAATGGTGCCTTGACCCATGTGTGCATCATCTCTGGATATTGTTGTAGCAACTCTTGGTGCCAATTCGATTGAAAGGGGGATGATGTGAGTGTGGGTGTTGATGCAGGGTGAAGGGGAAAGGGGGATGGGAAGGAGGATGCGGTCGTGACCATGGAGAAGTGTGATATGCCTAAATGGGGTGGTGAAATAGATGAGGTGAGTGGTGGTGCAGTGGGGGGGTGAAATGTTCATATTAGTGGACATGGTGTTGATTGCACTGAAGCTGAAGAGTGGTGTGATGGTGGGTGCATGAGTTGAGTACGGGAGCATAACATGGATTATACTTGATGAATAGTGGCATATTATTCGATGTGCGAACCATTTCAGGATAAGTTTCTAGGATTCGAAGCTACTAGGTAGGTTGGAAAATGGATCCTTGTCTAGCGCTTTTAGGTATATCATTGGGACCGAATTGAGCGGCGAAGGTTGGAGCCTTGCCATATCCTCATTGAATTTCTACATTATAGTTTGCTAAGAGCACACAATAGGGCACGTATTGATCGTCATTTGTGCCTATCCATCGATGGTGAGACATGCGTTGGAAGTATTCTAATTTTATAATAGTGTCTTCAATCTTAGACATTGACTCAATCTATACCACTACTCTATCATCATGCATATTGGCCATTTTTTTGAGTGTCTGCATCCATTCTGGGGCTTCTATCTCTAGTGTGTCTAATCCTTCAGAGGTTTGTTGGCCGCCCGACATTGGCATAGGAACATATGGTTCCTCATATGATTTGTCTACTTCCATGGGAACCAACTCTTTTGGTTCTGGTTCTATGACTCGAGAGGGCTGTCTTTCATACTGAAGTAACTTGCTTTGCAACTCAGCAACCTGTTCTCTCAGTGCATTTACCTCTTCTGTAGTTGTGGTAGAATCTGTGATCTGTGTTTGTTCTTCATGCATTGTTAGCTGTTGATGAAGAGTATCCTGTTCTTTGCCCAATTCGTCATGTGCTTCCAACAGATTAGCATAGCTTTCAAGGATCGTTTTCATTGTCTCTGTTTTCTTCATTCTACTTTTGAAGTCATTTGTTTTCCTCTAGAGCTGTGGCCATGTGCTTTCTTAGTAACGTCAGACTTTGAAATTCTCGGACTGATAAAGTTCAAGCAACACTGTTAACTTTTTAAGTTCGGACAATTATGATTTTTGGGGAGCTTCCAAGAGGGTCTGATGGGCATGTTCGAGCATAGTATAACGTTGATTTAGGTTGGCATTCTCTTCTTCTAGGGCTGCAAGCTGCTTCTGTAATTGTTGGTGGTCCATAGTGATTTGGTGATGGCAATCTTCTAGGGTTTGGTATTCGCTCTAAAGCTGATATACACATTGATGTAAAGTAGAAAAACTATTATTTACATGTAATGATGCTGGGAAAGTGGAAGATGCAGGGGGAATGGGGAAGGGATCATGAATGAAGTGGATTCAAGTGGTGAGGTGGGAGGAGGGGGAATGGGAGATTGTGGGAGTGTGGAGGAAGGGAGTGGTGCTATTGCTCGTGAAGTTTCCATGGTTTCAAAAGAGTGTGTGACTATGTAAATGGGAACTGTGGGCGGGGTGGATGTGATGTCTGTGAATAGTGTTGTGACTATGGGCATGGTAACTCCTCCAACTTAGGTGCTTGAAGAAAGAGGAACTCCCTGTAGCTCAGTGATGAGTAGCACCTCCTTTAATGTCAATCCAGGAAGACGTGAGGATGGTATGAAGACCACGAGCAAGTGGAGGCACAAGTGCGTGAGTGAGAAGCACACAAGCATGCACACACATACACACACACGCGCACACACGGCAAGACAAAGAGTGAGAAGCAATGGAGTTCTTAGATTACTTTCAAAAAGCTCTCACAAGTTCATTTCAATTACAAGCTCTCCCCAAAAATGAGCTCTCTAGCTCCTGTTATAGTTTTTGACTAGCTTTGGCCCTGTCCAGACCTAGTGTCCGGCCTAGTTAAAAATTAGGTTCCAGGGCTTATTTGAGGGCTCAAATGAGATCTAAAAAATACGAAAATTGGTAAGCAACTACTTCTAAGGCTCCTCAAGCTCGAGGACTGCTCGGCTTGCACAAAATGGAGCCACAAAAAGGTGAACATGGTATTTACAGGGGTTGTTAGTGATGAGAATCACTTTTAATTGGTGTAAGGGTTTTGAAAAATTAAAGGGTTGCCTTAGTGCTAGATCTGCCTGAATGCTCGTACTTGCTTCTTCATGAAGAAAATTATTGGCCTACTTGCCAGATCATCGTTGACTCCCTTGTTTGCTTGTGCCTTCTCTCCCCTCTGACTCTCTTCTCTGACTGCCATGCCTTGTCAGTCCTTCAGTTCCTTGTCTGCTGCTAACACCCCCCCCCCTCTCTCGTGTCTGTCGTCCCTGACAGACCCTTGTTGGGAGGGTCGTTGGACGTAGTATTTGACAACGTCTTGCGCTAAGTGATGTTCGGCAATCCTCAATCCTTTGGCCAAGTCTGTGAGTAGAGCATCCCAATCTACTGGCCCGGGAACCTCTGGATGTGGCATTCGTAACTTTTCTGAATGGAGAGCTTGTTCTACTGCAAACAATTGTAATAAATGTGAGGGCCTGGGAATGAAGATCTCTGAGTGATATTCCCAGAACCTTGTGACAAACATCTCTTCAAATGTCTGTTTGAAGCAGGCCGGTAGGTATTTGATGCGGGCATGCCATGCATAAACAACATTAATAGAGGGCGTTGTGCTCATGTCATAAACAAGATCCTGATTGCCTTCATTGAATCTGAGCGTAGAGAGGTGAGGTTCCTTAACATTCTTGAAGATCCGGAAGGTGACTATCATGAGTTCAAAAATTTTAAGGCACATCTGTGTCATGACATCTAGTACGTTTTTGAACCTGACACCCCAATGCCGAATTGTCGATATCATATACCCTACGGTAGGTTGACCTTTAGGTGGTGCTAAGTAGACATAGTTGAGCCATTTCTCACATCCTTTGGTTGTCAGCACCATCTTTGTGTATTCCGGCCACGACCTTCTTCGGAAAACAGGACAGTAGCAGGGATTGTACTTGATATACAGGGGCATGTTATTCCATGTGCGATTCATTTCCGGGTAGGTTTCAAGCAGCCGAATTCTCCAAGTCGGTTGGCGAATATTTCCCTGCTTGGCACTTTCTGGAATGTCGTCTGGTGCAAATTGTGTGGCAGAGGTTGGTTCCCGTGAGGTGTGGTGCTTGATTTCAGCATTATAATCCGCCATTAAGACACAAAAAGGAACATACAAGTCGTCGGAGGTGCCGATCCACCTGTGATGAGAGAGGTTCCTAAAATAGTCTGATTTTATGACCACCTCTTCCAAGCGTGACATAGATGCTAACTGGACTGCCACCCTATCATCATGTGTTGTGGCCACTTTTTCCAATTTCTGCATCCATTCAGGAGCCTCTATTTCAAGGGTGTCCATGCCCTCGTCTGTTTGCTTGCCTCCAGGTGCTGGCATCGAAACGTACGGGTCCTCAAAAGTTTCCTCTACTTCGATTGGTACTAGGTCTTTAGGTTCTGGTTCTACCAAGGGGGAGGGTTGGCGTTCATACTCAAGCACTTTCTTTTGTAATTCTTCGAGTTGTGCTTTGAGCGCTGCTACTTCGTCAGTTGTGTCAGCTGTGGTTGGGACTTCTTTGGGTGGTTATGGTTGAGCTGCCAATTGCCTTAGTAGTTCGTCTCTTTCCTTTTCTAAGGCTGCATGGGCTTCGAGGAGATCAGCATGGGTTTCCAATATGATTTGCATATTGTCCGAGGGAATGGCCTTAAACTTCTCCGGGTCAATTTCTTGTGGGGAACCTTCCATGGCTACTTCCAAGTTCTCTTCGTTTTGTGTCTGAAGCCGTCTATTTTCTTCCAGGGCTGCAGACATATGCTTCCGTAATAGAGCCATGTTGCGGCGGCGCTTGAGGTTCTCTGTGATTTGGGAGTGTAGCAGATCATCCATTTGTTGTCTTTCTTCTGCATCTGGCTACGGTGGATTTGCCACTAATTGCTCATGTTGTTCTTGTAATGCACTAAACTGCTGTTGTAATTGTTTCTTCTCTTTCTCTAAGTCAATGAATCTTCCTTGTAATGCTTCATGACTCCTGAACAAACTTGTATGCTGAGCATCGAGGTGCTAATAGTGTTGTTGTAACTGAGACATGCACTGATACATGTTATTAAATACATTATTAATGGGGGTGGATGCAGGAAGGGTGTTAAATGCAGAAGGAAAGGGAAAGGGGAAGGGAAGTGTGAATGCGGTGCTGGAAAATGGTGAAGTGGGTGGTGGGGGAATGGGAGATTGTGGCCGTATAGGGGGAGGGAGAGGTGCGGTGGAGGGTGATATGTCCATAAAATCCACGGTGGACGCAGTAGTGGGAGTGATTGTGAATAGTGGAATTGTGGGTGCAGTGATTGTGGTGAATGTGTACAGTGGTGTGTGCAATTGTGAATATGAACTGCCCGGAAGTGTGAGAGGGGGAATGGGGATGTCAGTAGCTGCTGTTAGGATTACAGTGTTAGTGGAGGTGTTGAGAGGGTGTGTGGGTTGATTGGCGGTTTGTGCTTCAGTCATGGCAGTTGACTCGGAGGCGGTAACGGTGGTTGTTACATTGGTAATGGGAGGTGAATGTGGTGGAGTGGGAGGCGGGGGTGGCAAGGGGGGTGATGGGGGTGCACTGGACACATGGGTCTCTTCAATATCGTGCACAGTGTGTGCTGTGCCCGTGGTCGTGGTTGTCCCTTGTGTTTCGGATACTAAGACATTCATCTGTTTCCCTGCTCGTGGGGGACGTCTTCCGTATCTTCTTTCCGTTCTGCGTGATTGTGCCAAGGCAGTATGCACTGTCTCAGGTACTCCTAAAGCATCAGAGATCATATCCAGTGTGGTACGATATTGTTCGTCGACTCCTTCCTCCTCAAGGATTTGGTGCATGATAGCCTTTCCTGCTGCAAGGGATAACTTATGTTGCTGTTGGACCCTGTTGATGGTATCGTAGAGCTTTTTCAACTCCTTTGTATATGCTGGGGCACCCTCTAGCTCCTGTATAACTTCTTGCTCATAGTCATGCGCCTCCTCATCAGAAAATCCTTCCTGTTCATCCTCTTGTCCTTCTTCTTCTTCATCCTCCACTTCCACCACTTCTGGTTGTCTTGGCTGGGGTTGTTATGTAGCCATTTGTTGTCCACTACCCTGCTCTGCTTCGGCTTCCGCATTAACAGCTTCAATGATTCTGGCAACTTCTTCATCCGTTAGATCTTCCAACGTGAATCCGTGAGGAAATTCCAGATCAGTAGGTACTGGTGGAAACACAAGGTTAGGGCCATCTGTGCTGTGCCTGGGTAACCTGATAGTAAATGGTTGCACTCTTCTGGGAAGCCTTGGAGTTGTTTCAGGTGTTAGGGTTGCACCGCGGGCTTGTGCACAAGGCATCTGGACGGCGCCTCTCATCTTCTTTGAGGGAGGCCCTGCGGCTGACGGTCTGCGTTGAAACTCCTGTGCTCTGGTCCAAATGAGAGCCCTTTGCACCGGTACATCATATGCGAGACATCTATACACAATTCTGGTAAGCGCACAGCATCCATACAGTACAGATTTTTGTTTCTTATACCACCTTTGATGAGCCAAATGGATCTGGTCGATAATCCAGTGGGGCATATTGATTGTCAAACCAAAGGCATCTGCTAAGTAGAGGCTAAACCAGATCTTTTTGGGAGGCATTGTGAACCTTTCCTGCGTGGGGAATGCGAAATGTTGCATGACCATGCGTAAATGAATGGCAATCATAGGTGTTATCGCGACCATGTCCTTTAATTTTGTCAAATTTCTGTTCTTCATATTGTCTGGAACCATAGTCTCTTTCTCCGTAGGAATGTGCATACCTTTCATGTCCAAAGCTTCCCTTACCAAGTTGATAGTTAATCTGAAGTGCTTGAGCTCATTGCCCCTTGTGAGAGATGGGAGGACAAAGGAGCTGTATCCCTTTTTGTCTTTGCTCGGAGTAAGGGTGCTAATCAGATACGAGCACCTTAGAAAATCCGGCTTTGGCAATTGGAATTTGAAATACTCGTAGAGTCCTGCCTTCTTCCATATGGGTTTCAATCCTTTATTATTCTGCAATCTCTCAAATTCCCTAGTAAAAAAGTGATACCTGCCCCAGCGCCCATTGAATTCTATCTCTGCCTCCCACATATAAGTGCCTTCACCTAGGGGTCCTGCCACATCACTGAACCAATGAGAGTTTTTGCTGATTGGCATTGTGTGCCCCTGTGGAGGGTTCTGAACCGGTATGGCATGTAATGCCCTCAATGCCGCTGGTCGTTCCTTTAATTCCTCCTCAACCGGAAGGCTTTCAATGTCCACAACTTGGGGGCTGGTGCCTGCCTGGGAGCTAGTTCCTACCGTATCTGCCATGTTACTTCTTGCTTCCTGTCTCTGTGAGAATATAGAAACATGTGTTAACATTGTACAGGACAAGAGAGAACCGTTGTTGTTCCCATTACAACATTAACATGAGGGTCGGGAGAGATTAATGGGTTAGTAAGTGCTCGGTGCGAGTGTGTGTGTGGTTAGGAGTTCGGTAAACCTAAGAGCTAAGTGGAATGATGTAGTGTGATAGTGATGTGGTTAGTAGGTTGTCATGGATTTACAAATGGGGTCCGGGGGTTTGTTACAAGTCTCAGGCTGCCAAATGCAGTGGATGGGTTTTGCTCTTGGTTTTCTAGAGACTCTCGAGAGCTTTATAGGTGTGTCGGCTTGAAAATGAGGCCTTTTAGGGACCCATTTACAAGTGATTCTGTTCGTGCTCATGGGCCTTGGTGTGTTCCTGAGTGTTGAAAACGAGTGGATGCCGGCTGTGCGAGTGAATGGATCATGCTGTATAGGGTGTGGTCTTGGTGTAGCTATTTGAGCCCGCAAACAAGGCTTAGGCACCCAAATTTGTGTTGATTGTGGGCTAGCCTTCATTGACTTCTTGGGCACCCAAATAGACTTCACGTTAGCAGAAGAACTTCTGAAAGACTTCTTATTGGTGTCGTGTTGTTGGTTACTAATAAGAGGCTTTGCCCGTGTGGTTGGCTTGAGTGCAACCGGGTGTTCGCCTTTCCGCACCCACACTTGTTTCACTAGCTGAGACATTTTGCTGCGCAGGTACTTTTGATCTCCGACATAGGTAGTACTCTGCTTCTTCTGCCTTTGATCCACCTTTGGTTGCTGCCTCCCTCTGGCCTTTGGAAAAGAAGGGAGCTCCGTTGCATCCCTGACTCCTTTTTTGTGAACATCATTCCTCTGCAACACATAGTTTTGGACAAGAACAGCATGGTCATCTTCATGTGTACTCCTGGAAGGACCAGGAGTGTGTGCCTTTCCTAGTTCCTTGAGTGCTCCATTATCTAACTCTACTGTAATTCGACTATGATTGACCCATACCTGAAGAAGTCCACTTCTTAGGTTTAGGTTGACTGCATGATCATAGATCCAGTCCTGACCCAAGACAAGAGGCTCCGTGAGGTCTTCGTCTTGGCACACTAGTACCTTAACTGTCATTAACATGTCCTGAATGTAGAGGGGAAGCTCCACCTCGCCCATGCAAGGGGTTTCCACACCTCCTAATCCTATGAGATAAGCTTCTATAGGATTGACCTTTAATTTCAATTCTTGACAGTAAGAGAGTCTCACCGCACTAGTGGCTGCACCTGAGTCAATCAATGCTCGCACGGACTGTGCACTAGTTCCTTGTTCTAACTCTATGGTCACAAAAGGTCGTCGATCAATTATTCTATGGGAACTTGTTCCTGCGACTTCACACATTGCCATATGATATCCTTGATCTGCATAGTCATTTGTTCTAGGCTGATCTCTACCTTGTCTTCGCAACTTCATCCTTCTGATGCGTTCTAAAGCTTCTGCTTGAGCTTCTTCTCGAATCCGCTTTTCTTCTTCCTTGCGTTTCTTGGCGATATTGAGTCGACTTAGCATTTCCTCTGTGAGAGGTTCCTGATATAACTTGACTCTGCATCCGCTTATATAGCTTGGGAGAACGTCACCTTCCAATGTGGCTAGTTGCACTGCTCCACTTGTGGAGATCCTATTTATGATCATAGGTCCATAGCCATGCTTCTCTAATTTTCTCGCATGTTGTTTCAAAGTGTAGACTAGTACTAGGTCGCCTGCCTTCAAACCTTTATCCTTAACGTGGGCATCAAAATATGCCTTCTGTCGTTTCTTAGCTGCATATATCCCTGCAGCTGCCCTTAGTCTTGTTTCTCCTAATCGTTCAAGGTCAAAAATTCTAGAGGAGAGTTCATGACCCGTCCATTCGTGCTCTTGTGCTACCTTCAATGTAGGTATCAAGAAGTCCAATGGTAGCACTACATTTTGACCAAATACCATCTGAAAGGGGATGGCTTGGAGTACCGTTTTGTAGGCGACTCGGTATGCCCAAACAGCATGGTGTAGCTGTTTGTCCCAATCAGAGCGTTTATTATTCACGAGCTTGGTCAACACATTGCACAGAATCTTGTTTGTGCTTTCGGCTTGCCCATTAGCTTGTGGGTGGTAGGGGGCAGACTTCTTATGAACTACCAAGAATTCTTGGAGCAGATTTTCAATTACTTCATTCAAGAAGTGAGTGCCTCTATCACTTACTAACTCTATAGGTAGCCCGTATCTTGTGAATACATTCTCAAACAAGAATTTAGCAGTTGTTTGAGCATCGTTCTTCGTTGTGGCTTTTACCTCTACCCACTTTGTTAGATAGTCTGTGGCAACAATGATATATTCCGCATGGGAACCCTTAGCTGGGGGATTAATAGGACCTACGAAGTCTATTCCCCACTTAGAGAATGCACGTCCACCCATCATAGGTTTCAGTGGCATCTCATCTTTACGTATAGGATACTGAGTTCTCTGGCAAACATCACACCGTTTCACATAGGTATGTGCATCCATGTGAAGGGTCGGCCACCAGAAGCCCGCAAATAGTATTGCCTTGATCACCCGATCTGGTCCAAAGTGTCCTCCTGCTACACCTTGGTGAGCAGTTTCCAAGATCTTGAGATATTCACTTTCATGGACACATAGCCTCAGGTAACCATGTTTACCACGCTTATATAGATTATCACCAATGAGTGAGTAATCCTGGGCTTCTTGTTCTAAACTCCTTTTCCTAGCCAAGGTCATATCCAGAGGGAAAGTTTTCGTCCTCAGGAAGGAAACTAGTGGTTCACTCCAGTCTGGCACTATGGACACTTGATAAAGAGTGGCATGTTCCACAGGTGGTTTAGTGCAACAGATTGGGCATTCCTTGCACAACTTTTGGACATCAGCTTCCATAGTCGGCCAATGCACTCCGAGTCTCCGTAGTGTTTGTAGGGTTCGTTGCCTTGAATAGTGTTGCTCTAATGCACCTACATGTGCTAATTGCAACCATTTAGCGTACTCGTCTTCTTCCACACAACATGCCAAGATTCCTTGATCTGTGTGCTTGTACATGCTTCCTGCCATGATGTGGTACTTTTGGGCTTTCACAACCTCTCTATTTTGTGTGTTTACTACTGGATGGTTAGGCCCGTATGTCAATACTGGCACTAGTGGTTTAGCCCACTGTGGTACCACTTCCAAATTAAACAAGTAAGCATCAGGAAGGTCATCCGACACTCCTTGTGGGGCTTCTCCAGATGTGAGTCTAGAGAGATGGTCTGCTCTCAAGTGGGTCCTACCTTTTCTTACCACAACCTTGAAGTCATATTCCATTAGTAAGAGAAACCATCTTACTAATCTACCTATATTACATGGCTTGTTCACAAGATATAGCAGTGCCTGATGGTCAGTAAAAAATTTAAACTTATTTGCAAGCAAGTAATGTCTAAACTTTTTAACCGCATATACCATGCCTAATCCTTCTCTCTCTGTAGTGGTATAATTTCGTTCAGCTGCATTCAATTGTCTACTAGCATAGGCAATTGGAAGATCCATATTACCTTCACCAGTAGGTTGCGTGAGTACACACCCAATAGCATAATTGGATGCATCCACATGAACATGAAATGGCTTGTTCCAATCTGGTGTGGTCAAGATTGGTGCTGAACATAATCTTCGTTTAAGCTCCTGGAAGGAGTTCTCACATTCATCAGTCCACTCAAAGTTAGTCAGAAGTCCGTACATGGGCTTTGCAATGACGGCATACATGTGAATGAACCGGCGGTAGTAACCACAATGCCCCATGAAAGCTTGTACTTCCTTGACATTCTTTGGCCTAGGTAGTTCTGCGATGGCTCTCACTTTCTCTTCATCACTGGATATGCCATTCTTTGACACTATGTGTCCTAGAATCTTGCCTTGCCTGACCATGAAAACGCACTTTTCTGGGTTCAAGCAGACCTGATATTCTCTACATTTGTCAAAGATTTGTCTGAGTTCAGGAATATGGGTTTGTCTAATGTTGGAATGAGCACAAAGATCATCAACATAGACTTCTAAGTTCTTCCTCAGGAACTCCTTAAATACATGGCACATTAGTCTCTGGAAGGTGGCTGGTGCATTGGTAAGCCCAAATGGCATTACACGAAAGGCAAATATACCCCACTCTGTGGCAAAAGCTGTCTTATGCTGATCTTCTGGAGCTATGGCTACTTGATTGTAGCCCGAAAATCCATCGAGGAAGCTGTACACTTCCTTGCCTGCTACTCTTTCTAAGAGATGTTCTGTGATGGGAAGCGGATAGTTATCTCGAATTGTGGCTGCATTGACCTTCTTCAAGTTAATGCATACACGCAGCTTGCCATTCTTCTTGGGCACCACCACGATGGGGGATACCCACTCAATGTGCTCAATTTCATAGATAAATCCAGCTTCAACCAGTCTATCTATCTCCTCTTTAATCTTGGTAGCGTAATTATCGTTATATGTATATGGCTTTTTCTTAGAGGGTTTGGCGTCTGAGGTCATGGGGATAGTGTGTGAACATATGTCAGGGTCCACACCCTTCAAATCCTTGTAACTCCAAGCGAATACATCTCTGTATTCTCTTAGCAAGGCTATTAACGCATGCTCTTCTTCCTCTGTTAGGTCATGGCCTATGTACGTGCATCTCTCCTCTCCTTCTTCTAGGGCCACTACTATTTTCTTGGTGGTTTCTTTGTTATCATAGGCCTCTCCTGACTGTGCCTCTCGTTTAGGCATTCTTACCATGATTCTCCTGTCGTCTATCTCATACTTCTTAAAATTTTCCGGGACCTCAAACACAGATTCTTCCTCTTCTGGTGTGACTTCTTTCTTCCTTCTTTTCTTTCCTTCTTCCTTCAGGTCACTTGTGTGGCTAGCCTTACGTCACTTGTGAGCTCTCCATACCTCTGGGGTTGAAATTCTACTTCGTAGAAGTATTCTTCATCTGATGCAAAAGGTGGGTCCATAATGATTGACTCTAGATCGGAGTCACTTGCATCCTCAAATGCATCAGGGCTAGGTTCACACTCTTCTAACACTGCCTCTCCCATAATTGGCTCTATGGAGAAGACTGAAATGTCATAGCCATCCTCATCACAGTGGGGTGTCCATTGTTCTTCATTGATGGCTACATCCATTGTTGCTAGGATTTCTGCCCAGCCGTGGGGTTCAAATTCTTCGTCAGGAAAGACTACAGGTGCATAGGCTGGGTCTTGAATTGATCTATGTGTTTCTTTTGCACCTACCTCTCTGGTTTTCTCTCTCTTTTCTTCTTCTACTGCTACTTTGCACATCCATAAGTGGGTGTCTTCATGCATCCATGAAGATCCTGACCCTATGGAATGCACCGATTCCGTATCATCTTTGGCTCTATGGATGGGGTTCCATTGGATAGGAGGGACATCTCTATGAGAGTAATCCTTGAGATTGACTTTGGTCGTAACACCTAAGTGCTGCAGGTACAAAGAATTGGTTCCCCAATCCTGTACCACTTGCAACTGTCGCATAAAGGGTCGTCCCAAGATCATTTCATAGGCATGGTTCTTACTAAAATCACATATGGCAAAGGTATGCTCGAACTCGACACCACAGGTGGTGAGAGTTATTCCTTCTAGCAAGCCTAAGGGTCTTTCTATGTGACCATCGGCCATCTGCAATTTCATCCTTGTTGGCCTGAGTGCTGGCTTGCCCCAACGCTTCCATAGGGAAGTGGTCGCAATTGCAACACCTGCACCTGAGTCCAAAATTGCCTTGGTGGTGTACTCCAGGTAGGTAATGGGAAGATAGGTGTTCCCTTCTTCACCTTCACACATATCTCCTATCTTATCCAAGGGTATCTCTGGCACCGTCCTATGTGATCCTACCTGGGAATGAGGTTTCACTATCTCGGGCACTTGATTGGCTACATGTTTCCACACTTCTGGTCTAACCTTAAGCAGCTCTTCCAAAGTGAGATTGCACTGCACTTTGGTGTTCTTCACTACCTCTGTGTTCCTAGGTATGACTGAATCTTTGTTTCTTACCATGACTGTAGGTGCTCTCATACAGGTGGACTTTGCTTCCCATGGGCCTGTGAAATGGGGTAGTTCTTGTAAAGAATTAGACTCGAAGTCTAATCTTTCTTGAGATTGGGCACTCTCCTGCTCTCCATAAATGGAAGGAAGGTCTTGTGGGAATTGATCGTGTGTTTCATCCACCAGTTCAATGGGAGGAGGAACTTCACTCTCTTTAGCCCATTTCTCTTCTTGAATCTCTCGCAAGAATTCTGGTGTGTATTGATTCATAGAAGAAGAGGTGTCTGGCTCCGTAGAGTTAGGCACATAGGCCTCAGGCACATAGGCTTTCTGGGTAGGAAGACCTGCTCTTTCACTAGCCTTGTCATGGTGTTGAGGGGCGAGTTCCTTTTGTGATTGTGCCATTAGATTCTCTATTCTTTCTAGGGAGGGGGGGTTGTCTGGTTCAGTGGACTTGGGCACATAAGCTTTCAATGGGGGATGGGTCATGTTTTTGCTTGCTTTATCTCTTTCTTGATTTTTTTCTTCCTTGGCAGATCTTGCAATTATGCCCTCTAACTTCTCTAGAAGTCCATCCAATTGTAATTGCATCTTGGCTGAGCCCGAGTAATTGAAAAGGCGACTGGCTGCAAACATAGTCTGAGCCAATGCGACCATTTTCGCGCAAAGCTTGGTTCTTTCTATCTCTAGGTCAGCTCTAGGGTAGCACTTGTCATGATCCGTGACATTTGGCCCTTCTTAGATTCTGGCCTGATATGCTTTAAGCATCATGTCTATGTCTTCAGGAGTGGGATCAGCTAATACTGATCCTTCTTGGGGTGGTGGGTGGGTTACGTGGGGTGTATTAGAGGGTGGAGGGATGGAGGGTGATGGGGATGGTAGCGGTGGGAATGTGTGAGAGTGCGGTTGAGATGTGATCTCTATGATTTTGGCCTTGGTTTCTCGTAGACTTTCCTCAAGTTCACTCATCTTCTTTGCCCATTGCCTTTTCATACGTTCACGACTATCTCTCCAAGCTCTTGTTCTCTTCTTATTTTGGCTCTCCGTATCGCTAGCGTCTGGGCTCTTTTCCTTGCTTACCCCTTGGTTTTGCTGCACTGCTTGAGCTCTAGTGACTACCTGTACGGGTGCAGTGGAAGTGACACTTCCTGTGGAATCTACCACTAACCCAATAACATTAATAGGAGTGATTTTTGGCATATTATTAGGATTCGTAGGGCAGTCTCGTAAGAGATGCTCCTTTCCACATTCTTGGCAAAAGCCCTGGATCGTCACTGACTGGGGTTGTGTAGGTGGAGGTAAGGGACAATCACGAATGAGGTGATCTCCCTGACATCTGTAGCATGGTCCTCTAGGGAATGGGGGTCTTACCTGCCTAGGTTGAGGTCTAGGATTGGGGTGTGCGTACATGACGTTTGTGTAATCTGACTCCCAACTAGGTTCATTTGGCTCTTCACTATAGTAGGACTCCCCATGTTCCGGAGACTGCATGTAGTAGGCCTGGGGACTATCGATATGTGTAGAATCAAAGCTATGGTCACTCGGGTCACTTTCAGAAAGCAATTGGGTTACCGGGACTATCGCTCTATTCAGGTTTTCTTCTGCAGCAGCATACTTTACAGAGATCACGTTGGATGGAGCTGGAGGTTGTTGGGCTAACACAGGCTGAGGCCTTTGCTGGGCTTGATATTGTGGTTGATAGGTTTGTTGAGGCCTAGCGTACTATTGTGGTGGATATTGGTTCTGATATCTTCCTTGTTGAGGGTATGTCTGAGGGTAGGTTTGCCTAACTGCTTGCTTGTTGTATGGGCAATCTTGCGCTGTGTGATTTGTGTATCTCCGTTCTATGGTGCAGTATTGGCCACTAGGATTTACTTGGGGTTGAGCCATAATGGGACATACATTTGCCATATGGTCGCCTCCACAATTATAGCATCTTTTTACAGGGGCGAACCTTGGGATTTGTTTACTAGAGACACCTAGTTTCTGAGCAACTTTCTCTGCAAGTTCCTCAATCGATGTGGATTGCGTGGAAGAGAGGCTAGAGGCACTATCTAAATCTTTGTATATCTTGGAAAGCTCTAACTCCTCCCCTAGGTTATCCTCAATGTCAATACACATGCGTACACACTCTTCTATGGTCCTAGGGTCCTTCAAGTACACATAGGATCTTAATTTGGTACTTTGCAATCCATCCAAGAATAAAGCCACTTGCTTAGCTGGTGTGGGTAGCTCAGGGACAGGGCATCTTTCAAGATATTGCCTAAATCTCCTTCCTGCAAGTCTCACGGTCTCTTGAGGGGTTTGCTTGAAGCTGTGAATCAGTGAGGAGGTATTATGTCTTATGCCACTCTTAGAGAATTCAATAATGAAAGCCTCTAGGAGTTGGTCTATGCTCCTGAACTGTCTCTCATTCAATGGTTGAAACCACGTAAGGGCTGTGTTCCTAAGGGTTAGACCAAAGGCATTATACTGCGTGAATAAATCCTCCACTTGTTCAGCTCTCAAGACTTGCCTAAACTCAGCCACATGATCGTATGGATCTCCCGTGCCATCGAAGTAGTTCTTCATGGACTTAACTAGTTGAGTTGGTCTCAAAGTCCTTGTGTGCTCTCTAGGTCGTGGTAGAGGGAACTCATCGGCATTTCTTCGATGTCCTGGGGCTCTAAGTACCTGAGGCTCTACTCTATTTGTTTCCGTCCTCGTTCTTTCTCTGCCCCCTGAGTTGGCAAAGCTTACCTCAGGTCTATCTCTATGTCTGTCTCTTTGGGCTCCATGAGCTTGGGATGTTCCAGCACCAGGGTGACCATAGGAAACATTCGATCTTGGTTGGGGGAAAATAAATTCACCCTTCCAAGTGTAAGCGTGCCTATCATTTTCTGTAACCACAAAGATCCTTTCCGAAGAACGATCTAAGTAGGTCACTCTACCTGGGCTATCTGGATCTTTAAACTCATAGATCATGATTGTCCCTATATCAATTGGCTTGTCTGATTTATACCTCCAAAAGGCTTCATCGGTTTCTCGGTTTAGCAGCAGATCTATACTCTTATTGTCCTGTGGGATCCACTCGGGAGTGATGAGCCTTGTTAGCACTGACTTTCCACAAGGGGTCCTAGGTTCTACACCCATGTTTCCTTGCTCCAAGTCACCTAAATCCGCTTCTGAGATCACATTTCCGAATTCGTTTGTCCTATCTGGGTGACTGGTGACTACGTATATAGTTCCTTCTTTGTCCAAGTATGCTCCGTTTTCAAACTTGACAGCTGGGCGCTCTAGTCCAATGGATTGGTTAGGATTCTTAATCTGTACCACAGATCTTCCTAGGCCGTCCTCATAGATGCTGGCACCTAATCGGTTGGTCCTAAGGTATTCCAACTGCATTTTGTAAGGGCCTTCTACCCTGTGCAAGTATGGAACTCCTGAACTTCCTGTAGGTCTCTCCATACCTTGAGACATCTCGGATTCACTAGTCTCAGAACTTGGGTAGTATGAGTGGTGCCTCAACTGCTGGGCCCACGACCTAGCAGTGTGGTTGACACTAGCCTCTGAAGACCTAAGGCTTTGTCTATCTCTCCCTAGATGTTGCCCTGATCTAAGGTTCATAAGCCTAATTGAATAGCCCAATTTTGCCCAAGTACAACCTCGTTGCAGAGTCCTTTTGTATCAGTTACTTGATTCTTTTTAGTTGATTCCCGTGTTAAAATTCTTGTCTGATATCACGTCGTAAGGTATATTTGAGTGTAGTTCCGCACTTAAAGTTGATCGTTCCACGTTAAGTTCTTTTCCTTTAAAGTTCTCGACAGTACAAAGATTATGTTCTTAGCTTGAACTTGAAAGTTTAGGTATGCTTCAACTTGATAATTGCCTATCGTCACCCTGACTTACTCCTATCACTAGTCGTTCTTAGCCTAAGCTAGGAATTGGCAAAGGGAGTTGAGAATTTCCAACCTTTTGTTTCCTTCTTGGTTGCCCTTGAGTGCCCAGGAAGCGTGTTCCCAATCTTGCACTTACTCTTGCTTAGAATGCCCTTCGATGCTCTCAATAGATCTGTAAGAGTTCCAATGTTAGCTCAAGACCAATTTGCACTGTGATTTTTTGGAAAACAATTCTAGAGATCCCTAAATTTTGTTCCCCCTGGGTATGGTCAACTTTAAAATACCCTATCTTAATAATCTGATGTTTTGGTTGTGCTCCCCACGAGCTTTCCAACAAAACAAGAATCACAGCAAACGGATTTCGTATGAGAGAGTTATGTCAGTTCAAGGTTCTCGTGCTAAAACAGGGTTCAAACAGGCTAATAGATCACATAATTTTTCTCAAAAGCACATGTGTAGGGACCTCACAACTCACTAATTGCTAGACCAATATGCCCAAAAACTATCCCCAAAGCTTAGAATAAAAAACCCTAATTTTTTGGCCGAAAAGCCTGTCAATCGCGATCGACAGGTCTGTCAATCGCGATTGACAGAGGTGTCCATCGGGGCCTGTCGGTTGCGATCGACACGTCAGTCGCGATTGACAGTGTCAATCGCGATCGACAGAGTTGGTCGTGAGTCCTGTCAATCGCGATCAACGGTGTCAATCGCGATCGACACTTTTTCCGGGTTTTTCGCCGTGAATTCAGTCGATCGGGGCTGTGTCCATCGCGATGGACACGTGGCTACGCAAAAAAGTCAATCAATCGTTGAAATTCAGTCGGTCGTGATCCACGGTGTCAATCGCGACTGACAGAGGTGTCAGTCGTGGTTGTCGATCGCGATCGACGGTGTCAATCGCGATTGACAGGGTCCTACGTGGCAGTCAATCGGTCGTGGGGTCTGTCGATCGCGATCGACAGGTCTGTCGGTCGCGATTGACAGGGTCTGTCGGTCGCGATTGACAGGGTCTGTCGGTCGCGATTGACAGAGAACCACGGATTTTTTCTACTATTTTTAGTGTTTTAGGATGTGCTCTTTGTGCTTGTCACAGTGGTGTGCTTTATTTTACCAAAGGGGCGAGTTTTCTGTCGATCGCGATCGACAGAGGCTGGCGACTGCGAGACAGATTCTGAGTATTCCGTACCTGCGCAACGTGCTGGGGATGATGATTCAGCAAGAACCTGCAAAATGCTCAAGAAACATGCAAAAACAGTGCAAGCAATATCGCTCTCTCGCTCTCTCTCACAAGTAGAATGAAGGAAATGAGGTGGAGATGGTGATATGATCAAAACTGAAAATTTTCGTGATGATGGAGATGGAGGTGGGAGATGGTGATGATGATGATGGTGATGAAGATGGTGAAGAAAAAACAAGAAAATAGATGAAAGTGAAGAAAATACCTACAACTCCAACGCGTCAACTCTACGTCTTACCATCACACACTCGTCCTCAAAGCTCGATCCCCGGCAACAGTGCCAAAATTTGGTGTAGCTCAGTGATGAGTAGCACCTCCTTTAATGTCAATCCGGGAAGACGTGAGGATGGTATGAAGACCACGAGCAAGTGGAGGCACAAGTGCGTGAGTGAGAAGCACACAAGCATGCACACACATACACACACACGCGCACACACGGCAAGACAAAGAGTGAGAAGCAATGGAGTTCTTAGATTACTTTCAAAAAGCTCTCACAAGTTCATTTCAATTACAAGCTCTCCCCAAAAATGAGCTCTCTAGCTCCTTTTATAGTTTTTGACTAGCTTTGGCCCTGTCCAGACCTAGTGTCCGGCCTAGTTAAAAATTAGGTTCCAGGGCTTATTTGAGGGCTCAAATGAGATCTAAAAAATACGAAAATTGGTAAGAAACTACTTCTAAGGCTCTTCAAGCTCGAGGACTCCTCGGCTTGCACAAAATGGAGCCACAAAAAGGTGAACATGGTATTTACAGGGGTTGTTAGTGATGAGAATCACTTTTAATTGGTGTAAGGGTTTTGAAAAATTAAAGGGTTGCCTTAGTGCTAGATCTGCGTGAATGCTCATACTTGCTTCTTCATGAAGAAAATTATTGGCCTACTTGCCAGATCGCCGTTGACTCCCTTGTTTGCTTGTGCCTTCTCTCCCCTCTGACTCTCTTCTCTGACTGCCATGCCTTGTCAGTCCTTCAGTTCCTTGTCTGCTGCTAACACTCCCATAACACATGTAATGGTGGTGAAAGTTGGAGTGGTTGTGTCGTGGGGAGAGGTGAATTGTGCAGTGAGAGGTGAGGAGTGTCATTTGGCAGTGCCTCGTGGTGGTCTCCCATCCATGTAGTGTCTCCTAGTCCCGTGACATCTATGTGAATTTGCTTTTCGAAGCGAGGGGGACGAGTAGGCACTCATTGCTCAAAGCAATGGATGTAAGTGAGAGCCAAATGAATGGATTCATCCAGGCCAAGCGCATCCCCATGAAGGTTCAGGGACTCAATAAATTGGTCATCTACCCCCTCTTTGCTCAAGATTTGACTTATCAGCATCTTCCCTATTTCCAGTGACAATTTGTGATGCTCCTATACTCTTTTCATAGTCTCATACAATCTTTTTATCTGTGCAGTATAAGCTGGGGCACTCACTAGTTCTGAAGTTTCTTCGTGCTCTTGGTCGTGTTCCTCGTCTGCTTCCTCTTCAGTCTCTTCTTCATCTTCATCTGCTTCCACTACTTTAGGTTGGGTAGGGGCCAAAGTCCTTGTGGTTGATTATGGTCCTTGGGTCTGAGATTCCTCCATGCCAAAGTTAGCCTCATTAATCATCCTGGCTATTTCTTCATCTGTTAAATCATCCAGAGTGTAGCCCTGTGGGAACTCCTAGTTAGAGAGGATCGGAGGGAAAACAAGACTTGGCCCTTCTGCACTTAGCTTGGGTAAAAGAATAGTAAATGGACAGAAACGTGTTGTTTGTGGTGGCATCACCTCTTGTGTGAGGGTGGCACCCCTTGTCGGTGCACATGGTAGTTGGACTACTCCTCTCATTTTCTTAGATGGTGGCCCCGTTGTTGGTGGCCATCTTTGGAACTCTTGGGATCTGGACCACACCAATGCTCTTTGAATGGGCACATGATAAGCTAGGCACCTATAAATGATCCTTGTAAGAGCATGTTGACCTAAGTACCAACTTAGGGACTTGCGGAGAAAGAGACTATACCTCAATCCCCTCACAAGTGCATATAGTGGAGATACACGCTTTTAATTATCAATCCAAAGAGTATACAAACCTAGCCGAGTGTATGAGGACGTGCAATCATGTAATGATCAATGCAAATGAACTACTCAAAGAGTACAATCAAGGTAAATACTTATCCAAACAAGCTTCAACTGTCGGTCCAGGCGAAACGATACTTGGTGCAGCAGCCGTCAGTATTTTGGACTTTTCTCCCAGCTCCGAACTCCAAATATAGCAAATAGCATATGCGTTTTGAAGCTCTCGAGAAGACGCATCCAATGGCAGTGGTTTCACTCAATTCTGACGCTCCTACTTCAAGTTATGGTCAAAATACTGAGTCGCGGGAATACTTTTCTACACTTCAGCACTTCCTACACGTCGCACACACCTTACCTACAGCAAACAATAGCTCTCATGGATAGGCAACACTCACAAGCACTCTTTCCAAGCAATACACATGCATACAAGCTCACGAAGAAGAATATATGGAGTGAAGAAGACACAAATTCGAATTTCTATGCTCTCTATTCTCACAATGGCAAAAAGTTCTTTACAAAGAGTCACATTTGACTTATATACTTGTGCCCTAAAAATGGTCCTTTCACACAAGAGACCGGCACTTTATTCACTAAAAGACTAATTTCTCTACTAATTTACATGGATAAGCTTCTAATCTTCTATGGGGATGCATCTAGAGGACTCCTCTAGTGCCTTTACAACGGAAAATATATTACAAGAATGATTATGATACAAAAATATGATGTCCAAATCGGAAAAATTTTGGGGCCCGTCTTTTTCTCTGCTTTGTGCTTTCTTTAGCTCTGCAACACTCTCCCCCTCTTCGCCTCTGTCGTCCCTTGACAGGCTTTGCTTTTTGTCCTCAGTTTGTTCTCTGCAAGCCACCTTTGCTCGTTGTTACCTGTTTATAAAACAGGTGTTCACTTTTGACGGCCTCTTCTCAATTCTTGTTTTACATTCTCTGGGCCTGATGCATTTGACTTGTTTGCCTGCAACCCTTGGAGTTTGACTGACTGCCTGATATTTCGCAGTCTAATTCACCTATAGGTTCTTAATTCTGGGTTGCCACGCACGCCACCAGTGGAAGGTTGAAGATGTGGTGCTTCAGTCTTCGATCTGGACCTTCTAACAGATCAAGAGGTTGAAGCACCCATGTGGGTTACGTCCTTTCCTTGGTGTGTGTGCCCCTGCGGGGCTCTGTGCAGAGATGGGTGTTGCGCCCTTGCGGGGCTTCCTGCAGAGATATGTCTTCGAATATTTCTTTTTAGTGAAGTTGCTTCCTTCGTTGTCTTCTTCTTTTCTTCTTCTTACTTGACTCTCCCTCAACACTGCCCCCCTCTTGGACTCTGTCGTCCCCGACAGGCTTTGATAAGCGACGGGCATATGTTTGATAAACTCTTTGCTCTGTATCATTCAGCAGATTTGCTTCACGTATCATGACTTGTTTCCATTGTTCTGCCTTCACACCGTCATTGGGAGGCTGTCTGTGATCTGCGAAGAAGCTAAGTTCATATGCCACTAATCTGGCATTTATATTTGACGACATCTTCAAAAAGATTTCGGAATCAATTTCAAAAAATCCTGTAAAGAAGGCATCTTCAAAAGTCTGCATATATACACTTGGCAAGAACATAATTCTAGAATAATATGCCATTATTATTTGGCGGCTAGGCATGACTGAGAGATCAAAAATGAGGATCTCCGTTCCTTGATTAATACCGATGAAGTTCAAAAAGGTGTAAGCCGCATGCTTGAACACCTTCAAAACGGTGAGGATCATGCTAAGTATCTTGTTTGTCATTTTTACCGCTAAGTCAGGTACCTTCGCATAATTCTGTAGCCAAAATTCTATGGTTTTTACCATATACTCCTCCGTTGGCAAGTAGTTATGTGGCGGGCTCGGAAGCATGGGATAATTGAGCCATTGCTTATTGATAGTGCTGCTTTTTTGTAAATTCAAAAATTCCTTGGTATCCCTTCTGCGTGGTAGTGGGCAAAATGAAGGGTTTACCTGTAATGCATAAGGCGCTGCTTGCCAATGCACTCGTAGTGTGGGATGTTTCTCCAAAAATTTTCGCCGCCACACAGGTTGCGCAGCTTCAAACTCTGCTTGAGTGTATTCGAATGTGTTATGTTTAAAATTTAGCTGCTCATCTGGACTCTTTCTTGTAATCTTTATTATATAGCGTCTGGTCTTTTCTTTCAAGAGTCCATATGGAATATTGAATGGCTTCATGATTTTGTCCAGGTCTTTTCCTTTGATCTTGGCCTCTTTCATGACTTTTACCACTTCATTTTCAAAATTTTCTGTCAATCGGGACACCCCTAATGCCCGTTCCCTCTGACTTATTTCTCTACCTCGTCAGTAGGATTTTCCTTAGCCGGCACTACTGGTGTCCCGATCGGCTCTTGTTCTTTTATCTGAGTCTGTAAGTGTGCTATGCATTCCTCTTTATCTTTTACCTCTTGCATGGCTACTCTGAGCTTTTCTTGAGTGGCTAGCAATTCTTTACCAACATCGGCTACATTATCCATATTCTCACTGTAGCTCTGTATCAATTTGGCGTTCACCTTTTGTAATTGATGCCTCAATTCATCTGTTTCGTTGTCGTAACGGCTCTTCCATTCCTCTGTCTTTGCTTGTTCTTGCTTGAGCAGCTCTTCATATTTTGAGATTTGATCTCTCAATTCTTTTTCTTTGGTTTCTGTGGCTGCCTGTTGCTCAATTGGTTGGTCATATAATAAAGACTTCATCAATTCTTTATTTCTGTTGCGGAGGCTGTCGTTCTCTTCCATATACAACTTGAGTTGTTGTTCTAAGAGCATGCTTCTCATCTTCATTTTCTCTTTCTCAGCCTCGCTTGCATCGTGTAATCTTTGCAACTCTGTTAGTTGTGTATGCAGCTGTTGATTTTGAGCGATGGATGCTTCATGTTGTAGTTTGATTTCCAGCACCTCAGTACTTTTGATTGCTAATTCTTTTTGCGCGGCAATCAATTGTGCCGATAGCTGCTCACTCATGATTTGAAACTGATTCTTTTCTCTTCGTGCTTGATCATAGTCGGCATCTATATCCATCATCTGTTGTTGAGTATCCATGGCCGTTTGAATCATCTGCTTGACTAATGGTTTCAGTTGAGTGACGTCCACATTAAGCCATGTTTTTGGTATGCTTGGTGCTTCTCCGGTATTGGTGTCTTTTCCTCGTGCAATATGTAATGTAGTGTCATGGGGCTGCCTAATCTGAAGCTGGATCCCTGGCTCAGCCCCCATGTCTTCTTTGTTTCCTTGAGGTGTGTCATCAGGCACCTCGATCACTGGTTGTCCTTGGTGTTGGAACTCCTTCGTTTCCTTACTCACTGGAGTTTGTTTTTCCTCTTTAATAGGTGGTTTTACATGTGTAGCACTGGTTGTATCTTCTTTGATGCTTATTTTTGTAGTGTCATTCAATTGAATGACGTGCTCCGGTTCCATAGATCCTTCGACTCTCTTTTCCTTTTCTTCCTGATTTTGTGGTGTGACTTCTTCTTGATCAATCTCATTCCATTCATCCTCCTTTGTTTCTGTCCGTAAATCAGTATCTAAGGTATCTTTGTCAGGACTGGATTCCGTGTTGGTACTAGAATCATCAATGCCCAGCTCTTTATATCTTCCAGTCTGTTTTGGTGCTTTCTCTGGACTCCGTTGTGGCTTCTCTTGACTAGTCTGTCTATAATGATGGCCTTGAACATTTAAATTTACCTGTCCTCGCATATATTGATGTGTTTCTTCGAGAGCCGCGGACAGATCTCTCTTTGTAATTGGCATTTGAGCCGTCGTGATCTTCGGTAAGAGATGAGTTCTCTTTGATTGTGGTGTAGCTTGGGCTTCCTCCTCCCGTAATCGCTTCGTACCCCTCATGGGTTTTTGTGTGCTGGTCCCAGCTTCGTCAACCATAGCTACTGATTTCTTTTTCTTAGGGACTGTAGCTGATTTTGCATACTTGGCTAGCCCTTCTGAGGTTGGCATCTCTCTCAAACAATTCTTCATTTCTAGAGCTTCATATATCAATAAGGTTAATGCAGAACTGCCATTCAAGAACTTCTTCTAGCTCCATTTCTTTTGGGCTTCAAATAATCTTTCTTGGACATAGCTTGTCAAATTGATTTTGTTTCCTATTTGCCTCATAGCATGTGATAATAGTTGGACTACTATCTTTTGTGGAGCAGTGTATCTGTGCATGCTGGGGAAGCAAAAGTGTTGATGCACTAGACGGACAGCATCTTCTATGTCAATTCTGTTTATCTCCAAAAATGATCTCTTCTTGGGATCATGGCACTCCTCTTTTACATTTGTACTTCCTGTCTGGTTCCATCCAAAAGCTTTATTGATTAACTCATGTGTGAATTGGATGGTCTTCCAAGTCCCTACTTTATCCAATACACGTGCTTCTAGAACTGATATTTTTGTTGCAGCAGGTTGCATGGTATTCATGACTTGTGCACATCTTTGAAAGTCTGGAACATAGATCGGCAATTTGAGAAATGCTTCTATGCCCGCTTGTGTCCATACATCTTCAATATGAGGTAATCCTTGTATTATTGTCTTGAAATCTTGTGACATGATTGGAAAGTAGTGATCTGTATCCATTATCTTGATAGTTGCCATGAAGATGAGCTCTGCCACTGGTTGATCATCCTGAAACCAGTGACCTCTTGCTTTTGTTACTGATTCTAATGGAAGAAGTTGCACCTCTTCTTGCTGCGTAGATTCTGAATCAGTAGACGCCATCTGCACTCAATATAGAGTATGAATTAGTCGCCATATATTATCAGAAATTTTCCTTTGTTCATTTGTGATAAGCTCGATATTGCTCCGAGTGAAGGGTGGCGTCCCTTTCCCGTGTGTGTGAGAAAGGTAATACCTGGATTTTTCACATTTTTATGTATTTTTATATTTTCATCTGAAAAGGTAAACAGAACAGTTAGTTTATAGCCGAAGCAGTTATAATTTTTTTTTGAAGTAATTTTCTTATTATATGTACAAGTGCTCTCCTATTTCCCCGTGAGGAAAATGTGCTTGACTATCCTGAAATAGAAGAAGGATGTGCCGAATGCTTGGCCTTGTAATGTGGCCCTACTATGCATACTTTGGGTATTGACAATTCCATATGTGTGCAATTGGAAGTAGTTTGTTGATGCAAGCTGTTTGTTTTGTCTTTCAGGATCCAAATCTGCTTCCTGGTTCTGGGCCTTGTTGTATGTTGCCCACTTCCACTGCAGGTGGCTCTTGTCTTCTTGTTGTAGGTCTGCTTGATCTGATTTGTAAATCGCGGAATGGTTCGAGTTGCCATTGCAGACTCCTTCTTTTTCCAGTAACTCTTTTTTTGTGTCTGTTTTGCCTGTGGGCCATGCGTGTTCTTCTTGAGCTGAGGACGATCATTTCGGTTTAGTCTCCTCGGAACGCAAGATTTAGGAACCCATATTTGCGAACGATCTTGTTGAGCAGCTACTACTTTCTTTGGAATCCATATTGTAGCAGTTCGTTGATGGCTCCGTTGTTCCGACTGATTTGTTTTCCTATCTGATTGGTTGTTTTGATGTCGGTTGTGCTTCTGTAGTTGGAGATACTCCTCTACTTGATCTTTCTTTATCCACGCTTGGTTAGAGTATGGAATAGGGTATATTTTAATGGGTACGGATTTTGAATTACTCAGAGGACTAGTCTCTCTTATGCATGGTGCTTCGGTGAGGCGGGTTTCAGATAGATTGACACTCTCATGACTTGCTAGACTAGAAGATTGTGTGCAAGCAGAATTCAATGTGTCCTCACATATAGTACTCGATGATGGTGTCTCTATAGTGCTAGTGATCGTACATTCAGGACTATGTTCATTAGAATGAACTGTTTGCTCCATGCTCACAGATTTGATTGGTCGTTCGTCTAGTAGACTGAATACTTCACGATGTCCTATCCTAGCTGAGATATATCCTAACGCCAATTGAATGGTCACCTCGTATTCGTAAATCCAGTCTTGACCTAACACTACCTCCTCAAGTAAATCTTGATCATGACACACAAATAGCTTTTGTTCCATAGTGTTGTTGCCAAGATGCAGAAGTAAGGTAATCTCACCTATGCATTGAGTAATCGTTCCTCCTATTCCTATCAATTGGGCCATCGATGGGCGTACTGTCTCCTTGAGTTTTTGGGTCAAAGAAAGCTTGATACAACTTACAGCAGCTCCTGTGTCAATGAGAGCATTCACCAAGTGGTACTCAGTTTTTCCTGCTCCCAAATTTAAATATGGTTGGGTTTTCTGCGATCCGTGGTTTTGAGTGGCTCTAAAATTAGCCATCGGTATGAGTTCTTCTCCTAATCGATATCTCTCATCTCGCTCTCTCATCCACTCTTTCCGTTTCTTTATTCTTTCCAATGCTTCTTGTCTCGCTTCCTCTCGTATTCTTTCCTCTTCTATACGTCTATTCTTGCCTTTGATTAATCGAGACATTGTTTCTTCGGTCAATGGTTCTAGGTATTTTTTTACTCTACATCCGCTGATATAGTTTGGTAATATATCTCCATCTAGGGTTGCTAAGTTGATGGCTCCACTTGTAGATATACCATTAATGATTAAGGGGCCATATCCTCTCTTCTGCAACTTTTTAGCATGTTGTTTCAAGGTATATACCAAAACTAAATCTCCTTCCTTCAAATTTTTATCCTTAATGTGCGCATCAAAATAGGCTTTTTGTCGACGTTTAGCAGCGTAAATGCCTGCTACTGCTTGTAACCTAGTTTCGTGAAGCTTTTCTATTTGATCCAATTGAGCTAATAGTTCATGGCCTGTCCACTCATAAGTAGTTGCTACTCTCAGAGTGGGAATTAAGAAGTCAATTGGTAAAATAGCATTTTGTCCATATACTAAGTTAAAAGGAGTAGTGCCTATGGCGGTTTTATAGGCTACTCGAAATGCCCATAAAGCGTGATGTAACTGCTTATCCCAATCTGATCTACCATTGTTAACGATTTTGGTGAGAACTGTACACAAGATTTTATTAGAACTTTCGGCTTGTCCATTGGCTTGCGGGTGATAAGGAGCTGATTTCTTATGAATTACCAAGAATTCATTCAGTAAAGCTTCTATCACTTCATTCACAAAGTGCGTACCTCTATCACTCACAATTTCTATAGGAAGTCCAAATCTAGTGAAAATGTTCTCAAAGAGAAACTTGGCCGTGGTTCTTGCGTCATTTTTCTTGGTTGCTCTTGCTTCAACCCATTTGGTCAGATAGTCTGTGGCTACAATTATATATTCGACATGGGATCCTTTTGCTGGTGGGCTAATAGGTCCTATGAAGTCTATTCCCCATTTCGTGAAAGCTCTAGCACTCATCATGGGTCTAAGTGGCATCTCATCTCTTCTAATTGGATATTTTGTTCGTTGACAAGTATCACATCGTTGCACATATGTTACAGCATCTTGGTGTAGAGTTGGCCACCACATTCCAGCAAAGAGGATCATTTTCGCTGTTTTATCTGTAGAGAAGTGTCCTCCTGCAGCTCTTGTATGAGCCATCTCTAACACAGAAAGATACTCTTCTTCGTGAATGCACATTCGTAATTGGTTATCTTTCCCTCGTTTAAAGAGGTGTTTTCCTATAATGGCATAATCCTTACTTTGTTCTTCAAGTGCACGTTTCCTCGCTGAAGTAGCTCCGTCTGGGTATTCTTGAGTTTTCAAGAACTTTACCAGAGGCATGCTCCATCTTGGTGCTATTGTAGAATAGCATAAGGTTGAGTTCTCTTCTGGGATTTGTTCTTGACAGGACTGACAGGTTGACACATAGTTATGTGCATCTCTTTGCATGGTTGGCCAATATATGCCAAATCTCTTGAGAGTTTGCCACGTTCCATTTGCATTCAAATGAGTTTTCCATTGGTTTATGTGAGCTTTCTGAAGCCACATTTCTTGTTCCTCTTCTTCCACACATCTCATTAATAATCCGCTTGAGTCCTGGTGATACAAGCTTCCCGCAATGATGTGAAGATTTTTAGTCTTCCATAGATCTTGGGTTTGGTTTGGCGTGATCCCATCTTTAGGTCCATGAGTAAGTATAGGGATCAACTTTTCTGCCCATTGAGGACATACTTCCAGGTTAAAAAGGTACGTATCAGGCAGATCATCTGGTACTCCTATGGGTAGTTCTCCATGGGTCATTCTTGATAAGTGGTCTGCTCTTATGTGGGTATTTCCTTTCTTGACTACTACCTCAAAATCAAATTCCATTAGCAATAAAAACCATCGTACTAGTCTTCCAGTATTACAAGGCTTGTTGACTAAGTACAATAGGGCTTGATGATCAATGAAGAATTTGAATTTGTTTGCCAACAGGTAATGTCTGAACTTTTTGACTGCGTATACCATCCCTAGGCCCTCTCTCTCCGTGGTGGTATAATTGCGTTCTGCTTGATTTAACTGTCTACTAGCATAGGCTATAGGGTGGTCTAATTTTCCTGTGTCAGCAGGTTGAGCTAAGATGCAACCAATGGCAAACTTGGATGCATCCACGTGAATGTGAAACGGCTTATTCCAGTTAGGGACTCGAAGGATTGGTGTTGAACTCAATCGCTTCTTTAACTCATTGAAGGCTCTCTCGCATTCCTCGGTCCAATTAAATAGAGTTAATAATGCATAAAGAGGTCTAGCAATTATGGCGTACATATGTATAAATCTTCGATAGTATCCACAATGTCCCATAAATGCTTGAACTTCCTTAGCCGTCTTAGGTCTTGGTAAATCCAGAATCACTTTAATTTTGTCTTCATCAGTTGAGATTCCGTTTTTAGAGACAATATGTCCTAATATTTTCCCTTGTCTAACCATGAAGACACATTTTTCAGGGTTAAGGCATACTCGATATTGTCGACATTTAGCAAAGATCTTTTCTAGCTCAGGGATGTGCTCCGATCGTATAGCTGAATAAGTACAAAGATCATCCACATATACCTCCATACTTTTTCTCAGAAATTCCTTGAACACATGACACATCAATCTTTGGAAGGTAGCTGGGGCATTAGTCAGACCAAAAGGCATGACTCTAAAGGCGTATACTCCCCATTCAGTTGCGAAAGCTGTTTTATGTTGGTCCTTAGGAGCAATGGCTACCTGATTATACCCTGAAAAGCCATCCAGAAAGCTATAGACTTCCTTTCCTGCTACTCTTTCCAAGAGATGATCCGTGATTGGTAAAGGATAACTGTCCCTTATGGTCGCGGCATTTACTTTCTTTAGATTGATACACACTCTCAACTTTCCATTCTTTTTCGGTACTACCACCAAAGGTGACACCCATTCTGTGTGCTCAATCTCGTATATGAATCCAGCATCTAACAATTTGTCTATCTCTTCCTTTATCTTTGTTGAGTACACATCATTGTAAGTATATGGTCTTTGTTTAGAAGGTTTAGCTTCGGATGTCATGGGAATTCTATGCGCACATATAGAAGGGTCGACTCCTTTCAAGTCCTTATAGGTCCAAGCAAAGACATCCCGATATTCTCTTATGAGACGAATTAACTCCTGTTCTTCCTCTAATGAAACATCCTGTCCTATGAATGTACATCGTTCTTCTCCTTCTTCTAACGTTACTACTATCTTCTTGGTTTGTTCTTTATTGTCATATGCTATTCCCGGCTGTGCCTCTCTTTTAGGCATTTGAATAGCGATTTTTCTCTCCTCCACTTCATATTTTTTAAAGTGAGCTGGTACCTCAAATTGGTCTTGGAGTTTATTTTCTTCATCTTCTGTTTCTCTTTCAAGTTCTAATTCCTCCTTCTGTGTGAGTTCCTGTTGTTTTTCCTTGGCTGTAATGTTTATGTTGGTGGTACTATTCCCTAGATCCATTGGTTCGGGCTCCATTTCAATGCTCTCGTAGTCCTCCTTCCAGTCTTTCTCGATCACTTCACCTTCTTCAGCTTTCTGAAGGACTACCACATACAGGCTCACATCATAACCCTCTTCATCGATGCATTCGTTCATGGTCACTACTTCTTCGTTTACACAGACATCGAGGGCCGCTAAAATTTCCATCCAACCATGTGGTTCAAATTCTTCATCCGGAAATACTTGTGGCATGTAAGCTGGATCTTGTACAGACCTCGTTATTCCTTGTTTCTGCTGCCATCCTTTTCTTCTCTCCTCTTCCTTCTTTGCAGTTTGGCATATCCATAAATGAGTGTCCTCGTTCATCCAAGATTGATCACTAGAACCTACGCTATGAATTGATTGATCGTCTTCCTCCTTATGAATTTGATTCCATTGTAGAGGTGGAACATCCTGATAAGTGTATGTATGTAGGTTAATTCTAGTGGTGGTTCCTTCATGTTGTAGGTATACCGCGTCTTTTCCCCAATCCTGTACAACCTTTAACTGTCTCATGAAAGGCCTTCCCAGAATCATTTCATAATTGCTTGGCCTTTCGAAGTGACATATTGCCAAAGTGTGTTCGAATTCCACTCCACACGTAGTGAAAACTACTCGCTCCAACAATCCTAAGGGTCTCTCCGTATGTCCATCTGCCATTTGTATTTTCATGCGTGTCGGTCTTAATGCTGGTTTTCCCCATTTCTCCCAAATTTCTTTGGTAGCAATACCAACACCAGCTCTCGAATCTAAAATGGCTTTAGTAGTGTATCCCATATAAGTGATCGGAAGGCAGGTATTTCCTTCATCTCCCTCACTAAAGTCTCCTACCTTGTCCACTGGAATTCTCACCGTGTTTACTTCGTCTGCTATCTCTTTCTTTTCCTCCTTGACTTCCCATTGATCGATTAATTTTTCCTTCAAATGTGGTTTTATCTTTAACAGTTCTTCGAATGTTAGGGTACAAGGGATTTTCACCTCTCTAAGGCGTTGTATGATCTCAGATGTTTGGACTGATGGGTTCGTTTCTTGTTTCCTCATTGAGGGAATGCGATAAAGTTCTGAATTGTGTTCGTACTCCCCTGTGTAATTGGGTAGTTCATTTACATCTTCTTCTCCTTGGTTACTTGCATCCATCAGTAAAATTTCTTCTGAATCTAGTTCAGGTATTGAACCCTCTATTTCATCTCTTGCTTCTAGTTCTTCAAAGGGTGGTTCAATTCCTTCCACTTTCTTCCATTTGTCCTCTTGAACTCGTTCCCATAGATCTTTAGTCCATTCTCCTTCTACCTCGGGAACTATGGATCCTTCCTTTCTCTCATTACCCCATTCGTCATTCTGTGTTCTACTTACTTCTGGCTTTTCATGAGTGTTTACACACTCTTGGAACTCTCCTTCAGAAATTCGGGTATTGGGTAAAGGCGATGCAGGTTTTTCTAAAGTCTGTTGTGCAACTTCTATTAATTTCTTGCAGATCTCTAGTCTTTCTTTTTCTAAGTCGCCTCTTGGATATTCTCTCTCGTGTTGTTCTATGGTAGGTCCTGCTCTTATTCGTGCCTTATATGCCTGAATCCACATGGCTAATTCTTCAGGCATAGGATCTGCTAATACTGATCCAACCTCTTCTTTCTGATACTTTTCATTTTTAATTTCCTCTTCCCTCTTTGGTTCCTCCTTTGGTTTTTGTTTGTTTTCCTCCTTTTCCTTCTTTTGTAATAACTTCTTTTCTTTTATCCTATCTCTTCGGTGCTTCCATCTTTGGGACCTTTTACTTGCAATACTTTTCTCCGGCTCTTCTGAGTCTTCAACTCTTTGAGGGGTGGGTGTGTTCACTTCCTTGTCACTTTGGTTGTTCTCCTCCGTTTTATCAGGGGTCTCTCTGGCTTTGGCTCTCGTTATTGCTTTCAATGGTACTGTGTACTCTTTATCACTCCCTGATGATTCAATTACTTCAATCACATTGATTTGCACGTTAGATGTAACCTTGTTAGGATTCTTGGGGCAGTCTCTGAAAAGGTGTTCCTTACCACAATCACTACAGTAGCCTTCCCAGACTCTTTGTGGTGGTGGTGGATTTGGCAATGTGCATTCTCTGATGTAGTGATCACCTCCACATCTGTAACATGGTCCTCTGGGTACAGGCGGTCTGTTCATGGGTCGGGGTGGTATAGTTGCTCTAGGAGCTGTGTACATTAATGACACATAGTCCTGCTCATATCCGTATGAACTATCTGGTACTTCCATGCCATAGGCATATGGTTCATATAGCTGTCCATATTCCATCATTGAGCTTTCATGATTAGGATATGTTCCTTGACTAGGGTCATAAAACAAGTCATATGGTTCATTACTAGTCAAAGGTGTGGCTGGGACTAGTGCTCTCTCTAGGTTTTCTTCAGGTTGAGCAACTTTGACTGGGACAACGTTCTGAGGATGGGGCGGTTGTTGTCCTAGTACTGGCTGTGGTTGGGTGTATCCCTGATATGCATATGGTTGTGGCACTGATGCTTGCGGCTGATAAGTAGGATATCTAACGGCTTCACCTCCCTGATCTCTCTGAGGGTATCCATAAGGTCTCATGTATTGCTGTGCAGGTCTCGCTTGCCTATTGTAGGGACAATTTTCTGTGCTGTGATTTGTGTATTTTTGTTCTATACTGCAAAATTGTAGAGGTCCTGGGACAGTGGGTCTATTATAAGCATAAGCCGGTGGTGGGACTACACCCCTAGTACACAAATGAGAAGGATGATCACCTCCGCAGTGCATACACCTTCTGAGCATGGGAACTCTCATTGGATTATTGGGGTAGTTCCTCTGTCCTTGAACGTTCAACTTTTTAGCCAACAAATCGGCTATTTCCTCTACATTATTTTTAGGAATTGATGTGTTACTGGCCGAATCTTCACTTTTCGAGCTTCCTTGAGGTATTTTCAGGTCCTCTGCTAGGTTATCTTCTAAATCTATGCATTCCTTCATGCATTCTTGCAAAGTCTGAACTCTTTTTACATACACCAACGATCTTAAGGATCCGTTCAATAATCCCTCCAAAAACAATGACACCATTTTATTTTGTGTCGGCCTCTCTTCTACTGGGCATCTGTCTACGTATTGCTTGAATCTTCTGGCAGCCAATCTCACTGACTCGGTAGGGGCTTGTTTGAAGCTATGGATTAATGATGAAGAATTGTTTTTGATTCCTGATTTAGTAAATTCTTCAATCATTTCTTGGTATACCTGCTCCATGTTCTGAAAAGTATTAGGGTCCAATGGCTGAAACCATGCCAATGCTGTGTCTGACAGTGTAAGACCAAAGGACTCATATTGAATCAAAAAGTCTTCTACCTGTTCGGCTCTGATTACTTGTTTAAATTCTGCTATATGATTGTAAGGTTCACTAGAGCCATCATAGTGATTTCTCATGCATTTAGCAACTTGGATTGGCCTTAACCTTCTTGCTGCCTCGGGTGGTCTAGGCATCACTCGGAAAATTGGTCTTCCTATGGGTATGCCTGGTCCTCTTACTATCGGAGGTCTGACTGGAGCATGAATTCCATGTCTGGGGTCAATAGTTGGTTGAGGTCGGTAGTTAGGGTTATTTGCAGGCATAGCAAACTGCACATGTGGTCTAACTGGTATTTGTGTTTGTTGTGTTTGTTGTGTTTGGCCCGACTGCTGGTATGAATCATTATGGGATGTTCCAAGTGGATGTCTTGAAGTAGTGGCTTGGTCCCTAGGGGGAAACACTGGGATATTCTGATACTTCAACTCAGCTCTTTCTGCTTCTGTTAAGGGCCAATATCTTCTCTGATTCTTGTCCAGATATGTGATGATGGTGGAGAAATCAGGATCTTGCAACTCGTAGATGGTGACTGGGTTAGGAGCAGCTTCCCAAATAGAAGAATGTGCTCTAAGGAGATGCTCCATCCCATTGATCAAATATACATCCATTAAGGTGTCATCTTGGGGAATCAGATCTCCTCTCCATATTCTTGCAACTGGAGACCTTCCTCTAGGTGTAGTTACTTGCTCCTCATTCCCTCCTCCATTCAAGTTTGAAGCATTATTTTCTTCACCAATTTCATTAATGTTCTCTGGGTGTTCTGTGACAACATATTGAATGTCTCTTTTGTCCATGTAGAATCCTCCTACGTACTTGACTGCTGGTCTAGGCACTATGTAAGCTTCTGAAGCTTTCCTTAACCTGGCCACTGATCTGTTTAGACCATCCACATAAATAGGGATCTCATTTTGGTTGGTGTTCACATACTCCAAAGAGGTCCTGTACTCTCCCTCAATGATTGACATCATGCCAATCATGGGCACTGTGTTCTGCATGTCCTCTGAAGCCATGGGAATTTCTTCCTCTGACTCACTGGAGGTCTCTGAGTAATGTGAACGGTTACTTGGCTCTGCCACACTACCTACAGAAGAGATTACACTTCTTCGGCTTCCTAGGGTTCTTCCGGATCTCAGGTTCATCCACTTCACAGCTAAGGTCAGTCCTTTCTAACCTCCTAGCCTCTGGGATTCTTCACCAAAGGTCAGGGTTTCTAGAAGACTTTGGCAAGGAAAGGACTGAAAAAGGATTCCTTCCCAGTCACGATACTTCACTCCCAAATCTCACGATACACGATCTCTGACTAAAAACGATATCTCGGCTAAAACGATCTCTGACCTGAAACGATACACAATACTGATCAGATATCGCGATCTCTGAGGACCAGACGATACACGATATCCCACAAAACGATACCTCAGAAACGATCTCTCACAGACGATCGCTGATAAAACGATACACGATACTTGTTAGGTATCGCGATCGCCAAACCAAACGATCTCTGGGCCAAACGATACTCGATACTTGAGATCCGCGATACACGATCTCTGAACTGAAACGATCGACGATACACGACACTTGGTAAGTATCGCGATCTCCGAGAAGCGATACACGATACTTGGACTAGCAAACGATACACGATACTTCGGCTCAAACGATACTTGATCTCTCGCAAACGATCGCTAGGAAAACGATACACGATACTGGCTAGGTATCGCGATCATCGACCAAACGATACTTCTCAAGTATCGCGACCGACACGAAACGATACACGATCAACGATACACGAAAGACGATCGCTGGCGAAACGATCTCTGACCAAGTATCGCGATCGGTATGAAACGATACACGATCGATGGGAAATATCGCGATACTCGACCACAGGAGCAAAACGATACTTGATAAGTATCGCGATACTCAACCGCGGGAGCAAAACGATACTTGACCCTTAGACAAATTTGAAAGATGTTTTTGAAGTTTTGTTTTGATATCCTTGACCTCCTATCTCCTCTCTCCTCTCCTCACTCTCTGTATCAAACAAACCACACTTTTTACCCCCTGAACACCTCAGACGATACCTGACGCAGATCGTTTGTTTCTAGCAACTGGATTCAAATGATAAATGTGAGCAACTATGAATGTGCTTACCTCAAGCTCTTTCTCTCAACACTTTAATCACACCTCAATCGCTCTGCGCAGCTCACACGACCCGGTCCACAGCTCACGATACTCGACGGGGATTCTGCACGATACTTGCCCAAAAGCACAAGTAACTTGCAAAATGATTTTTTTTTGGCTTTTATAGTTGGGATTTTCTTGCTTACAAAAAGGAAATTTTTCTGAACAAGACTAAACTCTACCCTAATGACTTGGTCTACTCTCTAACTACTCCTACTCTCCTCTTACTACGCACTTTCCTAAACTATCAACTCACTACACACACTCCAAGAATGAGAAGTAGCAAGTGCGGCTGAAAATGACTTACCAAAGAAGAGAAAATTTCCACTCCTTCACGTACTTCAATACAAAAAGCTACTTACCATCACACGAATACCTCGGTTTGATTCGTCACTCCCCGGCAACTGCGCCAAAAAGTGTGTTGACCTAAGTACCAACTTAGGGACTTGCGGAGAAAGAGACTATCCCTCAATCCCCTCACAAGTGCATATAGTGGAGATACACGCTTTTAATTATCAATCCAAAGAGTATACAAACCTAGCCGAGTGTATGAGGACGTGCAATCATGTAATGATCAATGCAAATGAACTACTCAAAGAGTACAATCAAGGTAAATACTTATCCAAACAAGCTTCAACTGTCGGTCCAGGCGAAACGATACTTGGTGCAGCAGCCGTCAGTATTTTGGACTTTTCTCCCAGCTCCGAACTCCAAATATAGCAAATAGCATATGCGTTTCGAAGCTCTCGAGAAGACGCATCCAATGGAAGTGGTTTCACTCAATTCTAACGCTCCTACTTCAAGTTATGGTCAAAATACTGAGTCACGGGAATACTTTCCTACACTTCAGCACTTCCTACACGTCGCACACACCTTACCTACAGCAAACAATAGCTCTCATGGATAGGCAACACTCACAAGCACTCTTTCCAAGCAATACACATGCATACAAGCTCACGAAGAAGAAGATATGGAGTGAAGAAGACACAAATTCGAATTTCTGTGCTCTCTATTCTCACAATGGCAAAAAGTTCTTTACAAAGAGTCACATTTGACTTATATACTTGTGCCCTAAAAATGGTCCTTTCACACAAGAGACCGGCACTTTATTCACTAAAAGACTAATTTCTCTACTAATTTACATGGATAAGCTTCTAATCTTCTATGGGGATGCATCTAGAGGACTCCTCTAGTGCCTTTACAACGGAAAATATATTACAAGAATGATTATGATACAAAAATATGATGTCCAAATCGGAAAAATTTTGGGGCCCGTCTTTTTCTCTGCTTTGTGCTTTCTTTAGCTCAGCAACAGAGCACAACATCCATGAAGCACATTCTTATGTTTCTTGTTCCAACGTTGATGTGCCAAGTGAATTTGATCAATGATCCAATGGGGTAGATTGATGGTGAGATTTTCTGTCTCCACCAAGTACAAGTTGAACCAGATTCTTTTCGGTGGCATAGTGAAGCGCTCTTGAGTTGGGCAAGCAGTGTTGCATGATTGTGCGCAAGCGGAGGGTGATGGTCAGTGTCATAGCTACCATATCTTTTAGCTTGTTGAGATCTTTGTGCTTCATTCTCCCGAGAATCAATGTTTCTTTCTCTGTGTGGATGTGCATACCCTTCATATCTAGGGCCTCCTGTACTAAGTTGAGGGTAAGCTTGAATCTTTTTAGTTCATGACCTGGTGTTAATGAGGGGAGCACAAAGGTGCTATCTCCTCCTTAGGCTGTGCTAGCTGTGATAGTGCTGATCAGATAGGAGTAGCACAGAAAGTCAAGCTTAGGTAAGAGTGCCCTAAAGTAGCTGTACGAGCTCGCTTTGGTCCATACAAATCTCATTACTTCTGCATCCTGATACTTCTCGAATTCACAAGTAAAGAAATGGTATCTTCCCCATTTTCCATTAAATTATAGTTCAACTTCCTGGAAGTATGTGCCCTCTCCTAGTGATCCTGCGACGTCGCTGAACCAATGTGCATGTTTGCCTACTTGAGAAGTGTGTCCTTGCGGAGGGTCCTAAATGGGAAGTACATGCATTAACCTAAGTTCTTGAGGCCTCTCTGTTAGTTGTGGCTCAAGGAGGAGAGTTTCAATGTCCACTATTTGGGTGCTGGATCCCGCTTGGGAGCTGGTTCCTATTGCTTCTGCCATGTTACTGCCTGCTTGCCGATTCTGTGAGAATATAGAAACACATGTTAACATTGTAGTGGACAAGAGATGACAATTTGTCCCTGTTGCAACATTAACATGAGGCATCATGACAAGTTAATGAGTTAGTTGGTGTTCGACGATTGTGTGTGTAGTTAGTGAATGAATAGTTCTATGTGCTAAGTGGAATCGTGTAGTGTGAGGATGATGCAATAAGTAGGTGGAGTTGAATGTACAATGTGGGGGTCGAGGGCTTTGTTACAAGCTTTTTGTCGCCAAATGTAATGTGTGGTTTTACAATATGACCGTCGATGGGCTATGGGAGACTTTACATGAGCATCTATTTGGAAATGAGGCTTTTTAGGGACCCATTTACAAGTGATTCTGCTCATGCTTATGGATGAATATGTATTTGTGCGCATCGAGTAAGAGTGGGTTTTAGATATTCGAGTCAGTTAACCATGTTGCAGATGGTGTGGTTTATGTGTGGCTATTTGAGCTCACAAGCAAGCCTTAGGCACCCAAATTTGTCTTGATTGTGGGTCGGCCTTCCTCCACTTCTTGGGTACCCAGATGGGTGTTATTTTCCTGGGCAAATCGATGAAGGATTCCTTATTAGTGTCCTATCATTGTTTATGAGCCTGATGTTTAGTCGGAGGCTTTAACTTGGCTGCCAAAGGAAGCTCGCCTTTTCATACCCATACTTGTTTTGTCGATTAAGATGCCTTGCTTCATACTCTCCTTTGGCTTTGGTTGTAGATCACCTTCTTCCTCCGCATTCTGTACTCCTTTGGTTGCCATGTCTCGACCACTTTTGGAAAACAAGGGAGTTCCATCTTATTTTTGGCTTCATGTTTGAAAACATCATCCCTCTGCATCACAGATTTTTGGACAAGAACAACATCTTTATCTTCATGTGTACTCCTGGAAGGACCAGGAGTTGGTGCCTTTCCTATTTTCTTGAGTGCTTGATTTACTAACTTGATGGTAATGCAATTTTTACCTACCCAAACTTAAAGAAGTCCACTTCTTAGGTTCATGTTGACTACATGATCATATATCCAGTCTTGACCCAAGATAAGAGGCTCAGTGAGGTCCTCATCTTGACACACTAGCAGTTTAACTGTCATAGGGAGCATCTTGAATGTAGAGGGGAAGTTCCACCTTGCCCATGCAAGGGGTTTCCACGCCCCCCAATCCTATGAGGTATGCTTCTATAGGATTGACACTTAACTTCAACTCTTGACAGTAAGAAAGTTTAACAGCACTAGTGGTTGCACCTAAGTCAATCAAAGCCCATATAGTTCTTGCACTATTTCCTTGTCCTATCTCTAAGGTTACAAAAGGGCGTCTGCCAATTATTCTATTGGAACTTGCATGTGAGACTTTGCACATAGCCATGTGATATCCTAGATCTGCATAGGTATCTATCCTAGGATGATCTCTACCCTGTCTTCTCAGTTTCATTCTTCGGATGCATTCCAATGCTTCTGCTTGTGCTTCTTCTCGGATTCGTTTTTCTTATTCCTTACGTTTCTTAGCAATGTTGAGTCGATTGAGCATTTCCTTAGTGAGGGGTTCTTGATATAGTTTGAATCTGCATCCACTAATGTAATTAGGGAGAACATCACCTTCTAGTGTAGCTAATTGAACTGCTCCACTTGTTGAGATCCTATTGATAATCATTGGTCCATAGCCTCTCTTCTCTAATTTCCGTGCATGTTGCTTTAGGGTGTACACCAAAACTAAGTCTCCTGCTTTCAAGCCTTTACCCTTCACAGGGGCATCAAAGTATGCTTTTTGTCTCTTCTTAGCTGCATAAATCCCTCTAGTAGCTCTTAGTCTTGTTTCACCTAGCCACTCCAGATCAAAGATCCTCGTAGAGAGTTCATGCGCTGTCCAGTCATGCTCTTGTGCTACTTTCAATGTAGGTATCAAGAAGTTCAGTGATAGCACTACATTTTAGCTAAACACCATCTGAAAGGGTGTAGCTTGGAGCACCGTTTTATAGGCAACTCAGTATGCCCAAATGTTAGCTCAGGAAAATGGTTGATTTTTATGCACTAATGTGGGTCTATTTGGCAGGAAAATACGTTTGATTTCAGGTACTTGAAGAGTGATCAAATGTTTGAAGGGAGGTATTTGCAATTACATGACGACATCATGATCAGAATGGATTGGGAACTTGGTACTGCTGTTGGAAATGCATTGATAGACATGACATGCAGCAGCTTCTGTTTTGGATTCAGCTAAGAGCAAGCAGTTGCATACACATGTGCTTGTTGTAGATGGTAGAGAGGATGTTGTTGTGGGGGGCTCACTTATAAACATGTATCATACATGTGGGGATTCTTGTAGGAAGATCTACTCTAGCCTAAGAAGTCTTATTGGAATCTCGCATCCATTTGGCGGAGGCTTCTATTGGACTTTGCTGCAATGTACTGAGGAGCTAGAGGTTGAGGATCTTCAATCCACCCTTGATGTTAACAGCAAGCTTGCGGTTGCTCTTCTTGTCTTGAAAGAGTGTTTCAACTCGATGTGTGATCCACGGAGAAATATTGATATGATCACTCATGCAGCATACAATCGGCGGTCAGAATTCAGTCGGTTGAATTATGCTGGGTTTTATACAATAGTTTTGGAGCAGGATAATGAGATAATTTCAACTGCCTCTATAAGGGTTCATGGTGCACGGATAGCTGAGATGCCGCTCATAGGCACTAGACATAAGTATCGTAGACCAGGCATGTGTAGACGTCTTGTTGGTGCAATTGAAAAAACTGTTTTCATCTTTAAGGGTGGTGAATTTCATATTGCCTGCGATTCAAGAACTATATGAAACTTGGACCAATGCATTTGGGTTCAAACCCTTGGATTCATCTTTGACTTCGGAGATCAAATACCTCAGCCTGATGATTTTTCCACCCTTATCTGCAAGGGGCAACCCAACAAAAGGGGGGGTTTTGTTTTTTTCTTCCCCGTTGTTCTGACTGAAGAAACAGAAAAGGGGAAGAGGTTTTTTATGTCAGGACTCTCCTTCCGTTTTTTGGATTTTTGACGGCTGCTGCTGTGGGTGGCATTACTCCGAGGAGAGGGGTAGCCGCTCAAAATGTCACGGGAGGCATTGTTTTTTTGGGGGGTGTTCTGTGCAGATGTCAAGGGGAGTGGTTTGTCCATTTGTGGTGACTGCTTGGGAGTGCTGGAGTGATAAAGACTGTTAGAGAGTTCAGGTGGAGTCGCGTCGATCATCATTTTTGCTCATCAGAAGGGGGAAGAAGGAGATTCCTTAGTGCGACTTGTGTGCTGGATACACATCCCTACAGTAGAGAAGAGGAGAGCGGCAGTTGAGGAGGGTATGGGTCAAGGTCGAGGTGTTGCTCTGCTTAAGCTATGGCAGTAGCACGAAGAGGGGAGCAGACTCGCAAGATTATAGATACTTCAACAATGCACCACAGCAAAGGAGAAGAAGGCACAGGAACATCTTGCAAGGTGACACGTGGGCAGTAGTGAGGGACGTGGAAGTTCTTGGGGGGAGGCTGGAGCTGAGAAGCGGCAAAGAGAAGCAGACGTGGGCGGTGAAAAAGGAGGAGATTCTCTTTGGGCAATGCTGAAGGATAGGAAGCGGAGCTGAATGCAGAAAAGGGGCGAAATGGTCATTTGTTCGGGAAAAAGCAACCAGCGTTCATAATACCTATCGACTTCATCATTTGAAGTTGGCTTAGCGGATGTACTTATATTGCAGCAGGGACTTTTGGTTACCTTGCTCCAGAGAAGGATCGGGTATGCAGGGACTGGAGAATAGATATTGAAGAAGAAAAGAGAGTTCGTAGCCTGTGGTTTTGCCATCATCATTAGAACAGAGTAGTAGGAGATCATTCGCTGAAAAGGATGCATCCTTCCGAGCTGATAAACTCATGAGCTACTGGAGATACTAGCGCCATATGCGTTGTCCTTCACTATCAACAACCGGAACCCATATAAACATGGTCGACCGAGGAAAACGTTCTGCTCCAACTGTTGTCAGAACTAATCTGAGGATTATATGCTGCTCTGGGCAACACCCGATAGTACTAGCTACCCACGAGCACAAAGTAATCCACTATCTCTGATGCTCAAAAGAAGGCAGATTGATGCTGATCGCTATTTCAGAAATGGAATCGGTTCAGTTAGCTCTATGATCCCTGGAGAACTTGATGATAGAGTCTTGATGGAGCAACAGATCATGCTCAGTGCTTGAAGATCAGACACGAATTGAATCTGGGGAAAGGGATTGGTGGCACCGTGTACTTTATTGAGGATGGAGAGCAATTGACATGGTTTCTTTTCGACAGGAAGTTCACGAATTGTGCGAACACTCGGGTACTATCAGTGTTATGCATGCTTCCAGTATAGTGAGTTTTTTCTCTCTCTACACACTTCTGATTAACGTTTTTGCTAGAATAAACGTTCTGCTGTAATTAAGGTTTTGCTGCAATAGCTCGAAATTCGGGTTAATGTTTTGCTGTAATGATTCAAACTTAAAGTATAGAACATGGAGAAGTAGTAAGGCCATTGTATTGTGTCGACATTATTTCACCATGCACAGATACTGGTGGATTTATAGGAGTAGTATCAAAGTTCTGATGTTCCAAAAATATCTACGTACATTGCATGTTTTGCATTTCTCCTTGAAATCATGAGTTTTGCACTTTGATGATAGATTGGGTTGTTGCATGCTAAAGTAATTACCTATTACGTGTGAAAGCATCAGTGAAATATGGCAACACACGGCATAGTATTTTTTTAGCTGAACATTGTGAATGGTTTGTGGTATTGAGATTCTGAATGATTATGCGCCCTCTCCCCTTCAACATTAACCACTTCGAATTTCTCTTTTTGATAAGTACATACTCCATGGTCGACATCTAGTGTCTAACCCTCTCGCTTCTACCTAACGAAAGATTTTGGACCTTGCTGACATGAGGAAACACGAAGATTTGCATATAGTTCAACTGTTGTGAAAACCCTCTTAAAACATAATTTTTTTATGCAATAGTGTGATGTGTCTCAGACTTGAAAGCCGTAAGTCTTGGGTCAGATCAATGGGATGACCTCTATCTTACGGGATCGGATTGGCATTTCAAGTTTGCGGGTTCACCATTACCGCATATATTCACGAGTACATCAAATACATCTAGAGTCATGAGTGTTACATAGGATCTGGCTAGGGCTCGTTGATGTGAGTTACCTGACTTAATATGTGAATGATGAACTAGTGTGGACGATGCTGGAGTATATCATGGAAATTAACAGAAATCCTACAACTTCAAGTCTTGTGTCAAGGGATAAAGAGGATAAGATGGATGGTTCATATGCTCCATGGAAATCCTGAGTGATGATCCTATCTTTGTGTCTGAATCATCCACTTGATGACATAAATCATATGAGCGTGTTCGAAATCATAGCTGTTAGATGACATTCGATATGTGTGTATGTGTTTGACTCGTGAGAGCGGATGGGGGTATATATGCTTGAGGGAGTAGAAGGGTAAAGAGTGTGCATGTATGCGTGGGTACATGAAGGGGAGAGAGGGGAAGAAAGAGAGATACGGTTTGGGATCTACGATTGGATATGCATTAGGGTATTTTAATTCCTCTCTTCCACGGATACATTCGAGCATTGTTGGTGACTTAGAGTAGGCCAAGTGGGCGGAATCGAGTGATTTGGGCGAAAAAATGAAGCATGTATAATCATATTTCGCTTGGGCATTAGGACTCATCATTTGGCAATCCTAGTGGGGATCATTAAGTGGTGGTAACTACGCACATTCAGTGCTTCCGAGGCGAAAAGGATCTATTGGGAAACAAAAATCGGAGCAAATCCAATTGCATATGGGCATTTTTCCTTGGGTTTAGAGACCTATCATTTTGGTGCGTTTGCCGGGAATTTGCTTGGTACGTCTCTATAAGAGAGTGCCATAGGTTTGCCTAGCGCCACAGGTTGGCTGAGCTTGCGGACCCCAGGATCTAGTACATGAGCGAGGGGAGCTCATCGTCAGGAGCAATACAAACTCAAAGAGAGGAACGCGCTCAGAGAAGAGCCCTTGAAAGAGAAAGGAGAAGGTGGGAACCGCCAGGTGAGTGGACCTCGATTGGCTCGAAGGAATCAGTCAAAAACGTGTACTCCCGTAGGAGGGTCGCGAATCAAGTGCGAAAGTTTGAAGGAGGGATCCTGAGGCCGCGTGCATTAAATTTCTGGGATCGAAGTGATATCGACATCACACTTCTATTCGAAATGGCTCAGCGGATTTCAGTTCACTTGGGGGACTTCACCAAGTTTTCAGGTACTTGGCACGAAGATCTGGATAGTTTTATCCAGTTGTTTGAGGTTACCTGTGAGGCCAATGATGTAGTTGACCAGGATCAAAGGTTGAGAATTTTTCCGGCTATTCTCCGTGATGAGGCAGCCAATTGGTATGGGAATCTGACACCACAAGAGCGTGGAACTTATCAAATGCTCAAGGAAGCCTTCTTGGCAAAGTTTCAACGACAAGGCTTCCAAGACAGATTGGCCCAACAAATGGATTATTTGCGACAGGGAGTCAATGAGAGCATCGATAACTACATTCAGAGAATGGAAACGTTGGTAAGAAAGATGGGCGCGAATGCCCCGAACAATGAGACATTGAAACGAAGATTCATTTCGGGATTGAGAGATCCTACGGCACAGCAGCATATCAGCCTGACAAGACCTGCAACTTTAATGGATGCTAAGGAACAAGCGAGACTTTGGGAGGAAGTACAATTATGCCAACAAAGGAAGATGGAGCTCTTATACGAGCCTATGGGAGGCCCAGGGAGCATACCGATGAAAGATCCGGGCCAAGGAAGTCCCGCATTGACGACCCCAGCTTTTGTAGCCGCCACTAGCACGCCAGGCAAGGTAAAGCCTGCGCTAACTGAAGAACGAATATTGGAATTGGTCACGCAAGCCATAAAAGCTTCCACAATGACTCAGGAGACATATACAGTAAAACCAGAGGTCATATTAAACCCGAATCAAGTGTTTCGATCAAATACATGGTGTGGAAAGTGCCATGGTTACGGCCATTTGGCTTCAGAATGCCCTATAGTCTCGAGAGTATTCACAGATAGATCACCACCTAGGATGCGTTGTACTTTTTGTGGAAGAACAAATCACACGGAGGACCGATGTTACAACAAGAGAGCCTATGAAGAGAGGACCATGAAATCGGGAGATACAAGAGAGAGACCTTATACGGGATTGCCCGCTCAAAGTGTCCCACCTACATCTCGTTGGGAAAACAGACCTACTTATGGATATGGTGCTCAGGGTCAAGGAGGAGACTATCCAAGAGGAGCCGCGCGTGATCAAAGAAGAGATGGTCCAATCCAGTGCTGGAGATGTCATGGCTTTGGCCATACTCAATCTAGATGTCCAAACGAAAAGAAACCAATTGATTATACCCCACTATGTAGGTACTGTAGTGGAGAGGGCCACTTTGATGAAGATTGTCCAAAACGAAGAGCTGCCGCCGGCAAGGAAAAAGGACCAGTAGGGTCTTCGAATTATGTTGATACTCAGATGCATTCCACAACGAGAGCTCAAGAGCATATCCCTACAATCGGAGTAGTGTTCAAGACACCGAACCCTCAAGAAGGCTCTAGCTCGTCAATGCACTTTGTGGATGCTTACGAGGCCAAGAAACCACACAAAGATCCAACTGTGGCAGTAGTCACAAGGACTCAAGAGTATTCGAAGAAGAATCCAGGAGGCGAAGGTGAAGAAGGGAGTCAAGAGAAGATCGTTGAGCACGAAGAGGTAGAAAACCAAGTCGGAGGATTTGCGGAGCAGCAAGAGTTTGAGGATGGGGAAGAGATTGAGATTCTTCCACCAGTGACGAGGGAGTTTGTGCCAGGCATAGCACCATTCCCCGAAAGATTAAGGGCTCCGAAGTGTAGAAAGGAAAGACAAAGTTCGGAAGAAGTAGATATTGTAAAGTTGCTTGCTGATACGGAAGTCACGCTGGACATTGGCACATTGCTGAAATGTTCACCTGCCTATAGGAAACAATTCTACAACGAATATATTAAGAAGCCGAGGAAAGCCCGAGATAAAAAGAGACAAGATAAAGATGTCCAAGGAATCATTCAAAGTATTACGACGCAAATTGATTCGAATGCTCGAGCTGTGACGGTCGAGATTAAAGGATATGCAGTTCCCGGTGCTCAGTTAGATAGTGGAGCCGCAGTCAACCTTATGACTGAGTTCATGATGAAAGCTTTGGGCCTCAACCACATGGAAGAAACGCCGATGTCCTTGAGAATGGCAGATCAAACACAAGTGAAGCCTGCGGGTCTTTTGAAGAATGTAAGCACAGTTGTGGGCGGTTTAGAGTTTAAAGTTGATTATCTGATAGTAAGACCGAGGACCTCAGAGGCTACCTTCTCGATCTTACTTGGACGGCCATGGCTGGTGCAAGCCGAATGTGTGCATGACTGGCACACAGGTTTTATTTCAATAGGGCCAAAGTCTGATCGGATTCAGTTGCAAGTATCCCCCACCCTCGAGCAAGAAGAAGAAAACAATAATAGTCGATGAGATGGAAAAGAAAGAGAAGGAGAAAGCAAGGCACGAGATTGCACGAGCTAGGTTTTCTTTGAACACGGACACCTACAAGAATCTGCTTCAAGACGGGTTCAACTTGCAGCTCTTTAAGAATCAAGACACGAAGATGGGAGAGTATCAAAATCCATTTCTCTATAACGACGATTCCGATCAGGAGTTACTAGGATGGTTGACGCATACAGGAGAATTTGAGTGCTACATGTTGAGTATAGACGCAAGTAAAAATAAAGCTACTCAATCCCTGGAGAAGGGAACTTCAAAAGAAGAGCTGAAACTGGAGTTAGCTCCGACAATGGAAGTGCAACAGTTGAGAGAAAGGGTTAGAATGCTAGAAGAAGAGCTTCTAAGGAGAAGTCGACAATCAGACAGATAAGCGGAAAGTAAAACTAAAGTGCGGGAAGCCATTGCAAAAGCTGAACTAAAGAAATTGGGTGCGGTTGAAAAAGAACAAAACACTGATTTACTGGCCAACCATGCACGCGTGATCGGGGAACACATTCCAATCACAACCTCATCAAGGAATAAGGAGTATTCGCGAGAAGCTCAGTTGGAAAAATGGGAAGTTTTTCCAAAAAAGTTCTTGAGCGTGGGGTCAGAGCTACCAGATGGAGTACGAGATTGTATTAAGTTGACACTCAAAAATTTCAGCAAGGCCTTTGCATGGTCATACAGTGATTTGAGAGGAATTGATCCCCGAATCTGCCAACATTATATAGACTTGGAAGAAGGCACACGACCAATATGTCAACGACTTAGGCGGACAAATCCAGTCTACTCGGAATTGATCAAGTTGGAATTGACTAAATTATTGGAAGCAGGATTCATATATCCCATCGCATCCAGCAAATGGGTATCACCAATTGTAGTTGTTCCGAAGAAAAATAAGAAAATCCGTATTTGCATAGATTATCGGAAGTTGAACGAGCACACAAAGAAGGATCATTTCCCCTTGCCCTTTACTGATCAAATCTTGGACAGAGTGGCTGGCCATAAATTGTACTCATTTTTGGATGGTTTCAGTGGGTACAACCAGATCCAAATCCATGAAGAGGATCAATCAAAAACTACTTTCACCAGGGAATGGGGCACATATGCATATCGTGTGATGCCATTTGGATTATGCAATGCACCGGCCACATTCCAGAGAGCAATGATAGCTGCATATCAAGACTATTTGCAGGATTGGATGGAGATATTCCTCGATGACTTTGCGATCAGAGGCAACGATGAAAACATGATGGAGAGGATCGAAGCTATTTTAAGAAGAAGCATTGAAAAAGGCATCGCATTAAATCCTGAAGAGTGTACATTTGGAGTACGAAGAGGATTGCTTCTGGGACATGTTATTTCCGAAAACGGAATCGCGGTTGACGAGGATAAAGTAGAAAAAATTGGACAACTTCCACCTCCACAAAACTTGCGGCAACTCAGAGGATTCTTGGGCCATGCGAATTATTATCGACGATTTATATTAAATTTTGCATCCATAGCGGCACCACTGACGAATCTTTTGAGGAAAGACCAACAATACCAATGGACTGGAGAGTTTCAAGTTGCATTCGACTCGATCAAAGAGAGATTGATAAATGCACCGATTTTGGTAGCACCCGACTGGACGAGAGAATTTCATGTGCATACCGACGCTTCTCATACTGCGGTTGGAGCAGTACTATGCCAAGCCGATGAAAAGAAGTTGGACCACCCTATTTATTACGCAAGTCGCAACTTGAATAGCACTGAGAGGAACTACACGACCACAGAGAAGGAATGCCTCTCGATGATCTTTGCGGTGAACAAGTATCGGCATTACTTGATGGGAAAGCATTTCACGTTTTATGTGGATCATGAAGCCCTTAAGTATATCATTAATAAACCAGAGTTATCAGGGCGATTGATGAGGTGGATGCTACTTCTCCAAGAATTTCAGTTCACAGTAGTAACCAGGCCAGGCAAAGCGCATATATTGGCCGACCATTTATCTCGAATTGTTAATGAGGAGCCAATCTCTGGTGTGCCCGACGATGCTCCTGATGGACATCTATTCCAGGTTGATGTGAAAGTACCTTGGTATGCCGACTTGGTGAATTTCTTGTGCACTACTAAATATCCGCTAGGAGCAAGCAAGAGAGAGAAGCAAAAACTGTTAGCATTGGCGAAGCACCATAGCATCATTGGGGGGCAACTCTATCGATATTTTGTTCATGAGAGCATTTATCGGAGGTGTCTCGAGGAAGAAGAAGCAAACCTATTGTTGAGAGCATTACATGATGAACCCTGCGGTGGGCATTTTGCTGGTGAACTAACGACAAGAAAGATTTTATTGGCTGGGTATTTGTGGCCAACGCTGTTCAAAGACTCACACACATACTGTAAGAAATGCGACAAATGCCAACGAATGGGCAAACCCACATTAGCACATGCAGCTCCTCTCATGCCGGTGCTCGCTCTTAAACCCTTTGAGAAGTGGGGGAATTGATTTTGTGGGGCCTATTGATCCTCCCTCATGACGAAGATCCAATAGGTATATCTTGGTCTGTACTGACTATGTTACCAAGTGGGTGGAAGCCAAAGCTCTGAAGACTGACCGAGCTGTTGATGTAGCTAAATTTTTGTATGAACAAATTATCACTCGATTCGGATGCCCGTTGGAAATAGTAAGTGATAGAGGAACCCATTTTGTCAACGAACTGATCGAAGAATTAATGGAATTATATAAGATCAAACATAGAAAAAGCACTCCATATTACCCGAGGGCAAATGGACAAGTGGAGGTCACCAACAAGGTGCTGGAACAGATTCTGACAAAGACAGTATCTGTGCATAGGAGAGACTGGGATGAGAGACTTTTGGAAGCCTTGTGGGCATATCGAACATCCTACCGAGTGACGACTAAGAGCACTCCGTTCTCCCTAGTATACGGCGAGGAAGCCATCTTTCCCATCGAAAAAGAAGTTCCAACATTAAGAGTGGCCATCGAAGCCAGGTTGGGCGAGGAAGAGTCATTGAAGGAAAGGTACATACAACTGGTCAAACTGGAAGAAAAGAGACTCATTGCACAGCAAAGTCTGGAAGCTATTCAGAAGAGACGTAAGGAGAGGCATGATAAGAATCTCAAGACCTATGTGATTCAAGAAGGGGATTTGGTGCTAGTTTATGATAGTAAATATTATAAATTCCCGGGAAAGCTACAGACAAGATGGGCAGGACCGTTTAAGGTGGTGGAACTCAATTCCAATGGTTCCATGCAAATTCAAGATTTAGGAGAAGAATATGCTCCCGTGAAGAATATGCTCCCGTGAAGGTTAACGCACTTCGAGTTAAACCATATTTCAAGTGATATTAAGACGAGAGAAGCCAGATGAGATCCAACGGAAGGACGTAGTAGACTCCTTGTACATACATGTATAGTTATATATATATGCGCATATGTAAGCTATGATTTGTGTGTCATAAATATTCTTCCTTGCTAGCTCAAGAATTTTGGACTTCTAATATTTTTTTTGTGTTATGCAGAGACTGTTAGGAGCTAAGTAACAAAATGGCAGATCAAATAACGCAACTCTATTTGTACGAGCTAAGGATATATTTCTCGGACCAAACATTCGCCCGCATGGACATAGATGTCGACGACTTTGAGACAGAATATGATGTTGAGGAAGCGCATTGGCTGGTATGCTTTCTAAACCAGGGTTTGGGTGTTGCATTTTACATTGAGTGTTTTGAGGAATATCTGACTCGACATGTAGGATGGGCGGGAGATCAATATTACTATTTCGATCCTTCGAGGGAAATGCCTAACGAGGAAAACGATATCACGTGGGCTTGGGCAGATGTGCTAACGATAGAGAGTGATGACGGAGCTCCTGAAGTTGAGCCTGACTCGCCCTAGGGAAGTTGTCGGGATGCGAGTACGATGTGAGACTACATGAGACATCCCAGAGACTCACATTCTAGGACACCTAAGGATAGGTATACGAGGGACTAAGGCATAGCTGGCTGTAGTTACCTAGTGAAAAGTCAACTCGATGAATACATATGTAGTGTCTGTAATTGAGAGAATGGAGTGAAGAGGTGGTTGATCTGTCAAAGGCTAGTGTGTATATGTTTGCATGCATATGTGGGAAAGTGGGAAAGTCCCTTTCTTCCTCTCCCTAATTCTCAGGACTTGGGTGAATTAATTAACTATGAAAAAAAAAACGAAGAGAAAGAAAAGAAAGAAAAAATATTGTGTTGTTGTGATCGTACCAATGCGCTATGGTGGGCTAGTAGGTGGGTGGATTTATCTTAGCCGAGTGGTTAGGACCACGAGCCGCAGCTAGTTTCGCCATAGGCTTGGGAGGTATATGTTTGTGTCTTAGCTACGCACCATAACGGGTTGGTAGGTAGGTGGAGCCATCGTGGCTGGGTAGTCACGACCACGAGCCGTACCCAGCTTCGTTATGGGCTAGCTGATATATGTTATGTGTTATCATTGTGTGTTTGTGTGTTGTGCGCTGCATTGCGTTGGTAGATGGGTGGAATCAACCTGATCGGGTGGTCAGGTCCACGAATCGCATCCAATGTCAATACAGGCCAACGTGTGATTAAAATAAAATTTACCTATGAAGTTATTCCCCACTCCTGAGGGGGGGAGAGAGAGAGGAGAGGGCGATGATCGCCTGGAAGGGAACGTTATTTTCTTGTGTGATTGGTATGTGTTGGCTTATGATAGATCAGCTCACTTTGAATCAACATTCTTGAAGGCACGGAGACTGTATATGTACTTATGGATGAGTCTTTAGCGAGGTAATGCAACGGTCTTGCTTTATAACTTGTGTGCTCTATCCGAGGGTTTTCTACAGTGCGGGACACTCCGGGGTTTTTATGTAGGTCTTGACTTGTACTCGAGTCTAGATGGCTTTTGTAGGACAACGATGGGGATTCTTTAGGAGTGTCTAGTCATGGAATAATTGTACATAGCGAATAGTAAGCGCAATAATGGGGTATGCATTTTGGGTATTTTTGCATGTCCGTTTGATTCATTTCCGTTGTTGTTGTCCATTTCGGTATTTTCTTTTCTGTTTTTCGCAACGACATTTGCATATGTAAGACATGGAAAGGTATGAATGTGTTATTTTGGTTGAGACTAATTTCATAATGGAATGCATGAACAATTTAATGTATGTGGAATTGGAGTTGTATATATGTGCATGTTCTTGGATCATTTGGAAGTGACTGATTTGTATGTATTCATGAGTAAATTTTTAGCACTAATAGCTTCAATGAGTGCAGGCCCACTTGGAATAATGGCTCGATGGAAAGGTATACAAGCTTGTTGTACACTGATATTTTCATGGCTGTTTTGATTAGATTGCAGCGAGAGTGGCTCGTCGAGGACGACTTCGCAAATAAGAAGAGGGGAGTATGTTAGCTCAGAAAATTGGTTGATTTTTATGCACTGATGTGGGTCTATTTGGCAGGAAAATACGTTTGATTTCAGGTACTTGAAGAGTGATCAAATGTTTGAAGGGAGGTATTTGCAATTACATGACGACATCATGATCAGAATGGATTGGGAACTTGGTACTGCTGTTGGAAATGCATTGATAGACATGACATGCAGCAGCTTCTGTTTTGGATTCAGCTAAGAGCAAGCAGTTGCATACACATGTGCTTGTTGTAGATGGTAGAGAGGATGTTGTTGTGGGGGGCTCACTTATAAACATGTATCATACATGTGGGGATTCTTGCAGGAAGATCTACTCTAGCCTAAGAAGTCTTATTGGAATCTCGCATCCATTTGGCGGAGGCTTCTATTGGACTTTGCTACAATGTACTGAGGAGCTAGAGGTTGAGGATCTTCAATCCACCCTTGATGTTAACAGCAAGCTTGCGGTTGCTCTTCTTGTCTTGAAAGAGTGTTTCAACCCGATGTGTGATCCACGGAGAAATATTGATATGATCACTCATGCAGCATACAATCGGCGGTCAAAATTCAGTCGGTTGAATTATGCTGGGTTTTATACAGTAGTTTTGGAGCAGGATAATGAGATAATTTCAGCTGCCTCTATAAGGGTTCATGGTGCACGGATAGCTGAGATGCCGCTCATAGGCACTAGACATAAGTATCGTAGACCAGGCATGTGCAGACGTCTTGTTGGTGCAATTGAAAAAACTGTTTTCATCTTTAAGGGTGGTGAATTTCATATTGCCTGCGATTCAAGAACTATATGAAACTTGGACCAATGCATTTGGGTTCAAACCCTTGGATTCATCTTTGATTTCGGAGATCAAATACCTCAGCCTGATGATGTTTCCACCCTTATCTGCAAGGGGCAACCCAACAAAAGGGGGGGTTTTGTTTTTTTCTTCCCCGTTGTTCTGACTGAAGAAACAGAAAAGGGGAAGAGGTTTTTTATGTCAGGACTCTCCTTCCGTTTTTTGGATTTTTGACGGCCGCTGCTGTGGGTGGCATTACTCCGAGGAGAGGGGTAGCCGCTCAAAATGTCACGGGAGGCATTGTTTTTTTGGGGGGTGTTCTGTGCAGATGTCAAGGGGAGTCGTTTGTCCATTTGTGGTGACTGCTTGGGAGTGCTGGAGTGATAAAGAGTGTTAGAGAGTTCAGGTGGAGTCGCGTCGATTGTCATTTTTGCTCATCAGAAGGGGGAAGAAGGAGATTCCTTAGTGCCACTTGTGTGCTGGATACACATCCCTACAGCAGAAAAGAGGAGAGCGGCAGTTGAGGAGGGTATGGGTCAAGGTCGAGGTGTTGCTCTGCTTAAGCTATGGCAGTAGCACGAAGAGGGGAGCAGACTCGCAAGATTATAGATACTTCAACAATGCACCATAGCAAAGGAGAAGAAGGCACAGGAACATCTTGCAAGGTGACACGTGGGTAGTAGTGAGGGACGTGGAAGTTCTTGGGGGGAGGCTGGAGCTGAGAAGCGGCAAAGAGAAGCAGACGTGGGCGGTGAAAAAGGAGGAGATTCTCTTTGGGCAATGCTGAAGGATAGGAAGCGGAGCTGAATGCAGAAAAGGGGCGAAATGGTCATTTGTTCGGGAAAAAGCAACCAGCGTTCATAATACCTATCGGCTTCATCATTTGAAGTTGGCTTAGCGGATGTACTTATATTGCAGCAGGGACTTTTGGTTACCTTGCTCCAGAGAAGGATCGGGTATGCAGGGACTGGAGAACAGATATTGAAGAAGAAAAGAGAGTTCGTAGCCTGTGGTTTTGCCATCATCATTAGAACAGAGTAGTAGGAGATCATTCGCTGAAAAGGATGCATCCTTCCGAGCTGATAAACTCATGAGCTACTGGAGATACTAGCGCCATATGCGTTGTCCTTCATTGTCAACAACCGGAACCCATATAAACATGGTCGACCGAGGAAAACGTTCTGCTCCAACTGTTGTCAGAACTAATCTGAGGATTATATGCTGCTCTGGGCAACACCCGATAGTACTAGCTACCCACGAGCACAAAGTAATCCACTATCTCTGATGCTCAAAAGAAGGCAGATTGATGCTGATCGCTATTTCAGAAATGGAATCGGTTCAGTTAGCTCTATGATCCCTGGAGAACTTGATGATAGAGTCTTGATGGAGCAACAGATCATGCTCAGTGCTTGAAGATCAGACACGAATTGAATCTGGGGAAAGGGATTGGTGGCACCGTGTACTTTACTGAGGATGGAGAGCAATTGACATGGTATCTTTTCGACAAGAAGTTCACGAATTGTGCGAACACTCGGGTACTATCAGTGTTATGCATGCTTCCAGTATAGTGAGTTTTTTCTCTCTCTACACACTTCTGATTAACGTTTTTGCTAGAATAAACGTTCTGCTGTAATTAAGGTTTTGCTGCAATAGCTCAAATATCGGGTTAATGTTTTGTTGTAATGATTCAAACTTAAAGTATAGAACATGGAGAAGTAGTAAGGCCATTGTATTGTGTCGACATTATTTCACCATGCAGAGATACTGGTGGATTTATAGGAGTAGTATCAAAGTTCTGATGTTCCAAAAATATCTACGTACATTGCATGTTTCGCATTTCTCCTTGAAATCATGAGTTTTGCACTTTGATGATAGATTGGGTTGTTGCATGCTAAAGTAATTACCTATTACGTGTGAAAGCATCAGTGAAATATGGCAACACACGGCATAGTATTTTTTTAGCTGAACATTGTGAATGGTTTGTGGTATTGAGATTCTGAATGATTATGCGCCCTCTCCCCTTCAACATTAACCACTTCGAATTTCTCTTTTTGATAAGTACATACTCCATGGTCGACATCTAGTGTCTAACCCTCTCGCTTCTACCTAACGAAAGATTTTGGACCTTGTTGACATGAGGAAACACGAAGATTTGCATATAGTTCAACTGTTGTGAAAACCCTCTTAAAACACAATTTTTTTATGCAATAGTGTGATGTGTCTCAGACCTGAAAGCCGTAAGTCTTGGGTCAGATCAATGGGATGACCTCTATCTTACGGGATCGGATTGGCATTTCAAGTTTGCGGGTTCACCATTATCGCATATATTCACGAGTACATCAAATACATCTAGAGTCATGAGTGTTACATAGGATATGCCTAGGGCTCGTTGATGTGAGTTACCTGACTTAATATGTGAATGATGAACTAGTGTGGACGATGCTGGAGTATATCATGGAAATTAACAGAAATCCTACAACTTCAAGTCTCGTGTCAAGGGATAAAGAGGATAAGATGGATGGTTCATATGCTCCATGGAAATCCTGAGTGATGATCCTATCTTTGTGTCTGAATCATCCACTTGATGACATAAATCATATGAGCGTGTTCGAAATCATAGCTGTTAGATGACATTCGATATGTGTGTATGTGTTTGACTCTTGAGAGCGGATGGGGGTATATATGCTTGAGGGAGTAGAAGGGTAAAGAGTGTGCATGTATGCGTGGGTGCATGAAGGGGAGAGAGGGGAAGAAAGAGAGATACGGTTTGGGATCTACGATTGGATATGCATTAGGGTATTTTAATTCCTCTCTTCCACGGATACATTCGAGCATTGTTGGTGACTTAGAGTAGGCCAAGTGGGCGGAATCGAGTGATTTGGGCGAAAAAATGAAGCATGTATAATCATATTTCGCTTGGGCATTAGGACTCATGTTGGAGTTTATTGATCTCCAAAGTACAGCTAGAAGTAGGTGAAACCCAACAGGACCTAGTTGACTTTTTCACAAACTTGTATGCACAGACCAATTTTCTTGTAGAGCAAATTTCTCTTTACTCACTTGGAATTTTCCAAAACTGTTTCACACACATAAACTAGACTCTAAGAGCTTTCCAACAAGATATAGAACACCTCAAATGGATAAATACACAATGAGCTATGACCTCTGCAATATGCAGCTTTAATGGAGACCTTGAAACAGAGATGAACCTGAGGACACACATCACTTGCAGAGACTACTGCTCTTAATTCACAACTCCAATGACTTTGAAACTTTCCAGAATACAAGTAGACTCAAAGAGCTTTCTAACAAGCCAAAGAACACATGATTTGGATACATACACAAGGAAATATGACCTCTGCACGTTTGAGGTTTAATGGAGACCTTCAGCAGGGATAAAAAACAGAGAACACACACTACTTGCAGAGAGTATTGCTCTCAGCTCACAAATCCAATGATTATGAAAATTTACAGGACGAAAGTACACAGTAAGAGCTTTCCAATGAGCTATCAAACATGTAATTTGGATATATAATGAGGGAGATACAAGCTCTGCAATCTCTGCATACAAAACTACAGCAGTGTAGAGATACACAGATGACTCTCTTGGACATCCCACAAGATCACGACTTTTCTCCTCTTTTTCTAGCATGGGAAACTAATCTAAAACCTTCCTAATACATCTAAATTCGTGGTAGACACTTGGATGGAGGTATTACATGACTCAAGTTCTCAAATAAGCAAAGTATTGATGGACTTTGAGAACTAGCCACATCGACCTTCCACTAGGACACCACTGAAGCTCCCTTGTGACTCACTAATTTGACTCACCATGTTCTAGAACTCACGTGGTATTTTTGCTACATTTTATGAATAATATGAGCCTTCTTGAAGTATTTGAAGACTTCCCAAAGGTATTTACATAATTTGAAACTTGTACCCTACATAAAACAAATGTTCGCAACATTCTCCCCCTCAAGTTTCAAAGGGTATTTCCTTCATGCCAAGAATATAGTTGAATCTTTGAAGCTTTGGTCCATCCAAGGATTTGGTGAAGATATCTGCAACTTGATCCTTTGTTCCAACAAAAGAAACCTGCACTTCATTGTTCATGGCCTTCTCTCGAACATAATGATAGTGAACCTCTATATGCTTTGTTCTAGCATGAAAAATAGGATTTGAGGTCATATGAATGCTGCTCAAGTTATCCCCATATATCAGTGGTACATCAACCTGCACATTCAAGTCATGAAACAACTTTTTAAACCACATAACCTCAGTAGTAGCCAATGCTAAACCTCTATACTCAGCCTCTGTAGAAGATAAAGCAACTGTAGGCTGTTTCTTTGAACTCCATGTTAATGTCTTGTTTCCTGCTATTACCACATATCCACTTGTGGATCTTCTGTCATCTTTGCTTCCAGCCCAATCTGCATCACTAAAGACTTTAAGAGTTAGATCAGCATCATGACTATAAAATAATCCTTCGTTCATGGTACCTTTCAAATATCTAAGCACTCTTTTCGCTGCATGCATATGAGGTACTCTAGGTTCATGCATAAACTGTGACAATACTCCCACTGCATAACATATATCAGGTCTAGTTTTTGTTGCATAAATCAAAGATCCTACCATGGATCTATATACATTCATATCATGCAACTCATCACCTTCCTTTGCGCTTAGCTTTACATTACATTCCATTGGAGTAGAAACAAATTTACATTCCTGCATACCAAACCTTTTCAGCATATCACATATATACTTTCTTTGTATCAACCACATACCTTCATCGCTATACACAATTTCAATCCCAAGAAAGTATCTGAGCAAACCAAGATCTGAAATTTTAAATTCCTTTCCCAAATTACCTTTTATCTCATCAATTGCTTTTGCATCATTCCCTGTAATCAACAAGTCATCCACATAAATGCATACATAGACACACATGCCATCTACATGTTTTACATAAAGTGAAGGATCAGCATGACTCGCTGTGTATCCTTGCAGCATAAGATACTTCACCAACCTTGCATTCCATACCCTTGGTGCCTGCTTAAGACCATACAATGCCTTCTTTAACCTGCATACATGATTAGGACATTTTGCTTCCACATAACCATCTGGTTGTGACATATACACTTCTTCATTTAACTCACCATTAAGAAAGGCATTCTTTATATCGAGTTGATATATATTCCACCTTTTACTTGCAGCTAAAGCCAACAAAGTTCTCACCGTTGCCATATTTGCTACTGGACTAAATGTTTCCTCATAGTCCACACCTTGAGTTTGATTATATCCTTTTGCTACAAGTCTAGCCTTATATCTAGACACACTACCATCACTATTTCTTTTAATCTTAAAAACCCACTTGCAACCAATTACCTTTTGCTTTGGTGTACTTGGAACTAAATTCCAAGTCTTGTTATCCTGTAGTGCTTCCATTTCTTCTCTCATTGCTTTCTCCCACTTTTCATCTCCTTTGGCCTCATCATAACATGTGGGTTCATTTTCCTGCTCAACTTTTGTCATAAAAGCATAATGAGTATTCATGAAATATTCATAAGTATACCTTTGAGGTTGCTTACTTACTCTTGAAGTTCTTCTTACCTCCAATGTAGATGCTCTTCCTTTCTTATTAGGAACCTTTGATGATTCTCCATACTCACATACATCACTAATTTCCTCTCCTTCATCATTAACTTTAACAAGTTTGAGTTTACCTTTACTTTTAACACTTGGAGGTGACTCTTGCCTTAATTTTCCATTGAAAGGTGATCCTCTTTCTTCATCTAAACCACTCCTTTCATCATTTAAACTTCCTGATGGCTGAACTATGCATTCATCTCCTTCAACCACACCTTCTTCATTTTCATCCATGACCTGCAAACAATTCTTATCTGCATACCATGAAAGTGATTCATCAAAGTTTACATCTCTTGACACAACAACCTTATTGGTATGAGGATTATAGCATCTATATCCTCTTTGAGTATCTGCATAACCTATAAATATACATTTTTCTGATTTCGCATCAAGTTTAGATCTCACCTCACTAGGTACATGTACATAACATACACAGCCAAATACTTTCAAATGACTTACACTTGGTTTCCTTCCATGCCATACCTCATATGGTGTCAAATGATGAACTCCAGCAGTCGGAACTCTATTCATAATGTAAACACTTGTGCTAACAGCTTCAGCCCAAAAATAATTAGGCAAACACATATCATTAAGCATGCTTCTAGATGCTTCTGCTATGATTCTGTTTCTTCTTTCTGCGACTCCATTTTGTTGTGGAGTATGCCTGCATGTAACTTCTCTTTTGATACCTTCATCATACAAAAAATCAGTAAAAGCTTGAGAGAAATACTCTCCTCCTCCATCGGATCTTAGCTTCTTAATATACCTTCCTATTTGCTTTTCGACATATGATTTGAACTTCTTGAAACAATCAAAGACCTCACTCTTATGTTTAATAAAATACACAAATGTCATTCTACTATGATCGTCAATGAATGATACATAGTACTTATTACCAACCAAGGATGCCTCTTTAGTAGGTCCCCACACATCTGTGTGTATGAGATCTAGCAAACCATCACTTACATAGCTTGAATGCTTGAAAGGTTGTCTACTCTGCTTACCCATTTGACATGCTTCACAAAGATGCACCATATGTTGCTTAGTAAGATCAGGTAATCCTTCAACAATCCTCTTCTTTGATAGCTCCTTTAACCTGTGTACATTCATGTGTCCAATCCTTTTGTGCCATAGATCAAGCTCTGCTATTCGATGCATACCATAAGAGAAATAGTTTGTATGATTTGGGTTTACCTTGAATGTAAACAATCTACCTTGTTTTTGACCTCTAGCAATTAACCTCCTTTGCTTTGGATCCTCAATGAAGCAACCTGCATGATTAAATCTCACTTGTAGACCTTTTTCTACCATTTGACCAACCGACATCAAATTCTTAGTGATCGTTGGCACATAAAGTACATCCTTCAAGCAATTTGTCTTGCTCTTATCCTGCATAACAACATCTCCAACCTGCATAATCTTATGTGTTGTATCATCTCCTGTTTCAACATGACCTTTGCATGACGGATTATGCATATTAGAAAACCATGAAGCATCATGAGACATGTGATTAGAACAACCACTATCTACATACCATACATCGCTATTGCAATTCATCTTAGTTTCTACATTCATCATAAGAAGAGAATCATAATCATCACTTTTACCTTCAACTGCATAATTTCCTTGTTGTTTACCTCTTCTTGAATAGCCTCCTCTTCGATTACCACCTTGATTATTTTCATTTTGATAACAATCTTTGGCATAGTGTCCATACCTTCCACATATATAGCAATTGTTCTTATTATCTTCACTCCTTTGTCTTTGGTTGTAGTTGTAGTAGCCTCTCGTACCTCTAGCGCTTGATCTTCCTCTTCCTCTTGTGTTGAAGAAGCCACTTGAAGTCCTTTGATCATCGCTCCTTCTTCCTCGACCTCTATTTGAACCTCTTCCACCTCTGTTTCCACCTCTTGATGATCCTACATAAAGAGCTTGTCCTTGAGATCCTTTTTGATTTGAAGTAGAACCATTTAGATTCATCTCCTCCGTGACCATAAGGGCAATAAGTTGATCAAAATCTGGTAATTCTCCTCTGACATAAACTGAAGTAATGAAGGGTTTCCATCTCTCATCATCTTTGAGTCCGTTGAGAGTATGTGCAACCAAGTCATCGTCCTCCACATGAGCTTGAATTGATCCTAGTTGATCTGCAATCTCTTTAACTTTCAATATGTAATCATTGACCGATGTCCTTGTATCTTTCTTTATGTTATTCAACTCATTTTTGAGTTGAATCTTCCTTGCTCTTGTACCTGTAGCATACAACCTTTCCAATGCAAGCCAAACATCTCTACTTGTGTCTAGATTTTGTATGTGTCCTACCATTGAATCTTGAATATTTTGTGATAAAATGAATATAACCCTTTTGTCTCTCTCATTCCAAAGTCTAAACTCCCTCAATTGTTGCTGATTTGGGTCCTCTGGTAATGTGGGTTTGATATCTGTGCCGTCAATCAAACCATACAAGCCTCTACCTTGCAAGTATGCTGTGATTCTAAACTTCCATGCTTGATAATTGGTCTTATCAAGCTTCTCTATTTGTGCATGTTGGTCTCCCATAATACAAATGCTAAGCTTCCTCCTTTAAGCCTCCTTTCCAATGTGTGTGATGAGAAGAAATATAATATTTACCTTGTAAATGAGGTATGTGCACCTTTCTTTGCTTGGATGTTGCTTCAGATGCCTCCTTGCAATCTTCTTCTACCTTTGTGTAGTGTTGATGATGAACTGCTTCTTTGATAGCTTCAACTTCTTCGTCAACGTATTATAACCTTCTCCAAGCCTCCAAGTACTTGCTCTGATACCAATGTTGGAGTTTATTGATCTCCAAAGTACAGCTAGAAGTAGGTGAAACCCAACAGTACCTAGTTGACTTTTTCACAAACTTGTATGCACAGACCAATTTTCTTGCAGAGCAAATTTCTCTTTACTCACTTGGAATTTTCCATCACACACATAAACTAGACTCTAAGAGCTTTCCAACAAGATATAGAACATCTCAAATGGATAAATACACAATGAGCTATGACCTCTGCAATATGCAGCTTTAATGGAGACCTTGAAACAGAGATGAACCTGAGGACACACATCACTTGCAGAGACTACTGCTCTTAACTCACAACTCTAATGACTTTGAAACTTTCCAGAATACAAGTAGACTCAAAGAGCTTTCTAACAAGCCAAAGAACACATGATTTGGATACATACACAAGGAAATATGACCTCTGCAAGTTTGAGGTTTAATGGAGACCTTCAGCAGGGATAAAAAACAGAGAACACACACTACTTGCAGAGCGTATTGCTCTCAGCTCACAAATCCAATGATTATGAAAATTTACAGGAAGAAAGTACACAGTAAGAGCTTTCCAATGAGCTATCAAACATGTAATTTGGATATATAATGAGGGAGATACAAGCTCTGCAATCTCTGCATACAAAACTACAGCAGTGTAGAGATACACATATGACTCTCTTGGACATCCCACAAGATCACGACTTTTCTCCTCTTTTTCTAGCATGGGAAACTAATCTAAAACCTTCCTAATACATCTAAATTCGTGGTAGACACTTGGATGGAGGTATTACATGACTCAAGTGCTCAAATAAGCAAAGTATTGATGGACTTTGAGAACTAGCCACATCGACCTTCCACTAGGACACCACTGAAGCTCCCTTGTGACTCACTAATTTGACTCACCATGTTCTAGAACTCACGTGGTATTTTTGCTACATTTTATGAATAATATGAGCCTTCTTGAAGTATTTGAAGACTTCCCAAAGGTATTTACATAATTTGAAACTTGTACCCTACATAAAACAAATGTTCGCAACAACTCATCATTTGGCGATCCTACTGGGGATCATTAAGTGGTGGTAACTACGCACATTCAGTGCTTCCGAGGCGAAAAGGATCTATTGGAAACAAAAATCGGAGCAAATCCAATTGCATATGGGCATTTTTCCTTGGGTTTAGAGACCTATCACCAAACTACATGGTGTAGCTGTTTGTCCCAATCAGAGCAGTTATTATTCACTAATTTGGTCAGCACATTGCATAGAATCTTGTTTGTGCTTTCGGCTTGCCCATTAGCTTGTGGATGATAGGGGGCAGACTTCTTGTGTATCACCAAGAACTCTTGAAGAAGATTTTCAGTGACCTCATTCAAGAAGTGAGTGCCTCTATCACTTACTAGCTCTATAGGTAGCCCGTATCTTGTGAACACATTCTCAAATAAGAACTTAGATATCGTTTGAGCATCGTTCTTCATTATGGCTTTCACTTCTATCCATTTGGTTAGATAATCAATGGCAACAATGATATATTCAGCATGTGAACCCTTGGCTGGGGGATTAATATGACCTACAAAGTCTATTCCCCACTCAGAGAATGCACGTCCACCCATCATAGGTTTCAGAGGCATCTCATCTTTGCATATAGGATACTGAGTTCGCTGACAAACATCACACTGCTTCACATAGGTTTGTGCATCCATGTGAAGGGTTGGCCACCAAAGACCTACAAATAGTATTGCCTTGATCACACGGCCTGGTCCAAAGTGTCCTCCTTCTACACCTTGGTGAGCAGTTTCCAAGATCTTCATACATTCAATCTCATGGACACATAATCTAAGATATCCATCTTTTCGACGCTTGTATAGATTATCCCCAATGAGGTCGTAATCTAGGGTGTCTTGTTCCAAACTTCTTTGCCTGGCCAGGGTCATATCTTGAGGGAATGTTTTTGTCCTCAGAAACACTACTAATGGTTCGCTCCAATCTGGTATTAGAGACACTTGGTACAGTGTAGCGTGCTCCACAAGTGGTTCAATACTACAGACTGGACATTCTTTACACAACTTATGGACATCTGCTTCCATAGTCGGCCAATGTACTTCGAGTCTCCTCAGTGTTTGTAAAGTTCTTTGCCTCGAGTAGTGTAACCACTTCGCGTACTCATCCTCTTCTACACAACAGGCTAATATCCTTTGATCTGTATGCTTGTACATACTTCTTGCCATGATATGATACTTTTGGGCTTTCACTACTTCCCTATCTTGAGTGTTTATTACTGGGTGGTTAGGCCCATATGTCAGTACTGGCACTAAGGTCTTAGCCCACTGAGATACAACTTCCAAATTAAACAAGTAAGCATCAGGAAGGTCATCTCATACTCCTTGTGGGGCCTCTTCGGATGTGAGCCTCGATAGATGATCTTCTCTCAAGTGAGTCCTGCCTTTCCTCACCACTACTTCAAAGTCATATTCCATTAGTATGAGAAACCATCTTACTAATCTACCTGTATTGCATGGTTTGTTTACCAAGTATAGTGGCGCTTGATGATTAGTAAAAAAATTTAAACTTCTTTGCAAGAAAATAGTGCTTAAACTTTTTAACCACATATACCATGCCTAATCCTTCTCGTTCGGTGGTCGTATAGTTTTGTTCAGCTACATTCAACTGTCTACTAGCATTGCAATTGGAAGATCCATATATTACTTTTGCCAGTCGGTTGTGCAAGCACACATCCAATAGCATAATTGGAGGCATCCACATGAAAAATGAAAGGGCTTATTCCAATTTGGTGTAGTCAAGACTGGTGCTTAACATAATCGCCATTTAAGCACATTGAAAGATTTCTCATATTCCTCAGTCCACTCAAAGTTAGTCAAAAGGGTGTATAGGGGCTTTGTAATGATTGCATACATATGAATGAATCGACGATAGTAGCCACAATGCCCCATGAAATCTTGCACTTCGTTGACATTCTTTGGCCTGGGTAGTTCTGTGATAGCTCTCACTTTCTCCTCATCTGTGGACATGCCATTCTTTGACACTATGTGTCCTAGAATCTTGCCTTGCATGACCATGAAAACACACTTTTTTGGGTTCAAGCAGACTTGATATTCTCTACATTTGTCAAAGATTTGCCTGAGTTTAAGTATATGTGTTTGTCTAATGTTGGAATGAGCACAGAGGTCATCAACATAGACTTCCAAATTCTTCCTCAAGAATTCTTTAAATACATGAGACATCAGTCTTTGAAAGGTAGCGGGCGCATTGGTGAGACCAAATGGCATTACTCTGAAGACGAATATGCCCCACTCTGTGGCAAAAGCTATCTTATGCTGATCTTTTGGGGCTATGGCCACTTGATTGTAGCTAGAGAAGCCATCAAGGAAACTATATACTTCCTTGCCTACCACTCTTTCCAAGAGGTGCTCAGTGATCGGAAGCGGATAGTTATCCGGAATAGAGGCTGCATTAACCTTCTTCAAGTTAATGCATACCCCTAGCTTTCCATTCTTCTTGGGCACCACTACAATGGGGGATACCCATTCATTGTGCTCAATTTCATAGATAAATCCGGCTTCCACCAAGCAATCTATGTCCTCCTTGATTTTGGCAGTGTAGTTATCATTGTATGTGTATGGCTTATGTTTAGAAGGTTTGGCATCTGAAGTCATGGGAACCGTGTGTGAGCATATGTCAGGATCTACACCTTTCAAGTCCTTGTAACTCCAAACAAATACATCTCTGTATTCTCTTAGCAAGGCTATCAACTCCCGCTCTTGTTCTTCTGTCAAGTCATGTCCAATGTATGTACATCTTTCTTCTCCTTCTTCTATGGCTACAACAATTTTCTTGGTGGTTTCTTTGTTATCATAGGCCTCTCTAGATTGTGCTTCGTGTTTAGGCATTCTTATCATGACTCTCCTATCGTCTATCTCATACTTCTTAAAATTTTCAGGGACCTCAAACAAAGATTCCTCCTCTTCTGGTGTGACTTCTTTCTTCTTTCTTTTCTCACCTTCACTCTTGCTGGCCACTTGTGTGGTTAACCTCACATCATTTTTAAGCTCTTTATGTCTTTGAGGCTGGGCTTCTACCTCATAGAAGTATTCTTCATCTGATGTAGAAGGTGGATCCATAATGATTGACTCTAGATTGGAGTCACTTGCATCCTCAAATGCATCAGTGTTTGGTTCACATTCTTCAATGACCGGATCATACAAGATTAGCTCTATTGTGAAAACTGAAATGTCATATCCATCCTCATCACAGTGGGGTGTCCATTGTTCTTCATTGATGGCTACGTCCATTGTTGCTAGAATTTCCACCCAACCATGAGGTTGAAACTCTTTGTCAGGGAATACTACACGTGAATAGGCTGGGTCTTGAATTGTTCTATGGGTTTCCTTCGCACCTACCTCTCTAGTTTTTTCCCTCTTCTCTTCTTCTACTACCACCTTACACATCCATAATTAGGTGTCTTCATGCATCCATGAGGATCCTGATCCTATGGAATGCACTGACTCTGTATCATCTTTGGCTCTATGGATGGGATTCCATTGGATGGGGGGTACATCTCTGAGATTAATTCTTGAGATTAACTTTGGTCGTGACACCTAAGTGTTGCAAGTACAAAGAATTGGTTCCCCAATCCTGTACCACTTGCAACTGCCACATAAATGGTCTTCCCAAGATCATCTCATAGGCCTGATTCTTGCTGATGTCACATATAGCAAAAGTATGATCGAACTCAACACCGCATGTAGTGAGAGTTATTCCTTCTAGTAGTCCTAAGGGTCTCTCAATGTGACCATCAACCATCTACAGTTTCATTCTCATTGGTCTGAGTGCTGGCTTACCCCAGTGCTTCCATAGGGAAGTGGTAGCAATCGCAACTCTTGCACCTGAGTCCAAAATTGCCTTGGTTGTGTACCCTTGATGGGTGTTGAGAAAAGGGGAGCAACAAACCCTAACCGCCTCACATGGAAGTGAGAAGTTTCTCCAAGTTGGGGCAAAGAATGAGAGGAGAGGTTCACCCACGCTCATGGAGCAATGGCAACAATGGCCAACATCACAAGGAGCAAGGGGAACATCCTTCCAACCATGCACACACACATGCAAATCCATACACCAAGATCATCGCCTTGCACACAAGGAAGCAGGAGAGTAACAAATGACACCTTCTTCCATTAACAAAATGGAGGCCAAGGCCATGGCCAAGGGACCTGCCTTTTACAAATGAGGCTCTTCTTTATATAGAGAAGAAGAGAGGCATATGTGAATAAAACATGTGGTCAAAAGACCACATGTGCTAAATCAAAAAGAGGATCTTCATGTGATTTTGGGAATTTCAAAAAATAACCACCTAGAGAGAGAGAGCGCGTGGAGAGTTTCTACGTGGGTTTTTTGTATATGTGCAAAAAGGCTTCTTTATGGAGAAGGCTTCAATACTTTAGACTAGAGGAAATATCAAAAAGGGGTTTTAGGAGAGTGTTCATATGGACATCTCCTAATTACAAAAAAGGGGGTTTTTTATGAAGGAAAAAGGATGCCATAGCATGAGAATGGGCAACCCTTAGAGCAACACTCCTCCCCCTCCTAGACTTTGTCGTCCTCGACAAAGCTAAGAGAAGAGCATACATAGCTGAACCGACCCAAGGTAGAGTCTTTCAAGTCTGAAAATCTTCAAGTCTTCAAAATCTGCAATTCTTCAGTCTGCAAGGCTTAAAACTGCAAGTCTTCAGTCTTTACTTCAAGCTGCAAATCTTCAATCTTTAGAGCTGAGCGACACAATCCCCTTGGGGGGGTAGTCAACCCAGCATGCATCCCCCTGTGCAGTCCTTTGTAAGGCTGGACATGCCTTCTCCAACAGCTCCCAAACCTGAAATAACATGCAAAAAGCAAGTAGGTTGCATCTAATAATGAGATAAACATTCACTTCAAATTTTGTTTCCACTTCAGGGGACATTAAGTCAGATTAGCTCTTCAAGTTCTCATAATGAGTTTTCCTTTTCCTGTCAAAGAGATACAAAACCTGAACTTTTTAAACGAAGTGCACATCAACCCTTACAAAACAGAGGAAGTGGTAATGAGGGCCACAGTCCTAGGACACATGTTCAATTAGTGTTAACCCTATAAGGCTCATTCTAATCTCCTAAATCATATAAGCATTTAACAAAAGATAGACCAACATTTATCCCTGAAAATTTAGGATCCACAGCTTCCCTCCTCTTGGACCTGTACAAAGCAGTTTCTGAGCAAATGAGTAAGTGAGAACCATATGAGCATTGTGAAACCAGTGAATGAATTCCCTGGCAAAAAAACAATTACTCAATCCACAGTGTCTCCTTTTAATCAAGATATCTTCAAGAAACTTCAATTTCTTTGTCTAAAATATTGAGTAGGCAGTTTGACAAGCAAGAGACCATCACCCCTAGACACTAAATGCCATAAATGCTACTCCTAAGATTCTCATGAAATTAGAATAGCCAACAACCTTGATGATTCATAAACAATAAGTAGCTAGAGCCTAGCTTCTTTATTTGTCCAGAGATTGGGAAGATAAATTCAGTCTTATGTCTTAACCCAAGGTCAATTTTGATTCATACATAGCCAGGTGACCATCCTAAGTAAAGTCTGGAAGGGATTCGGTTACCAAGAAGGGTGTTTACATAATCCTAAACCAGGCTAGACCTCCCTTCTGCAGATCCAGAGAACCCTGTTCACTGTGTTTTTGAACGATATGCAAGATGAACCAAATATTTCTTTGTCAAATCCTTTTCTGAGAATTTAAAGCAGACACTTGCAATGCAAATGACAATTAGTTTTATGGACTGAGAGTCAAAATGTTATGGATACTTTCATATGGGAAGGATGTGTAGACATGTGAACCAAAAACCAAGGACAAACCCTCAAGCTTCAAGCATTGTAAGCCTCCAGAACATCTTCTCCTATTGTCATCTACATGGGCGGTCACCACAAGACAACATTCCAATCGCCATAGTCCCAACCTGGTAATCTTCAAGTAGACCATAAACCATCAGACCTCTTTAACCTTATCAATAATCAATGATCATGCACATGTTTCTATGTCTGAGAGAAAAGTTTTCACCGTGTGCATGTGTGACAAGTTGTAAATGAAGGATGAGTGTGGTATGGTTCCTTAACTACCTCATGCAAGTATTACATAACATATTTCCTTTATTCATTAATGTGTGTTCCTGTGTGTTATGTGTTACGTGTTCAATCCCTGTTGATGAGAGATAGTTACACCAAAGATGTAGAGATAAAAAAGACTATGCATGAAGCTCAAACGCCTGTTCTTGATAGAAATATGATGATTGTCAAAAGTGCGCATCCCGAATGGAAGTTTCAAACAATACCATGGATCATAATCATAGCGAAGCACATTTTCATACTTTCTCATATAGCACCTAAATAAGACATTGGCTATCAATCAAAGACCTGCCCTCACACATATGCTTAGCCATCAAAAATACATTGCTCGATTATGAGCCTTCCCACCTCGCAAGACGTGCATATCAATTGAAACATAGAGATCTGGTTGAACAGCCTAAAAAATCCCATTATACATGTAGAGTGAGCTTGAGGAGTCAAGTTGTTCACGATCTATCTAGATGTGGGACCAAACCCCTCAAATATACTTGAAGCTACCAAGCAAACAACTATATTGCAATCAAGAAAGGCATCAACATGGTTGTCATCATTTTTATCCCAGATCAAAGACATCAGAGAGGTAAATCCCGCCAAAATTCAAGACCGCAAGCAACCCTCATAATAATGGTGAAGAAGGCGACATCCTTCTCCATATCTTCCCATCAAAACCTGTAGACGTAAGCTAAACAAGAACCATTATATTGACAACAGAACTCAACAAGGTGAAGGGAAGATAAAGCGGCCAGTTCATGCATACTCCTTCGAACAAAAGTTCCTGTTAACACAACATCTACTGCCAACAACTAAAGTCAAAAAATGCAAGAGAGTGTTGGTGACCAATCACTGCGAGATCTCTTGTGAATGGTAACATTGTGGCCGCATGACTCAAATAAAAACATAACCACATAAGGTTCGAGATTATAGTCCACATGCCAAAAATGACAAAACAGAAATGACGAGACAAATTAGATCAATAAGGAGTTGCATAAGACAAAAATCAACCATTACAAGATCAAACATCTTGTCTTGCATTGCATAGCTAAAAACGTATTATGCATTTCTATCATGGTTCGCTTGAAATATCTGAGGTAGAAGCATCCGGTGAGAATGAATGAAGCCTAGGAAGCTTTTAGCTTTCAGCCCAATTCAGTGGCAGTCAAAGAAAGACGCTCGAGTCAGAATGGAGAAGCAATCGACTATCCAAATATGTGTGGCCATTCGTCCTTGCAAAAAGTTTTTTCACCCACGGCAACCAATCTTAACCTTAAAATGGGTACTAAAATGCTTCCTGTCCTTCGAGTTGCACTTCAATATGAAAAAACTCAAGGAGTAATCTGCAGACAAAATGATCTAGACGGAGAGTATGCGGTCGGACCTTTATTGGGAGGGGGTCTACCGGGGGAGCTCATGAAGAGCTTGACTGACCCATCTAGACTCACAGATGGTGAGGGGAAGCATGAGGTTGCTCGACCCTGAGGGCACCATAAGGAGTCCGCACAGGAGAAAAGAGAAGCTGCAGCGCTATCGTGCATGAGCAGACGGCCACGAAGAGTGAGCACACATAGACAATAGACACCAATATTGCAGCGACCTCTGAGCTGGGGGGAAAGCCTTGCCAGTTACACCCCGACATGGAGCACGGTGATGGCGGAGCAATAGAGGAGCAACAGAGGCACAGGTGCTCGCAGCCACAGAAGTGCTCGTAGCCACAGAAGTTACCACAGGTGCTCGCAGCCACAGAAGTGAGGCATGCAGGAGAAGATCACCTCCTCCGTGAAGGAAGCTCCAGACAGATAGGGAGAGAGCCGACGGTGTCTCACATAATGAGAGAGAGAGAAGGAGGGAAAGGAAAATGTTCCTCTCCCCCAGCCTTCACACGGATCTGTCAAAGACTTAAAGGAAGAGAGAGAAAACACCATACCCCAGCTCGAATGCACATGGTGCAATGAATAGACTTAACTCCAAGCATGTGAGGATTTCAATGCACCTACCCAATCTCTCTCCAAAGGCAGCCCACGATCTTCGAAAATTCAGCCACATTAAATGGACAAAATCTTACGCATGCATAAAGAAAAAGCCTTTTCCTATTTAAATTCTCGTGATCTCAAAAGTATGGATGTTTTTTTTTTCTATGTTTACTTAAAAAGAAATGAAAAGTGGGAGGGAGCCATGAGGACACTCGCCGAACCACTCCACATCAAATGAACATGACATAGATGGAGAGTGATGCCAGCGTCGATGTGTATGTGGGAGAGAATGAGAGAGAGAGGGGTTAGGGGATGTTCTTGTGCAACAAACAAAAAAAAATGAACTAATCTACTAAAAAAAGTAACAAATGAGAGGTACCCTTGACCAACCGAAGGCCACACGTATTCATCCTTCTGCAAGTGTCAAGGTGCATCTCACGAAGTATGGACACGCAAACTTGGAAAAACCAACGGCTAAAGGCCGACGTCCCCGGCAACGGTGCCAAATTGTTGAGAAAAGGGGAGCAACAAACCCTAACCGCCTCACATGGAAGTGAGAAGTTTCTCCAAGTTGGGGCAAAGAATGAGAGGAGAGGTTCACCCACGCTCATGGAGCAATGGCAACAATGGCCAACATCACAAGGAGCAAGGGGAACATCCTCCCAACCATGCACACACACATGCAAATCCATACACCAAGATCATCGCCTTGCACACAAGGAAGCAGGAGAGTAACAAATGACACCTTCTTCCATTAACAAAATGGAGGCCAAGGCTGTGGCCAAGGGACCTGCCTTTTACAAATGAGGCTCTTCTTTATATAGAGAAGAAGAGAGGCATATGTGAATAAAACATGTGGTCAAAAGACCACATGTGCTAAATCAAAAAGAGGATCTTCATGTGATTTTGGGAATTTCAAAAAATAACCACCTAGAGAGAGAGAGAGAGAGCGCGTGGAGAGTTTCTACGTGGGTTTTTTGTATATGTGCAAAAAGGCTTCTTTATGGAGAAGGCTTCAATACTTTAGACTAGAGGAAATATCAAAAAGGGGTTTTAGGAGAGTGTTCATATGGACATCTCCTAATTACAAAAAAAGGGGGTTTTTTATGAAGGAAAAAGGATGCCATAGCATGAGAAAAATTATGGGCAACCCTTAGAGCAACAATGGGTGATTGGAAGATAGGTGTTTCCTTCCTCTCCTTCACTCATGTCTCCTATCTTGTCCAAGGGTATTTATGGCGCTGTTCTATGAGATCCTACTTAGGAACGAGGTTTTGCTACTTTTGGCACGATTGGCTACATGCTTGCAGAGCTCTGGCCTAACTTTGAGTAGCTCTTCTAAAGTGAGATTGCACTGCACTTTAGTTTTTTTCACTACCTCTCTATTCCTAGGTATGACTGAATCTTTGTTTCTTACCATGACAGTGGGTGCTCTCATACAAGTAGACTTAGCTTCCCATGGGCCTATGAAATGGAGTAATTCCATTAAGGAATTAGACTCGAAGTTTAATCTCTCCTAGGATTGGGTGCTCTCCTGCTCCTCAAAAATGGAAGGAATGTCCTGTGGGAATTGATCATGCACGTCATCCACAAGTTCAATGGGAGGAGGAATTTCACTCTCTTTGGCCCATTTCTCTTCTTGAATCTCTCGCAAGAATTCTGGTGAGTACCGATTCATAGAAGAAGATGTGTCTAGTTCCGTGGAGTTAGGCACATAAGCTTCCTAGGCACGAAAGCTTAACCTTTCACTTGCCTTGTCCTTACTTGGAGAGGTGGGGTCCTTTTCTGATTGAGCAATTAGCCTCTCTAGTCTTTCTAGCAGTCCGTCAAAGTGCAACTATGTCTTAGCTGAACCAGAGAAGTTAAAGAGGCAACTAGCTTCAAACATGGTTTGAGCCAATTCCACCATGTTGGCACAAATTTTAGTTCGTTCAAGCTCTAGTTTAGCTCTAGGGTAACACTTTTCATGATCTATTATGTTTGGCTCTTCTTGGATTCTGGCCTGATATGCCTTAAGCATCATGTTTAGGTCCTTGGGAGTGGGATCTGCTAGGACTGATCCTACTCTAGGGGGTCATGGGATTGTGTGAGGTGGGTTGGAAGGTGGTGGATTGGATGGAGATGGGAATGGTGGTGTTGGAGTAGTGTGAGAGGGAGTTTGAGATGTGAGTTCAATTATCTTGTCTTTCGTTTCTCTTAGACTTTCCACAAGTTCACTCATCTTCTTTGCCCATTGCCTTTTCATTCTCTTGTGACTATCCTTCCAGGCTCTAGTCCTCTTCTTGGTTAAGCTTTTAGTCTCACTAACCTTAGGATTCTTTTCCTATCCTAACCCTTGGTTTTGTTGCAGGGCTTGAGCTCTAGTGACCACTTGCATAGGTGCAGTGGAAGTGACACTTCTGGAAGAGTCTACTACTAACCCAATAACATTGATAGGAGTGATTTTTGGCATGTTATTGGGATTTTCAGGGCAGTCTCGTAAGAGGTGCTCTTTTTTGCAATCCTGACAAAAACCTTGAATTGTCACGGATTGCGGTTGTGTTAGTGCAGGCATAGGGCAATCATGAATGAGGTGATCTACCTGACATCGATAGCATGGTCCTCTAGGAAATGGGGGTCTTACCTGCCTAGGTTGGGGTCTAGGGTTGGGATTAGCATACATGACATTTGCATGCTCTGGCTTCCAACTCAGTTCACTCGGTTCTTCACAATAGTAGGACTCATTATGCTCAGGTGACTGCATGAAGTAAGCCTGTGGGTTATCAACATGAGTAGAGTCAAAACTATGATCACTTAGATCACTCTTTGAAAGCAATGGTGTTATCAGCACTATGGCTCTATTCAAATTCTCTTCTACAATTGCGTACTTCACTAGAACCACATTAGCTAGAGCAGGGGGTTGCTGTGCTAAAACTGGTTGAGGTCTCTACTAGCCTTGATAAGGAGGTTGGTGGGGTTGCTGAGGCCTACTCTACTGTTGTGGTGGATACTGGTTCTGGTACCTACCCTGTGGTGGATATGGCTGAGTGTAATTCTGTCTGACATGTTTTTTGTTATAGGGGCAGTCTTGTGTGGTGTGATTAGTGTATGTCCATTCTATGGTGCAATATTGGCTACTAGGATTCACTTGGGGTTGAGCCATAATGGGACATATGTTCGCCATATGGTCACCTCCACAAGTATAACATCACCTCACTAGGGTAAATCAAGGCATCTGTTTGCTTGAGACACTTAGCTTCTGAGCTACCTTCTCTGCGAGTTCCTCAATAGACATGGATTGTTTAGAAGAGATGCTAGTAGAACTATCTGAATCTTTGTAGATTTTTGAAAGCTCTAACTCCTCTCCTAGGTTATCTTCAATGTCAATGCACATGCGTACACACTCTTCTATGATCCTAGGGTCCTTCAAGTACACATATGATCTCAGTTTAGTACTTAGCAATCCATCTAGGAATAAAGCCACTTGTTTGGCTGGAGTGGGTAACTCTGGAACATGGCATCTCTCTAGGTATTGCCTAAACCTTCTTCCTACAATTCTAATCGTCTCTTGAGGTGTCTACTTGAAGCTATGAATCAATGAGGAAGTATTGTGCCATATGCCACTCTTAGAAAATTCTATGATGAAAGCCTCTAGTAGTTGGTCTATGTTCATGAACTATCTCTCATTTAGTGGTTGAAATCATGTAAGGGCTGTGTTCCTAAGGGTTAGACCAAAAGCATTGTACTGCATGAACAGGTCCTCAACTTGTTCAGCTCTCAAGACTTGCCTAAACTCGTCCACATGATCATATGGGTCTCCATTGCCATCAAAGTAATTCTTCATGGACTTAACCAGCTGGGTTGGCCTCAAGGTCCTAGTGTGTTCTCTAGGTCTTGCCAAAGGAAAATCATCAGCATTTATTTGGTTTCTTGGGTCCTTAGGTCTCTCAGTTTCCATTCTATACGTCTCTATTCTTGTTCTTTCTCTTCCCAGTGGGTTAGCAAAGCTCACTTCAGGTCTATCTCTACTCTTGTCCCTTTGAGCTCCATGAGCATGGGATGTTCCAGATCCTTGATGGCCATAATGTTGGAGATAGACTTCTGCGGAAGCACGCGAACAACACAAGGAAGAAGAAGAAGCTTGGAGCACAACACACAAGACTGAATTGTATTACTAGAGAATGTACAAAGATAAATAGCCCATTAGGGCAATCGGCGTATATACAAGCCGGGGGAAAAAAACCTCCTAAAGAGGGAAAAAAGTGCCCCGGCGGTCCTAGAGTGTTCACACACATCACTACCTAAATATATCAACAAATCCCCCCTGGGAGTGATGCGGTGAACAAGGAGCTGGCACTCATGTATAAGGAAGTGCCAAGCTATGTGGAAATCACTCCACAAAAGGAAGTAAGCCCAAAGCTTTGCGGAAAGCTTCAAACTTCTCCCTAGGCAGAGCCTTCGTGAAAAGGTCTGCAATGTTCTCCTGCGTGGGCACATATGCCAAGCTGATCTCCCCAGCAGAGAACCTCTCCCTGACATAGTGATAATGCACCTCAATGTGCTTAGTGCGAGCATGGAACACAGGGTTCCTCGCAACTGCCAATGCGCTCTGACTGTCAGTGAAGATGGTGGTGGTAGAAGACTGGCCAACACCCAAATCAGCCATAAGGCGTCTGAGCCACACACACTCAACAGTCGCTGTGAAAGCTGCCCTATACTCAGCCTCACAACTGGAAGTGGCCACAGTAGGCTGCTTCTTGCTCAACCAAGATATACATGAGCTACCAAGCATGAAGCAAAAACCACTGGTGGACACACGAGTGTCATAGCAACCAGCCCAATCTGAGTCAGAAAAAGCATGCAAATCTGGCGGTAGTGATCCCCCCTTGGGATAAAACAACCCAAGTAGCCGAGTACCACTCAAGTAGCGAAAGATGCGCTTAACCGCTTTCCAATGCGTGACTCCTGGGCAATGCATGAACCTGCTCATCTGTGAGACAGCAAACTGAATATCTGGCCGAGTAATGCATAAGTAAATCAAGCATCCAACAGCCTGCTGATAGAGAACAGCATCAAATGCATCTCCAGCATCATGAAGACTCAATCGTAAACCTGTCTCCATAGGAGTGGCAATAGGCTTACAGTCTTCAAGGCCAAAACGCTGCAATAATGTGTCAATATATTTCGTTTGACACAAAGCCATTCCACCATCAACGTGCATAAACTGAATGCCCAAATAGTGATGCAAATGCCCCAAATCAGACATCTCAAATGAGGCATGCAAATCAGCCTTAAAATCAGCAATATGTGTCTCAATAGGACCAGTGAGCAGCATGTCATCAACATAGACAACAATGATCAGAAGCACATCATTAGCACGCTTAACATATAAGGTGCTTTCAGTTAGACTGTTCTCAAAACCATGTGCAATCAGATAGGCATGTATCTTCTCATACCAAGCACGTGGTGCTTGCTTTAAACCATATAACACCTTCTTTAACCTGCACACCTGGTTTTCATGCCCTTTCTGCACAAAGCCACGGGGCTGAAAAACATACACTTCTTCATGCAAGTCACCATTCAGAAATGCTGTTTTAATGTCCAACTGATGTACATTCCAACCATGATGGGCTGCAAGTGCACAAATGCTCCGAACAGTAGTCATACGGCATGTAGGTGCAAAGGTCTCATCAAAATCAATGCCTCTTTCCTGCGCATAACCCTTTACAACAAGCCTAGCCTTATACCTGTCAACTGTACCATCAGGTTTACGCTTCAGCTTGTATACCCACTTGGTGCCAATGGCCTTCTTGCCAGGAGGCAAGTCACATAAAGACCATGTACCATTCTTCATTATAGCATCATATTCAGATTGCATAGCAGCCATCCAATTTTCTGAATTTTGTGCTTCATCAAAAGAAACAGGCTCATTCTCATCACAGAGACTAGATGCAGCCATAGCATAGCAATCTGATGCAAAGGAGGCACTATGAGAGCCTGAACGAGTACGATATGACAAAGGTGCATCTAATTTGCTGTCACGCAAAGTCTGCACCAGCCATTTTGGCATAGTTTTTGCCTGCTCAATATCAGCTCTCTCATCAACAAGTGCATCATGTAAATCTGCATCAGAAATGGAATGATCTGCATCATCATATGAAACCTGCAAAGGCTGAGAAGTTGCCTCATTAGGACCAGCACTAGCCTGTCCACCTGTAAAAAGAGGCATCAAAGTATCATACATGTCTTTGGAGCTAACATATGTCTCCTTAGTACATGAAAGCAATGGCTGAATAGCATCTTCCACAAAGACAACATCACGGCTAACCAGAATGCGTTTAGTCTGTGGATGATACAGACGATAGCCTTTACTTTCAGAACTGTACCCAACAAAAATACATTTTATTGCCTTATCATCCAATTTTCTGCGATGTTGTTCAGGCACTAATGCATATGCCAAACAACCAAAAACACGCAGATGAGCAACAGATGGCTTGCGGTCATGCCAAGCCTCATATGGAGTGATAGACTGCAATGCTTTAGTGGGACACCTGTTCAGTACATATGCTGCACACATGACAGCCTCAAGCCAGAAACTATGTGGTAAAGCCTGACTTTTGACCATGCACCTCGCCATCATGAGTGACCTGTTCTTTCGTTCAGCAACTCCATTCTGTTGAGGTGTATACGGCACTGTACACTGGTGTTTTATCCCACGTTCAGCTAGAAATGCATTAAAATCTGAAGACATATATTCCCCCCCTCGATCAGAATGGAGGGTGCCCATTTTACATGCTGACAGATTTTCAGCCAAAACCAAAAACTGTTTGAAGCACATGAACACTTCAGACTTTGCTTTGAGTGGATATACCCATGCATGCCTGGAAAAATCATCAATGAAAGTCACGAAGTAAAGGTAATTTCCAAAAGAGGGTGTCTGCATAGGACCACAGACATCACTATGTACAAGCTGTAATTTCTGCGTAGCCCGAACTGAACCATCTTTTGGAAAGGAAGAACGCTACATTTTGCCCAAAATACAGCCTTCACAAACATGTTTTCCAGGTGCCTCAAGTTTGGGCAAAGAGGACACCATTTCAGATTTTTGCAGGCGTAACAAACTAGCAAAATTCAGATGACCAAAGCGTGCATGCCAAAGCTTTGCATCTGACATAGCCTGAGAATCATGAACTGCACATGCCGAATCATTCACAGATCTTTCATAGTCTATGAGCTTATACAGCCCACGACATAAAATGCCAGAAGCAATAATCACATCGCCATTTGAGAGATCATGGACTGTACACCTGTCATCAACAAATTTCACAACCAAGCCAATCTTGGCTAATGCAGAAACTGATAATAGGTTCTTTTTGATCCCTGGCACAAATAAAGCATCTGACAAAGTGAAAGAACTACCATCAGCAGTAGTCAGAATGATCTTACCAACTCCCATAACAGGATAAGAGGAGTTATTGGCGCATGTGACAGTATTCCCTGTAGGGGCAGGCTCGAGTGAAGAGAAGAAACTACGCTGCGAGGTAATATGTTTGGTCGCCCCACTGTCAAAATACCAAACATCTGAGTCTACTACAGACATGCACAGATCATGAGAAGATGGGTCAAAACTGCAGACAGTAGTAAACGTCCATTCTTCTTCCTGCACAAGATTTGCAGACTCTGTTTTTGGTGTAGAGGCCTCTGCAACAACCATTCCAGCCTCTTTCTTCTTTGCCTCTTTAGCAGTCAGTTTTGGACAGTTCTTTATAATATGATCATTTCCTTTACAGTACTTGCAGAACAATTTCTGCTTTTCTGATTTCTTTTCATCTTTATCCTGGTTCTTCGATTGTGCAGCATTTGCAGATTTCTGCTTACTAGTAGAAGAGCTCCATTTTCCTTTGCCCTTCTGACTAGCCAGGAAAGCTTGATCTGCAACACGCATAATGGACCTGTTCTGCCTGGACTGATCTTCCTGCAACAGAACAGAGACTAATTCCTCAAATGACAAGGCATTCGGATTGCCTTTCATCATCAACCGAAGAGTAGAGGCAAAACTCTGATATGAATCAGGAAGACCATTCAGAACGGTCTGCACAAGTGAGCTATCTGGTATAACCTCATCAGCAGAAATCAATTGTTCCTTCAGGTCTTTGATCTTTGTAAGAAAACTGTCCATAGAATCACCTTCATTCATGTGCTCACTCTCCAACTGTTTTCGGAGGTAAGCAACACGAGCCTCATTCCTAGCCTTGGTACAAAGTGGTAAGTGTATCCCAAGCATCCTTTGCTGTTCTGCAAGAGCGAATGTGAGGAATAATGGCACGTTTGACAGACAAAGCTATCAATGCATGTGCCTGGGCATCTCTGCCATCCCAACGAATCTGCTCTACAGTAGGTGCAACAGAAACAGCAGCACGAACAGGAATCTGCGGAATATCATCTTCGACACCATCTTCATCAGCTCCAACACCTGTATTTGCAGTACCTGTCGTTACAGGTGTAACAGGACGTCTTTCAACACCCTGCACAATGTTCCACAATCCTTTTGCAACCAGTACATGTCGCATCATATAAGCCCATAATGGGTAGTTGGTACCATCCAACTTATCCTCAACAGCCAACATACGGAATACATCACTGCTTTCAGCCATGGCCGGTGACTTAAATACCTTGATGCAGAAAATTGACTGTATCTAAAAAATTTGAACGGAACTGCCCAAACGAGTTCTGCTAGACCTGTAGCAGACTTCGAGACGCTTAAACTGGCGAACAGAAACTGGTATATACCTTTGGCACAAAAGGACGAAATAGCCTGCACAAGCGCTGCAATAGTGCGTTCGGAGGCCGAAACGAGCTCAGATCGCGATTTCGGCACCACATAGCAAAGCTGTTTTGATCTCGGAAACACCCTGAGTATGCTCACCAAATTTCGTGCGAATCTGAGACTGCAAACGGAGGAGTGTCGATGGCGCCCTAGAAGAAGCGACGACCTGCTCTGATACCAATTGTTGGAGATAGACTTCTGCGGAAGCACGCGAACATCACAAGGAAGAAGAAGAAGCTTGGAGCACAACACACAAGACTGAATTGTATTACTAGAGAATGTACAAAGATAAATAACCCATTAGGGCAATCGGCGTATATACAAGCCGGGGGAAAAAAACCTCCTAAAGAGGGAAAAAAGTGCCCCGGCGGTCCTAGAGTGTTCACACACATCACTACCTAAATATATCAACACATAAGAGACATTAGATCCTGGTTGGGGAAAAATAAATTCACCCTTCCAAGTGTAGGCATGCCTACCATGTTCTAAAACCACAAAGATTCTCTCTGAAGAATTGTCTAAATAGGTCACTTTGCCTGGGCTATCAGGATATTTGAGCTCATAGATCGTGATTGTTCCTACCTCGTTCCGTTGATCAAGCTTATACCTCCTAAAGGCTTCATTAGTTACTCACTTTAAGAGTATGTCTATGCTCTTATTGTCCTGGGGAACTCACTCTAGCGTGATGATTCTAGTACGAACTGATTTGCCTCCGAGAGTTCTAGGCTCTCTTCCTATGTTCCCTTGCTCTATATCACCTATGTCCATTTCTAGGATCACATTATCGAATTCGTCTATCCTATCTGGGTGATTGGTGACTACATACAGGGTTCCTTCTTTGTCTAGTTATGCACCATTTTTGAACTTGACTGCTGGATGTTCCAATCCAATGGGTTGATCTAGGTTTTTGATTTGGACGACCGATCTTCCCAAGCTATCCTCATAGATGCAAACACCTAATCGGTTGGTACTAAGATATTCCAATTGTGTCTTGTAAGAACCTTCAACCTTTTGCAAGTAAGCCACGCTTGAAATTCTTGTTGGTCTCTCCATTCCATGAGACATCTCTGATTTGCTAGTTTCAGAGCTAGGGTAGTGTGAATAATTGCTCAACTGTTGAGCCCAAGACCTAGCATTGTGATTGACACTAGCCTCTAAAGACCTAAGGCTTTGTCTATCTCTCCCTAGGTGTCCTCTTGATCTAAGGTTCATATGATTAATTTAACAACCTCAATTTTATCCCAAGTACAACCTCGTTGCAGATCACTTTATATTAGTTGCTTGGTTCTTTTTTAGTTGATTATCATGTTTATGCTCTTGTCTGTATCACGTCGTCAGGAATGTTTGAGTGATTTTCCGCACTTTAAGTTGATTGAACCACATTAAATTCTTTTCCTTTTTAAAATTTTCATCACAAATAGACTATATTTATGCTTGAACTTGAGTTCTTAGGTAGTCTTCAACTTGATAGATGCCTATTGTCACCCTTAATTAATTCTAGCACTACTCGCACTTAGCATAAGCTAGGAATTGATGAAGGAAGCTGAGAATGATCCAACCTCAAGTTGCTTATCCCTTGCCCTTGTAAGCCCAGGGAGTGTGTTCCCGAGCTGGTACTCACTCTTGCCTTGAATGCCCTTTGATGCTCTCAATGGACCTGTAAAAGTCCCAAAGTTAGCTCAAGACTTAAATTCAAATGACATAACAAACCACTTTTATTCATGTAATTCACAAACCAAGTTTCCCTTTGCCTTTATGGAAAACAATCCTAAAGATTCCTGAGTTTTCTTACCCCAAAGTATGGTCAACTTCAAGATAACCTATCTATAACTCCCCATATTAGTTTTACAATGAGCCTAAGATCACTCCGAACGGATTTCGTATGAGGAAGTTATGAGAGTTCAGGGTTCTAGGGTAGAAATAGGGTTCAAACAGGCTATCAGAGAAATATGATTCTTCTCAAATTATTAGTGTAGGGACCTCACAAAGTGCTAATTTCCTTATAAGTATGCCCAAAATTACCCCAAAATTTGGAAATAAAACCCTAAAAATTTAGCCAAAAGTGTCTGTCAATCGTGATCGATAGGTCTGCCAATCACGATTGACAGAGGTGTCCGTTGAGGCCTGTCAATCGCAATAGACACATCAATTGCTATTGACTATGTCAATCGCGATTGACAAAGTCGGTTGTGGGGTCTGTCAATCGCGATTGATGGTGTGAATCGCAATCGACACTTTTTCTGCAAAATTCGACGTAAATTCAGTCAATCAGGGTTGTGTCTGTGGTAATGGACACGTGGGCACACGAATTCTAGTGTCAATCATGAAATTTTAGTCGTTCGTGATGGACGGTGTCAATCACGATTGACTGAGCCATATGTGGCAGTTCATTGTGGTTTGTTGATCGCGATTGATAGGGTCTGTCAGTCACGATTCACAGAGTCTATCTGTCGTGATTAATAGAGTCTGTCGATTGGGGTTGTCGGTCGTGATTGACAGAGAAACACGAAATTTTTTAATTTTAATTAGTGATTTTGAATGTGCTCCTCATGTGTGTCATAGTGGTGAAGTTTATTTTACCAAAAGCTCAAATTTTTCGTCGATTGCGATCGATAGAGGTCCATGCCGCAAAGACAGTGTAGAGCTTTTCTGTACCTGTAGAGACTGCTGGAGATGATGACTTTAATCCGCTTGAATGTAATAGGAAAAGTTGCATGCATACCGAAAGGGCGTAGCACAATATTTGTAACCTTTGATTAATAAAAGAAGCGTGCGTGAACATAAGGCATGTCCTCGCCGGATTGTGGTCTGGGCGAATGCTGGAAGTGGAGCGTAGCACAGTGTTCTGATTACTCTGAGTGTTTATCTCTCTGTCAATTAAGTTCCGCACTGTATTAAGTTTGATGAAGTATTAAGTTGAGTGATATTTCGATGACGTGATGAAGTGTGTGTTTATGAATCTGCTGGTGAAGAACATGGTAATGCAAAGTTAAGTATCTTATGTTGAAGTATGGTGTAATGCGCAACTAGATAGTAGTTGGAAGATAATCTAATTCAACGTGTTAAGTCTGTGAAGTAGTATATAACTGAACCTATTGAACCATCCCAAGAACCCAGAATCAATAATAGATTAAACAATAAGTTTAACACTGGCGCCATCTGTGGGAAATGGAGTAGCCAATTGAAGAGAAGGTTGAAGCTTTGATATATGCTGATAACATGTTCTGGTGAATCTTATCCCGAATACCGGAGTGATTCACATCCCTGGGCAGTTCTGAATTTGTTAGGAATACCCTCTGGTGGTAGAAGTGAAGAACGATCAAGTTCAGTTGTAGAAGGTTCAATGCAACAAGCGAGTTGCAATTTCGGTAGTAGTTTGGTGCTGTGTAGAAGCAGTTCGGTAGAGTGCGGTGATAATCCGGTATGTTTTGGTGATAGTCCAGCACATTCTGAAGACAATACACTAGTTTTTGGTGATATTTTGGCGTTACCGAGTGACAATTCAGCATTGTTCGGAGATAATTCGATGACTTTCGGTGATAGTTCGATATTGTCCGGTGATGGTTCGATGCTCTCCAATGAGAATTCGATGATTTCCAGTGATAATGCGTTATTATTCGGCATGAATTTATTGCATTCACCATTTTTAGGTGCAAGTTTAGCCAATTTCAACACTAAGGTTGAGAAAGGGCTGTTATATGTTGAGCTAAGTAATCGGTTCAAAGATATTTTTAGAATGGAAGATTGGTAAAGTGACCATACGGTCCAGGGACATCAAGAAATCAATCCCCAAAGTTCAGGCAACATGAGTAGCTCACAACAACAACCTCAACAACAACAACATCAACAACAACAACAACAACAACAACAACAACAACAACAACAACAACAACATCAGCAGCAGTAGGAACAATGGCAACATATTATTCCACCACATTCGGTGCTAGCCAGAGTCACCTACACAAAATTCAGAGGTTTTCTGGGAGATGATCCCGACATGCATGTGCGGACATTTGAAATTAATTATGTAGTTTTGAATTACCCAACACACCCTGCTTATAAAGCCATTGTGTTCCAGTCAACTTTGGTTAATGAAGTTGCTCGCTGGTTAACCGAATATGACTTGAATCATTTCCGGTAGTATGATGATGTGAAGGATGCATTTCTGCAACAATTCTAGTTGAAGAAAAACCTAGTCAAAATTTCTGATTACCTATAGAATAACAGGTAGAAGCCACACCAGAATGTACAAGACTATGCCAATCTATTTTAGACTCATTTACGGCAGTTGCCACCACCGCATGCCAACTTACCAGACGACGTCATTACCGAGTGGTTCATAAATGGATTAAATACCCAATTGAAACAGATTATGATCATACGATGTGTGGGTGGGATGACCTTGGATGCCATAATCACTATGGTGTTACAGTTAGAAAATAAAGTGGGTGATTCAGTGAAGATTTAGAGTGGTTGAAGGCATCCAAGCATTCAAACCAAGACCCTCTAAAACAAATTTACTGTACTAAATGTAAAAACACAGGACATACTAGCTCAGCATGTGCCTTGAATCAGATGACCTGCGCTATTTGCCATACAACGGACCACACCACAAAGACCTGTCCTTATAATGCAAGGGTACAAAATAGAGCAGCTATCAATGCCATTATTCAAGAATAAGGGCAACCGAGAAGGATACAAGAATTATAGAGGAGCACGATCAACTAACTTTGGACCATCTCGGTGGAAAGCGGGTCCATTGGGTGAAGGTGCATCATCTCCACCACCTAAATGTCAATTTTTGTGGTGAAATCAGACATATTCGTAGGTATTGTAAAGATGCGGCTGAGTACGATAAAAAGAAAAAAGAAAAACAACAGCCGATGACAAACATGGTGTACATTTCAGCAGTCGACATGCAAACAGGAGTAGTGCAAACATGTTCGAGAAAGCAATTACATCTAGCTGCAGAGATTTTTGAACTTGGAATTTGTGAGCAGTATAAGGTGTTTACCAAAGCAAGCAAGTGGGCAACCCAAGAACAAACTATTTTTCCTGATCCACTTCTAGTGACGCAGCAAACTATACCACAGGAGTACCGAAAGGTAGAAATCTAACCCAAACAGTACCGAAAGGCAGAAATATGACCCAAACAGTATCGGGGTCCCCACCGGACACCGTACCAGAACCAGCAAAAGTTGATCCGGTATGGGATGTATTATCCAAGGCATCTATTACACTGCCATTGGGACAACTGTTGGCTTTGGTCCTTGGTGTGTGTCAACAGTTTTAGTAACAAGTCAATCTAGGACCTTCATGTGCCCCTTTGATAGCAACAATCCAACACGAACTTGATTCGACAGTGGATCATATGGTGCCCTTGATTACGGTGTGGTATAAGAATCATAAAATCACTCAAGTATTAATTGATGGCGATTCTGGTGTAAACATTGCAACAGAAGCACTTTGACAACGGATGGGATGGACACAAATTGAACATGTCCAATTTTTTGTGCGCATGGCTGATCAATCCCGAGTTCATCCGGTTGGATTGGTGCGAGACATGCCTATTACTCTTCAAGGAGCTGTATTTAAAATGACCTTTGTTGTTCTAGAATTACCCAAATCCAGCCTGGACTATAAGCTGCTCTTTGGACAACCATGGTTGAAGCAAGCTAGGGTAGTTCAAGATTGGTCAGTGTAGGAATTGATTTTTAAAAATAACCACCGGAAATATGTCATCCCAGTGGATGACATGAAGCCCTGTGATTCATGCACGACCATATGTAGTCGAAACTGTACACATGTTGGATGGTCTTTTAGATGATGAAGAGGAAGGGTTTCTTCAAGCCAATAGGCATCTGATGGCACTCAGAACTGTGGATTTACAAACGGTGGCCGATAACTGGAGTCCAACAGCCTGTACAGTAGTACCACTGATCGGTGAACATGAATCAAGTGCAGCACATACCTTGGATGATACAATGCTACAACAATTTCTTTAGCCAAGTGAGGATTTTTCCATGCCCTCATAGTTCTACATACCGGAAGATCAATTGGTTACCTACAACTTATGTGATGAAACCAATGCATGACCAGTAAAAATTAAGTCGGGACTATCAGAGACCTTCTAGGATAACTTGTTGCAGTTGCTACGTGAATTCTCCGATGTGTTTGCATGGGATTACCAGGATATGAAGGGGTTGGATCCACATATTTATCAGTATCGGGTTATGCTGAAACTAGAGGCTCGGCCTATTAAACAACCAAGCTATAGGATGAACCCTAACTATGCGGCCTAGGTAAAAGCAGAACTGGATCGATTGCTGAAGGTTGGATTTATCGTCCCTATCAAACATGCAGAGTGGATTTCCCCTATTGTCATAGTTCCTAAGAAGAATAAGCAATTAAGGATATGTGTGGACTACCAGAAATTAAATGCAACAACAGTACTTGATCCATTCCCTTTGTTGTTCTTGGACACAATGTTAGATGATGTGGAAGTACGAATGATGGAGCAGGACATTCCAATGACAACATTTATAACTAATTGGGGCGTTTATGCATGCATAGTGATGTGGTTTGGTCTGTGAAATGCTCCAAGTACGTTTCATCACTATATGCAAGAAGTTTTCTCGCATTATCTAACCATATTCATGAGAGTTTACTTGGATGAATTCTCCTTATCCGGTGATACTTTAGCACATCTGTATCATTTACAGTGCTGTTTTTCAAAATGTCGAAAATATCACTTGTGCTTAAACTCGAATAAATGTGTATTCTCTGTATCCTGTGGTGAGTTGCTAGGACACGTTATTTCAAAACAGGGAATTCAAGTTGATCCAGATAAGGTGAAGGCCGTACTGGAGGCACCTGCCCCCAAGACACCCAAAGAAGTGATGCGTTTCTTGGGACAAATCCGGTGGCATGGGAAACATCTGCATTGGCTTGCTCATCTGGTCACATTGCTCAATCGACTGATCACCAGTACTCCTCGTTAGTTTGAATGGATTGAAGCCTGTCAATTGTCTTTTGATCGTTTTAAATCACTATTAGTGCAAGCTCCCATCTTACAAGCACCAAATTGGGAATTACCATTTCATGTTTTTGTGGATGCATCGGACATTGCCATTGGTAGCGTGCTGATGCAACAAATGGAAAAATGGTTCTGTCTAGTGTATTGTGCGAGTCACGGATTAGCTCCAGTGGAGCGAAATTATTCAGTCACTGAACGTGAATGTCTTGGATTAGTGTATTCGATGAAGAAATTTTGGCATTATTTACTAGGCCGTCGCTTCACCTTTCATGTCGATCATGCAGACTTGGTGTACCTTGTTTGACAACAAGATTTGGGAGGAAGACTCGCAAGATGGGTCTTGTTGCTCCAAGAGTTTGATTATTTAGTAGTACATAGACCAGGGTCTGCACACTTGCTGATTTTCTATCTCGGTTGGATTTTGGTGAACTTCCGGTAGGATTTGACGATACCACACCTGCTATCTATGCCACTGAGATGGTATAGGATGATCAACAAGAATTTTCAGTACAGTCCTATTATGACACTTTGATGCTTTTCTTGACTAGTGGATGTCCTTCCAGTACAACCTCTCCTGTTGCTCACTGTAAACTGGCCATGTATAGTCGACGTTTCCAGTTAATTGTAGGGTAGTTATATTACATGGATCACTTGGGAGTGTTGCTCAGATGCGTTCCACCACACGAAATTGCTTCAGTAATCATAATGGCTCATTCAGCTCCAACTAGAGGTCATTTTGCGGTGGATCTGACCCACCAGAAGATTCTGTAGAGTGGATTATGGTGGCCTACTATGTACCGAGATGTGACCAAGTATGTGCGATAGTGTGATGAGTTTCAACGATTAGGTCAACCTTTACAGAGACATTACTTTTCGCTCCAACCTGTTTTGCCTCTCGAACCTTTTCAGAAATGGGGTTTGTATTTTATCGAACCAATCACACCTCCTGCGATCCTTACTAGTAATAGATATATTCTTACCAAGCGGCTGTGGTCGCTAAATGCTTGATGAAAGATATTCTTCCACACTATGGTTTACCCTTAGAGATTGTGATTGATCAAGGTACACACTTCGCTAACACATTAATGCAAGTGCTCACTATTACCTTCCAGATTGTGCATAAGTTTAGTTCCCCCTACTATCCATGAGCGAATGGACTCGCTGAGAGCACCAACAAATCGCGGTTGAACATCTTAAAGAAACTGGTCTTGCATTGCCCAGAGAGATGGGACCAATTTCTACCTGTGGTATTATGGGCTTACCATACAACATTTAAAGTGGCGACCGGAACAAGTCCCTTCAAGTTGGCTTATGGTTTGAAGGCGATTGCTCCTATGGAACTGGTGATTCCTAGTCTACGAGTGGCATTAGAGTAGAAATTACTACCGGAAGAATCTTTCCCTTTTTGATTGGAGGCTTTACGATCTCTAGATAAACAGGCCTTGAGAATTTTTTGGTATTGCAGGAAGTTCAACTCAAACAAGCAAGAAATCACGATCGTTTTCTTAAAACCCCCGTATTTACCATCAACCAATTAGTACTCTTTTATAATACTAAATCTAATCAATCCGTCGGAAAGTTTAAATTGCACTGGTTTGGTCCTTACTATATTACCGAACAAGTGGGACCAAAAACTTTTCGATTATCAACCTTAAACGATACCCTTCTCCCTAAGGTGATCAATGGATCGAAGCTTCATCCCTATCATCCACCGTCTTCATTGTCATGATGCGTGCTCGGTATTTTTACTCCTTTTCTTTTGCCACTATTTTGAATCGACTTTCTTTTCTTATCTACGTGTTTTGGTTGACCGACTAATCGTAATCTTTCCATTTTTTCTTACCTAACCATGATTAGTAGTCGCCTTTAGTGTCTTCGATTCTGTTAATGCGTGCATGTCGCCATTATACCTGTATATTCCCAACACTGTGTGATGATTAGGTTTCTTTTTGTATGATTCTTCTAGTGTTTCTACTTAATCTCATTCTCCACGCTATTATTCGCTATTGTGACCCTGTGTGCTTGCGTTCTGTGTATTCCCTGTGCTATTGTGTGTTTCTATTTGCACTATGGAAGCCCTGGCAAATATTGTCACCTTCCATGCTGGTCTTGCTCCAAATGTGAGCGAGTTGCTACGTGTGCGAGGTCTGTTGGCCTTCGCTGAATTGCCTTGGCATTCAGTGGAGTATCATCCTTTTGTAGCTCAAATAATCTCTGACATAGCTGCCACACTTGCTACAGAACTCTGTTGGCCGCTAGTATGTTTGAGCCCCTGTGTCATCGTCACACTCAACACCATCGCTGAGGGATTTTGTCTCCCTCAGGAGGGGTTGGTCGATGGCCCTCTCCTCCCCATGGCAACAATGAAAGAACTTTTCCCCAGGCACTCATCTAACGAGTTTACCATTCTCTGTTGTCTAGAATCAGAGTGCACCATGCTCTAATTCCTAGTAGTTGCCTTAAACCTCCAAAAATGCACTTATAATATCTCACGTCCATTCTATTCCATGATCGACACTACATCCTAAGAGGCCGTTAATTTCACTTCATTCTTTTTCCGATGCATTCACTGCGAATGCCAAGCAATTACCAAACAACTAGCCAAGAATGAGATTCCTAGGACTAGATTGCTGCACCTTCTCATCCTTCTTCTTCTAGTGATTCAATCAGAGCAACCACCCCCAGCAAACACTCTGCTTTTAAATGAGGAATCTACATAGATATTGGAGGATGATGATGAGGAAGATCTTCTCCATTTCTTCTAGCGCAAGCGTCATCGTGTCAGCCCCTCTCAAAGCCAAGTGCAGGAATCAACCGCTGTTCAAGAGGTTGAGATTTTTCATGACACAACCACGACCTTACAGGTAGTGTCTGCATCCACTTTTCCTAGTAAGCAGTAGGATACAAACGTCATTATGGAAGATGTAGCTGAGATTTCCCAACAAGAGGAAACAAAACAATCGGATGCTGAGGCTATGAAGGAGACAATGGAAGACACCACTAGTCATTGTTTGTCATCCATCACCCTCAAAATTAGTAGAGGATAAAGCCGATACGGTAAAGTAACCGACCTGTGCTGAAGAGGTCGTTACCGAAGTTGCCACTGTTTTATCTATGCCTCAAAAGGAAACAGGCATCATCCTAGTGCCGACAACTCTTCTTCCCCTTCCTCCTCCAACCACACTTCTTGTTTTTGCCGATGCTTCTCCCTCTGCGCCTCCAACTACAATTTGTGAGGCCTCGTCCAAACTCCTATCCTCTCCCAATTACTGTCCACCCTCATCTCCACACCTACTTTCTGCCCAATCATCGCAGCCTCCTTTTTTTCTTCCCACTCCGGCTATGTTCACCGAATTGGCATCCATGGGCCAGTTCTTAATTCAGTTATCCTAGCAGTTACCTCTTCAACTGAAGATGGCACAACAAACTCTTCGACAGGAGCTGCAGAGCAAAGTAGACCTCTTGGAAGCTGATATCGCACCCCTCCAAGAAGAACTTCTTGAAGCCAAAACAAATATTCACTCCCTACAAGTCCAAATTCAGCGATTACAAGAATAGTTAACTGAGATGGATCTGATTATTCCCAACAAAGACACGAAAATTAACGGATTGAAGCAAGAGGTTGCAGATAAGCAGGATGCCATGACTATGTTAGGCAACAAGCTCCATGACACACGGGATAAGCTCAGTGTATTAGAAGAAGCTTCTCAGACACTAGCTATGAATGTACTCAATGCTGAAAAAGAACTCAAACAAGCTACCGACGAGCTGTTTCACAAAAGCCGATCCTTGGAAGAAGAAATTGGCTGGAATATTACGTTGAAGAAGGAGATTACAACAATTCAAAAGGAACGCGAAGATTTTTACAAGACAATGCAATTTCAATCTCAGGAACTCGAATGCAAGGAAAAACAACTAGGAGTTTAGGCTAACAGACTATCAAGGATTGATGTAGAAGTTGCAAATATGAAGCTGTGCACAGATGCTGCTTTAGCCAATGATTTCTATTTATAGGAAGCATTTTTGTAGACTCGGACTGAGTCTTTAATAAGTCAAGTAATAGCTGCCAGTTTAGTTAAAACTGATGCGCAACTTATTGAACCTGAGATTTTGTGAAATATGCTCGAATCTTTGAAACAGAAAATCACCCGAACCTTTGAGTTAGCCCGGTCTATGTATGTACATGGTATCATCGATGAATCCTGAATTTGTAATTACCTTTTGGGGTTCAGGTCCACCGTGCGTGCTAGTGTGAGCCGCTAGAATGTAATATGAAAAGTCGCATGCATACCAAATGGGCATAGCGCAATAGTTGTAACCTTTGATTAAAGAAGCGTTCGTGAACAGAAGGCATGTCATCGCCGGACTGTGGTCTAGGCAAATGCGAGAAGTGGAGCGTAGCACAGTGTTCTGATTACTCTGAGTGTTTATCTCTCTGTCAATTAAGTTCTGCATTGTATTAAGTTTGATGAAGTATTAAGTTGAGTGATATTTCGGTGACATGACGAAGTGCATGTTTATGAATCTGCTAGTGAAGAACATGGTAATGTGAAGCTAATTGTCTTATGTTGAAGTATGGTGTAATGTGCAACTAGATAGTAGTTAGAAGATAATCTAATTCAGTGTGGTAAGTCTGTGAAGTAGTATATAACCGAACCTACTGAACCTGTAGAATTTGGGAAAATACAAACAGGGCCTCTGTTTATAGACCCCTAACCATCCCAAGAACCCAGAATCGATAATAGATTAAATAATAAGTTTAACAATGACACAACAAAAACCTACAAGAACACTCACACAAATGGCTCTCTCGCTCTCTCTCACAAGTGAAATGAGGGATATGGAAGGGAGAAGGTGATATGACCAAAAAACTCAAATTTTTCGCGATGATGGAGATGGAAGTGGAAGATGGTGAGGATGATGATGGTGAGGTAAGAAAGAGAAAAATAAAGAAAAGTAAAGAAATTACCTACAACGCCAACATCACAACTCTACATTTTACCATCACACGCTCATCCTCAAAGCTCGATCCTTGACAACAGCGCCAAAATTTGGTGTAGCTCAGTGATGAGTAGCACCTCCTTTAATGTCAATTCGGGAAGTTGTGAGGATGGTATGAAGACCTCGAACAAGTGATGGCACAAGTGTGTGAGTGAGAAGCACACAAACATGCACACACATACACACACACACATGTGCACACAAGGCAATAACAAAGAGAGAGACAATGGAGTCACTTCTATTGCAAAAGAGTTCTCATACAAGTCCAAATCTACAACAAGCTAACCTCAAAAATGAGTTCTCTAGCTCTATTTATAGTTTTTGACTAGCTTTGGTCCTATCCAGACCTAGTGTCTGGCCTAGTTAAAAATTAGGTTCCTAAGTTATTTTGGAGGCTCAAACGAGCTCATAACATTATGAAAATTGGTACATAAGTACTACTAATAAAGCTCGAGGACTCCTTGGCTTGAACAAAATGGAGTCGACTCTACCAAAAACGGTATTTACAATGTTCATGTAGTGATGAAAATCACTGTTAAAAAGAGGTTTGGTTGGAAAAATTGGATGGCCTATTTGCCGGATCTTCGTTGACTACTTGTGCCTTCTCTTTGCTCTGACTCCCTCCGTTGACTTCCTTGTCATGTAGTTCTCTGAGAGCCTTGACTGGTACCAACAATGATGATGGTCCCTTCTTTTGGCTTGGTTTTAGTTGTGGTTTTAGGGATAAGTCGAGCTTCCTTTGCTTGTTGCGAAGATTGGGCATCGGTCGGTACGTGGATGTACTGTCTCGGCTTGGTCATTAAATGGATGCGTGGAGGGTTAAACTTTGGTACTGGCTTCCTCTTCAAATAATGGAGTGTTTGAGCAGTTCCTACTGATTTGACTAATTCTTTTAAACCCTAAATGAACGATTCTTCAAAACCTCCACTCGTAAGTTCTTGCACGAGAATCTCTTGACTCTGTTCCTTTGATAGTTGTCTGCGCACCCAAACTGCTTGCATATTGCGGTATAATTTATGGATTTCCAAAGTATAGGTGGCGGCTTCAAACGTGTGCAACTCACAAACTCACTCTCGCCTTCTGTCCTACCCTGTGATACCACGTATGTGTTCAATCATGTGTGTGAGTGCATTTTTTTTTTAAATTCCAAGATTACATGATTAATGTGCTCACCTTCAAGAGTGTCTCTTCCAAATTTTACCCTTAACTAATAGCTACACTCTAGATTCTCTACGATACTACTTCTGCAATACCGATCACTACTGCTCTCCACGATACTTGTCAAGACAGCTGACTAGAAATTTAGTGGTTTTTGGGTTTTATGGCCTTGATTGACCAAGTGCCTGAATTGAAAATAACTATTTTTTTTGGGATTTTCTCAAGGTGTCCTACCTATCATATTCCTACTTCTCTCTTTGACCTAACCCTAACTCTTTCTCACTCCCTCACTCCTAAACCTAAACTAAAACACTAATTACACATACTCCTAAAGTGTGAAGTAACAAGTGCTGAAATATTTGATGATTTGCCACTAATTGAATTCACCTCTACAAGTACGTCATTCACTCCATAGCTATAACCATCACGAAGGCACCTTGATTGGGCTAATCCCCGGAAACGGTACCCAAAACATGTGTACCTAAGTCATGAAGCCTTAGGGACTTGTGTCAATGAGACTGTATCTCAATCACCCCACAAGTGCATATAGTGGTGTATTAATACACGTTTAATTATCAACCTGAGAGATTAGACATACTAAGTGTATGAAGATATGTGCATGCATGATGGTATATGAAGTCTCCAACTTACTAATTCTTTGAAAATGCACATCACGATACCATTTGTAGTAGTAATCACAAATTCAAACTTTTCTCTCAACTCCAAACTGCGAATGTGGTCAATACTAGCTTCTTTTCGAAGCTCTCAATGAGATGCTTCTAATGGTTGTATTTTCAATTGAATCCGAAAAATGCACTTCAAGTTATGAGCAAAATAGTGAATGGTGGGAAACACCAACACCTACTCCACAACTCCTCAAGGCTCATACATGCACTACAATAGTTCAACAGTGATGGGAAGGGGTACACAATAGTCCTACACACAAATTTCAAGCAAGAAACACACACACAAGCTCTTGGAGAAGATGATAATCAGTAGGAAAAAGGCAAATTTGAAAATCAGCTCCAATTTTCAAAATGGCAAAAAGTCCTTCACAAGAGTCACTTGGTGACCTATACATGTGCCCTAAAATTGGTCCTTTCACACAAGAGACCAACACTTTTATTGAAAAAAACTCATTTCATACTATGTTACAAGGATTATGTTACAATATATGGGGTTTATGCATCTAGAGGACTCCTCTAATGCATTTACATGGCTTCATGAGAGTTTCATCAAAATTTGAAGAAGAAAATTTATGCCCATAATCTGAAAATTTTTGGGGGCTTCTTTTTCTGTGCTTCTTTACTCTGCAAGAGTGGAGTTCTTTTGCTAAGGTACAAAAGATGATTCGAGCAAAGGTGGTGTCAATCAGTGGGGTGATGTCGAAGGAATGTATATTACATGGCTTGGGTTTTGAGATAAAATACAATTCTTGGGTACCCAAATATGCATGGGTGTGGGTCAGTTTGTTAAGTACTTCTTGGCAATCCAAATCTATCTAGTCCTCATTCATGGAACATAAGGTCAAGGGCAGGTTGGATGCTGACTCTAATTTGGCCTTTACTTCTTCTCATAAGAGCCTATGTTGTTGGAAACTGATGGTGCTTCCTATCCTTTTGGCACACATACTTGATTTGTGCCACTTGCTTTGATCTTTTGACACTTCTTCCATTTTTATGTCGTCTAGTATGGTTGTCAGTTTGGGTTCTTGAGTAGTTGCTGATTTCATTGTGGTTGAGGTTGAGAGGTTTGGTTGACACTTGTTTTGGAAAAGAAGGGAGCTCCCACACTCGTGTGACCTGCCCATCAGGAAGTGAGGCATTCTATACAATAGATCTAGGCTCGTCTGCGGGTGTGTGGAGGATGGGACACATGATCCTATGTTCCCCATTTGTCCGCGGATGTATCCCATTCTGACCGCTAATGTAAACCCCTTCCTGTGTAAAGGAAGACCAGGGGAAGATCTCTTGACATCCTCCTGACTAGCAACTATCCATCACCAAGCTCTCATGGGTTGACTTTGGATGGAGCATGCGTAGCTGAGGGATTTGCCCAAAAATCTTCCCGTCCTCCTTCACACTCATTTCATATGGTCTGGGGATACATTCCTCAGGTGGGGTATTGTTAGGGAACTCAAGCGATATCACTCACTGTTTGTCTAAGGTCCTAAGTTGGAGGGAGCCTTGTCTAAGGTTTAGGTCCACTAAGTGATCATATAACAAATCTTGGCCAAGGATTAACAGTCTATCAGGTTTTCATCATGGTACACTAGGAGTTTCATAGTCATGATTTCTTAGTGTATGAGGATAGGAAGGTCCACCTCACCCATGCAAGGGGTTTCCATGCCTCTTAGCCCTATGAGGTATGCCTCCATTGGTCGCATTTCTAATCTTGAGTCCTTATAATGAGACCATCTAATTGCACTAGTCATAACACCTAAATCAATTAAAGCCCTAAGCTCGAAGTGGGTGTTACCTTGGTTTAGCATGACTATAATGAATGGTCTCCTACCCACTATGCTAGGATGAGCAGTTGACTTTTTTTGACACATGGCCATGGGGTATCTCAGTGCTTCTGCAAGATGGCTATAATGTTCTTTCCCTAGTCCTTGTCTTCTTAATTTCATGCATTTAATGCATTCTAGAGCTTCTGCCTGAGCTTCCACACATATTTGCTTTTCTTCTTCCTTATGCTTCTTTGCCAATGTGAGTCATCTAAGCATATCCTCAGTAAGAGGTTCTTGATAAAACTTGAGTCTACAACCACTAATGTAACTAGGAATAATCTCTCCTTCTAGTGTGGCTAATTGTATTGTCCACTTTTTGAAAGTTTATTAATGATTATAGGTCCATAACCACACTTTTCTAGTTTCCTTGCGTGTTGTTTCAATGTATACATTAAGACTAAATCACCTTCTTTTAAGCCTTTGTCTTTCACATGTGCATCAAAATAGGCTTTCTGTTGTTTCTTGGCTGCATATATCCCTGCTGCTGCTTTCAGCCTGGTTTCTCCTATTCATTCCAAGTTCATTATCCTTGATGATAATTCATGGCCGGTCCACCGATGTTCTTGTGCAACCTTAAGGATAGGTATCAAAAAGTCCAAAGGGAGCACAACATTTTGACCAAAAACCATATGAAAGGGAGTTGCATTGAGTACGAGCAACTCGATATGCCCAAACAGTGCGGTGTAACTATTTGTCCCAATCTTAATGTTTGTTGTTCACAAGTTTTGTCAATACAATATAAAGGATCTTGTTAGTACTTTCTGCTTGACCATTGGCCTAAGGATGATATGGTGCGGATTTCTTGTGAATCACCATAAAATCCTGTAACAAATATTAAATGAATTGGTTTAGAAAGTGAGTTCCTCGATCACTCACTAACTCTATAGGCAATCCATATCTCGTAAAGACATTTTCAAATAAGAATTTTGCAGTCGTGTGTGCATCATTCTTTTTTGTGGTCTTAGCCTCTACCCATTTGGTAAGATAATGTGTTGCTACTATGATGTATTCAACATGTGTACGTTTTGCAGGGGGGTTAATGGGTCCTACAAAGTCTATATCCCACTTAGAGAATGCACATCCTCCCATCATTGGTTTTAGTGGCCTTTCATCTCTGTGAGTTGGAAACTATGTTCTCTAGCACACATCACATCTCTTAACATAGGTATGAGCATCCATGTGAAGAGTGGGCCACCATAATCCTACGAATAATATGGCTTTGATTATTCTGTCAGGGCCAAAATGACCTCCTGCAACACCTTGGTGTGTAGTCCCTAATATGCTTAAATAATCACTCTCATGGACACATTGTCTTAAGTATCCATCTCTTCCTTGTTTATATAAGTTATTGCCGATGAGTGAGTAATCTTGAGCTTCCCGTTCTAGACTTCGTTGTCTTGCTAAAATCTTTCCTTGAGGGAATGTTTCCGTCCTCAAGTATGTTACTATTGGTTCAGTCCATTCTAATGTGAGAGACACACGATAGAAAGTGGCATGTTCCACTGAAGGTTTTTCACAATAAACTAGACATTCTTTACATAGCCTATAGACATTAGCTTCTACAGAAGGCCAATATACTCCTAGTCTGTGTAGAGTATGCAAAGTACGATGTTTTGAGTGATGTTGTTGTAATGCACCTACATGTGCTAATTGCAAACAATTCTTGTATTTTGATTCATCTATACAACAAGCAATAATTTTTTGATTATCCGGTTTATAAATGCTTCATCCTAGTATCTGGTATCTTTGAGATTTGGTAATCTCTTCTTTTTTTATCCTAATCCTAGGATTCTACGGTCCAAATGTGAGAATAGGGATAATATTCTTTGGCCCATCTAGGTACTATCTCGAGATTAAATAGGTATGCATCTGTTACTTCATCTGCTAATCCTTGAGGAGCTTCTCCCGTAGTTAACCTTGAAAGGTGATCTACCCTAAGCTAGGTCTTTCCCTTTCTAACTACTACTTCAAAGTTGTATTCCATTAGTAATAGAGACCAACATATCAATCGTCCGATGTTACAAGAATTATTGACTAAATATAGCAATGCTTGATGATCCGTGAAGAATTTGAACTTGTTCACCAATAAGTAATGCTTGGATTTCTTTACCGTATAAATCATTCCTAATCCTTCGCACTCAGTCGTGGTGTAATTTCTTTCTGCTATGTTTAACTGCCTACTTGCATAAGCTATGGGAAGATCCATGTTACCTTCATTCGTAGGTTGTGCCAACACACATCCTATAGCATATTTGGATGCATCCACATGTACATGGAATGGCTTACTCCAATATGGTGTTGTTAATATAAGTGTTGAACACAAGCGTTGTTTAAGTTCATTGAATGATTTCTTACATTCATCCTTCCATTCTGACTTGGTCAAAAGAGAGTACAAGGGCTTTGCTATGATCACATACATGTGTATAAATCGTCGATAATATCCACAATGTCCCATGAAATCTTGTACTTCCTTTACATTTTTGGCCTAGGTAGGTATGCAATTACTTTCATGTTTTCTTCACCCATTGAAATCCCGTTCTTTGACACAATGTGTCCTAGAATGTTGCCTTGCGAGACCATGAAAACACACTTTTCTGGATTCAAGCAAACCTCATATTCTCCACACTTGCCAAATACTTGCCTTAATTCAGGGATGTGGGTCTGTCTCATGTTAGAATGAGCACATATGTCATCCATGTAAACTTCCAAATTCTTTCTTAAGAATTCCTTAAAAACATGACACATGAGTCATTGAAAGGTGGCAGGTGCATTTTTTAGCCCAAATGGCATCAGATGAAATGCAAATATGCCCCATTCTATGGCAAAATCCATCTTATGTTGATCTTGAAAAGCAATGGCTACTTGATTACAACTTGAGAATCCATCAAGGAAGTTGTAAATTTTTTGAGGTTATACACACATGCAATTTTCCGTTTTTCTTGGGCATGACCACAATGGGGGATACCCATTTGGTATGCTCAACTTTGTAAATGAATCCTGCTTCTATCAAGCAATCTATCTCCTATTTAATCTTGGCAGCATATTTATCATTGTAGGTGTATGGTTTTTGCTTAAAAGATTTGGCCTCTGGAGTCACAGGAATCCTATGAGAGAATATATCTATGTCTACTCCTTTCAAATCTTTGTAACTCCAAGCAAACCCATCTCTATATTCACGCAATAGGGCTATCAACTCTTCTTCTTCTTCTTCTTCATTCATCAAGTCATGCCCTATCTATGTGCATTTTTATTCTCCTTCTATTGAGACTATGATTTCTTGGTTTTTTTCTCTCGATTATCATTCGGTTCTCCAATGCCTGCATCTCTCTTGGGCATTCGTACCATGATTCTTCTATCTTCTATTTCATATTTTCTAAAGTTCTCTAGTACTTCCATGAGTGTTCTTCTTCTATCTGAGGTGATTTCTTTCTCTTCTTTTGCTTAATTTTTGTATCTTTAGTGAGTGACTTGGGTTGTTTAGTTTGATCTTCCTTAATCGTCTCAAGGGTTTTGGCTTCCACAAAGTATAGATACTCCTCTTTTGTAGAAAAGAAGGGCTCCATGATAATGGGCTCTAAGTCCTCATCACTTGTCTCATGTGATTCTTGGGTCACTTCCATGCATTCTTCTAGGATAGGCTCTTCCTCTAAGGGTTCTATTCTAAATATTGAAATATTATATCCATACTCATCACAAAGAGGAGCCCATTGTTCTTTGTTCACTGCTATATCCATCATAGCTAAGATCTTTGCCCAACCGTGAGGCTCAAATTCCTCATCTGGAAACACTATAGGTGCATAGGCAGAGTCTTGAAGATTTCGTGGATGTCATTCCAAACCTAAAATTTTGGCTTCTAATCATTCCTCTTCTTTCTTGGCTACCTTACACATCCATAGATGAGTGTCCTCATGCAACCATGATGGGTTTTATTCTAATGAATGCATAGACTCTATTTCTTCTAGTGTCCTATGGATGGTATTCCACTGGATTGGGGGTACATCTTGATGGGAATAATCCTTGAGATTAACTTTGGTGGTCACTCCTAAGTGTTGCAAGTATAAAGAATTGGTTCCCCAATCTTGAACAATTTGCAACTGACACATGAATGGTCTTCCTAGTATCAAGTTGTACGCATGCTTTTTCCCAAATCACAAATAGCGAAAGTGTGCTCAAATTCTACACCATAAGTGGTGAGAGGTATCCCTTCTAGCAAGCCCAATGGTTTCTCAATATGTCCGTCAGCTATTTGTAGCTTCATCCTGGTGGGTCTTAGTGCTGGCTTACCCCAACGTTTCCATAAAGCAGTAGTAGAGATGGCTACTCCAGCTCCTGAATCTAGGATGGCTTTAATGGTGTAGCCCTAATGGATTATTGGAAGATAGGTATTACCTTCCTCTCCTTCGCTTACGTCTCCAATTCTTTTCATAGGTATTTCTCATACCTTCTTATGTGAACCTTCATGAGAGTGAGTAGACTTGGCTTCCCAAGGTCTTGTGAATTGAAGTAGCTCTTGCAAGGAGTTAGATTCAAGCTCCGTTTGTTCACTAAGCTGATCTTCCTCTACCTCGTCATAGATAGAAGGTATGTCTTGGGGAAATTGTTCCTACAAGTCATCTATCTCTTGAATAGGGGGACAGGTTTCTTGTTCATGTCTCCACTTTTCTTCTTAGATTTCTCTTAGAAAGCCTAATGAGTACTTATGTATGGAAGACAGATTGTCTTCGACCTCGGTAGTTGGCACTTGAGACAGTGATGGTATATTACCTTCTTGTGTCTGTGTGATAATAAGGTTCTTTTGCATATTCTTCTTCTCATTGCTAGCAATCAAGTATTCTAGCATCTCCAATAATCCTTAAAAGTGTAACTCTGGTTTTGCTATGTTACTCCAATTGATATATCAAGAGGCTTCAAACATGGTTTGGGTTAGTTCTACCATCTTCACACAAAGTTTAATTCTCTCAATTTCTAAGTCCACTCTTGGATAGTTCTTACTCAATTCTACTAGTTGGGGTCCTTCTTTTAATCTTGCATGGTATGCATGGAACATCATGTCTAGGTTTTCAGGTATGGGTTCCACTAAAATTGATCTTGATCTTTGAGCTCGATTTTCTTGATTGGATTCTTGTGATGTTAATTCTAGGATTTTAGCTCTAGTTTCCTTTAGGCTTCCATCCAACTCATTTATCTTTTTACTCCACTTTCTCTTGATTCTCTCTCATGAATCCTTCCATGATTTCTTCTTTCTACCACTAGATTCTCCAACATCACTAGTCTCGGCTATCTTTTTTGGATTAGGTTATTGATTTTGCAGCACTGCCTAGGCTCTTGTTATAGCTTGGATAGGTAAATATGTAGGATTGGATCCGTCTGAGGTGTGCACAATACCTATCACGTTAATAGGCATCACTTTTGAGGAATTAGTAGGGTTCTTAGGGAAATCTCTTATAATATGCTCTTTGCCACATTCTGCACAAAAGCCTTCAATGTTGTAATATTGTGATTGTCTTGCTATTGGAGGATGTGGGAAATCCTTTATGAAATGATCTCCTTGGCACCTAAAGCATGGTCCTTTAGGGCCCTGTGGTCTCAACTGTCTCAACTGGGGCAGTTAGTTAGGGTTCATATACATGATATTTGCGTAGTCAAGCTCCCAATTGGGTTCCAATGGAGGACTATCATATTGATATGTTTCCAAGTGTTCTGACGACTGCATGTGCGGGTGGGCTATCTACATGGTGGAGTCAAAACTGTTTAAATTAGGATCACTTTTGGTGATCAGGGGTTAATGTAGCTCAAGCGTAAGCACCACCTCCTTTACTTGTCAATCCGCGGAGACGTGAGGACCGGTATGAAGACCACGAGCAAGTGAAGGCACAAGTGTGTGAGTGAAAGCACACAAACATGCACACACATACACACACACGCGCACAAAGTAAGATCAAAGAGAGGAACAATGGAAAGCTTAGATTGCAAAAGAGTTCTCTTACAAAAGTTCTATTCTCTAACAAGCTAACCCCAAAAATGAGCTCTCTAGCTCTTTTTATAGTTTTTTGACTAGTTTTGGCCCTGTCCAGACCTAGTGTCCGGCCTAGTTAAAAATTAGGTTCCAGGGCTTATTTGAGGGCTCAAACGAAGTCTAAAAATTATGAAAATTGGTACGATGGTACTTCTAATACTCCTCAAGCTCGAGGACTCCTCGGCTTGAACAAAATGGAGTTACTAAAAATAGATAATGGTATTTACAATGGTTTTTAGTGATGAAAATCACTATTTTTGTAGGGGATTCTTCTGAAAATTTGACATACACTTCTTGGAGCTCCCTACTTGCTCCCTTTCCTTGTGTGTCCGCCTTTTGATGTGCTTCCATGCTTTGTCCTTGACTTTGAGCTTCAACACTCCCCCCCCTCTCGAGTCTGTCGTCCCTGACAGACCCTTGTTGGAAGGGCTGTTCCATGTAGTGCTTTGAGAGGTGGTGTCCATCCGTTGTATGAGCTGGTTCCTTGGATTCCAGCAAGAATGTGTCGTTGTGAGCGTTCAAAACTGCAAGTTGCTCAAAAGAGGTTGTCAAGAGTGATTTGGAGCAACTACGGGCTTCAATTTGCTTCCGAGATTTGGATGTTGTTCCCATAACGTCCGCTAGCTCTTCCAAGGATGATGTTGAGAGCAGTCATGCCAACTACTCATAACCCATAATGAATGAAGAGTAAGTGTGTTCGTGCCTGGGTTGAAAAAAGTATGTGCCTTGTGCACGGCCTTGTAATGTAGCCCTACGCATGCTTACTTGAAAAATGCATTGGAAGAGCATGGTGCAAAAATTGCGGGTCTTGAGCTAAGTGCTCAAGGGTATGCTGACGAAGAGGTTTCCCAAACTATCATGGTTGTGGTTTAAGTAGAAGATTCTTACCATAAGGAAAGGTCAGTCGATGCGGATCTCTTCGTGTTGTACACCTTTCATCATGATGGACCATTGGTTGGTTTATCATTGTCGCTGGATGCCCTGGTTGATGGTCCACCTAAGCATGACTCATTCATGTTCCATAAGCCAAATCTAGGAACAAGCACTCTCTCTCTCTCTCTCTTTTTTTTTTTTTTTTTTTTGCAAAGAATAGCACAAAACAAGAACACAAAAGTTAGTATCAATAGACATATTTGACCTATGTCAATGTGCTCTTGTGCTTGGGATTCTCAAGTGTGTCTATGCACGGCCGTGTAATGTGGCCCTATATTAATGCATACTTTGGAAATGCATGACCTGAATGGTGCAGAAGACAGGGTTGTGCAAGGAGCACATGGTTGTCGCTCGTTCGAGGCTTTCGATGTTATTTGTGGATGTTGATGCCGACCTTGGTGGAGGTATCCATTGAGTCTCGAACTGATGTAATCCTCCTTATTGGAGTCCATTTTAGAACATCATGTGGCACTGTAGAGGTCACTTCAGGCGTCTTTCTCTTTGGATGCTTTCTGAACTGTGGTATCCAGTGTGGTTGACGCTTTGGTTCGGTGGAGGCTACTTGCACTTTTGGCTTCCAAACCCATATCCTTTTTGCATGTCTTCCTACTAAGGTTGAAGAGCTGATTTGATCTTCCTTTGGTCTCTGTACGTGGTTCTTACCCTTTTCTCTTTTTGGCTTCTTCGTTGAAACCTTTTGCATGTGGGAGAACAAAGGTTGTTGTGGATGTAGGAGCTTCTTAGGTACCCACATTTGTAATTGCCCTTGTTGAGCTGCAGCTAACTTCTTAGGCACCCAAACTTGTTGGATACCTTGTGATTGAGCTTGTCTGAGCTGTTTCCTTCGTCTTTTGGCCTGGTTGGTTTGCATGGATGGAATTTGTGGGGGCAAGGTTGGTGGTTGCTCTCCTTTGCGTATCCATATCTGCTTCATGCTCGGAACTGCTTGTTTATCGAGTGGGGTCTTTCTATTTGATGTAGCAGTTGTCGTGAACGGGTGTGTTTGCTTGTGTGGTGGGCGCACTACGGTGGCTACTTGATTCTTTGGAGAAGAAGAAGGATCCACCCGCCTTCGAACCTGGTCTTCCACGATTGACTCCTTCTGTAACATAGAGCTTCTGACACATACAACATCTTCTTTCGTATGATTAGCCTTGGAAGAACTAAGAGAGTGTGTGGTGCCATGATTTAGGAGCATGCAGTTCTCTAATTCTAATGTAATGCATTGTTCATGTACCCAAACTTGAAGAATTTGACTTCTTAGGTTTAAGTTAACTGCATGGTCATAGATCCAATCTTGACCCAAGACAAGTGGTTCTGTAAGGTTCTCATCTTGACATACTAGCGCTTTGACTTTCATTGGAACATCTTGAAGGTAGATGGGAAGTTCCACCTCGCCCAAACAAGGGGTTTCCACACCTCCCAATCCTATGAGATAAGCTTCTATGGGATTGATGTTCAACCCCAAGGCTTGGCAGTAGGAAAGTCTAACTGCACTACTTGCTGCACCTGAGTCAATTAATGCTTTCACCGTCCTTGCACCCTTCCCTTGTCCTATCTCTATGGTCACAAAGGGTCTTCGGTCAATGACCTGAGAAGTTGCTATGCCTGACTTCTGACACATATCCATGTGATATTTTGTGGCTTTTGAGTTGACCTCTAGGCCTAATCGCCTTAACTTATTTCGCCTAATACGCTCCCTGGCCTCTACCTGTGCTTCTTCTCTCACTCTTAACTCTTCTTCTTTTCGCTTCTTAGCAGTGTTGAGTCTCATTAGCATATCCTCAGTAAGAGGTTCTTGATATAGCTTTACTCTACAGCCACTAATATAGTTTGGCAAGATATCTCCTTCTAGAGTGGCCAACTGAACTGCACCACTAGTGGAAATTCTATTAATGATCATGGGTCCGTATCCTCTTTTTTCCAACTTACTGGCATGTTGTTTTAGTGTGTATACCAACACTAGATCTCCCTCTTTCAATCCCTTATCCTTGATGTGTGCATCAAAGTAAGCCTTTTGCCTCTTCTTTGCAGCGTAGATGCCTGCTGCCGCTCGTAGCCTCGTCTCACCCAAGCGTTCGAGATCAAAGATCCTAGAGGACAATTCATGCCCATTCCACTCATACTCTTGTGCTACTTTTAAGGCAGGGATTAAGAAATCTAATGGTAGCACAACGTTCTGTCCGAAGACCATCTGAAATGGGGTGGCGTTGAGTACCGTTTTGTAGGCAACTCGATAAGCCCAAACAGCATGATGAAGTTGTTGGTCCCAATCAGAGCGTTTATTATTTACCAGTTTTGTCAATACGTTACAAAGAATCTTATTGGTACTCTCGGCTTGTCCGTTGGCTTGTGGGTGATAGGGGGCAGATTTCTTATGTATCACCAAGAATTCTTGGAGAAGATTTTCAATGACTTCATTCAAGAAGTGTGTGCCTCTATCGCTCACCAACTCTATTGGTAGTCCGTATCTCGTGAACACATTCTCGAATAAGAACTTAGCCGTAGTCTGAGCATCATTCTTTGTCGTGGCTTTGACTTCTACCCACTTTGTAAGGTAATCTGTGGCTACAATGATGTACTCTGCATGGGAGTTTCTAGCTGGGGGGTTCATAGGACCTATGAAGTCTATGCCCCACTTTGAAAATGCACGTCCTCCCATCATTGGCCTCAAGGGCATCTCGTCTTTTCTCACTGGATATTGTGCACGTTGGCATGTGTCACATTTCTTCACATAGGTATGTGCGTCCATATGAAGAGTGGGCCACCAAAGTCCTGAGAATAGAATGGGCTTGATCACTCGGTCAGGACCAAAATGTCCACCTGCAACACCGCTGTGTGCAGTCTCTAAGACCTTTAAATAGTCTGATTCATGAACGCATAGTCTTAAGTAACCATCTTTGCCTCTTCGGTATAGGTTGTCCCCTACTAAGGCGTAGCCTTGAGCCTCTTGCTCCATGCTTCGTCTTCTTGCTAGACTAGCCTCTTTGGGTAATCGTCCCGATCTCATAAACTCTACCAATGGAGCACTCCAATCTGGAATTAATGACACTTGATAAAGGGTCGCATGCTCCACTGGGGGTCTCTCTCTGCACCTTGGACAATTCTTAATCCACTCATGTATTTCTTTGTCCATGCTAGGCCAATACACTCCTAAACGCTTTAGATTCTGCAATGTTCGTTGTTTAGAATAGTGATTTCCTAGCAGTCCTTCATGGGCTTGTTGCAACCAACTACTATGTTCATCATCCTCCACACAACAAGCTAATACACCCTCAGTATCTTGTTTGTACATGCTTCCTGCTAATATGTGATATTTTTGTGATTTTACAATTTCTTCTTGTGATGTTTTCACATTCTTATTTGCAGGGCCAAAGGTTAGGACTGGTACCAACTTATTTGCCCATTTAGGAACAACTTCTAAATTGAACAGATAAGCATCAGGTAATTCGTCAGACACTCCTTGCGGTGACTCTCCTGAAGTGATGCGAGAAAGGTGATCTGCCCGAAGGTGGGTTCTACCTTTCCTGACAACAACTTCAAAGTCATATTCCATTAGTAAGAGGAACCATCTTACTAAGCGTCCAGTATTGCAAGGTTTATTGACCAAATATAACAAAGCTTGATGATCAGTGAAAAACTTGAACTTGTTGGCCAATAAATAGTGTCTAAACTTCTTCACAGCATATATCATGCCTAAGCCCTCTCGCTCAGTTGTGGTATAGTTCCGTTCCGCTGCAGTGAGCTGTCTACTAGCATATGCTATGGGCAAATCTAAGTTTCCTTCACTTGTGGGTTGTGCTAGCACACATCCTATGGCATGATTGGATGCATCCACATGGACATGGAAGGATTTATTCCAATCAGGAGTGGTGAGTATTGGTGCCGTGCACAAACGTTTCTTCAGTTCGTTGAAAGAATTCTCGCATTCGTCGTTCCACGCAAAATTAGACAACAAGGCATAAAGGGGTCTAGCTATGATCGCGTACATGTGGATAAACCTACGGTAGTATCCACAATGGCCCATAAAGGCTTGTACCTCTTTAATATTCCTTGGCCTTGGTAGCTCCGCTATGGCTCGTACCTTATCTTCATCTGTTGAGATTCCATTCTTAGAAACAATATGACCTAAGATTTTACCTTGACGCACCATAAACACACACTTTTCTGGGTTCAAACACACCCGATATTCTCTACACTTGTTGAAGATTTGTCTGAGCTCAGGGATGTGAAACCTTCTTTCTTGGGAATGAGCACATAAATCATCCACATACACTTCCAAGCTCTTTCGCAAGAACTCTTTGAAGACATGACACATGAGCCTTTGGAATGTTGCAGGTGCATTGGTGAGCCCAAATGGCATCACACGAAATGCAAAGATTCCCCACTCTGTAGCAAAAGCTGTTTTGTGTTGATCTTCTGGGGCAATGGCTACTTGATTGTAACCTGAAAATCCATCAAGGAAGCTATAAACTTCCTTGCCTGCAACACGCTCCAAAAGGTGTTCTGTGATTGGAAGTGGATAACTATCTCTAATCGTAGCGGCATTAACTTTTTTAAGGTTAATACACACTCGCAACTTCCCGTTCTTCTTGGGTACTACAACAATGGGGGACACCCATTCGGTATGCTCAATCTCATAGATGAATCCAGCTTCAATCAACCTATCAATTTCTTCTTTTATTTTGGCAGCATAGGTATCATTATATGTGTAGGGCTTCTGTTTGGTGGGCTTAGCATCAGCAGTCATGGGGATAGTATGAGAGCAAATTCTTGGATCTACCCCTTTCAAGTCTCTATAGTGCCACGCAAACACATCCCTATATTCCCTTAATAGAGCGACAAGCTCCATTTCTTCTCTTGCACTTAGGTCATCTCCTATATATGTGCATCTCTCTTCATTCTCTTCGATGGTCACTACAATCTTCTTGGTCTTTTCTTTATTATCATATGATTCTCCTATGATGGCCTCTCTCTTAGGCATTCGTACCAAAATTTTGCGGTCGTCAACTTCATATTTCTTGAAGTTTTCTGGTACTTCAAACAATGATTCCTCCTCTTCTTGTTTCACTGCTTTTCTTTTCTTTTTCTTTTGACTACTCTCACTTCCATCCTTTGAGCTTACTGTTTTAATACTTGTGAGAGGTTCTTCTTCTTTCTGGGTGAACACTCCTATATCTTCTAGATAGTGCTGCTCTGAGTTAAAGCAACTATCCATCACAATAGACTCCAGATCATCGTCATTCTCTTCTTCTTCTATGATATCACTAGGGTCACATTCTTCTAGCAAGGGTTGACACATGAACACTGAGATATCATAACCCTCCTCATCACAATGAGGTGTCCACTGTTCCTCATTGACAGCAATGTCCATGGTGGCTAAGATTTCTGGCCAGCCATGAGGCTCAAACTCCTCATCTGGAAAGATCATCGGTGTGTAGGCTGGGTCTCTAACTGGTCTATCTCCGAGCGAAGTTCCTTCTTCTCTTGCCTTTAAACGTTTTTCCTCTTCCTTTGCGACCTTGCACATCCACAAATGAGTATCTTCATGCAACCATGATGGGTCAGGTGAACTTTCAGATTGCACAGAGATGGAATCTTCTTTCGCTTTGTGGATAGAATTCCACTGTAGGGGTGGTACATCTCTGAAGGTGTAATCCTTCAAATTGACCTTGGTGGTGACCCCTAAGTGCTGTAAGTACAAGGAGTTAGTTCCCCAATCCTGTACTATTTGCAATTGTCGTAGGAAGGGTCTTCCTAGGATCATCTCATAGACATTATTTTTCTCAAAGTCACATATAGCAAAGGTGTGCTCAAACTCTACACCACAAGTGGTTAGAGTGATCCCTTCTAGCAATCCTAGAGGTCTTTCAAAATGACCATCAGCCATTTGAAGCTTCATTCTAGTTGGTCTTAATGTGGGCTTGCCCCATTGCTTCCACAAGGAGGTGGTCGCAATAGCAACACCAGCACCTGAATCTATGATTGCTTTGGTTGTGTACCCTTGGTAGGTGATTGGAAGATAAGTATTACCTTCTTCACCCTCACACATGTCCCCTATTTTGTCTAGAGGTATCTCTGGTACCCTTTGCTTGGATCCTGCTTTTGGCATGTTGGAATCAAGTTCTGGAACCTGATCCTTCACATGATTCCAAAGCTCAGGTTTTGCTTTGAGCAGCTCTTCTACAGTGAGATGACACTGAACTTTAGTGTTCTTCACGACATCCGTGTTCCTTGGAACCACTGAGTCTTCATTTCTTACTAGTATTGTGGGAGCTCTAATCTGGAGAGATTCAGATTCCCATGGGCCTGGAAATTGAGGCAGTTCTTCTAAGGTATTAGATTCAAAATCTAACCTTTCGTCTTCTTGTTGTTCTGCTTCATCCCCGTAAATAGATGGAATGTCTTGGGGAAATTGATCATGAAGATCATCAATCTCAGGAATAGGAGGGGAATTACCCTTCTCCTTGCCCCATTTCTCTTCTTGTATTTCCCGCAAGAATTCTTGAGAGTACTGTTGAATTGAAGGAGGTATTCCTGGATCTGTGGAATTAGGAACATAAGCTCCCATTGGTGGTGAGCTTCCTCTTTCAATAACTGGTTGAGCCTGTGGAGGTAAAGAAACTTGTGGTTTGTTTACCAACTGCTCTAATCGTTCTAGTAAGCCCTGGAAGTGCAATTCCCCTTTGACAGAGTTTGTCTGATTGAACTTTTGACTAGTCTCAAGTATAGCTTGAGCTTGTTCTACCATTTTCATGCACATTTTCATCCGTTCAATCTCTAAGTCCGCTCTAGGGTAACTCTTGTCTAGGTTTGCAGCTGTAGGCCCTTCTTGAAGTCGAGCCTGGTAGGCCTTGAACATCATGTCCAAGCCTTCTGGGGTTGGATCTGCAAGAACAGACCCTGGTTGTGGTCTATTTACAATGGGTGGTGGGGTGGGATGAGGTGGGGTGGATGGAGTTTCGGCAAGCGAGGGGCTTTGAGATGCAATGTCTTCTATTTTTGTTTTTGCTTCTTTTAAGCTTTCTTCTAGTTCCGATAACTTTTTATTCCACTTGCGATTGGCCTTCTCTCTGGTATCCTTCCATGTTCTTGTTTTCCTCTTACTAGGCTCTCCCGATTCACTCGACTCTGATTGTTCTACTGGTTTATCCTGTTTTAAGGCTTGTGCTCTAGTGACAGCTTGTATAGGAGCCACATTGCTACTACTTGAACTTGAATCTGCCACTAAGCCTACCACATTAATGGGTGTAATCTTGGGTGCACTGGAGGGGTTTCTTGGACAATCTCTAGGGAGATGGTCTTTGCCGCAATCAGGACAAAAAGCCTGTATTGTGATAGCCTTTCCTTGACTCGGAGATGGTGGGTGGGGACAGTCACGAATGAAATGATCACCTTGACATCTAAAACAGGATCCTCTAGGGGCTTGTGGTCTCATTTGTCTCAATTGGGGCCTAGGGTTAGGATTTGTGTACATGACATTGGAGTATTCTGGCTCCCAATTTTGCTCCATAGGTGGTGCCTCATATTGATACGAGTAAATCTCACTATGTTCAAGTGACCCTGTGTAATACGCATGTGGACTACCTTCATGGGAGTAGTCTGAACTATGAGCATGAGAGTCATTATCTGGTATCAATGGGGTTAGTGGCACCAATGCTCTATTTGGATTTTCTTCTCCTCCAGCATATTTGACTGGAATCACGTTGGCTGGAGCTGGTGGTTGGTTTCCCAAGACAGGTTGTGGCCTATATGGTACCTGATATTGCTGTTGTGGTCTATAATATGGCTGTTGGTATTGGTTTTGATACCTACCTTGTGGGTAAGGTTGCTGATAATTCTGTCTAACAGCCTGCCTATTGTAGGGACAATCTTGAGCCGTGTGGTTTGTGTATTTTCTCTCAATAGTGCAATATGGAGCATTCCTTTCTCTAATGTTTTGGTTATGCATTGGGCATACATTAGCCATGTGGTCGCCCCCACAAGTATAACACCGATTCACTGGAGTGACTCTCTGTGTTTGTTTATTTTGGACTCCCAGCTTCTTGGCAACTTGCTCAGCTATCTCTTCTATTTCTATGGAGATCTTTGAAGTATGACTAGTAGAACTATCCGAATCTTTGTAGAGTTTGGACAATCCTAACTCCTCACCCAAGTTATCTTCTATGTCAATGCATGTCCGCACGCACTCTTCTATGGATCTAGGCTCTTTCAAATATACGTATGATCTTAACTTTGTGCTCAGTAAGCCATCTAAGAACAAAGCCACTTGTTTGGCTGGTGTGGGTAACTCGGGAGTAGGGCATTGTTCTAAGTACTGTCTGAACCTTCTACCTGCTAGTCGCACTGTTTCTTGGGGTGTCTGCTTGAAACTGTGGATCAAGGATGAGGTGTTATGCCTGATACCACTCTTGGAAAATTCTACAATGAATTCGTCTAGCAGTTGACCTATATCGCGATAGTTGCGACTACTCAATGGTTGAAACCAAGCCAAGGCGGTGCCCTTAAGAGTCAAACCAAATGCCTCGTATTGAGTGAATAAATCCTCAACCTGTTCAGCTCTTAACACTTGTTTGAACTCGGCCACATGATCATAAGGATCTCCTGACCCGTCAAAATAATTCTTCATTGCCTTGATCACTTGAGTGGGTCTAAGGGTTCTTGGGTGCTCTCGGGGTCTAGGCAATGGAAAATCATGTTCATCTCTTTTTTGCCTATGTGCTTGATATCTCTCTCTTTCAGGTCTTTCATTTTCAAATCCTGATCTATTCCTGCCCACGGTGTGTGCAAAACTTATCTCAGGTCTCTCTCTAGTTCTTTCTCTCTGGGCTTCATGAGCGTGGGAAGATCCTACTCCTTGGAGGCCATGGGAAACATTGGATCTTGGTGGGGGGAAGATCAATTCATTCTTCCAAGTGTATGCATGTCTATCATACTCTGTTACCAAGAAAATTTTCTCTGATGTGTTATCCAGGTAAACAACTTTGCCTGGTATCTCAGGATCTTTGAATTCATAGATGATAACTATGCCCAATTGGCTAGGTTGATCTGGCTTGAATCTCCAAAAGGCTTCTTCTGTTTCTCTATTAAAAAATAGTTCTATGCTTTTGTTATCTTGAGGGATCCAGTCCGGAGTGATCACTCAGGTCAAAACTGACTTACCTCTAGGAGTCTGGGGTCCTTGTCCTACATTTCCTTGTTCTAGGTCTCCTATTTCAATCTCAGGAATGACATTTCCAAACTCATCAGTCCTATCTGGTAGGTTGGTGACCACATACATGGTTCCTTCCTTATCAATGTATGAACCCTCTTCGAACTTGACCACCGGGTGTTCAAGTCCAAAGGATTGATCTGGATTTTTGAGTTGGACCACTGATCGCCTCAGACCATCCTCATAGATGCGAGCACCTAATTGGTTGGTCCGAATATATTCCAACTGTGTCTTATAGGGACCTTCTAGTGTTTGTAGATGGGCAGTCCCTGCGCCACCTGCAGGTTTTCCCATACTAAAAGACATTTCTGAATCACTTGTGTCTGAACTTAGTAAAAGATGACCACTTAGTTGTTGTGCCCAAGACGTGGATGTATGGTTGACACTAGCCTCAGAAGATCTAATGCTTTGTTTATCCTTGCCTAAGTGTCTACCAGATCTCAGGTTCATAAGCTTTAGTCAAGAGTCCAAATTTTCCCCTTGGTATGGTTCAAAATTCTTTGGAGTCCCCTTGGTTCCCTAGTCCCACTTGAGGGTCAACTTCAAATTATCCTATCTCAAAATCAACGCGTTATTATCGTGTAGGATTTGAAACGAGCTTTCCAACGAGCTATAGAGCTCAAAAAATGGACTTTGGATGAAAAAGTTATGCCAATTCAGGTTCCTGGGGGTCAAAACAGGCAAACAAGACCTTTGGAGAAAATCACGATTTTGTGAACTTTCAGAGAATCGCGATTTTGTGAACTTTCAGAGATACGCGATTTTGTGAACTCAGAAAATCGCGATGTTGAGCACAAAATCGGGTTTTTGAAAATCACGATTTTGACTCAGAGAATCCTGATTTACAAAATCGTGTTTTTTTCACAAAATCGTGTTTTCTCAGAATCGTGTTTTTGGCATGAAAATCGCGATGTTGAGCACAGAATCGTGTTTTAGAGAATCGTGTTTTTTGACATGAAAATCGCGATTTTGAGCACAGAATCGTATTTTTTGAAAATCGCGATTTTGACTCAGAGAATCGTGATTCACAAAATCGTGTTTTTTTCACAAAATCGTGTTTTCTCAGAATCGTGTTTTTGGCATGAAAATCGCGATGTTAAGCACAGAATCGTGTTTTAGAGAATCGTGTTTTAGAGAATCGTGTTTTAGAGAATCGTGTTTTTTGACATGAAAATCGCGATTTTGAGCACAGAATCGTATTTTTTGAAAATCGCGATTTTGACTCAGAGAATCGTGATTCACAAAATCGTGTTTTTTTCACAAAATCGTGTTTTCTCAGAATCGTGTTTTTGGCATGAAAATCGCGATGTTGAGCACAGAATCGTGTTTTAGAGAATCGTGTTTTTTGACATGAAATTCGCGATTTTGAGCACAGAATCGTATTTTTTGAAAATCGTGATTTTGACTCAGAGAATCGTGATTCACAAAATCGTGTTTTTTTGCTGAAAATCGTGATTTGTGAGAATCGCGATTTTGAGTCCGCTGAAAATCGTATTTTCTCATAATCGTGTTTTTGGCAAGAAAATCGCGATGTTGAGCACAAAATCGTGTTTTTGAAAATCGCGATTTTGAGCAAAAATTCGTGTTTTCACAGAATCGCCTTTTTTTTTTTTTTTCACAAAATCGTGTTTTTGCAGAATCGTATTTTTGTCATGAAAATCGCGATTTTGAGCACAGAATCGTGTTTTTTTAAAAAATCGCGATTTTGAGCAGAGAATCGTGTTTTTATAGAATCGCTTTTTTCCCAAAATCGTGTTTTTACTGAAAATCGTGATTTTTTAAGAATCGCGATTTTGAGTAGGGAATCGTGTTTTCTCAAAATCGTGTTTTTTTGCTGAAAATCGTGATTTGTGAAAATCGCGATTTTGAGAACAATCACAGAATCGCGATTCTGAGAATGACCACAGAATCGTGATTTTTCAGTCAACTTTTAGGCGGGACAACTGAAAATCGTGATTTTTCAAAAAATTTTGAATTTTCACAGAATCGCGATTTTCATCACAGAATCGCGTTTTTTGGCGGGAAATTCAAATTTCTGAGCGCCGGCTATGGCGAGCTCCGTATGAGCAGAAAATCATGAAAAAAACACAGCGCTTGCTCTCCCTTGCCTCTCCTAACTCCTTCCCACACAATAATGCATGAAAAATGGTATGAAGATGGTGAAAATGCACTAAAAAACAAGAATTTTCTATGAAGAAGAAGATGGAAGAAGGTGGAGATGATGATGATGATGAAGAAGAAGAGGAAAAAAACAGAAAAGGAACTGAAATGACAGTTTTTTTACCTTCCAACGTCGCAAATCTACGATCTTACCATCACAACGCTCGTCCTCGAAGCTCTCTCCCCGGCAACGGCGCCAAAATTTGGTGTAGCTCAAGCGTAAGCACCACCTCCTTTACTTGTCAATCCGCGGAGACGTGAGGACCGGTATGAAGACCACGAGCAAGTGAAGGCACAAGTGCGTGAGTGAAAGCACACAAACATGCACACACATACACACACACGCGCACAAAGTAAGATCAAAGAGAGGAACAATGGAAAGCTTAGATTGCAAAAGAGTTCTCTTACAAAAGTTCTATTCTCTAACAAGCTAACCCCAAAAATGAGCTCTCTAGCTCTTTTTATAGTTTTTTGACTAGTTTTGGCCCTGTCCAGACCTAGTGTCCGGCCTAGTTAAAAATTAGGTTCCAGGGCTTATTTGAGGGCTCAAACGAAGTCTAAAAATTATGAAAATTGGTACGATGGTACTTCTAATACTCCTCAAGCTCGAGGACTCCTCGGCTTGAACAAAATGGAGTTACTAAAAATAGATAATGGTATTTACAATGGTTTTTAGTGATGAAAATCACTATTTTTGTAGGGGATTCTTCTGAAAATTTGACATACACTTCTTGGAGCTCCCTACTTGCTCCCTTTCCTTGTGTGTCCGCCTTTTGATGTGCTTCCATGCTTTGTCCTTGACTTTGAGCTTCAGCAGTTAAGAAGGCACTAAAGCCCTACTGAGGTTCTCTTCTGGAGTAGCGTATTTGACTGAGATTACATTAGCTAGTGGGGGTGGCTACTGAGCTAAAATGGGTTGAGCTCTCTGTTGAGGATGATAAGGGTAGTTCTATGGAGGCCTAGAGTAATGAGGCTGAGCATTGTATTGATCTTGATACCTACCTGGTTGAGGGTGTGCTTGTTGGTAGTTCTATTAGCCTACTTGTTTGTTGTATGGACAATCTTGTGTCGTGTGATTCATGTACCATCTTTCAACTGTACATTATTGGGCACTTGGGTTGGCTTGTGGCAGTGTTAAATTGGGACATACATTTTTCCTATGGTCACCACCAGAGGTGTAACAATGTTTTTTTGTTGTTAACCGAGGCATCTATTTACTAGAAATTCCTAGTTTTTGGGTCACCTTTTCTGGTAGGTCTTCTATCGAGCTAGAAAGTTTTGAGGAAGACTGAGAGGAGATATTTGAGTCTTTGTAGACCTTTGAAAGTTTCAATTCATCTCCTAAATTATACTCAATGTCTATACAAATCCTTACACACTGCCCTAGTGTTATGGGTTCCTTCAAATATACATAGGATCGTAGTTTGGAGCTCAAGAGGCCATCCAAAAACAAAGACACTTGCTTGGTCTGTGAAGGCATTTCTGCCATTGGACATCTCTTAATGTATTGCATAAACCTACATCCTGCAAGTCTGAATATTTCCTAGGGGGTTTGTTTGAAGCTATGAATCAATGAAGAAGTTCTGGGTTCTCTCTATCTTTCCATTCTATCTGTTTCCATGGTTGCTCTATCTCTCCCTATGGGGTGAGTGAAACTTACTTCTTGATTCTCTTTGTTCTTCTCTCTTTGGGACCCATGGGTTGAGGATGTCCTAGCACCTTGATGGCTAGCTTTCACTCTAGCACAATGGCAAGTACCAATGTGAGGAGCTTCACCTTGAGCTTTGGGAGAGCAAACTAACTCAACGTTTCATGATTAAGTGACATACGGTTGATGTTCAAAGTGAGATATGGTTACATAAATCATATGGAAAATTTATACAATCTACAAGGTAGATTCCAAATCCCATAGCAATGCTTGCATAACATATTACTAGACCTAACTCACACAATTTGGTGACTTCGCCTTGAAAGTAAATAATTTTCTTTATTACTATGTGATGTGTAGCATATGCTAGGACGATAGATGCAGATTATGAGATGGAATGATAAAGAGGGAGAGAGTTTCCTTTGTAGGTTCGATTCTCTATTGACAAGGACTGCCTGTCCCTTCTTGAGGACATATTTCAGGAAGCCTCAAAGGAAAAATACATCGTCAAGAGAAGATTTACTACCAAAAGGACCACCAAGACTTCCACCTAACACTCTAATACCATATAGAAGGTACACACATAGAAGAAAACTTGAAAAAAGAGTGTACTCACAAAATGAAAGAGTGTGAGAGTCTCTAAGTCAATAGACCAAAAAATGGGTAAACTCACATGGATAGAAATGAGTTTGTCAAGAGCATGAAGTACGCTCTACAAGTTTTGAACCAAGCACAAACTAGGGTAGAGGCCCTCCTTCTATAGAGTTGGACAATGCTCTCCAAAGTACATGACATGTGGGACAATTCCCTTGAAAGAGAATGAATACAATGGTCGAAACAAATGGGAAGGTAACCAAATACATGAGATACAACTAAAATAATATGAAATAGAGAGCCTCCTTGATACAAAATAGAGATGCACTGATATAGATACAAATGGAAATGAAGCAAATGAACTCATGTCATCAACACTTAAGGATAATCTCTAAAGAGATGTTCCTTTTTGCAATTAGTACAATATCCTTAAAACAAGCTTTCAAGTGGCAGACTCGGCATGAGACAATATGTGATGAAATGGTTCTCACCACATCAATATCATGATCCATTGGGAGGCAATGGATTTGGGTTTTGGTGACTTGCGGCAAAAACGCTAGGATTTGCATACATTAGGTTGGAATATTGTGCACCATAAGGAATTGAATAATTTCATAATCAAAGTATTGCTACTCATATAAGATCCTATAGATAGCAAAGGGATCCTCATAGTAGAGTCCTTGATTGGATGATTTTATACTTATAGATGGAGTTACTAGCACTAAAACGTGTTTTGGATTATCTTCAAGTCGAGCATTTTTAACAGATAAACTACATTCTAAGGGTGAGAAACATGTTGCCTTAAGAAAATTTGTGGAGGAGGATGATTTTGTTCCTCCTATGACCTTTGAGCAGATGGGGTCCTTAATATTGAGGGTATCTTGGAGCCTCCCTTGATTCATTTATAGATAGGTAGGCATAAGGTTTGTAAGGATACTAAGGAGGATGTCTCACTTGTCTCCGATCATAATGAAAATTTTTAATAGAATGATTTGTCCATTTTAGGTCTATATGACACCACATATATGATCCTTACATTTGTGATGATGTCCCATAAGTTGATGAAGCTATGTTGGAGACTCATCCCCTAGAACAAGCCTAGGTTGGATGGTCAATGCCACATTGTAGACATCTTCTTAGCACTTGTGCCATGGTAGGCTAAAGAGGATATGACCTAGAACATGCATGTGCCTACACCCTAGTCTACTTAGCAACTAAATTGTCTAAAATTTCTAGTAATGGTTTATGAAATTAGGCCACATTAGAGGCATAATATAACTTGGATGAAGTCTATGGTAACTTTGATTTCTTAGCCAAATTATTCCCTAAGTCATGTATTCCTAACATGCATCAAAATTTTTTAACCTCTTGATATACATCAGAGTCCTTAGCTCCCCACTCACAAATCTATCTAGACATAGGGAAATCATCTTCTCTTGAGAAGGAAGTTCCTTCTATGGGCATCTCACACATTGTTTTAAGCACTTAGCTATTAACCATGTGGCCTCATGGATGACTTGTTTAAGATGAAATATGATGTATCATGTTGAAATCCTCTCTTACAAAACTCTCTTATAAACTTCTCCAAAAGAAACTCTACATTGGCAAAGTTGGCTTTATTTAATGATTGAAACAAAGCCAAGGCTACATCAATTAGGTTCATACCAAATGCTTTGTACTGGGTAAAGAAAACATCTACTTGTTTTGTCCACTATACTTTTTTAAACTCCAACATGTGATGATAGCAATAACCTAAACTATCAAAGTGGTTTGTTTATGTGTTTGAACACTTGGGAAGGTATGAACCTCTTACTCAAATTTCTTGGCCTTTTGGCCTCTTAAATATGGGTGAAGGAATATATGGAAGGAATTTCATCTTGGGATGAGATGGGTTATTAGAACATTGAAAAAGTCCTAGATTTGAATACCCTTGCTTTCCTATAATTCTTGACTTGTTACTTGCTTCTGTAGATTCGTTCTTTAGAGAGAACACCTATCCCAAGTAAGTGTACCTTGGTTTTTCATATTCAGAAAACTCCTTATACTTCCTCTTCAACATGTCTAAGTATTTCACTCCATTTGTGCCTCATGATCTTCAAACTCATATATAGTTGAGTTGGGAACCATTCGATCAAGAGAAAGAAGGCTCACAACACCCTTTTTGTGCACTTTATTAAGAATAACTACAACAAGACATCATCTTGAGCAATTCTATCTCCTTTTTTGTGCCCTTCACATAAGAGTGGCGACTAGTTCTCATTCTCACTAGGGTCATTTCAATTTCTTTCCTCCATTATGCATCCATACTCACTGATTTTCTTGAAATGATCACTCATCATGTATAAACTAACCATCTTATTCATGTAGCATCCTCCATCAAACTTAAATTTTGATCTTGAGATGATCTCAACCTCATGTATAACTTAGAGCTTCTGAATATGCAAGTTAGTGCATTTAGATAGACATATGCACCATGGGAGATTGTAGAAAAAAATTGCAAGGAGGTGCAATTGTCCCCCTCTATGGTGGAAATGATTTCCTGACTAAAGGTGGGCCTGTGCATATGCTCCAATGTTGTCATCTCTTGTAACTTTGAGTTTGAACACTCTATTGGTAGCATTCTTGTTACATGAGATCACACTTCTTTACTCATGATAAGAACTCATCTGGCCCTTAACTTCATATAGGTCTCACACATAAGCCCTACCAATTTTATGGTCTTTCACACTTAGGCTTTGTTCTTATTGTCTGCAACTAATTGATTTCCATGTGTGGAAGTGCCCCTTAGCATGCTATGTATGTAATTTGTATTGAAAAAATTCAAAACCCTAAGTCCAAGTATACTTGGATCATGGGTCCCTTGTAGTGCACAAATCAAATTCCTTTTCCTTGAGCTTCTTCAAAATAAAAAAGGAAATGTTCGTTAGATTTTATTCTATCACACTCTAGGTTCAATCATTGTAGCCTACCAATCCAAGTGTCCAACTCATCTTAGTGTAGTGAACCACCTACCTTTAGGTGTAGAATCTATGACTTGTATCTTGATGATGTGCTTCCTTTGGTTGCTTTAGGCATCTCTTGGTCTTGGTGGTCTCCTAGAGCTTGTACACCTCTAGTAGAAACTCATTAGATTCTTCAATCTCTTGAAAGGGTCAACTTAAAAAAATTATATTTTAAAATAAATAATATGACATCCAACAAAAAGAATCTTGATGCATGGGATTCAAGAGAATATTTAATTTGAACCATAGTTTAAAAGAATAGAAAGGAGGGTTGAAAGTCATATCAATTCAAGGTTTCTATGGTCAAAATAGGATAACAATTTTTCCAAAGGATCTACGACTATTTTAAGACCTCAAACGTTCCCCTAAAGATGTCTTTTAAAGTCCTCGAATTACGTTGGCAAACATTCCAAAATCGATGGTATTTGAAAAGTCTTGTGATACTTAGCACATATCAATGATATGTGAAAATAATGACACTTCACAAGTATTTTGATACTTAGAATCCATACTACTTACTAGATATCATGACACTTGGTAAGTGTCACTCATACTTGGGATGATCTCAGGATATCTAGAAGATGTCACAATACGAAGCAAATGTCATGAAACCTAACTCGTGTCATGATACTCACCAAGTATTGGTGATGTGTAAAATGAAAATTATCACTATACCCACTAAATGTTGTGACACTCAATAAGTACCACTCATACTTGGAATGCAATGAAACTTGGTAAATATCAATGATTCTTGATAGTCCACAACATTCATTCAAGTATCACAATATTAATAGAATATGATTCCACTTGGAACATGTAGAACTTTTCATTATACATGTTTTGATATGCGAAAATAGAAGGGCATGATCTCCAATAAATGCTGAGATAATCATCAATGAAGTACTACATGTTGTTGTAGTAAAAAAATATCACCTTCATTATTCTCTTCTTTTAGAATCTTTACTTTGGTCTCTCTACGTTTGATTAGTTCTGATCCTAGGTTACAAAATTTATCTGTCATACATCCACTTGAAGCTGCTAATTCCATTCTTCACCTTTTGCATTGTTTTTGGGGATCAAGTCTTAGGTAGGTGGAAAGGATCACTCTTAGAGATCGAGGAGATGTAAAGCATGTATTTGAGGTGAACATGGAGCCTAAATTGCAATAAAATCTCTTTGCAAGTAAGAATAATATCGTTTTTCTCATAAAACTTTAGTTTTCGATTTAATTTCTTGCTTATAGAGTGCTGGAGTGAAACTTTGGAGGCTCTACAGAAGCATTAATGAGTGTGATTAGCTTCCTAATGCTTCCAAATAATTGTATGTACTTGGATTGGTATTCCAAGTCTTAAAGAGTAGTTATGATTTGCACAAAATTCAAATCGAGAAAGAAATAGTAGTGAGAGGGGAGAGACAAGACTTTAAGATCTTCTTTCATGCTTCCCAAGACTCCAAATCACGTAAAATTTTGTGAGCAAATTGTCACTCTAGCACAATGGGAAATACCAACATGAAGAGATCTACCTCATAAATGTCAATCCATGAAGATGTGAGGATGGTAAGATGGCTGCGAGCAAGAGGAATGCACAACTACATGAGTGAGAAGCACACTAACATGCACACACATACACACACACGTGCACATAAGGCACAAAATAAGAGTTCGAAAATGGAATCCTTTGTGTACTTACTCAATAAATGATTACAAAGTTCATAAGCAAGTTCAATCTCCAACTAGCTAGCCCCAAAAATTAGCTCTCTAGATCCTTTTATAGTTTTTGACTAGTTCAGATCTAGTGTTTGGCCTAGTAAAAAATTAGGTTCTTTAGCTAATTTGAAGGATCAAATGAGTTGTAAAATTTATCTAAACTAATACATCAGCTCTTCTAACACTCCTCAAGATCAAGGACTCCTAGAATTCTAAAAAATGGGTTATATCTACCAAAAATAGATAGCCACAATGAAATTTAAGGATAAAAATCACTATTTCGTTAAATGATTGGTTTGAAGAAAAAATGCCTATTCCTTGTGGGATCTACATTGAAAACCCTACCTACTCATTCCACCTTGATCTTCTCTTTGATCGTCTCTTGTTCAACTCCCTTGTTGGCTTAGTCCCAAACAGTTCCCCCCCCCATCTCAAGTCTATCATTCTTGATAGACCTTTGTTAGGTGGGGTGTTCAATGTAATATTGTAGGACTATGGCTACCAGTTTGTGCTCTTGTAGTCTTAGTCCCTTTGTGAGATTAATTTGAAGATGTTCCTAATCTATAGTGCCTGTGACTTGGAGGTGCAGTGTTGTGTAGAACTCCAAATACATGGACTACACACACGCACACATGAATAAGTGAAGTAGATGGATGGGTTTAGAGATGAACAACTTGGGATGGTATTCCCAAAAGACTATCATGAACATGTCTTAAAACATTTGCTTATAGTAGGCTGGGAGATACTTGATTTGTGTGTGCCATGCATATACAATGTGAATTGATGGAGTAGTGCTCATATCATTTACCAAATCATAATACCATTCTCAAATCTTGGTGCAGAGATGTGTAGCACTTTGACATTTTTGAATGTCCTAAATACAATTAGCATCATGTCAAATATCTTCAAAAGCATATGGGCTGCAACACTTGACATCGGATTCACATGAAGCATCAAATCTTTGATACTTGAGATCATGCAAGAGATGCTTGGTGGACCCTATGGTAATGCTAGATATGGGTAATTCACCCAATCCCACTAGCATGGATTATTCTTTACTTTGATAGAAAATGTGGGCCATGAGTGTCTCTGAGGAATTGGGCCATAACACGAGCTATATAAGATATGCATAGGAATGTTTGACTATGTGCAAAGTATCTTGGGATATATTTCAAGTAAGTATTTGTGCCGATTTGGTTGGAGGATATTAACGTTCCTTGTTGCTTTTGGTAGATCCTCAAGCTAAAATTTTGTGGCAAAAGTTAGGGCTTTGCCAAAGATGCATGTTACTTTGGCATTATAATTCACAAGAATGATAAATTATGGTTGATACTACAACTCAAAGGTCGTGATCAACTATTTATGTGCCAAGTTTTGAAAGTATTCATACGTGAGCATTGTATTCATGGCTTGGTTGATTGGCATGAAGTATTTTGATGGCGATGCACCACAATTTTACTCTCCTTCTTGAGAGCTCCATGACGATATCCTCAAAGTATAAACTCGAGATCCTAGGGCCGTACACGTTACTCCACATAGAGGCTACAAAATACATAGAAAAGCACAGTACATAGGGAACATGAACATAGATCTCTTAAGTGTTACAAATGTAGTCGAACTTATAGTATGTGGCTGACCAGGCCACTATATGTTGTATTAAATAACATATACAAAGAAGTGTCTAGTGGCCATTTGGCCTTTCACATGGACACTAACAGTAACAATCCCCCACTAAAGGCCAATGTGGCCAAATTAACTATGGAAGAAAAATAAAGAATGATAAAGAATACCTGAGTGTAAGTATACAAACTATTTTTTAATGATTAGTAACTCTCCTAAAAATGCTCTCAAGACTTGTACTCATGAATGATGTCTCTGCCACTCTCCTCCCATCCATTATGTCCCTTGCATAAAAAATAATAATGCTCTAGAGTGATCTAGTGCTGACATGTGGCTACCATACATTACTCATCCCCATTACCATTGAATACCTTAGCATATCCCCCGAGCTGACCTTGCCTATGACTAGCCCTTGTCCCACATACACACAGAATGGTCTTTGTATGCTTCGGAATGATCTACTTCCAACATGTGGCCACCATCCAATACTCATCTTGATTACCATTGAAAACCTTAGTATACCCCTTGAGCTAGGGACCTTGGCTATGACTAGTCCTTGTCCCACATGCACATGGAATGTTCTCTATACACCAATGTGTAACACTCTCCTTCCAAAGATCATTGTACTCAATGGTCAATGATGGAAAGTACTTGCAAACCAGAGCTTCTGATTCCCAAGTAGAATCTATAAGCGGTAATCCTCTCTTGGCTACTAGATACTCCTAGATGACACGGTTTCTGAACCATTTCTATCTCCGATCTAGTATCATATCTAGAGAATGATCAATGTTATCACTTTCCTACAAAGAAACAATACATTCTATTAGATTATCCTCCCTAGAAATATAATTTTTGGTTTATAGACATGAAACACTAGATGGAATTTGTAATATGGAGGAAGCTCTTATGGGTATGCAATGACTGGGTGATTAGGTCCGTATGTCAGTACTGGCACTAATGGCTTAGCCCACTAAGGTACAACTTACAAATTAAACAAGTAAGCATCAGGAAGGTCATCTGATACTCCTTGTGGGGCCTCTCTAGATGTGAGCCTAGAGAGATGGTCTGCTCTCAAGTGAGTCTTCCCTTTCCTCACCACAACTTCAAAGTCGTATTCCATTAGTAAGAGAAACCATCTTACTAATCTACCTGTATTGCATGGCTTGTTTACCAAGTACAACAATGCTTGATGATCAGTAAAAAATTTAAACTTATTTGCAAGCAAATAGTGTCTAAACTTTTTAACTGCATATACCATGCCTAATCCTTCTCGCTCAATGGTCATATAGTTTCGTTTAGCTGCATTCAACTGTCTACTAGCATAGGCAATTGGGAGATCCATATTACCTTTGTCCGTAGGTTGTGTGAGTACACACCCAATAGCATAATTGCATGCATCTACATGAACATGAAAAGGCTTATTCCAATCTGGCGTGGTCAAGATTGGTGCTGAACATAATCGCCGTTTAAGCTCATTGAAGGAATTCTCACATTCATCGGTCCACTCAAAGTTAGTCCAAAGTATATACAGAGGCTTGGCAATGATGGCGTACATGTGTATAAAGTGTTGGTAATAGCCACAATGCCCCATGAAAGCTTGTACTTCCTTGACATTCTTTGGCCTAGGTAACTCGGCTATGGCTCTTACTCTCTCTTCATCGGTGGATATGCCATTCTTCGACACTATGTGTCCTAGAATCTTGCCTTGCTTGACCATGAAAACACACTTTTCTAGGTTCAAGCAGACTTGATACTCTCTACATTTGTCAAAGATTTGCCTGAGTTCTGGTATGTGTCTGTCTAATGTTGGAATGAGCACAGAGATCATCAACATAGACCTCTAAATTCTTCCTCAGGAACTCTTTAAACACATGACACATCAATCTTTGGAAAGTTGCAGGAGCATTGGTAAGCCCAAATGGCATTACTCTAAAGGCAAATATGCCCCACTCTGTGGCAAAAGCAATCTTGTGCTGATCTTATGGAGCTATGGCTACTTGATTGTAGCCCGAAAATCCATCAAGGAAGCTATACACTTCCTTGCCTACTACTCTTTCTAAGAGATGCTCAGTGATAGGAAGCGGATAATTGTCTCGAATAGTGGCTGCATTAACCTTCTTCAAGTTAATGCACACACGTAGCTTTCCATTCTTCTTGGGCACCACTACAATGGGGGACACCCATTCAGTATGCTCAATTTCGTAAATGAATCCAGCTTCTACCAGTCTATCTATCTCCTCTTTGATCTTAGTATCATAATTATCGTTATATGTATATGGTTTCTGTTTAGAGGGTTTCGCGTCTGAGGTCATGGGAATTGTGTGTGAGCATATGTCTGGGTCAACACCTTTCAAGTCCTTGTAACTCCAAGCGAATACATCTCTATATTCTCTTAGCAAGGCTATTAACGCATGCTCTTCTTCCTCGGTTAGGTCATGGCCTATGTACGTGCATCTCTCTTGTCCTTCTTCTAGGGCTATGTTGAAAGCAGCCAGAGGCACAGACGACACGGAAGCATGTAACGATAGAGCAGGGAGCCAGTCGAATCATTTTTCAAATAATTATGTTTTCAAATACTTTCCAAAAACCTCCAATAGTGATTTTTATCACTATTGTAACATATGTAACATAGAAAACCCCATTTTGTAATCCATAGCTCCATTTTGTGCAAACCGAGGAGTCCTCAAGCTTGAGGAGCTTAGGTAGAATGTGCGTACCAATTTTCGTTATTTTTAGATACTGTTTACCCTTCCAAATAGCATCTAGGACCTAATTTTTAACTATGCCGGTCACTAGATGTGAAACCGGTCAAATCTAGTCTAGAAACTATAAAAAGAGCTAGAGAGCTCATTTTTGAGGTTAGCTTGTTGGAGTTTAGAGTTCTTTTGAGCTTGTAATAGTGTTCTTGAGTAATAGAGCTAATTTCCCACCTTCCATTGTGTCTTGCTTGTCTCTTCGTAGTGTGTGTGTATGTGTGTGTGCATTTCTATGCTTCTCACCTTCACTCTCACTTCATCTCACATTCACGATCTTCATATCACTCCTATCTCTTCCGCGGATTGACATTAAGGAGGTGGAGCTTCTTAACGTGGTTCTCACCATTGTGCTAGAACAACACCAAATTTGGCGCCGTTGCCGGGGATCGAGTCTAGGACGAATGTGTGATGGTAAGAGTATAGCAAGAAGTGGCGTTGGAAGGTAAAAATTTCAGTTTTTGTTGTTGTTTTTACTTAGTTTTTAGTGTTTTTCACCTCCCCCACACTCCATCTTCATCACCGCATCATCATCTTCATCTCCAAAAAAATCAGAAAATTCACCATATCCACCCATTCTCCTCATTTCCCCTCATTTGTGCATGCGAGAGAGTGAGAGAGAACTTTTGTGCTTGTGTGTACTTTTGTTTTCTTGAGTTTTCTTGCAGGTCCAGAGCTCCAGTGCATCAGGAAAGCTTGGAAAAGGTAAAATTTTCAGTTTCTATCAGAAATTTCCGACTGTGTCAGACCATCGCGATGGTCTGCAAAGTTCGGAATTTGGAGAAGGCGACCACACCAGCGTGTAGGCGACACTAGCGCCTCTAGGAATCCACAGCTGCATTCACAAAATTTGCATTTTGGTGGACCATCGCGATTGTGTCACACCATCGCGATTGGCTCACGCCATCGCGACGGCTTGGCCGGACCATCGCGACGGTCTCTGACCATCGCGACGGTCTCTGACCATCGCGATTGTGTCACGCCATCGCGATTGGCCCACGCCATCGCGCCGACGGTGCCACGTGGCAATCTAGACCATCACGACGGTGCACTTCAGACCATCGCGACGCTTCAAAAATTCAGACCATCGCGATTGGCTCACGCCATCGCGCTCAGACCATCGCGCCCAGACCATCGCGACGGTGCACTTTCAGACCATCGTGATTGTCCAAGTTCACGCCATCGCGACGGTGCAATTTCAGACCATCGCGATTGTGCAAGTTCACGCCATCGCGACGGTGCAATTTCAGACCATCGCGATTGTCCAAGTTCACACCATCGCGATTGTCCAAGTTCACGCCATCGCGACGGTGCAATTTCAGACCATCGTGATTGTGCAAGTTCACGCCATCGCGACGGTCCTAGACCATCGCGATTATCTTTGACCATCGCGATTGTGCACCCCCATCGCAAATTTTAGGGTTTCATTTTTGGCCAATTTTGGGGCTATTTTTGGGAAATTTTTGGGTGATTAGACTCATAAGAGACCCCTTAGCTCATATTTGGAGAAAAAACCTATTTGTCAATTTTTACCCCCTAGGGCCTGAACGGTCATAACTTTTTCATCCGAAGTCCGTTTTTTGAGCTTAATAGCTCGTTAGAAAGAATACATCTATTTTTAGATAAGCTATTTTGAGGTTGACCTAGTTTGGGACTAGAAAGCCAGGGGGCAAAACATTGAAAAGTTGGGCAAAAGGGAAGGGACTTAAAAGGTGTATGTACTTAAGTGCTTGATCATCCAACTGTGAATTGGTCTAATATTGGATTTTTCCAGGTCTAGCAAGGGCAATCAAAGACAACCAAAGCAAGGCAGTGAAGGGCATAAAGCTTGGGAAGCGCGGCTTCTTGGGCATCAGAGCAACCAGAAAAAGCTGACTCGAGGTTGGAAGATTACTCAACCCCCTCAGTCAATTCTTAGCTTAGGATAAACGTTAGCATTGTGGATTAAGACGATAGGAACGCCTCAAGTTCAAGATATTTAATTCTTTCAAGTTCAAGACTAAAGTAAAGGTGTGTGACACGAAAACCTAAAGGAAAGAACCTAAGTCTGACGGAACGAGAACTCAAAATTATCACGGAAAGTCGAATTCCTGACGCATACATTAAGACAAGAATCTAAAGAAATCTAAAAAGAATCAAGAAAGTAATAACAAAGAATCGGTGACGATCTGAGCGTGTACTGAGTGTGCAAGGAAGAAAATTAATGAACCTTAGATCGGGCAAACATATAGGTAAGTCGGACCGACGAAGCCTTAGATCATGAGAGGCAAGTGTAAGAACTACTGCACGATCGTGGGCTCAACAATTGAACACTAGTTATCCCTACGAGAGCTCAGATACTAGTGATTCAGAAATGGCATTTAGCACAGAAAGACCAGAAGTAGGGTCAAATGTAGCCTATTTAGAAAAACCTGAAGGACCCTATAGAACACAACTAGAGTTTCTCCGAACCAACCGATTAGGTGCTCGCATCTATGAGGATGGTTTGCGAAGGCAAGTGGTGCAAATGCACAACCCCGATCAACCCATTGGATTGGAACGTCGAGTGGTGAAATTGGAGAGAGACGCGTACATAGACAAGGAAGGAACAATGTACATCTTAAGTATGCAGCCAAACAATACCAACGAGTTTGGCGTGATTCAACTAGAGACGGAAGCAAAACCTCAAGGAAAAGAACCATTAGAAGAGCCTAGAACACCTAGAGGGAAATCTGTACTGACACGAGTACTAATCCTGGATTGGATCCCTCAGGACAACAGAAGCATAGAGTTGTTTGTAAATAAAGAAACTGATGAAGCCTTTTGGAGATACAAGACCGAGATACTTAGTGAGGTAGGTATCATCACTATATACGAGTTCAAGGACCCGGATACACCTGGAAGGGTTGTATACCTGGATGAGACTTCAGAAAGAGTCTTTGTGGTACCCGACCGCGCTAAAAACACATACACATGGAGAGGAGAATTGGTATTCCCTCCATCTAGAACAAACATGAATACAAGTCAACAAGGGGCAGGAACATCCTCAGCCCATGGAAATCAAAGAGAGGGAAATAAAGAGAGACCAGAAGTAAGCTTCACTCATCCCATAGGGAGAGATAGAACAACCACGGACACTAATAGAGTGGATAGACAAAGAGATCATGAAATACCAGGTGGTAGAGATGATTTTCCTCTACCTAGACCACGTGAACACGCAAGAATATTGAGACCCACTCAATTAGTAAAATCAATGAAGAATTATTTTGATGGGACAGGAGATCCCTACGACCACGTCGCAGAATTCAAGCAAGTACTAAGAGCCGAACAAGTTGAAGACATGTTCACGCAATACAACGCATTTGGACTAACGTTAAAGAATACAGCTTTAACTTGGTTCCAACCATTGCAACAAAGGCAATTTAGGGACATCCATCACTTTTTAGAGTCATTCATCACTGAATTCTCTAAAAGTGGGATTAGACATGATACGTCTTCGTTGATTCATAGCTTTAAACAAACCCCTCAAGAAACAGTTAGACTCGCAGGACGTAGGTTTAGACAATATGTTGAACGATGTCCAATGCAAGAGCTACCCTCACAAGCTAATCAAGTGTCATTGTTTCTAGATGGCTTGTTGAGCTCTAAACTACGCTCCTACGTGTACCTAAAAGAACCCAGAACGCTGGAGCAATGTGTAAGAATTTGCATAGACATTGAAGACAACTTAGGAGACGAGTTGGAACTTTCAAAGGTCTATAAGGACTCAGACTGTTCATCTCTAGCATCCACGAAATTGTCTAGCTCAATAGAAGACCTAGCAGAAAAAGTGGCCCAGAAACTAGGAGTTTCTAGTAAACCTAGGGTGCTAACAAACAAGCGTTGTTACACCTGTGGTGGTGATCATCTGGCAAATATGTGTCCTAATGCACCACAACCACAAGCCAACCTTAGTGGCCAATCCTGTACAATTGAGAGAAGATACACGAATCATACGGCTCAGGACTGCCCGTACAACAAACAAACTGTGAGACAGAACTACCCGCAAGCATACGCACAGCCAGGTAGGTATCAAGGCCAATACAATGCTCAGCCTTATTACTATAGGCCTCCTCAGAACTACCCATACCAGGCTCAACAGAGACCTCAACCTGTCTTAGCTCAGCAGCCACCCCCACCAGCGAATGTCATCTCAGTCAAATATGTTGTTGCAGAAGAGAACCTAAGTAGGGCCTTAGTGCCTTCTTCACCTTTGATCACAGAGAGTGACCCACACTCAAACAGTTTTGACTCTACGCATGTCGATAGTCCACCCGCATATTACACAGAGTCACCAGAACACGTGGAGACATATCATTACGATAGTCCACCAGTGGAACCTAGTTGGGAGCCCGACTATGCTAATATGATGTACACAAACCCAAATCCACGGCCCCAATTAAGACAACAGAGACCACAGGGTCTTAGAGGACCATGCTTTAGGTGCCAAGGAGATCATTTCATAAAGGATTGTCCACACCCCCCGATAGCAGGACAATCACAGTACTATAACACCCAAGGCTTTTGTGCTGATTGTGGCAAAGAGCACATAATCAAAGATTGTCCTAAGAACCCTGTTAACGCTCCGAATGTGACACCGATCAACGTGATAGGTATTGTAAATAACGCAGATGGATCCAACCCTACATACGTGCCTATCCAAGCTATAACAAGAGCCCAGACGCTCTTACAGAACCAAAAGCTTAATCAAGAGAAAGTAGCCGAAACCAGTGAAGTTGCAGAATCTAGCAGTAAGAAGACAAAATCTTGGAAAGATTCTAGAGAAAGAATGAAGAGAAAATGGAGTAAAAAGATAACGGAGTTGGAAGGAAGTTTAAAGGAATCTAGAGCCAAAATCCAAGAATTGACTTCACAGGAATTGAATCAAGAGAATCCAGCTCAGAAATCAGGAACAGTTTTAGCGGAACCCATACCAGAGAATCTAGACATAATGTTTCGTGCATATCAGGCTAGATTAAAAGAGGGACCTCAGGTAGCTGAAATGAGCAAAAACTACCCTCGAGCTGATCTAGAAATTGAGAGAACGAAACTTCGCATGAAGATGGTAGAACTAGCACAAGCCTTGTTCGAAGCCTCTAGATATATTAATTGGAATAACATGGCAAAACCGGAATTACACTTTCAAGGACTAATGGAGAGGCTAGAATATTTGATCGAGAGCAAAGAGAAAAAGGATCAGCCTAGGAACCCTATTGTCCCAGAGACACAGGAAAGGAATGTACCATCCCTATCTCAAGTACCCAATACAGAAAGTCAAGACAATTTGTCTTCCATACATAGGTACTCACATGAATTTTTGAGAGAAATACAAGAAGAGAAATGGAGAAAAGAACAAGGAACCCATCCTCCTATTCAAGAAATAGATGACTTGCAGGAACAATTTCCCCAAGACATCCCCTCTATATACGATGATGTAGAGGAAGAACAACTGAGTGAACACACAAGATTTGAATCTAATTCTTTACAAGAATTACCTCAGTTCACAGGACCTTGGGAAGCAAAGTCTATTAGTATGAGAGCACCCACGATAATAGTGAGGAATGAAGAATCAGTAATCCCTAGAAACACGGAAGTGATCAAGAATACCAAAGTACAATGTAACCTTACTCTGGAGGAGTTATTGAAGGTAAAACCAGAATTGTGGAAACATGTAGCAAATCAATTCCCCGAGCTTGCTACTACTCCCTCACCAATAGGATCACAAGATAAGGTACCAGAGATACCCGTAGAAAATATTGGAGACGTGAGCGAAGGAGAGGAAGGTAACACTTATCTTCCGATAACCCATCAGGGCTACACCACGAAAGCCATCTTAGATTCAGGAGCCCGAGTAGCCATAGCTACCACCGCTTTATGGAAACGTTGGGGTAAGCCAGCATTAAGACCCACCAGGATGAAGCTACAAATGGCTGATGGACACATAGAAAAACCATTAGGCTTACTAGAAGGCATATCTCTCACCACTTGTGGTGTAGAATTTGAGCATACCTTTGCCATTTGTGACTTTGCAAAAAACCATGCTTATGAGATGATATTGGGACGACCATTCATGCGTCAGTTGCAAATTGTACAAGATTGGGGAACTAATTCTTTGTACTTGCAACATTTAGGAGTGACTACCAAAGTCAATCTTAAAGACTATTCACATAGAGATGTACCCCCAATACAATGGAATACCATCCATAAGACACCAGTAGAAACAGAATCCGTGCACTCATTAGAATCAGATCCTTCTTGGTTGCATGAGGATACTCATTTATGGATGTGTAAAGTAGCCAAACAAGAGGAATAAAGGTTAGAAGCCAGGACCTTAGGTGCAGAACAACATCCACGAACCCTACAAGATCCAGCCTATGCACCTGTAGTATTCCCAGACGAAGAGTTTGAACCCCATGGTTGGGCAGAAATCCTAGCAACCATGGATGTAGCCATCAATGAAGAACAATGGACTCCCCACTGTGACGAGGATGGCTATGACATTTCAATTTTCACGATAGAGCCAATCATGTGCGATGCAATTTTAGAAGAGTGTGAACCTAACACTGATGCATTTGAGGATGCAAGTGATTTTGATTTAGAATCAATTATCATGGACTCTCCATTTGCATCAGAGGAAGAATATTTCTACGAAGTAGAGACTCACCCGCAGAGACACGAGGAAATTACGAATGAGGTGAGATTAGCCACGGAAGTGACTACTAAGAGTGAAGGCAAGAAAAGAAAGAAGAAAGAAACCATGACAGAAAAAGCAGAATCTTTATTTGAAGTACCTGAGAATTTCAAGAAATATGAAATCGAAGATAGAAGAATCATGGTACGAATGCCTAATAGAAAGGCGAATGACGGACAAGTATATGATAACCGCGAGAAAACCAAGAAAATAATCGTAGCCATAGAAGGAGAGGAAGAAAAATGCACATACATAGGGCATGATTTGACAAGTGAAGAAGAAGAAGAGCTAGTTGCCCTATTACGCGAATATAGAGATGTCTTTGCGTGGAGTTACAAAGATTTGAAAGGAGTAGATCCAGATATATGTTCTCATAGAATCCCTATGACTCCATATGCAAAACCGACAAAACAGAAACCATACACGTACAATGATAACTACGCTGCGAAGATCAAAGAGGAGATAGATCGCCTGATAGAAGCAGGATTCATTTACGAAATTGAGCATACCGAATGGGTATCTCCCATTGTGGTAGTGCCCAAGAAGAATGGAAAATTGCGTGTGTGTATTAACCTTAAAAAGGTTAATGCCGCAACGATTAGAGATAGTTATCCTCTTCCTATCACAGAACATCTATTGGAAAGAGTTGCGGGCAAGGAAGTTTACAGCTTTCTTGATGGATTTTCAGGCTATAATCAAGTAGCTATTGCTCCAGAAGACCAACACAAGACGGCATTTACCACTGAATGGGGCATATTTGCATTTCGCGTGATGCCATTTGGCTTAACAAATGCACCCGCCACTTTCCAGCGACTCATGTGTCATGTTTTTAAGGAATTTTTACGCAAGAGCTTGGAAGTTTATGTCGATGACATATGTGCTCATTCAAGTGTAAGACAGACGCATATCCCAGAGTTAAGGCAAATATTTGACAAATGTCGAGAATATCAGGTTTGTTTGAACCCAGAAAAATGCGTTTTCATGGCCAGACAAGGCAAAATTCTAGGACACATTGTGTCCAAAAATGGAATCTCTACGGATGAAGAAAAGGTGAAGGTAATTGCAGATTTACCTAGACCAACTAATGTGAAAGAGGTACAGGCATTTATGGGCCATTGCGGATATTATAGGAGATTCATACACATGTATGCAATCATAGCCAAGCCTTTGTACTCTCTTTTAACCAATTTTGAATGGACAGATGAATGTGAAAATTCATTCAATGAACTTAAACGACGCTTGTGCTCAGCACCTATATTGACTACCCCAGATTGGAGTAAGCCATTCCATGTACATGTGGATGCATCCAATTACGCCATAGGATGTGTGTTAGCACAACCCACGAATGAAGGTAACATAGATCTCCCCATAGCTTACGCGAGCAGACAATTGAACGCAGCAGAAAGGAATTACACCACGACGGAACGAGAAGGATTAGGGATGATCTACGCAGTAAAGAAGTTCAGGCACTACTTGTTGGCCAACAAATTCAAGTTCTTTACGGATCATCAAGCCCTATTGTACTTAGTCAACAAACCATGTAACACAGGATGACTGATACGTTGGTTTCTATTACTCATGGAGTATGATTTTGAAGTCGTAGTCAGGAAAGGAAAGACACATCTTAGAGCTGACCACCTTTCAAGATTAACCTCAGGAGAAGCTCTTCAAGGAGTAGCGGATGAATTACCAGATGCATACTTGTTTAACCTTGAGATAGCACCAGAATGGGCTAAGCCTATAGTCCCTATTCTCACATATGGACCCACGAATCCTAGGTTAAAGATCAAAGAGGGAGAGATTACCAAGTCCCAAAGATACCAAATAATGGCAGGAAGCATATATAAACAGGATAATCAAAAGATTCTTGCTTGTTGTGTAGATGAATCAGAACATGCGAATTGGTTGCAATTAGCACACATAGGTACATTAAAGCAACATCATTCAAAACATCGAACATTACAGACTCTGCATAGATTAGGAGTATATTGGCCTACGATGGAAGCAGATGTCTACAGGTTGTGTAAGGAATGCCATGTTTGTTGTGAAAGACCACCAGTAGAGCATGCTACATTATATCACGTGTCTCTCACACCAGACTAGAGTGAACAATTAGTGACATACTTGAGGACGAACACATTCCCTCAAGGCATGACCTTAGCTCGACAACGCAGTCTAGAGCAGGAAGCTCAAGATTATTCACTTATTGGCGATAACCTATACAAAAGAGGACGAGATGGATATCTAAGACAATGTGTTCATGAGAGCGATTATCTGAGCATACTAGAGACTGCACACCAAGGTGTTGCAGGAGGTCATTTTGGACCCGATAGGATAATCAAAGCCATCCTCTTTGCAGGATTATGGTGGCCCACTCTTCACATGGATGCTCATACCTATGTCAAGAGATGCGATGTGTGCCAAAGAACTCAGTTTCCTACTCGCAGAGATGAAATGCCATTGAAACCCATGATGGGCGGACGTGCATTTTCTAAGTGGGGTATAGACTTTGTAGGACCCATTAACCCCCCTGCAAAAGGTACACACAACTGCAAAATTCTTATTTGAAAATGTCTTTACAAGATACGGACTGCCTATAGAGTTAGTGAGTGATCGAGGCACTCACTTTCTAAACCAAGTCATTGAATATCTGTTACAGGATTTTATGGTGATTCACAAGAAATCCGCACCATATCATCCTCAGGCCAATGGTCAGGCTGAAAGCACTAATAAGATCCTTTGTAACGTACTGACAAAACTCGTGAACAACAAACGTTCAGATTGGGACAAACAGTTACACCACGCTGTTTGGGCATATCGAGTGGCCTACAAGACCGTACTCAATGCAACTCCCTTTCATATGGTTTTTGGTCAGAATGTTGTGCTTCCTTTGGACTTCTTGATACCGACCCTTAAGGTTGCACAAGAACATCAGTGGACCGGCCATGAATTATCAGCGAGAATAATGGACTTGGAACGATTAGGAGAAACCAGGCTCAAGGCAGCAACGGGAATATATGCAGCGAAGAAGCGACAAAAAGCGTATTTTGATGCACATGTGAAAGATAAAGGCTTAAAAGAAGGAGATTTAGTTCTAGTATATACGTTAAAGCAACACGCACGTAAGTTAGAAAAGCGAGGTTATGGACCTATGATCATTAACAGACTCTCAACAAGTGGAGCAGTACAGTTAGCCACTTTAGAAGGAGATATAATGCCTAATTATATTAGTGGCTGTAGAGTCAAGCTATATCAGGAACCTCTTACTGAGGATATGCTTAGACGAATCACGTGGGCAAAGAAGCGTAAGGAGGAAGAAAATAGAATACGAGCGGAAGCTCAGGCAGAAGCAATAGAACGCATTAAACGCATGAAGTTAAGAAGACAAGGACTAGGGAGAGAACATTATAACTATCTGGAAACTACACCCAGATATCCCATGGCCATGTGTCAAGTGAAGTCAACCACTCATCCTAGTATAGTGGATAGGAGACCATTCATTACAGTCAGGCTAGAGCACGACAACCCTTGCCAAGAGCTCAGGGCTTTAATTGATTCAGGTGCTGCGACTAGTGCGATTAGATGGTCCCACTATAAGGATTGAGGAATAGAAATGCGGCCAATTGAGGCATACCTCATAGGCCTAGGAGGCATGGAAACCCCTTGCATGGGTGAGGTGGACCTTCCTATCCTCATTAAGGATGTGACCATGACAGCGAAGCTACTAGTGTGCCATGATGACGACCTGATAGAACCCCTAATCCTTGGCCAAGATTGGCTATACGATCACTCAGTGGACCTAAATCTTAGACAAGGCTCCTTACAGATTGGAACCTTAGAACAGAAGCGAATGATACCGCTTGACTTCCCTAACGGCATTCCTATTGAGGTTTGTAACCCTAGACCCTATGAAACGCATGCAACGGAAGACCGGAAGATCTTGGGTCAGACCAGTCACGTTACATCTACACCAACCCACTCGGGCTTGGCTAGGGACAATTGTCAATTAGAAGGACAACAGGAGATCTTCCCTGGGGCTTCCTGCAAACTAGAGAGGGCAGCTACCCAACCGCTAGGGCAAATGAACACAATCAGTGGTCAGGTGGGCTGCATCAGCGGCCAAATGAGCACAACACCCTGCGGTGCTCATCCTTCCAAACTTGCTGCGGACTGGCCTAGATTAAAGATGAAGAACGAAGCACTTCCTAATGGGCAGGTCACGCAAGTGTTGGATCTCCCTTCTTTTCCAAAGCAGAGCGTCCAATGGACCTCTCAAACCCAACCACGAAGGAGTCAACCACAACAGAGGAACCCAGACCAACGACACCACCAGACAAGGCAAGGAAAGCAGCAGTATCAACATCACAGAACAAGTGGCACAAAACAAATATGGGTGCCAAAAGGACAGCAACCACAGGCTATCAGCAACACTGCAGACAAGAACAGGACAAAGTTTCAAAAAAAGCAGAGTCAGCATACAAAGTCCTCTCGATCTTCTTCTACAAGCATCAATACTCGACAGATTTGGATCGCCAAGAAATACCTTATCCATAGACCCACACCCATGCAGATTTGGGTACCCAAACAATGTATTATATCTCAACCCTCAAGCGATGTAATATATACCCCTCAGAAACCTTTTCATCCTTCAATACCACCAAACCCGATACCGCTTTTTGTTCCTCAGCAGAAACATACCACCCACTCCAAGACTCTTAGGAAATGGATACCTAAACGTATCCAAACGTCTTCTTGTACCCCCTTATCTAACAATTCTCCTGCCCCGTTTAAACTCCACCCTTGTACTAATTCACCCTCAACCAAACCTTGTATAAATTCATACACCCAAACCCCACATCATGCATAATAAAAGCTCATCAAGAAATGTATGCATAATCTGAAGCATGTAGGCGTCTAGAGACCTGCATTAGCTCTGCAAAAAGATCATTGCATCAATCACTTCACGACACTTGGCTACACGGGTTACACATCGGTTATGGAAAGGGATTGCGGTCTCACCTTAATGGGATCATAATTAATTTCCATACTAATGTGTTAATCTTTTGTAGCAGATCTTTTCCATTAGCTCATCAGTCATCATGCAAACCGAAGCAGGACCATCGGAAGTAGGCCCCAGCGTGGCTGCGGTGCCCCTCAATGTTTTACGCGCAGAATCCCACCCGACCGCTCCACCGCCAAAGTTCCAAGGATTTTCGGGACCCATGCCAATCGATAACCCACCTATGGGATACATAGAGAAGATACACCGTAACTCTCACTGGTTCCAAGGCCTAGCAGGACCATTAGCTGATGCTGACTTCATTTTTGAAGCAAATATGACATTTGATGACCGCACATGGGGCAAGTATCAATTCTTCTCAAGAGAATTCGAAGGCCTACAGAACACCCAGGACTTAACTCATGTTTGGGCTAGAGCCGGCTTCACGGAGTATTTCAGTGATCCTCTGCCCAAACCTGACTTTTATAGGTGTTATTACTTAATCACCACTTTGCTGGCCTCAGAGAATAAGGACATCCCAGGAACCTTTATTTTGCCTTCTTTAGTGGATGATCCACCTTACAAAAGATTTTATCTCTCAAAGGATTTAATCAGGGCGGCCATCAAGATTCATGGAACACACACTCCAACGGAGAAAGAACGGCTAGTCCCAGAGCAGATGAAGCGTGGTGACGTAACTAAGTGGGAGGATATTTCTGCTATAACACCTGAGCTCTCTAAGCCATTACGGATATGCATGCAGCACTTTGCTTTCCCAGCTCAGGATCGTTTTACCATGCCCCACAAGAGAATATGGTTTGGATTATACTTAGCATGTACTGGACCGCAAACAGTTGATCTAGCTAGCTGGATAATTGATCAGCTCTATTTGGCACAGCATAGATGGGAGCGAAAAAAGGTAATCAATGGATGCTGCGCCCTCACCAGGATCATATATATGTGCTTGGCATATGATTTACCCGTAGAGCGTGCCATGACCAGTGAGGAACTGAAAGCATTCAAAGGCACCACTAGGAAGGCTAGAAAGTCTAGCAAAGGCAGAGCCGGAAAGCGGATGAGAGGTACTATCCCGTGCCTACAAGTCCCAGCATCACCCTCTCCACAACCTTCTCCAGAGCAGTCACCAACAGCAGCCACTCCCACAGTACAACCTATCCGCATAAGGTTATCTAGACCAGTGGTAACAGAGGGCACCACCAGTACTGTCGCACCCCAAGCAGCCACAACCACAGAACCTATCACCACAGCAGCTGAACTTCCCACCACTATCGGTGCAGAAGCTTTCTCTTTTCCAATACCGCATTTAGAACCAGGACAAGCAGAGCCACTGGACCAAACATTTGATTTTGAGATGCCCGATGCATTCTCCAATGAGTTCCAGTTTTCAGAAGGGCAAATGTTTTCTCAAGAATTTGAAAGGCCTAGCTACCCTACCACACCCAGGGATTAGCCACAAGGACAGGTCGTGTCCAGCTCCGATGATGAAAGACAGCAACCGATGACGACGAAGGAGACGACGAAGCTAGCCAGGGAACACATGAATCCCAAGAGCAGGAACAGACAGATGGCCAAGGCCAACAAACCGACACACATGGCGATACAAGTACCTATGAAGATGAAACTTATGAGGCAGCAGCTTACACTCTAGCTATCAAGAAGCTGTATAGAACTATGGAAAAAGTTTGGGCACGCAAGAAGCTGACAGAGGAAGAAAGCCAAAAAATAATAGAACAAGAACTTGTCACAGGCGGATTCGAAGACGCATATATCAAAGGATTCAAAGAATTAGTCCAATCAGTAGGCTCCAACGAGGCACTCAGGTACTTGCAACGAAAACCACTGCCACAGTTTGACCCCCGCACAGTACGACTACTTTCAAAGCCCGGCAAATACATTCGTGTACCAACCGGAGCACAATCTTCAGAACAAGCCAGGGAGGCATGCCTCGTCCCCGAACGATCATTGGCCGTAGAAACCATCATTGTAGATTCCCCACCCCGTGCTACAATTGTACCTACCTCAGTAGTCACTGAAGTACTGACCACCCCAACCGCCCCTCTCTCACCACCCGTCCATCCAGCCTCCCCTCTTCACCCTCCTTCCCCCAGACCCACATCTTCATTCGCCGGTGGTGTTGCAGAAACCGTCTTTAGGACCACTCATCCCACAATTCCCGCGCCCATTAGCCCTAATCTACCCCTTCCCACACCCACCTTTCTATCCAACCCATTCCTTCATCAATCTTTTCCATCTTTCCCCACAACTCCAAGACCCCTTTTTCCATTCCCCCCGCCATTAACCTTCTCCCCCGTCTGACCTCCCCGACCCACTGTAACCCCTCTTTCCCCTGTAAATTACCCCTCAACCTTTGTAAATCCCGTATTTACACCAGCACGAGTACCCACAATCACACCCATATTCACGGTCACCGCACTAGATACGTCCACCGACATGGACATCTCACCACCCACTGCACCATCGCTCACTTCACTCACGGCACAAACATTTTTAGGCACATCACAATTTTCAACAATCACTACATCATCCACCTTCCCATCCCCATTCCCCGTTCCCGTTGCATCCACACCAACTGCATCTTCATTTAGCACCCCGTTAATACTATCACCTACTGTAGATAATGCATTCCGACAGATGTTCATATGTATGACGCAAGTAAGAGATGAGTTCACATCTCTTGGTGATAATTATCAGCAGCTGCAGAGGACAACCAATGACTTACAGTCGAAGCTTAATTTATTGTCCATTGAGAATGCCTCTCTGAACACCCGCTACCAAGAATTACGCGAGGCTTATCACAAATTGGAACTAGAAAGTGAAGAAAAGACCAAGGAAGCCACGGTTGACCTGGATAATTTATTAACAGCCCAGACAGTCCGCAATGCAACGCTAACATGAAACATGGGCTTACTACGAAGACACCTAGCAACCGCCAAGGAAGAAAACCAGCGCTTACAGGATCAGAACCGAGAAAACTTAGAAGCAGCGCTCGACCACCCAGACCAACCACTCAGTCCTAGCAGGTTCAAAGCCATTCCTTCAGACTCAATGAGGATGCTGCTAGACGATCATATAAGATTGCTAGATGAATATGACCGCATGAACGAGGAGTTACATGAACTCAAAGAAGATCACAAATTACTCCAGTTACGAGAACCAGCACACCAAGACGTACCAGCACCTGTGGACCCCTCTCCTGACCTCCTAGAGGAACTCAACTCATTACGGGCCCAGGTATCGACCCTTGAATCAAGGATTGCAGTATACGAAGTGCCACCAAGGCCAGATTCCCCACCTGAGCTTCCTGCTGAGGAAGAAACGGTCACCATCCCGGTGGAGGAAACGTTTGAAGAAGCATACGAGCCACAACCCATCCCAGGCGGACGCGTCACGGACGAAGGTCAGATGACGTACGAACTTCCGACCCCCGCGTGGATGAAGACTATTGAGGAACTTGGAACAACGCACTCAGCTAGAGTAGAGGCACAATTACATGCCATGGCGATGATAGAAGAACGAATATTACAGTCTCCATTCTTTGCTCAATTGGCCCCGCGACGATACATATCTGGGCACGAGCTACAGTATAAACCGTACTTCATGTTAATGGCCGAATACCAGTTAGCCATTGAGAAAGAGACAGGTAAAAAACCATCGCATGCAACTCAATTCGAGGCGGCTGATTTGCCACTAGATGCACAGAAAGGAAGGATCTATCAACCAGAGTGGCGAAAAAATTTACTACAGCAGTATCCAGAGATGATGAGTACATGGGTAAAGGCACCTTTGCACCTGAAGTATAGCCCGTGTTGGGGACCAGTGCCACGACGCCGCTCCTAGACTGCCTTTGCTATTAAGGTACAGAACAATAAGCAGTGCCAAGACTGGTTGAATTACCCCTATTTTAAGCCACCCATTGAGTTACCAACTGTTGGCTACATGATGGCTACAATTCGCCACTGGCTCCCTAGATTAAAGCATATGGATGATATAGCGGCGCATATGACTGTCAAAATCTTTGACATGATGCAAATGATTTTTAAAGTCTTCGGACGCGTCAAGGCACCCCATGTCAACACCCCGGGCTTTGAGCATGGCAATTTTGATCTGGTATATGATATGAGTACAACGCCATCGCTACGGGTTTGTTATGCCTGGCACTGCAGAATAAAGTACCTACCGGCGTGCTACAAGCATACATTCGAAGAGATGTTCACAACCGGTTTTTGGGAATACCATTCAGAGGTATTCATAAGCAGGCCTACTCATTTATTACAATTATTTGCCTGTGAACGAATGGTCTATTCCACACATTATCAGCTCCCGCCACCGAAAGAACCGCAACCAATCGACTGGGAGAAACTCGAGGCCGACCTGGCCCGAGGCATTCGTATCTCCGAGCACACCCTCGCTCAAGACCTACTACAGAACTATATCCGGCAGACCTCACAACAAGGTTCTGTCAGGGACGACAGAAGCGAGAGGGAGGGGGGTGTTGGAAGCAGCCAGAGGCACAGACAACACGGAAGCATGTAACGACAGAGCAGGGAGCCAGTCGAATCGTTTTTCAAATAATTATGTTTTCAAATACTTTCCAAAAACCTCCAACAGTGATTTTTATCAGTATTGTAACATATGTAACATAGAAAACCCCATTTTGTAATCCATAGCTCCATTTTGTGCAAGCCGAGGAGTCCTCGAGCTTGAGGAGCTTAGGTAGAATGCGCGTACCAATTTTCGTTATTTTTAGATACTGTTTACCCTTCCAAATAGCATCTAGGACCTAATTTTTAACTATGCCGGTCACTAGATGTGAAACCGGTCAAATCTAGTCTAGAAACTATAAAAAGAGCTAGAGAGCTCATTTTTGAGGTTAGCTTGTTGGAGTTTAGAGTTCTTTTGAGCTTGTAATAGTGTTCTTGAGTAATAGAGCTAATTTCCCACCTTCCATTGTGTCTTGCTTGTCTCTTCGTAGTGTGTGTGTATGTGTGTGTGCATTTCTATGCTTCTCACCTTCACTCTCACTTCATCTCACATTCACGATCTTCATATCACTCCTATCTCTTCCGTGGATTGACATTAAGGAGGTGGAGCTTCTTAACGTGGTTCTCACCATTGTGCTAGAACAACAGGCTACCACTATTTTCTTGGTGGTTTCTTTGTTATCATAGGCCTCTCCTGCTTGTGCCTTGTGTTTAGGCATTCTTATCATGATTCTCCTGTTATCTATCTCATACTTTTTAAAGTTTTCAGGGACCTCAAACAAAGATTCTTCCTCTTGTGGTGTGACTTCTCTCTTCTTTCTTTTCTTTCCTTCATCCTTAGGGGTCACTTGTGTGGCTAACCTTACATCATTTGCATGCTCTCCATGTCTCTGGGGTTGAAATTCTACTTCATAGAAGTATTCTTCATCTGATGCAAAAGGTGGATCCATAATGATTGACTCTAGATCGGAGTCACTTGCATCCTCAAATGCATCAGGGCTAGGTTCGCACTCTTCTAAAACCGAATCTCCCATGATTGGCTCTATGGAGAAGACTGAAATGTCATAGCCATCCTCATCACAGTGGGGTGTCCATTATTCTTTGTTGATGGCTACATCCATTGTTGCTAAAATTTCTACCCAACCATGAGGCTCAAATTCTTCATCAGGAAATACTACAGGTGCATAGGCTGGGTCTTGAATGGATCTATGGGTTTCTTTTGCACCTATCTCTCTGGCCTTTTCTCTCTTCTCTTCTTCCACTGCCACTTTACACATCCATAAGTGAGTGTCTTCATGCATCCATGAGGATCCTGATCCTATGGAGTGCACAGACTCCGTGTCATCCTTGGCTCTATGGAGGGGATTCCATTGAATAGGCGGTACATCTCTATGAGACTAATCCTTGAGATTCACTTTGGTGGTGACACCTAAATGTTGCAAATACAAGGAATTGGTTCCCCAATCCTTGACCACTTGCAATTGTTGCATAAATGGTCTTCCCAAAATCATCTCATAGGCATGATTTTTGCTAAAATCACATATGGCGAAAGTATGCTCAAACTCAACACCGCATGTAGTGAGAGTTATTCCTTCCAGCAAGCCTAAGGGTCTTTCTATGTGGCCATCAGCCATCTGCAATTTCATCCGCGTGGGCCTGAGTGCTGGCTTGCCCCAGCGCTTCCATAGGGAAGTGGTGGCAATAGCAACTCCTGCTCCTGAGTCTAGAATCACCTTGGTTGTGTACCCCTATTGGGTAATGGGAAGATAGGTGTTTCCTTCTTCACCTTCACTCATATCTCCTATCTTGTCTAGAGGAATTTTTGGCACCGTTCTATGAGAACCGACCTCAGAACGGGGTTTCACTCCTTCTGGCACTTGGTTAGCTACATGTTTCCATAATTCTGGCCTAACTTTGAGTAGCTCTTCTAAAGTGAGGTTGCACTGCACTTTAGTGTTTTTCACTACCTCCGTATTCCTAGGTATGACTGAGTCTTCGTTCCTTACCACAACCGTGGGTGCTCTCATACAAGTACACTTGGCTTCCCAAGGGCCTGTGAAATGGGGTAATTCCTGTAGGGACTTAGACTCGAAGTCTAACCTCTCTTGACTTTGCGCACTCTCCTGCTCTCCATAAATGGAAGGAATATCTTGTGGGAATTGATCATGTGTGTCATCCACAAGTTCAATGGGAGGAGGGACTTCACTTTCATTAGCCCATTTGTCTTCTTGAATCTCTCGTAGGAATTCTGGTGTGTACCTATTCATAGAAGAGGAGGTGTCTGGTTCAGTGGAATTGGGCACAAAAGCTTCCTGTGGGGGAAGGCTTATTCCTTTACCTGCATCATCTCTTCCTTGATTTTTTTCTTCCATGGCAAATCTTGCAATTATGCTCTCTAACTTCTCTAGGAGTCCATCCAAGTGCAATTGTGTCTTAGCTGAGCCAGAGTAGTTGAAGAGGCGACTGGCTACAAACATGGTTTGAGCCAACGCGACCATTTTCGCACACAGCTTGGTTCTTTCTATCTCTAGGTCAGCTCTAGGGTAGCACTTGTCATGATCCGTCACATTTGGCCCTTCTTGGATTCTGGCTTGATATGCCTTAAGCACCATGTCTATGTCCTCAAGAGTGGGGTCAGCTAATACTGATCCTACTCTAGGGGATGGTCTGAGGTAGGTGGACAGATGGTGGGTTAGATGGTGATGGAAATGAGGGTGGTGGTAGTATGTGAGAGTTTGTTTGAGAGGTGAGTTCAACAATTTTGGCTTTTGTTTCTCTTATGCTTTCTTCTAAGTCGCTCATCTTTTTAGACCATTGTCTTTTCATTCTCTCTCGGCTATTCCTCCAGGCTCTTGACCGTTTCTTGGCTATGCTCTCGGTTTCACTAACCTTTGCACTCTTCTCTTGACCTATTCCTGAGTTCTGTTGCAAAGCCTGGGCTCTAGTGACCACTTGCACTGGTGTAGTGGAAGTGACACTTCCTGTTGAGTCTACAAATAAGCCAATAACGTTAATTGGAGTTATTTTTGGCATATTATTGGGATTCTTTGGGCAATCTCGTAAGAGATGCTCTTTCCCGCAATCTTGACAAAAGCCTTGAATTGTCACTGACTGGGGTTGTGTAGGTGGAGGTAAGGGACAATCACTTGCTGTGGAGGGTACTGGTTCTGGTATCTTCCCTGTTGTGGATAGGGCTGAGGGTAGGTTTTCCTCACTGCTTGCTTATTGTATGGGTAGTCTTGTGCTGTGATTTGTGTATCTCCGTTCTATGGTGCAATATTGGCTACTAGGGTTCACTTGGGGTTGAGCCATGATGGGACATACGTTCGCCATATGGTCACCACCACAAGTATAGCACCTCTTGACTGGGGCAAATATAGGAATTTGTTTACTAGAGACACCTAGTTTTTGAGCTACTTTCTCAGCGAGTTCCTCAATTGATGTAGATTGCGAGGAAGAGAGGCTAGAAGCACTATCAGAATCTTTGTAGATTTTGGAAAGCTCTAACTCCTCCCCTAGGTTATCTTCGATGTCGATACACATGCGTACACACTCTTCTATAGTCCTAGGGTCCTTCAAGTACACATAGGATCACAACTTTGTACTTAGCAATCCATCCAAGAATAAAGCCACTTGTTTGGCTAGTGTGGGTAACTCAGGAACAGGGCATCTCTCAAGATATTGCCTAAACCTTCTTCTTGCAAGTCTCACGGTCTCTTGAGGGGTCTGCTTGAAGCTGTGTATCAATGAGGAAGTATTATGCCTTATCCCACTCTTAGAGAATTCAGTGATAAAAGCCTCTAAGAGTTGGTCTATGCTCCTGAACTATCTCTCATTCAATGGTTGAAACCACGTAAGGGCTGTGTTCCTAAGTGTTAGACCAAAGGAATTATATTGCATGAATAGGTCCTCAACTTGTTCCGCTCTCAAGACTTGCCTAAACTCGGCCACATGATCATATGGGTCTCTTGTGCCATCGAAGTAATTCTTCATGGACTTAACTAACTGAGTCGGCCTCAAAATCTTGGTGTGTTCCCTAGGCCTTGGCAGAGGGAAATCATCAGCATTCCTTTGGTTCCTTGGGGCTCTAAGTCCCTCATGTTCCACTCTATTTGTTTCCGTTGTGGGCGCGATTTCTGACGACTGGCGGATCAATTCAGTCGCCTCGCTAACGGCGCACGCGGGGTGACTTTGCGGAACAGGTATAACTATAACTTCTCCTAAGGTCCGTAAGGTGAAGCGTTCCTATAAAGTTCAACTGCATCAAAATAAGAAGGTAGGATAATCTTTTCACTAACTATTTGATCTTTTATAGTTTCGTTTGTTTCTTCTTGGATAGTTTCTACGTTTCTATCTACAGTTGGAGGAAAATTTTCTTCACTAACACTAGGAGGAACAGTAGAAAGTAAAGTTATAGTTGTTCTAGGATCATGCAAAGATTCTTCTACTATTACTTCTTTTATTAATTCTTTATCTTCTATTGGTTTAGGAAACAACAATTCAAAAGTTGATGAAGGTAGAAAGATGTTACTAGAAGAACTTTCTTTAGACATAAAATTAATGGTGCTAAATTAATAACCAAATTCCTATACAAATCATAAGATGATGTTTTAAATGATAGCCTAAAAAATAGCCTATACAAGCTAATAAAAGTTTCAAATTAAGGGTAATCTTTGCTTTTCAAAACTTCAGGTCACATGTGAATCTCCAGTTTGCCAGTTGCTCTCTGAAAAAAAGACATGAACTTGTGAGCACGTACTCCCTTCTTAAATAGATGTGAGTAGCCCACCATAGCCTACTTTTCTCTTTAGATAACTCAACCAATTTACCAAATTTGACTCCACATCACTCAACAACTTTTTAGGCGTGGGATTTTTCCCCAATTGAATTTCCCCAATTTCAACCAACTATCTAATATCCTATGGACCAAGTTCTTTAGAATTTAAATAACTTTTCATTTCTTCTTTTTTATTTATTTAAATACTAAACTTTAGAATAAATACTATACCTTAGGCTAAAATTTAATTTAACCCATTTTAATTATTACCTTAGGCTTAGTGAAATTAAATAATTAATATTATTTATCTAATATTTTAATAAGGTTCCATATGATAAAATTAACCTATTTAACAATTTATTTATAAACTACAACTCACTTATTTAGTCATTTAACCTTAGGTTTACCCTACAACTAACTTTAAACCACATCAATTAACTCTAACTAACCCATAAACCTATTCTCTAACCTTCCATAACCCTCTAGGGTGAATATTTAACCCTTACTTAATCATACATTTTAACTAGAACCCTAAAGTTCATGTTTAAAACATACATTTAACCCTTAATTACCCATAAATTTTAACTAGAACATGCATATGATCCATAATTACCCTTGCATTTAAGCTAGAACCCTATAATTCATGCCCAAAATGTATATGTAACCCTTAAATACCCTTACATTTACCTTTAAAACATAAACATACCCTTAACTAGCCCTCGTTTTTATCATCTAAACCCATAAATAAACTGAAATGAATACTTCCCATCTTGATTTTTGGTCAGCAAACTTCTTTTCCTGCAAAATTAAAGTCAAATATTAGTGAAAATTTCATAAATTAACCAAACTAATAACAATCTTTTAATCTTTTAAATTTTGTAATATTTTAAGAGTAACAATTTCTCTCCGACATCCGCCCCCACTAAACCTGCACATCGTCCCGATGGGCCAACCTACAGTTTCAAGTGGAACAAATCAAATTCTTTTAACAATAATTTTAAATCATTTCAAAATTTTATTACATCATGCATTCACACTTTATGCAATTAAAAAAATTTGTACAAATCATTTAAAAAATATCAACATAGAAATAAGTTATAAAATATCATGTCATATTTTTGAATCCACATTTAAACAAATATTTATAAGAATAAATCATAAGTCTTATAGTCCTTCTGTTCATGTCACTTGCTAAGAATAAGTAACTTATCCTTCATAACAGCATATACAAAAAGAAAACTTTTCCCATCAGATAACAGAATTATATGCCTCCTACTTTTATTTCCTCTGGTCTGACTCTCTTTTATTGCTTAAATCATTTCATTTTTCTTACTTCATCCCAACTCAGCTTTTTCTTTAATTTATAACAAATCGGCCTATACCGAAATTGGGTGCGACTCCTGGACTTGTCCACCCGGCCAAGTTTACCCCACTTGTCTGCCAACCCGGTATAGCGCACGACAAACTATGTCAGCCCTACATGAAATCGACGTCAGCTCGTGGCTCTGATCACCCAACCAGAGTAACTCCACCCGCCTACCGACCCATGCAGGCGCATGACAACATATAGGTTAGGCCTATGATGAAACTAGCTACAGCTCGTGGTCTTGATCACCCGACCAAGGTTGTTCCACCCGCCTACTAGCCCAACATAGCACACTAACAACAGACACATACATATAAACTAGTTGGGTATGAAGTTTTTACTTAATTTTTATTTTATTTAGAGGTCAGATCTCATAAAAAATAAAAGCAAGATACAAAATCCCATTTACTAATGAATAAAATTTCTTTTAAGCATATACATATATTCCAAATAAGACTACCTTTCCTTTTACAAGTTTCCAATTCCAAAATTTCTATTTAACTTCCTGATTCAGTTCATATAAATACGAGTTATTATGCTTCAATCATAAATATTTCAGATATTTCTATATCTTAATTCTATTTGAATTTTTTAAATAAATTGGAACATATCCTTTTAATACATGCAGTAATGCTTATGCATATACACAAAAAATTAAAGAATCTCTAATCAAAACTGTTTCACCTGATTTTTTAAATAGATTTTTAATCGTCATCTTCATTTTCAGCAGCATCTTCTTCAGCATCATTGTCTTCAATTTCATATTCTTTATTGTTTCTCTTTTTAAATAGCTTAACTCTTTTCCCTGCAATCAAATTTCTCAATAAAGAACCATCAAATTCTCTAAGCTTAAATGTACCATTTTCAAATACAGACACAACTACATATGGTCCAAACCATCTCTTAATTAATTTTTTTCTAGCATCATACTGAGTATCAAAAGTGCTATCATAAACTAAAACCCAGTCACCTATTTCTATAGTACAAGGTCTAAGTCTATGTTTTTTATCAAAATAGATTTTATTTTTAAGACGTGAATTTTTAATTTTCTGAACAGCTTCTTCAATCATTTTATTACCTATATTTAACTGCATAATCCTAACTGAAATTAGATCTTCACGAGTCATCTCATTATTCCACGGAAGTGTCGTCCATGAAATAATCTGGGACTGGATAGGAAAAATTGGTTTTTGACAGTACATTAGTTCTGCAGGCATAAATCCTGTAGACCTAGTATACGTCATCCTGTCTGCCCAAAGTGCAAAAGGAAGGAATCTAGGCCACTGTTGCGTATCACCATTGCAGGCCTTAGAAATTGCCTTCACAATAGAGGGATGATCCCGCTCAATCTTACCATTAGACTCCGGATTATAAGCAGTAGTGAGAGACAGACGAATCCCATGCAGATCAAAGAATTCTCTAGCCTCTCTAGCATCTAACTCTCCCCTATCTGCCACTATCTTCTCTACATAGCCAAATCTACTAATAACTTCTTCTAGTAAAAATTTACATACGTTATAAGTAGTTTTCGTACGAAGCGCTCTACCTTCTACATGATTAGTCAGGTCTTCTCTAGCTAAAACTATATATTTCATCTTATCTAATCCTTTAGGCATGGTCACTAAATCAACTACCCACTTGTAATGAATACAAGGAGGATAGGTAGGGTGCAAAGGTTCTCTATGCCTAACTGACGAATGTACCTGACATGTAGTACAAGTACTAACAAAGTCACGTACATTCACATACATACCCGGCCACCAGTAGGCTTCTCTAATTTTATCATAAGTTGCGTAAAAGCCTTTATGACCTGCCCAAAGAGTCTCATGCATATCTATCATAACTTTATTTTGCAGTTTTTTATTTCCTAAAACTCGCTGAGGATATCTAATCTTCCCTTTAGCATGTCGCCAAATAAAACCATCTTTTAGGAAAAAATTAAACGCACGTTTCCTAATATCTCTAAATCTATTAGCTGACCAAATAGGTAATTGCTTCAGAGTACTAAGATAATAACCAATATCATACCAAATCCCTTCATACTCATTTTCATTAAATTTTTCATATACATATATATCAGAAATATAACTAATTACATTTAAATCAGTTTTAGTCAATTCATCATCTTCAAATTTAGCCCTAGAAAGCATATCTGCAACAGAATTAGTTTTACCAGAAATATGATTTAAAATAGGATTAATAAACTTAATATATGATATCCATCTTAACATAGCTATATCAGGAGAAGAACAGTTAGTAATCATTCCTATTAAAGGTAAACAATCTGTTTCTATGATGACATTAGCTCCTATAAAATACTCTTTATCAGTTTTTAATGCAGTAACTAAACCCCATAATTCTCGTTTTATTTGTGGATAATTTCTTTGAGTTTCATGCAAAATTTTAGCTCCGAATCTAATAGCATATCTATTTCCCTCACTATCATCTTGACCTATTACCCAGCCTATTCCTATAGGGCTAGTATCTACAGTTAAAATAATCGGTTTATTGTTTGAATAATCTACACGTTTCAAAACTGGTGCATTAGAAAGCAAATTTTTTAATTTTTTCATTGTTTTAACATGAGTTTCAGTCCATTTAAATTTTCTGTTTTTCCTAAGTAAATCGTACAATGGATTAGCTACATGGGCATAATGCGGAATCCAAATTGCATAAAATACACATGCTCCTAAGAAACGTCTAACTTCACTAATGTTTTTACAGGTTTCAGATAGTTTATTAATAGCATCTACTTTTTGAGGATAAGGCCTACGTCCGTAATAACCACATAAATGACCTACAATTAAAACTTCATTAACTCCAAAAACTGATTTTTCTATAGAAAAAGTTAATCCTACTTCTTCAAATCTTTTTAGAATTTTTTCACAATCTAAAATATGATTAGCTACAAATTTCCTACATCCTAATGCATCTAATGTCTCATCTTTTTCTTTTTCTTCACATCCTTTAATTGGGATATCATCTATAAACGGCATGGTCACATTAGGAATAAAGTCATGAAGAACCCTATTCATCGCGTTCATCATATGTGCTACCGAATTTGTAGCTCCTTGGGGAAGAGTACACATACGAACTAATCCTAAAGGAGTCTTCATCGTGGTAATATCTCTACTTTCAATAGCAAGCTGAAACTGGTCATATCCTGAATATAAATCACCCATAGAGTAGATAGAATGCCCAGCAAAAGCTTCGGCAAATTCTCCTACAATAGGGCCGGTTCCCACGTTCCTAATAGTAACTTTATTTACGGGTTGTAAGTCTTGAATAAATCTAAGTTTACCATTCTTTTTAGGAACAGTAAACCATCTATTAGAATAAGGTGCAGAGGAAGGTTCTAATATTTTCATTTTCATCTTCTCCTTAAGCAGTTTCATTAGCTCAGGTAAATGAGCCTTTGGAACTGGTATAGGGCGAAGATTCCAAGGTATGTGGGCTATAGTAAATATGATCATAGGAGAAACTAATCTAGGGTCAACACATCCTATTTCCTGAGGATAAAGAGAAAACGCTCTACCATGTTTTTTAATCATTTCACGAAATAATTCTTGTTCAGTTGGTAATAAAAAAGAATTTTCATTTCCAATTTTTATTAATTTAATAGTTTCTTCAGTAAATTTATGACCTATTTTAGACATGTCCCGTAAGATAGGATCGTTAGCTACTTGTTTAATTTTTAAATCACTTCCTTCAGGTAAAGCTTGAGCTACAGGTTTCACTTTTTTATCTACTGTTTTATATTTTGTATTAATTTGAACTTCATGAAAGTCAGAAACAAATTTTGAAATTAAATCATATTCATTTAATGAGTTTAAAAGAATAACATGTAATAATTTTTCATCATGTAAAGTTTCGTCAATTTCATCAAATAGAGGAAAAAGAAGTTTCAATTATGTTTTCAATATTTTCAGTTTTAGACATATATCCTTTATTTTCAAAATATTTTTCATATTTTTTTATTGTTTTTCTAGGAATATCTTTATTATTTAGAATTTGTAATTTTGAAGATGAAAAATAAACAGATACATTTTCTATTTTATTTACACATTTATGCGAGATATCAAACCAGTTACCACTGTTGTCTCGCTCAACAATGGTCTCTAGTAAAAATTTTGATCAAAGTATGTTCCAGAATCACTAAGAGGTAAATGACTCTCGTGCAATTTTTCTTGTGACCTGATAGGTGTTTTCCTAATTTGTTCTCTGTTTCTAATATGATTCGGGTTAAGAGTCATTACTTGTAAGGATTGTAAGTCATCTTTTGATCTAAATCTAGCATACGCGGATCCATCGTCCATTATTTTAGTTTCCATTCTAGTTTCACAGATAAAAGGTTGTCCTAAGATAATTTCATATGAACAGTTATCTTGTATAAAAAAATGAAATGTTTCACTAATTCCTCCTATTGATATTGGAATGTTGGCACATGCTCCTAGAAGTGCACCACATCCGTTGTCTGCTGTTCTCATAATCCACCCATGTTGTTTATCTATAGGCCATCTAAATTTATCATATAGTTCTTTTGATATTACGTTTATTTCTGAACCTGAATCTAGCAAGGCTAAAGCTGTACAAGAATTTTTCCTATCTCCTAAGTTTACTTTGATTTCTGGTGTTCCCCTGGCCCAAAAACTCTTTTTGTAATTGCTTTCAGATTTTTCCTGTATATTATCTGGAATTATAGGTCCTAGAAAATTTTTATTAACATATCCTTCACTTTCTTCCTCATCATCAGAGTCAGAAAGAAAGGAATCTTTAGAAATGTGAGTTACATTTATATTGTCAGTCATTTCAGTATCGATATTTAAAGGAAATCTTTTTCTTTTTATCATTTTGATAAAGTTATCTTTAAATTCTAATTTAGCTATAGTAAATATTTGTTCAAGCGACATAGTTACATGACTTTTTAAAAGAATATCATACAGTATTTCCTTTGTGTCATTTTTTTGTTCAAGTTCTGATGATAAAATAGCTTTTGGAATTCTTTTAGGCTTCTTGGTTTTTTCCCCATTTTTATCTATTTCTTCATTAGACTTTGAATCTAATTCACTAGGTTTGTTTGATGTTTCAAGTTGTTTGCCTTCCCGTATCTCTCTTCTTCTTTGCTCATCTAAATTTGTTTTTTCATTAAATTGTACATTTTTAGGTTCTTGTCTCAATTGCTTTCTAGTTACTCTTTGATTGGATTCATCTAAATCTTGAATTTCATCTCTTTTTCTCTTTTCTTCCACATTTGCAATATGTGAAAAGATAGAGAAATTATCTATAGGTGAGTTCCATGCAGTTTTGTTCATTATATCATCTCTTGCTTTTATAAAGGCTTCTATTGAATATTTTTTGGTTTCTTTTGATGTATCATCATCTAAGTCACTTTCATCACATTCTAATCTAACCCCAGATGAGCTTCTTTGTGCTTCTGATATATTTTCATATAGTTTTTGCATCCCACCTTTTCCCCAATTTACAGCTAGAGGGAGGTGGGTGCGATAGTCACAGTTTTTTATCAATATCAATAACTAGTTTTCTTTCTTTTGCCTCTTTTAATGATTCACAAGCATAAGACATATGTTCAGTGGAGTCACACCAAACACATCGTCGGATGGGTGTGCCTCTTCGTTCATTATCTTGAGCTACTGGTTGATTCTGAGCTAATGGTTGATTCAATACAGGTGCTAAAGGTATAGGGTTCATTTGCGGGGCATGAGTAAATTGTGGTCCTAGAATCGTTCTATCTTGCAGGCTAACTAAGGAATGAACTATATTTTGAAGTGTTGCCACTTCTTTAGATATGTTCGTATGCATTTGCATCATGTTATCTATTTTATTGAATAATATTTCAAATTGTAATTCAATAGGCACTTTTGATGTTGATGCCTGTTCAGTTAAACTAGAGTTTATATTAATTTTTGCATTTTGAGTAGTTGGTTCTACTGTGGGAAAACTTATATTCATATCGTATAATAATGATTGTCTTTGTTTCTTCTGAGCTACAACTTCTACTACTTGTTTAAGTACCCCCCAGTCTTCTGTCAAACCATATCTTTTTCCCGGTTCTTCTAGTCTTCTTTCTACTTCACTTCTAATATCTGTCGGTAATACTTTTAGGAAATAAAGCACTATATCTGGTGTAAGGGCAGTCCTATCTTGTTCAGGCAGTTGGGAAAATCTCTTCATAAATTCTCCATGTAATTGAGTAAGTGAAATTTGGGTTTTTGGTGAGCTAAGCCATTTCATAAATCCCTCCCTACTGTGTTGACTAAAATCTTCTAAGTAAAAATCTTTGTGCATTTGTTTTTTAAATTCTTCCCATTCAAGTGCTTTATAAGGTTCAATAACACTATTAGTTGAGCCTATTGCAAGTCTAACTAGAAATGATACCCATTTATCTACTGGTAACCCATGTAATTTTGCTAGGTCTTCAAAAGTGTCTAAATAGTTCGTTGTATTAACTCCTGTGAACTTCCCTTTTTCTTTTAACATAGCCTCAACTACTTTTTGGCCTTGGGTTTCTGACATCATATTTTTAAATAACTCATCCATTTTGATATGAATAATAGAAGTAGACCTAAGTTTCTTAATATATTCCTTAACTTCTTCTTGAACTTTGGATTTCTGTTCCCTTATCAACCTAACTAAGTTACCTGATTCCAGCTTTACTTAAATTTTAAACTTTTTAAACAAGTCTTTGAAAAAATAAAACTAATTTCCCAAATGAAAATTCTTAATGAATTTTCAGCTAAATTAAGCTATTTTAACAATCCTTTAAAATGAATCTAGATACTAACTTTTCAAATAAATTTCTTTTTGATTGATTTAATTAAAATTGCACTAATCAAAAAATCTTAAATAAATACTATCTTTTTAAATAAAATACTTTTTGAGTCTAACAATTCCTACTAGTTTAAAGAAAATAAATTCTAACTTTCAAATAAATTTTAAATCTAGCAATTTCTATTATCTTAATAAAATAAATTCTATCTTTCAAATAAAATGAATTTTAAATCTATCAACTCCTACTAGTTTAAAGAAAATAAATTCTAACTTTCAAATAAATTTAAATCTAGCAATTTCTATTATCTTAATAAAATGAATTCTATCTTTCAAATAAAATGAATTTTAAATCTATCAATTCCTACTATCTTAATGAAAAGAAATTCTAGCTTTTAAATGAAATGAATTTTAAATCTAGCAATTAAACTTTCCTAAAATTCTACTTAATTAGACACAACAGATGCAATTTAAGAAAATATACCTCACACCTGACAGTTGGAGCAGAAGCTAGTGTGCATGTGAAATTTTCAAGTTACATTTGTTGATTATAAATGCCTAATACAAAATCTAAGTGCTGTGAGTGCAAACGTTTTTCTTCAAAATCTTGATGGTAAAGGTGTAGAGACGAGGTTTACTACTTGCCTATTCCCGTGGAGGCGCTCAGAGCATAAGCTCAGCCCTCAACAACCAGGGAATTACAAGGTTTGTATTATCTGCCCCTGCACGATGACCACCTCAAGCTGCCGCAACCACGTCGTCTAAACCAAGCTAATGCATATGCTAGGAGAAGAAAAGTTTTATACCTGTTCCACTGTGCCGTTGTTTTCACGTCGGGTTCAAAGTGTGGGCGCGATTTCTGACGACTGGCGGATCAATTCAGTCGCCTCGCTAACGGCGCACGCGGGGTGACTTTGCGGAACAGGTATAACTATAACTTCTCCTAAGGTCCGTAAGGTGAAGCGTTCCTATAAAGTTCAACTGCATCAAAATAAGAAGGTAGGATAATCTTTTCACTAACTATTTGATCTTTTATAGTTTCGTTTGTTTCTTCTTGGATAGTTTCTACGTTTCTATCTACAGTTGGAGGAAAATTTTCTTCACTAACACTAGGAGGAACAGTAGAAAGTAAAGTTATAGTTGTTCTAGGATCATGCAAAGATTCTTCTACTATTACTTCTTTTATTAATTCTTTATCTTCTATTGGTTTAGGAAACAACAATTCAAAAGTTGATGAAGGTAGAAAGATGTTACTAGAAGAACTTTCTTTAGACATAAAATTAATGGTGCTAAATTAATAACCAAATTCCTATACAAATCATAAGATGATGTTTTAAATGATAGCCTAAAAAATAGCCTATACAAGCTAATAAAAGTTTCAAATTAAGGGTAATCTTTGCTTTTCAAAACTTCAGGTCACATGTGAATCTCCAGTTTGCCAGTTGCTCTCTGAAAAAAAGACATGAACTTGTGAGCACGTACTCCCTTCTTAAATAGATGTGAGTAGCCCACCATAGCCTACTTTTCTCTTTAGATAACTCAACCAATTTACCAAATTTGACTCCACATCACTCAACAACTTTTTAGGCGTGGGATTTTTCCCCAATTGAATTTCCCCAATTTCAACCAACTATCTAAATATCCTATGGACCAAGTTCTTTAGAATTTAAATAACTTTTCATTTCTTCTTTTTTATTTATTTAAATACTAAACTTTAGAATAAATACTATACCTTAGGCTAAAATTTAATTTAACCCATTTTAATTATTACCTTAGGCTTAGTGAAATTAAATAATTAATATTATTTATCTAATATTTTAATAAGGTTCCATATGATAAAATTAACCTATTTAACAATTTATTTATAAACTACAACTCACTTATTTAGTCATTTAACCTTAGGTTTACCCTACAACTAACTTTAAACCACATCAATTAACTCTAACTAACCCATAAACCTATTCTCTAACCTTCCATAACCCTCTAGGGTGAATATTTAACCCTTACTTAATCATACATTTTAACTAGAACCCTAAAGTTCATGTTTAAAACATACATTTAACCCTTAATTACCCATAAATTTTAACTAGAACATGCATATGATCCATAATTACCCTTGCATTTAAGCTAGAACCCTATAATTCATGCCCAAAATGTATATGTAACCCTTAAATACCCTTACATTTACCTTTAAAACATAAACATACCCTTAACTAGCCCTCGTTTTTATCATCTAAACCCATAAATAAACTGAAATGAATACTTCCCATCTTGATTTTTGGTCAGCAAACTTCTTTTCCTGCAAAATTAAAGTCAAATATTAGTGAAAATTTCATAAATTAACCAAACTAATAACAATCTTTTAATCTTTTAAATTTTGTAATATTTTAAGAGTAACAATTTCTCTCCGACACCGTTCTCGTTCTTTCTCTTCCCACTGGGTTGGCAAAGCTTACCTCCGGTCTATCTCTATGTCTGTCTCTTTGAGCTCCGTGAGCTTGGGATGTTTCAGCTCCTGGGTGACCAAAGGACACATTCGATCTTGCTTGGGGGAAAATAAATTCACCTTTCCAAGTGTAAGCATGCCTATCGTTTTCTGTAAGCACAAAGACCCTCTCTGAAGCGTGATCTAAGTAGGTCACTCTGCCTGGGCTATCAGGATCTTTGAACTCATATATCATGATTGTTCCTACCTCATTCGGCTGATCAGATCTATACCTCCAAAAGGCTTCATCTGTCTCTCGGTTCAGGAGTAGATCTATGCTCTTATTGTCTTGGGGAATCCACTCTGGTGTGATAATCCTAGTGAGAACAGATTTGCCTCGGGGGGTTCTAGGTTCTACACCCATGTTTCTTTGCTCCAGGTCACCTAAGTCCGCTTCTGAGATCACATTCCCAAATTCATCTGTCCTATCTGGATGACTGGTGACTACATATATTGTCCCTTCTTTGTCCAAGTATGCTCCATTTTCAAACTTGACTGCTGGATGTTCTAGTCCAATGGATTAGTGAGGGTTTTTAATCTGGACCACAGATCTTCCTAGGCCGTCCTCATAGATGCTAGCACCTAATCGGTTGGTCCTAAGGTATTCGAGTTGCATCTTGTAAGGGCCTTCTACCCTATGTAAATATGGCACTCTGGAGCTTCTTGTAGGTCTCTCCATACCATGGGACATCTTAGACTCACTCGTCTCAGAGCTAGGGTAGTACGAATGATGGCTCAACTACTGGGCCCAGGACCTAGCAGTATGATTGACACTAGCCTTTAAAGATCTAAGACTTTGTCTATCTCTCCCTAGGTGTCGTCCTGATCTAAGGTTCATAAGCCCAATTGATTAATCCCCAGTTTTCCCAAGTACACTTTGCGTTGCTGAGTTCCTTTGTATTAGTCACTTGTTCTTTTTTGATTGCCCCTAGGGTGTCACTTCTTGTCCAATTAATCTTCGTCGCAAGGAACACTTAAGTTTTATCGTACTTTGAGTGTGGTCGCTCGATTTAAATTCTTTTCCCTTAGGTTGTTTCGCAATTGTAATCTCCTAACACTTGCACTTGAGTGACTAGAGTTCTTGGACTTGGTCGTTCTTAACGTATCCCTAATTAATCAAAACCTCTATCCGTACTTAGCCTATGCTAGGGATTGACAGAGGGTGTTGAGAATTTCCAACCTTGAGTTTCTTCCCTTGATTGCCCTTGTATGCCCAGGAAGCGTGTTCCCAAGCTTGCACTTACTCTTGCTTCGAGTACCCTTTGATGCTCTCAAAGAACCTCAAAAAGTCCCAAAGTTAGCTCAAGACTTAAATTTGATTGAGAGACAGATCACTTTCATGCATGTAATTCACTAGCCGAATTTCCTTTTGCCTTTGTGAAAAACAATCCCAAGGGACCCTCAGTTTTTCCAACAAAACAAAAATCACAGCAAACAGATGTCGTATGAGGAAGTTATGTCAATTCAGGGTTTTGGGGTTAAAACAGGATTTTAAACAGGTTAACAGGCAGACAGGACTTCTCAAAATGCTTTGGGGTACCGGCCTCGCAAAGCATTGATGAACCCGAGTATTTGTCCCATAGTTTGTCAAAAGTAGACCACTATTTTTTGCCCTAAAAAATTAGCTGAATTTGCCCGTCAATCGCGTTCGCAAGCTCTGTCAATCGCGATTGATAGGTCAATCGGGATCGACGTGTCGGTTGCGATTGACTGGTCCGTCGTGGCTGTCAGTCATGATTGATGGGTCAATCGCGATTGACATGTGGCCCGGATTTTTAGTCGATCGTGGTCAAAGGGTCGTTGACTCTCTCGGTCGCGATTGATGGGTTGATCGCGATTGACAGGTCCGTCACGAAGGTCTGTTCGTCGTGGTCAAGCAATCATTGACTAGGTCGGTCGCGATTGACAGGTCCGTCGGGGCTGTCAGTCGCGATTGACTGGTCGATCGGGATTGATGGCTCGATCACGATTGACACGTGTCACGCGTAGGTTCTGTCACTCGTGGTCAGTCGGTTGTTGACTCTGTCGGTCGCGATTGACAGGACAGTCGGCAAGTGTCCGTCGTGGTTTGTCGATCGCGATTGACAGGTCAATCGCGATTGACAGAAAACTGAGGAATTTTAAAATTTCAAGCACACATTTAGGATGCCCTAGGCCTACACATCATGGTTATACACTTTGTTTTGCAAAATAATCAACTTTTCTGTCGGTCGCGATTGACAGAGGTCAACACCTCGGGACCTGCACAATCAAATTTTTTACCTGCTGAAGCTGGTGCAACTGCTGGGGATGCTGATTCTTGCAGAAAATCTCAAAAAACACAGAAAATCACAAGCACACAAACGCTCTCTCTCTCTCACAAGTGAAATGAGGGGAATGGTATGGGTGGGGTGATATGACCAAAAACTGAAATTTTTCACGATGATGGAGATGGATGTGGGAGATGGTGAGGATGATGATGGTGATGAGAAAAACAAAAGAAAATAGATAAACGTAAAGAAAATACCTATGACTCCAACGTCTCAACTTTACGTCTTACCATCACACGCTCGTCCTCAAAGCTCGATCCCCAGCAACGGCGCCAACATTTGGTGTAGCTCATTGATGAGTAGCACCTCCTTTAATGTTAATCCGGGAAGACATGAGGATGGTATGAAGACCTCGAGCAAGTGAAGGCACTTGTGTGAGTGAGAAGCACACCAACATGCACACACATACACACACGCGCACACAAGGTAAGACAAAGAGAGAGAAGCAATGGAGTTCTTTAGATTACTTCCAAAATGCTCATACAAGTTCAATTCTATTACAAGCTAACCTCAAAAATGAGCTCTCTAGCTCTATTTATAGTTTTTCACTAGCTTTTGGCCCTGTCCGGACCTAGTGTCCGGCCTAGTTAAAAATTAGGTTCTAGGGCCTATTTGGAGGTTCAAACGGAGTCTAAAAAATGTGAAAACTGATAGGGAGGTACTTCTAAAGCTCCTCAAGCTCAAGGAATCCTTGGCTTGCACAAAATGGAGCTACAAAAATATGAAATGGTATTTACAATGGTTTTTAGTGATGAAAATCACTATTTTTGTAGGGATTTCTTCTAACATTTTGACATACATATACTGGAGCTCCCTACTTGCTCCTTCTTCTTGTGTGCCCAACTCCTTTAAATGGCCTACTTTCCAGATCTTCTTTGACTAATGTGTCTGCTTGTGCTTTCTCTTCGCTCCGACTCCCTTCGTAGGCTTCCTTGTCTTGTAAGTCCTTTAGTTCCTTGACTACTGCCAACACTCACATTAACTTGAGTTAGGAGGCTCTAGAGCTCCTTGGCTAAAAATTCTCCCCATGCTCCCCATGTGATTGAACCCAAGACCTTCTCCTTCATAACCTTGAGACTTAACCACTAGGCTAAGTGGATTACTTGTTTAAGAGAGCACATTTATAAATAAAATCTAGTCTAGAGATCTTTGGCCATACACGAGTGACCAAACGGTGTCCGATTTCAGATCTGTCTGAGATCATAGACTTATTTTATTACACAAGGTTTGCACACTCTCCTCTAGATCAGAGGATATATTCCTTAATCTCGTTGATATAAAGACCAAATAGAGTGTGGGAGAGTGGGTAGCCTTGCTTAACACCAATGGTGCTAGCAATGGCCTCAAAAAACCCTCTTGGACACTGTACCCTCCTAGTCACCTACTCATAGAGTGCATAGATGGCGCAAATCATCTTTCATGGTACTTCTTAGATGTAGAGGTGACCAAAGAGCCTCTCTCATGGCATTGTATCAAAAGATTTTAGGAAGTCCACATAGTAGCAATATAATATCTTATTTCACACCTTTGCCCCATCAATGAGGTAGTGCAACATGAAGATGTAATCATTAGTGGAGAATGTTGATGTGTGAAACATCACAAGAAATGAATTAATGTGACACTATAACACCTCTATGGTCACCATTAACTCAATGCTTATTCAAACTTTGAGAAAAGATTGCTTAAACTGAGAACTTTGCTTCTACATAAATTTCTAGTCACTAAAATAACATACCTTCACTCTTTTGCTTATTTCTTATAACACAAATATATCTCTCCAAGATCTTTTGGTGGATGAAACTAGAAGAGTAGAGCTTTCCAAAAAGCTATTATTTGCAAGAAAACTATCTCTAGAACTCAAGTTATGGCCTTCACAAGATCACCTCGTATGAGTTGCCAAAACTAGACATTTTGCCTCTTTTAGTAAAAGTGTCTGAAAATGAGAATTTGATGCCTAGCATCAACTTGCAACCAAAAGTCAATGCCAAGCATCAACTTGGTGCTTTTTTAGTCACTTTTTCAATGCTAGAAATAGCCGCTTAAACAAAATTATGAACAAACCACTTTTATGTGGGAAGTCGATGCCAGGCATCGACTTTATGCTGTGCATCAAGTTGCTCAACAAACTTCATATTTTCAAGGAGATTTAGCAGTAGATAAAACTCAAAGAATAAAACATAAACTTATTAGCACAAACTCGATGCCAGGCATCGAATTGCTTGGAAAACTTGAACTTTTGAACTCATCACACAATAGGCAAGCATGGAGATGGAGGACAGAGTCTCATACATAGAACTTTAACTATTTCTTCTCATAGCTATGAAAAACTCAAAAGTTTACAGGTGCTTTCTCACTTAGAGAAGCCCGACTATACGGAGTCATACAAAATGAACTTTTCCTCGCTCTAACTACCTCTCTTCCACTATGCGTCAGTTGATACAAACTAAATTATATAGTTTTTCTCAATCTCGTGACTTTTAAAAAACTTCTAGAACTAAAGTGGACTAACTTTACAAACATAATACACGTGTGAATTTGTCCCTTTGCATAGGCATGTGGATTTCTTCTAAAGCTTTGACCTTCAAATATATGTCCAACTAGTGATTGTTTCTCCAACAATTCCCCCTCAATCACCAATTGACATTCTCTATTTCTTCATATCATCTTCTTTTCTTTTACTCCTGCCATGCTTTTGAATCTGTTGGTCTTCACACCATCCAAGCTCTTTGTCATTATGTCTACTATCTAATCTTTTGTAGAAATATACTCCACTTCAATTTCTTTCTACATTACCTTTTCTCTTAGGAAATGATAATGTATCTCTATATGTTTTGTTCTTGCATAAAATACTGGATTTGCTGCAAGATAAAGTGAACTCATATTATCTCTATGTATTGTAGGTATACCTTGATCAATGCCCAAGCTTTTGAATAATGTTTGCATCCATATGACCTCCTTAGTTGCTTCCACAAGTCCTTTGTACTTAGCTTCAGTTGATGATAATGCTACTGTATGTTGTTTCCTTGAACACCAACTTACAAGCTTATCACCAATATATGTCATGTATCCATGTGTTGATCTCCTGTCATCTTGATTACCTGCCCAGTTTGAGTCACTATATGCTCTCAACTTCAAATCTGATGTAAAAGGATAATATAATCCTTCCTTTATGGTTCCTTTGATATATCTGAGAACTCTTTGACCTACAATCCAATGAGGATCCTTTGGTGACAATGCATGAATTGTGAAAAAACTCCCACTACATAACTAAGATCAGGTCTTGTTAGTGTAGCATAAATCAAACTACCCACAAGAGATTGATACTTCATCATATCTTTGTATTCTGCTCCATCATATTTACTAAGCTTATGATTAACTTCAAGTGGAGTTGAAGCTTCTCTGCAATTTTCCATATCAAACTTCTTCAACAGGTTCAGAAGATACCTTTCTTGTGACACATATATGCCATGACCTGTATAAGTGACTTCCATTCCAAGAAAGAATGACAACTTTACTAGGTCACTGATCTTAAACTCTTTCTCAAGTAATCTCTTTACCTCCTTGATTCCTTCATCTAAAGTACCTGTGATTATAATGTCATCTACATAAATACAAATGCAGATTGTACCTTCCGTTGTTCTTTTGATGAGTAGACTTCGATCTGCTTTTGAACTTTGATATCCAAGTTCATTCAGATACTTCACCAATCTATAGTTCCATGCACTTGGAGCCTGCTTCAATCCATAGAGTGCTCTTCTCAACTTGAAAACAAAATTTGGATACCTAGAATCTATAAACCCTTGAGGTTGTTCCATGTATACCTCATCTGATATGTATCCATTCAAAAATGCATTCTTTATATCCAATTGACTTAGAGTCCATCCTTTTGAAGCTGCAATAACAATGATTATCCTTATAGTTGACATCTTAGCTACAGGATTGAATGTCTCATAATCTATGCCATAAGTTTGGTCATAGCCTTTCACCACCGGTATAGCTTTGTATTTAGCTATACTTCCATCGGCAAGCTTCCCTTCAAAACATATAAAGTTATCCATCTTGTAACATCATCAATGAAAAGAACATAATACCTTGAGCCACTAATAGATCCTTCTTTTGTTGGTCCCCATACATTTGTATGAATGAGCTCTAGTAATCCATCATGTTTGAAACCTTTCTTTTGAAATGGTAACCTGTGTGCTTTTCCCATTTGACATGCTTCACATTTATAAATCATATGTTGACTCTGCACATTTGGTAGTCCTAGTACAAACTGATTTGCAACCATAGTTTTAATTCCTCTTTCATTAAAATGACCTAATATCTTATGCCAAAGATCAAGTTCTGTAATCACTCCTTCACCATGTGTGAGGCAAAGCTTGAACAATGTTCCCTTGCACTCTTAAAGTAAAAAGTCTACCTTCTTTCTTACCACAGACAATCTGATTATATCCATTCTGTGGATCTTCAACAAATACTCCTTCATTTATAAACCTGACTTGAAAACCTTTTTTGAGTATTTTTCCCACACTAATCAAGTTTTTAGGTATTGTAGGAACATACATCCCCTCTTGGATTTCACTTTTCCAATTGAATGTAAACTATGTCTTGTATTATCACCTGTTTCAACGCTATGACTAGAAATGCCTTTTTCCAATTCTAACATCAATTCTATGTTTCCTGACAAATGATTAGAACATCTAGAGTCAATGTAAAATACCTTTAGATCTTCTTTATCTGATGTGCTGATTGAGTTCATCATCAATGATGTATCACCTTCATTATGTGTGTCATTTGCATAATTGTAATAGGTGGTGTTGTAGGATTGATTATGTCCCCCAACTTCTTCCTCCACCTCTACCATAGCCTCCTCTTTGACTTTATCTACCTCTCTAAGAGTAAGTTTGATATCTTCCACCTCGGCCTCTGCTATTATTGTTTTGATTCTGGTTTGATCCTTGTTGATTATGCCAACAATCATGAGCCAAATGATTGCTCAATCCACAAATCTAGCAAGCCTTCTTGTTGTTATTCTGATTACCTCTTCCTCTTCCAAAACCTCTTGCTCTTCCTCTACCTCTTGCATAATAAACTTGAGAAATTGACTCTTCTTCATCCTTTGCTTTACCTTTATCTCCATTCTTCTTGTTCTTCATGTACATTGCATAACTTTGTCCTTTATCTCCATCTCCCTTCAAGTCTTGCTCAAATGTTAGCATCAAACCAAGCAATTGATTCAAGTTTGGAAAATAATGATTCAAAGAAAGTTCTGTTGACAAGACAAAAGGTTTCCACCTTTCATCTCCTTTCAAACCTGCAAGTAGTTGAGCAATCACTCTGTGATCTTCAACATCTTCATCTATGGATCCAAGACTATCTGCTAGAACCTTCATCTTAGTGACATAATCACTAATACTTTGACTTGGGTTCTTCTTGAATGTTGTAAACTCTAACCATAGACTTGCTTTCCTTGCTTTGGTGGTACTTTGGAAATGATACTCCATAGCATTCCATATATCTTCAGCTGATTCCAATCCTCTGATGTGTGATAGCAAATGATCTGAGATTGTATTGTAGATGTAAGCTTTTGCACTTGCATCCTTCTTCTGCCAATGCTTTAAAGGATCCAGTTCTTCTTTCTTTGGTTGGCTTTCATCTTCAAATATTGGCTTCTCTTCTTCACCTTTTATGTACACCATGACATCCTTACTCATAAGTAAGGCTTACATTCTCATTACCCATGCGGGGTAATTATCTCTGTCCAGTTTATCAATGGAGATATGATCTGTCATACTCCTTTCCTTTTGTTGCAACTTGTGAGCTTAAAGGATAAAGGATAATACCTTTTGAAGTTCTTTGTGTTTGAAGATACTTTTGAAGTAATCTCTTGATGCCTTGTGCCTTCGAATTCTTTAGCTTTCAAACTTTAATAAAAACTTTTAAAAAACTTCTCGTACCTTTGATGCCTTTTGCTCTCAAGAACCTTTCTGCTTTGATACCACTTGTTGATAACATCACAATAACTGAATTAATGTGACACTAGAATACCTCTAGTGTCACCATTAACTCAATGCTTCTCCAAACTTTCAGAAAAGATTGCTTAAACTGAGAACTTTGCTTCTCAAAAATTTCTAGTCACTGAAATGACATAGCTTTTCTCTTTTTCTTATCTCTCTTACCACAGATTATTATATCAAGGTCTTTTGGTGGATGAAACTAGAAGAGTTGATCTTTCCAATAAACTATTATTTGTAAGAAACGGATCTCTAGAACTCAAGTTATGGCCTTCACAAGATCATCATGTATGAGTTGGCAAAACTGGAAATTTTGCCTCTTTTAGTAAAACTGAGTCTCTAAAAATGAAAATTTGATGCCTAGCATTGAGTTGCAACCAAAAGTCAATGCTAGGCATCGATTTGGTGCTTTTTTAGCCACTTTTTCAGTGCTAAAAATAGTTGCTTAAACACAAAGTATGAAAAAACCACTTTTATGTGGGAGCTTGATGCCAGACATCGACTTTATGTTGAAACTCGATGCCATGCATTGAGTTGCTCCACAAACTTCATATTTTCAAGGAGATTTAGCAGTAGATAAAACTCAAAGAATAAAACATAGACTTATTAGCACAAAGTCGATGCGAGGCATCGAGTTGCTTGGAAACTTGAACTTTTGAACTCATCACACAATAGGCAAGCATGGAGTTAGAGGAGAGAGTCCTTTACACATAACTTTAACTATTTCTTCTCATAGCTATGAAAAACTCAAAAGTTTACAGGTGCTTTCTCACTTAGAGAAGCCCGATTATATTTAGTCATACAAAATGAACTTTTCCTCACTCTAACTACCTCTCTTCCACTATGCGTGAGTTGATACAAACTAACTTATATATTTTTTCCCAATCTCGTGACTTTTAAAAAACTTCTAGAACTAAAGTGGACTAAATTTACAAATATAATACACTTGTGAATTTGTCCCTTCACATAGGCATGTGGATTTCTTCTAAAGCTTTGAACTTCAAATATATGTCCAATTAGTGATTGTTTCTCCAACAAAAAAAGCCCATCAAAAACCTACCCGGCCTTGTGCTCGCAGCCCCTAAGTCTCTGCATATGAGCTGAGCTCTACCTCAAGTATGGCCTTGTATAGTTTGGCCATGGTGTGGCCAATCATGATGCTCTTGTAGTTCCCTGGGTCTAGGGTGTCACTAGATTTGTGGATAGACACTATGATGTGCCTAGTCACACCTATGGGAAGCCCTCCACATCATAGTCATCCTATAGCCCTCTCAACCATCTTTGTTGTGAAGACAAAAGAACTAGTAGGACAAGGCTCAAGTGGCTAGGTAATGGGAGGCTACCTAGGTACCTCATATAGTCTCTCAACTTAATCATGCCATGTATGTGGGTCCCCAATACGTGTGGTTAGGCATGGCTCTTGTAGGGTACACCATCTTGCAACATTGTCCATGCTCATAAAGAGGTAGAATAGCTCAAGCTCTAGTGCTTTATCAAAGGTCCACCTCTTTTTATCTGTGAGAGTCTTCATCTATCTCTTGGCCTCTCTTGCTATGATCTCCCCCAATGCTTGTTTAGCTCATAGTTGACAAAAGACATCTCTACATTCTTCATCATACCAACGATGTTGTGGCATAGTCCCAAGAGGAGGTATGTGACCAGAGTGGATGGTGTGTGGGAAGGAGTTGATGGCCGATGTCTAAAGGACTCATGCTATCTGTGAGGTGCTCCCTTTCTTCTTCCCCTGAGGTTGTCTCCCTGCCATGTTTTGCATTCTCCATTCTCGTAGTCTCGTGGCTCACTTTTGCCTTCTCCACTTCCCTTTTCTTCTGCCACCATGGAAGGGTCAATTTCTACCTTGAACCTTTCTTAACTATCTCATAAGTTCTTCTTACTTTTCCTCCTCCCTCCTTATGGCTGTTGTTTGTGCCCTGGTCCTAAGCCTTAAATGGAGAGAGTTCTTGAAGTTGCACTAACTGAGTAGCTGGGGATTGTTGTGGTGTTTCCATCTTGATCAGTCATTCTTTTGCATTGTGGAAGGCATTGTTTGTCATATTTTGGGTCATCCTCACCTTCTTTGGGCAATCCCTCGTGTAATGGTCTTGTGATTTTGGACAGTTGGAGCAAGGTGGTGCATTCTCTGAAAGTAGATAAGGAGTGTGTACATGGCCATACTCACCACACCTGAAGCACACAATAGGCCATGAAGGTTTTTTTTCAAACATTATGGCATGATTACCCATGTTGTTCTACATTCCAATGCTAGTAGGGGTAGCATAAAAAGTAGCAGCTACTAGAATGTTACACTAAATGTGCCCTGAAGTTTCATTGGTTGGGTGTCACTCTAGCACAATGATGAGTATCAACACGATATCCGCCTCATAATTATCAATTTGGGAAGACATGAGGGTGGTATGATGACGATGAGCAAGTGAGATTACAAATGTGTGAATGAGAAGCACACTAACATGCACACACATACACACATGTACACATGGCAAGACAAAAAGATGGAGGAATGGAATCTTTGATTAGCTAAAAACAAGTTTACAATCTCCTTTGTTAACTTCAATTCACCAAAGTGCCAACCACAAAAATGAGAAGCTCTCTAGCTCTTTTTATAGTTTTTCACTAGCTTTGGCCTTGTCCAAACCTACTGCTCAACCTAGTTAGAAATTAGGGTCCTAGGCTATTTTGGAGGCTCAAATGAGCTTTAAAAATCATGAAAATCACTATGTACATAGATCTAGCACTCCTCAATCTCGAGCACTCCTAGGCTTGAAAAAATGGACTTGGAATTAGCAAAACATGTTTTACATTGGTGTGTAGTGATCAAAATCACTATTTTAGAAGAAGTTGCATTTGGAAATTCGATGGGCCTACTTGCTAGATCTTCTTTGACTTCCTTGTCTAGTCAGTTCTGCCTGGGTCTCTCTTTGTTTTGCTTCTCTCTGACTAGTTTACCGCATTCTTCCTTGTCTCCTCAAGTCGCCTATACCTCCTTGGCTACTTTCACCACTCCCCCTCTCTTGCATCTATCGTCCATGACATACCTTAGTTGTGAAGGGTGTGTGATGTATTATTTCATAACATCAATAGATAAGTGATGTTCTTTGAGTCTGAGGCCTCTTGCTAGATCTGTCATTAAGTTGTCCCAAACAACAAGACGTGGTATGTTTGGATGTGGAATGTGTAGCTATTCTACATGCAAGGCCTATTCAACTACGAATAGTTTTGATAAATGTGTGGGTCTGGGAATGAAGATCTTTGAGTGGTATTCCTAAAACCTTGTGGAGAACATTTACTCAAAAGTATGATTGTAACAAGCAGGTAGGTACTTGATTTGAGAGTTGTAAGCATAGATTGTGTTGATGGAGGGTGTTTTACTTATATCATAGGTCAAGTCAAGGTTACCATCATTGAAGCTTGGGGCAGAGATATATGGGGCTTCGGCATTCATGAATGTTTTGAAGAACACCATCATTAGCTCAAAAATCTTCATACACATCTTTTTAACAATATCAGACACATTCTTGAATGGGGATAAATAGTAATGTATGGTTGATATCATGTAAGTCATGGTGGGTGGTCCTTTCAGTGGAGCAAAATATGGGTAGTTTATCCAATGTGAGATACCCTTAGTAGTGATCACTTTGATTGCCAATTCGGTCATGACCTTTGATAGGATGTCGAGAAATAACATGGATTATATTTGATATATAAGGGTGTGTTGGACCATATGCACATCATTTCTAGATATGTCTTGAGTAAGTATGCATACCAATGAGGTTGAAAGCTTGTACCTTTTCTTGGTGACTCTAGAAGGTCTTTTGGCTTGAATTTAGTTGCAAACGTTGGTTCTTCTCCAAACACCCTTTTAATTTGTGCATTGTAGTCCATGACTAGTACAAAGTAAGGCATATATTGTAGCTCCAATGTGGTGATGAGCCATTTATGAGAGAGGTTCTAGAAATATATTGACTTGAGTACTATGTCTTCGAGATTTGACATTGATTGGATCTGTATGGCCACCGAATTGTCATATGTTCTGCCTATTTGTTTGACCTATTTGAGCCATTCTAGAACTTCAATTTTGAAGTTATTTTGGCCTTCCTCTATGGTGCATCCTTTTGGTATAGGTATGGGCTCATAGGGTTCCTTGAAAGTTTCTTCCACCAGTATTTCAATGATTTCTTTAGGTTCATGTTCCAGAAGTGGAGAGGGTCGTCTTTCATATTGCGAATCATGCTTGAAGTTCATCAGCTTGTTTTTGGAGATTTTCTAGTTCCCATGTGTTTTGTGGGAGAGGGATGGCCTCCGATATGTGTGGTCTAGGCTTGGCTAGTTGCTACTTGAGATCCACACACTCTTCTTCCAACTTGGCATATGATTTCAAGAAACTTTCATGTTCTTCTAATAAAATTCAGATGCTATTGGGAGGAACAACTTGGAATTGAGTGGGACTGATAGTAGTTCATGGGGTGCCCTCCATGGCTGCTTTAAGATTATCTTGATTTTGTTGCTAAATCCTCTTATTATCCTCCATGTCTGTGGACATATGTCTTTGTAACAGACCTAGATTCCTTTGTAATTTAGCATTCCTTGCATTTTGTTTTTGTAGCATCTCCTCCAATTCTTAGATAGCTTCCATACCACCATTTGCACTTTGGTGTTTAGTTCATCATGATCTTATTGGAGGGTAAGTTATTGAGCTTGTAAATCACAATTAGCTCCCTAAAATTCTATTACTCTAGCTGTAGTTGTTGAGAGTCATTCAAGAGAACTACATTTTTTTCTTCTGGTTGTTGATAATCATGTTGAAGTTGTGATACACACTGAATTATCGTATTAAATGTATTATGTACACATGTAGATACAAGTGTGATAGGGGTGACTGGGAGTTGTGAATGTGATGCCTGCTAATGTTGATGTTGGTGGAGGGGGGATAGGGGATTGTGGAAGTGTTGGGGGAGGGGGTGGTACCATGGTTGGTGAGATGTCCATAGGATTGGATAATGCCATGCATGTGGGTTCTACCATGAAAATAGGTATGGTAGGTGGAGTGCACATGGTGTCCGTGTACAGTGATGTTGTTACAAATGGGTTAGGAGCCAAAGAGAATGGTGTAGAAGGGTGAACAAGGGGGGCTTCCATGAGGGGAAACCAGAATGGTGGTAGGGTGGTAGCAATGGTAGTGGGTTGGAGAGTAGATTAATAAGGGTTGATGATGAATGGGATTTGGGTATGAGGGATGGCAAGAAGCCTATACTTCCTTTTATGGGATGAAGGTGATCTATTGCATTGGTTACTATAGGAATGCCTATGACTAGTGTAGGCAATTCGATCAATGTAGTGTAGGGTAGTGGTTATGTCTAGGAGGGTACGAGGTTGTGATTGGGGAGGGGTTTGGTAGATAGGCTTAGTGGGGTGAGTGGTTGTAATGGCCTCTATGGTTGCCTCTTCCTCAGTGTTGATTGGGGGGATGGATGTTGGTTCAATTCAACCACCAATTGATGTTTTGGATGAAGGATTGAAGTCAAAGATTGAAGGAAAGATAATGTTATGAAGCTTGAAGATATTACATGTTCAGAAAATGAAGACTTGTATACATATGTACATTAAACTATAGTTAGCTCACTTATACCTTTGTTATGGTCATGAGCTTGTACATATATGCCTATATATACAAGTAAAAATTTGGGGCAAAATGCGAGAGCATGAGATGAGAAGATTTTGAGAGCCTAATTGTAAACAAGCTGAGAGAATTATGTGTAGGAACATTTGTATGTGAAAAGTGTTGAGAGTCTTCTAAAACAGGTGCAATCTGGATGGTCAAAGAATTTATCAGTTCTCAATGCACAGTGTAAAGTTTATCAGAAATGAGGAGTCAAAATTTAAGTTGGAAGGTAAGCCATCTATGGCTAAAAGCATTTTCTTAAATGGGTTCTAGTTTGGGTGAACTGTGTGTTAGAAGTTGCAAGTGTTGACCTCGACTATACAGGAGAAGAGTTTTAGACATAGCTGAACTATTTCTCAAGATTTACTGAGTCTTTTGAGATGATCTAACTTGGAAAAGGTGCGCAAACATTAGACGACACCTTGTGCAAAGTTTTATAAAAAACATTACACATTTGGTCATTCAATGAGTGAGTTATGTGCAACAGACTTTCTGAGTAGTGACTCTCTTCATAGTTAGTTCAAAATTTTGATAATCTGATATTGACTCTCAAAATTGGTAAAGGTTTTGAGTTATCCTTGATATAGATGTGATCTAACATCAAGGATAGCTTTTTCTTTTGGAGATTAACACTCTCCATCAGTGGTATCAGAGTAGGAATCATCAAAATAGAAGAAAGGAGGATCCCGACTGCTGCAGTCATACAGAAATCAACATTTGAAGGTTCAAAAGGTGAAAGCTTTAAGGGAAAGCTTGAGAAAGAGGCTTGAAGCAATCAAGAAGTCCAAAAGGAACTACATTCAAAGTAAAGGTACACTTATTCCTCATAAAGCTTGAGCAATTTAATACGCAAGTGAAGAAAGGATGGGAGATTCTCTTCAAATAGAAAAGTTGGATAGAGAAAACTATCCGGCATGGTCAATTAGGATGGAAGATCATCACATGAGCAAAGACCTGATAGGTTATATCATAGGTGAAGAAGAAAACCCACAATTCAGAGATCCTAGTATTCCAAGTAGGGATGAACTCTCAAATTTGAAGACTTGGATGAAGAAGGATGCTCAAGCAAGGAGCATTATCTACATGGGAGTCAATGACTACTTGCTACCTCATATTAGAGGTCTTGAAAGTGAAAGTGATATATGGAATGCTTTGGAGGAGCATTTCCAAAACACTACAAAGTCAAGGAAGGCATCTTTATGGGTAGAGTTTACCACATTCAAGAAGAAGGCTTCTCAATCCATTTTTAATTATGTAACAAGACAAGAATGAAGGACATTGTAGATGCATTAGGAGCAGTTGATGAAGATATTGAAGAGGATAAATTGGTAAGGCAAATCCTCACAGGTTTGAGAGGAGATGAGAAATGGAAGCCATTCATTTTGTCTATTGAATTGTCACTAGATCATTTCACTCCTGACTTGAATCAGTTGTTAGGACACATGCTAACTTTTGAGCAGGATGTCAAAGGTGATGATAATAAGAGTGCAGGTCAAGAAATGTATTCGAAGGATAAGAAGAAGAATAGCAAAGGCAAGCAACAAGCAAATGAAGATGAAGGTACAACTAGTCAAGCCAACTTCCTAAGAGGAAGAGGAGGTGGAAAAGGTAGAGGAAGAGGCAGAAACAATAAAGATGGAGCCAAATCTTGCTGGATTTGTGGTAAGTAAAATCACTCAGCTCATGATTGTTGGCATAATACTCAGAATAATGGAGGATATAATCAGAACTTTAATTCAAGAGGAACAGGTGGTAGAAACCAAAGAGGAAATTTCAGAGGTAGAGGTAGTAGAGGTTACTTTGGAAGAAATGCGGGTAGAGGTTTCCAAAGTCAATCCTACAACAATACTTACTACAACTATGCTTCAAATTAGAAGGAGGATTCAACCTTGATTATGAATGCAACTTGTGAAAGACAAAGTGAAGACCAAAGATTCTTCTACATTGACTCAGGGTGTAGCAATCACCTGAGTGGTAACATAGCTTTGATGACTGATTTGAAAAATAAGGTAACTAATCATGTAGTTCAAACATGTGACAATACAAAGAACAATGTGAAGTCAATTAGATCAGTGAACGCCAAGGATGGAATTACTCTTCCGAGTAAGGTCTTGTATGTTCCTACAATTCCAAAGAATATGATAAGTGTAGGGAAAATTGTTGAAAAAGGTTATGAAGTAAGGTTCACTAATGATGGATTTTTTGTGGAAGACCCTAGAAATGGATATAAACAAAATTGTTTCAGGGAAGAAAGAAGGAAGACTCTTCACATTGAAGATTCAAGGTAATGTTGGTCATGCCTTGTTCACTTATGGACAACATAAGATCTCTGAGTTAGATCTTTGGAACAAAAGGCTTGGACATTTCAATGAAAGAGGTATTAAGGATATGGTTAAAAATGGTTCAGTGCTTGGATTGTCTAATGTTGCAGGTCAACATATGACATACATATGTGAGGCATGTCAATTAGGTAAGGCTCATAAGCAATCATACAATAAGCATGGATTTATGTATTAAGAGAGGCTTGAATTGGTACACACAAATGTGTGGGGACCATCAAAGGATTTCAGTATAAATGGTTCAAGATATTATGTGATTTATGTTGATGATGCTACCAGATGGATCACTATCTATGTGATCAAAGATAAATAAGAGGTATTTAATACATTCAAACATTATCATGTGTATGCATAAAGAATCACAAGTCAAAAGTTGAAGAGACTAATGTCAGATGGAGGGGGAGAGTATTTCTCTAATGATTTGAGTGATTACTTATGGAATGTAGGTATAAAAAGGGAAGTCACTTACAGGTAGTCTCCTCAACAAAATGGTGTAGTAGAAAGGAGAAATATAACTCTTGTTGAGTTTGCAAGATCCATGATGAAGGAGAAAAATTGTCCAAATTATTTGTGGGTTGAGGCTGTAAATACACTACATATTTGGTCAATAGATTACCATGTAAAGCTTTGCAGGGTATGACACCATATGAAGCTTGGTGTGGTAAGAGACCTACCTTAGATCATTGCAAAGTATTTGGTTGTTTGGTTTATGCATATGTGCCATCTCATTTGAGGCATAAATTGGAACATAAAGCTAAAAAATATGTGTTCATTGGATATGATGACAAGTAGATGGGTTATAGGTTGTGGAGTCCATCCACAAAGCAATTCCTTGTATCAAAGGATGTTACATTTGATGAGCACGGTACTTGGTATGCAGGTAAAATCAATGTTCATGCTGGTTGTGAAGAAGTTTTGAATCAAAAGAAAGGTAAATCAAAGGTTCAGATATTTGATGAAGAAGAGAGCAATGAAGTACAAGTTGAAGTTGAAGAAGTGCCAAGGTTTGATCGAGAATGTGATGAACCAGAAACTTCAAGAAGTGGAGAACTCAGAAGGTCATCAAGACACAAATGGCAACCTACAAGGTATAGCTATGACACTTCTTTTTTGAGTCCTAAAGACTATGCTTACATGGTGAAAGTAGATGAAGACCCTTCTACATATGAAGAGGCAAAAGGTAAGGAAAATTGGGAGAAAGCTATGGAGGAAGAGTATGATGCATTGATGGAGAATGAGACATGGGATTTGGTTCCTAAACCAAAAAGTCAGAAGATCATTGGATGCAAATGGGTCTACAAGACAAAGAGATATGCAGATGGAAGTGTGTCTAGGTATAAAGCTAGAATTGTTGTGAAAGGGTTTTCTTAGACATATGGTATAGACTATGATGAGACCTACAGTCATGTGGCAAAGATGACAACCATCAAGACACTCATAGCCATTGTTGCATGTAAAGGTTGGAGATTATGTCAATTAGATGTGAAGAATGATTTTCTTAATGGTTATATTTTAGATGATGTTTTCATGGAGCAACCACAAGGTTTCATAGATAAAAGGTATTCACAATATGTATGCAAGCTCAAGATAGCTTTGTATGGTTTGAAGTAGGCCCCAAGGGCATGGAATTATAGGCTTGTGAAGTTCTTGAATGAACTTGGTTTTCAAGTATCTAAAGCAGATAGTAGCTTGCTTGTCAAAGCAAGTGATGATGGGTTCATTTACATATGCATATATGTTGATGACATAATTCTTATAGATACAGATGAGAAGGGCATTCAAAGCCTCAAGAAACAAATGGAGAAAGAGTTCAAGATTAGTGATTTGGGAGACTTGTCATATTTCTTGGGCATGGAGATCTCATATACTCAACATGGAGTGTATGTGACTCAAGAAAGGTATTTGAAGAACTTGTTGATCAAGTTTAAAATGGAAGATTGCAGGATAGCACCTACTCCAATGGAGATGAATCACAAATTGAGTAGATATGGAGGAGAAGAATTCAAGGACATGAAGCTATATCAATATCTGGTTGGTATTCTAATCTATGCTACATTAACTAGGCCTGACTTGTCATATGCAGTTGGAGTGTTGTCTCAATTCATGCATTGTCCTAGAAAAGAACATTGGGTTGCAGGACAAAGAGTGTTGAGATACATTAAGGGTACACTCAAGGAAGGTTTGTATTATGGTTTTCCATTAGATATAAACATCAAGATATATAGTGATACAGATTGGGCAGGTAATCCTGATGATAGAAGATCAAATTATGGATACTTGTGTTATGTGGGAGATAAGTTAATCTCTTGGTGCTCTAAGACGCAACACACAGTTGCTTTATCATTTATAGAGACAGAGTATAAAGGTATGGTTGAAGCTGCAAAGGAAGTCATATGGTTGAAAACTCTCATGAAGATATTTGACATCATTCAGAGTACACCCACTATTCATGGAGATAACATGAGTTCATTATATCTAGTTTCTAACCCTGTTTTTCATGCCAGGACTAAACACATTGAGATTCCGTATCACTTCCTAAGAGAGAAGGTAATTGATAAAGAGATTGAAGTCATACATACGTCAACAAAAGATCAGATTGTAGATATGCTAACCAAAAGCCTGGATGGACCAAAGCTACAAAGATTCAAAGACATGGCAAGTATAAAGAAGATAGAGAAAACCTCAATTGATGATTGAGGGGCAGCTGTTGGTGCAAGTCAACCACCAGTTAATTTGGATGAAGGATTGAAGTCAAAGATTGAACGAAAGATAAGGTTATTAATCTTGAAGATATTACATGTTCAGAAAATGAAGACTTGTATACATATGTACATTAAACGATAGTTAGCTCACTTATACCTCTGTTATGGTCATGAGCTTGTACATATATGCCTATATATACAAGTAAAACGTCTGGGCAAAATGAAAGAGCATGAGATGAGAAGATTTAGAAATTAGAATAGTCATTAGACACATGAGAAGTGAGGAAGAACTCTCTCATCATTTAGATGTAAAGTTTTCTAGATAGAAGAAAAAGTTGTGCCTAATATTTTGTTGTGTTCTCCTTCTATGCTTGGTCATTTCAAGAATCCTTTTGTAGATGTCTAATTCCATAGTTAATGCTTCTATGGTTAAATTTTGAGAGCTTGATTGTAAATAGGCTGAGAGAATTATGCGTAGGAACATTTGTCTGTGAAAAGTGTTGAGAGTCTTCTGAAATAGGCTCAATCTCGGTGGTCAAAGAATTGATCAGTTCTCAGTGCATAGTGTAAAGTTTTGCACAAATGAGGAGTCAAAATCTAAGTTGGAAGGTAACCCATCATGGCTAAAAGCATTTGCTTAAACGGGTTCTAGTTTGGGAGAACTGTGTGTTAGAAGTTGCAGGCGTTAGCCTCGACTATATAGGAGAATAGTTTTAGACATAGGTGAGCTGTTTGATTCATTTCTCAAGATTTATTGGGTCTTTTGAGACGCTTTAACTTGGAGAAGGTGCAAAAACATTAGTCAACACATTATGCAAAGTTTTATAAAAAAATTTGCACATTTGATTAGTCAATGAGTGAGTTATGTGCAGCAGACTTTTTGAGTAGTGACTCTCTTCACTCAAAAATTTGATAATCTGATATTGATTCTCAAAATTGGTAAAGGTTTTGATTTATTCTTGATATAGAGGTGATCTAACATCAAGGATAGATTGTTCTTTTGGAGATTAACACTCTCCACCAATGGAGGGTGGGAAGGTGAGATTGGCAAGATTTATGTTGGCATCTGAGAAGAAGCAAGTACAGGCATACATGGAGATCTAGCACTGAGGCAACCAATCAATTTCTTTAATTCTCACATTAATTTAAAAGTGATTCTCATCACTGAAAACCATTTTAAATATCATTTCATCTTTTTGTAGCTCCATTTTTTGCAAGTTGAGGAGTCCTCAAGCTTGGGGAGCTTTAGTAGTATTTTCCTACCAAGTTTCATAATTTTTAGAGCCCGTTTGAGCCTCCAAAATAGCTTAGGGACCTAATTTTTAACTAGGCCGGACACTAGTTTTTGAACATGACCAAAGCTAGTCAAAAACTATAAATAGAGCTAGAGAGATCATTTTTGGAGCTAGCTTGTTGTAGATTTGAAGTTGTATGAGAACTTTTTGGCAATACAAGTGATTCCATTATCTCTCTCTCTCTCTCTCTCTCTCTCTCTCTCTCTCTCTTTGTCCTTGCGGTGTGTGCGCATGTGTGTGTATGTGTGTGCATGTTTGTGTGCTTCTTACTCACACACTTTTTGCACCATGCCTTAATCATCCATTTTTCCACAAGTTTGTTATCCATTCATCCAATGTCTAGAATGCCAAGGTCCCCACTATCCCTTTGGCTAGTGCAGATGGACCACTTTATTTTTGGCACTCCCCTCCTGTTGTGGTCCCCTGTCTAAAGGAAGTTTCTACAAATACTTTCTAGCTTGGATAGCTCTTGCTCTTTCAGTCTCCAACAAGAGACGAAGTAAATGGTTGACGAAATCTAGAACATGTTGATAATCATTGCAAGACCATTGAGATTGATTTGCATACCTCTCCAATAGTTTAACTTGCTTTTGAGTCTAGCCAAGACCCAATTCCACCACTACTCCAATAAGATACTAGAGCCCAAGGGAATCCCAAGAAGCCGAAAAATTTTTCCTGGAGGAATGTTTTGATAGCCATGCTCAAAGAGGAGGCTAGGTTGGATCTTGACAATAGCTTAGAACGCAATCTTTGAGTGATTGATTTTGGATCTAGAGGCTTCACAGAATGTATATAGGCACCTCCAAAACATCTCCAGGATGGTACTATCATTGTGGATAAATGCATTCATATCATCGGCAAAGAGTCTCATGGTGATCTAGCTGTGGTCATGGGGCAATCCGAGGCCTTTGATATTACCAGCTTCCACATGTTGTTCCACTAGCTGACTAAGCCCTTCTATGGCAATGGCAAATAGAAGGGGAGCCAACGGGCACCCTTGTCTAATGGATCCTTTAAGTTTGAACATCTTTGAAAATTGGCCATTAACATTAATTTGGGTTGATGCATTTCCCAAAAGGGTCGAGATCATCTTTGTGAACTTCTAACTCCATCGGAGATCTTTAAGAGACTACAAAATATAGTCCCATTCTAGCCTGGCATAAGCTTTGTCAAAGTCGATCTTGAGGAAGACCACATCTTGTCTTGATTCGTCTACAAAGTCGAGACCTTCCCAAATATCTATAATGGCTTCCAATATAGACCTGCCTTTGATCAAATCTTTTTGGTCCTTGCTTTTGGAGATTTTGTTGTCTATGACTTTAGCAATGATTTTATATCCCATTTGAAGCATGGTAATTGGATGCCAGTTCTCGATTCTTTTCATTTCCCCTTTTTTGTGGATTAACTTGATAATGCCATTGTTGAAACATGATAGAAGCGCACCGAACTTGAGTGCCTCTTGCCAGAACAAGAAAAGGGGGGTGGCAATCACCAACTTGAAGGACTTAAAGAACTCATTAGTGAGCTTGTTCGGCCTTGGGCTTTTTCCACTGGGAAGGGCATCAATTACTTCAGTGATTTGTTCATTCGAGATAGGGGCATCAAGCAAGGAGTGAAGGTTGAGTGGGATCCTATGAGAGGATACCCTAGAGATGGCTCCCATGCAATTCTATTTGTGATGGGAGAGGGGCGTCGAGATCCCCAGGAGTCTTGTAAAGTGCTCTTCCCCCCCAATAGGCATGCGTGAGTTTCCACCCAAGAATCCCCCCCAACAAGCATGGATGAGTCCCTCTCTGTACACGAATCTCCCCCAATAGGCATGGATGATTTTTCTTTGCCTAGATCGAGAGAAAATCCTAGGATATTGAGACCTACTCAACTGGTTAATGAAAACTTAATTCGAATTGGGAGAAATCTGAGTTTTTCTGTCTCGGGGTCAATCTCTGCGTATTCCTGAAAAATAAGAAGTACCACCGGTGAATGTCGCATTCATTCCTATAGCATATTTTGCTTATTCCTTATACTTTTGTGCATTCTATACACTCAACCCTATGTGTATCACTCCCATAAAAGAATTTTTTCTAATTGTAATCACACCGGTCGCTATGGGCATTTGAAGTTCATTGTCTGTTCCATAGATAGTAAGTTTTTTGAGCTACTCAACCCCCAAACCTATCTGTCTTGTATCGACTCATTCTCCTTGATGCTCCAAAGTACATAGTGCATTTCTTTGCACTTATCGCATGCCTATAAGGTCTATTTGAGTCTCCATAAGCTCAAGGGCTGGTCTTGTGCCGATTGGCTAGACCAAACTTCATTTCTTTGAAACACATTTTTCTACCTTGTACAAGCTTCTCCAAGTTCTTTCAGTGGTATCAGAGCTAGATCAAGATGGGTGACGACTTTCCCTCAATGATCGAGAAGATTGATCGACACAACTACGTGGCTTGGCAAATCAGGATGGAGGCCTATTTGCAAGGTAGAAATCTTTATGGAATTGTAGCAGGTGATGAAGCTATGCCTATTCCAAGATCCCAAGGAGGACCTGCACAAGAGACAGATAAGCTCACACTTTGGTGTGCAATGGATGCTCAAGCAAGGTCATATCTATCTCTGACTTTCTATTACCACATATTAGAGGATGCAAGACATCTCAAGAGACATGGGATGCCCTCGAGACTTTCTTTTCTGCTAGTACCAAAGCAAGAAAGAATCATCTTTGGAACAAGCTCAACCAAATGAAGAAGATGCCTAAACAAACCATTACAGAGTTTGTTACCAAGGTCAAGGAGGTTGCGGATCAGGTAGCATCCATTGGAGAGTTGATTGAAGAAGAGGTCATCATGAGGCAAATTCTCAACGGCATTCGAAGTGATAAGCAATGGCAATCCTTCATGATGGCCTAGGATCTCATCATGGATGTGCAAACTCCAGACTTCAACATCTTTTTTGGATAACTCTTCAATCAAGAAGCCAACAATAGCATAAAGGAAGGTAACTCTTATCATAGTAATTCAACTAGTGTTCTATACACAGATAAGAAGGATAAGAAGCAGAAAGGCAAGAAGAAGGAACAAGATGAAGAAGAGACTTCTCAAGCCAACTTCACAAGCAAGAGCAAGTGGAAAGGGAAGAAGAAAGGACCAAAGCAAGACAAAGCCAAAGGTCAGAATGTTCAACCTTGTGCCATATGCGATAAGACCAACCACACCACTCAGAATTTTTGGTTCAATGGGAAGACCCAGAAAGGAAGTGGAAGAGGTGGATATGACAACAATAGAGGCAGAGGTGGACACAACTTCAACAATAACAATAGAAGCTATAATAGAAGGGACTACAACAATTATTCAGAAGATCAACCACATGAAGAATCATTGCTTCTCATGAATCTAAGCCAAAAAAAAGGTAAAGAAGATGATCATTTATTCTACATAGATTCAAGATGTTCGAATCATGTTGCTGGCAACATTGCTCTTCTATCTAATTTGGAAAGTCCAAAGCATAGACATGAAGTGCAAATAAGGGATGACACAAAGCACAATGTGGAGAAGATTGGTAATGTCAAAGCTTCCAATGGCAGGACAAACATTCTAAGTAAGGTTCTCTATGTACCCACTATCACTAAAAGCCTAATAAGTGTAGGCCAAACAGTTGAAAGAGGCTTGCAAGTTAGGTTCACCCAACATGGAGCTTTTGTGGAAGATCCATGTCAAGGCTTCAAGAAGATAGACAGAGGTGAGAAGCATGATAGGCTCTTTATTTTTGAAGTAGGAGAAACCAGGAACATAACTCTATTCAAATTTGGGTCTCAAACCCTAAGTGAGCTTGAAGTGTGGCATAAGAGACTTGCTCATGTGAATGAAAGAACCTTGAAGGATATATGTAGGGATCAAAGTGTTCTAGGACTGCCGAACATATCAAAACAACACATGATCAACAAGTGTGATGCATGTCAGATTGGGAAGGCACAAAGACAACCATTCAACCACAAAGGCTACATCCACAACAACTTATTGGACTTACTACATACAGATGTATGGGGACCAAGTCAAGAACCTTCATTGGCAGGATCAAGGTATTATGTCTCATTTATTGACGACCATAGTAGATGGACTCTTCTATACTTTATCAAGAGTAAGAATGAAGTGTTTGATTGCTTCAAGAAGTATCTTGCACATGTGGAGAATCATACAAGTAGAACACTAAAGAAGCTCCGATATGATGGAGGGGGAGAATACTTCTCCAAAGAATTTGATGAGTTCTTGCAGGAAAAAGGTATCAAAAGGGAAGTGACTACCAGGCACTCTCCTCAACTAAATGGAATTGCAGAAAGGAGAAACAAGACATTGGTTGGATCAACCCGAACAATGCTTGAAGAGAAGAAGTTGCCACATTATCTATGGGCAGAAGCTATTTCAACTGCAGTGTACCTTGTCAATAGGCTACCATCCAAATCACTTCAAGGTATGACTCCTTATGAAGCATGGCATGGAAGAAAACCTAGTCTTGGACATTGCAAGGTTTTTGGTTGTTTAGCTTATGTTCATGTACCATCACAAATAAGAGGTAAGCTAGATGAAAGGGCAACAAAGGTAGTGTTTATTGGATATGATTCAACTCAGATGGGTTACAGGTTCTTCAATCCTTCAACCAAGCAATTCACTACAAGTAGAGATGTTGTGTTTGAAGAACAGAGATCTTGGTATGATGAAGACAAACAAAAGTTAACACTACCATATGATCTTGATTCTGACTCTTATCAATTAGGAAGCAAGCATGACACACAGGTCCAGGATCCAAGAAGCCATACAGACGATGACCAAGATGAAAGGGAAACGGATTACAAGCTATGGAAGTCAAGATGCAAAGCAAAGATGCAAGAGGTTGGAGAATGCTCCAAACAAGCACCTAGAAGATCAGCAAGAGAGAAGAAACAACCAAAAAGGTATGGATATGATTCCACATTTGTTACGAGGCAGTCAATATACTTGGCAAAAGAATCTATTTCAGAGGAACCCTCAACCTATGAAGAGGCAACAGTAAACCCTAATTGGGAAAAGGCCATGAAAGAAGAAATAGATGCATTAAAGGAGATGGACACTTGGGATTTGGTTCCAATGTTGCCAAATCAAAAGGTAGTTGGTTGCAGCTGGGTATATAAAGTTTAAAGAAATTCAGATGGATCAGTTTGCAGGTACAAGGCAAGATTAGTTGCCAAAGGATGCTCACAAACTCATGGTATAGACTATGAGGAAACATTCTCACCAATTGCAAAGATGACTACAATCAGGACATTGATAAGTGTAGCTGTTGTAAGGAATTGGAGACTCCTCCAACTTGATGCAAAAAATGCATTCTTAAATGGTTGGATAAGTGAAGAGGTATACATGTCACAACCACCAGGTTTTGAAAGCCCTAATCATCCATCTTATGTTTGCAGACTTAAGAAAGCATTGTATGGATTGAAACAAGCTCCTAGAGCTTGGAATTACAAGTTGGTTACATATCTCCAAGTTCAAGGGTTCAAAGCTAGCAGCTCAGATCCTTCTCTATTCATCAAAAGGGATCACAATGAAGTTATCTATCTATGTGTATATGTAGATGATATTATTGTGACAGGTGATGATCCAAATGGCATTCAAAGGATCAAGAGAGACAGCAAGAGGAGTTCAAAATCAGTGACCTAGGTGAGCTCACATATTTCCTAGGTATGCAGGTGATATATACAGATGAAGGAATGTATTTGACTCAAAGAAGATACATTCAGGATCTTCTTCACAAGTTCAAAATGGAGAACACTAAACGTGTAGGTACACCTTTGGAGATGAATCATAAACTTAGTGTTTATGAAGGTGAGAAAATTGAAGACCTAAAATAATATCAAAGCTTGGTAGGTAGCTTGATATATGCTACTCATACAAGGGTAGACATCTCATATAGGGTGGGAGTGCTTAGTCAGTTCATGCACTCACCGAGTAGACCACACATGGATGTGGCTAAGAGAGTACTTAAGTATCTCAAAGGTACAATCAACAAAGGTATATTCTATCCTTACTCTTCAGATTTGGATATCAAAATCTAGTCAGATGCAGATTGGGCAGGATCTAAGGATGATAGAAAAAGTACATCTGGTTACTTAGCATTTGTAGGTTCGAAGCTAGTGTCATGGAGTTCCAAGAAGCAACCAACAGTTGTTTTATCCTCAACTGAAGCAGAGTACAGAGGCTTAACCATAGCAACTCAAGAGGCAATATGGTTAAAAGCATTGTATAGAGATTTTGGACTTGTGAGTTCCAAACCTCACATATTTGGAGATAATGTAAGTTCCATGCATCTAGCGGCAAATACTATTTTCCATGCAAGAACCAAGAACATAGAAGTCCATTACCACTTCATCAAGGAGAAGCTCATGGCAAAGGAGATCGGCCTTTCTTTTGTTCTGACTGAAAAGCAAGTAGCAGATATGATGACGAAGGCACTTGATGGAATAAAGCTTTGTAGATTCAAAGCTATCGCAGGTATTCAACCTATTAGAGAATGAAGACTCAAGCATACTTTAGCTTGAGGGGGAGTTGTTGGAGCATCAAGCTTACACTATGCTTGAGGTGGATTTGATCTACATCAAAGACTATCATGTCGAAAGAATATCCGTTGGAGAGTTCTTTTTCTTAAGCTCATTTATTGTATTTTTTGAGAGATTTTTGATGGTTCATTTACTGTTGTAAAAGCCTTGAGCTTTACACATGTAAAGGTAGAACTATAGAGCCCAAATCCCAAAAATTTGTGGTGCTTGAAGTTGCATTCAATCAAGCAATCAATCACCTCAAAGTAGATCAAAGTAGATCTTCACTTTTCCTAAATTGTAGGAAAGTGAATTGATTCCCTCCAACAACCATTCCGACCTTCATTTGAATTCAAATTCCACTTGTAAAAGTCATGGAACACTCCTAGAGTCTATATAAAGACTTAAAATCACTTGTACAATACATGGAAGCAATACACATACACTTGTGACCATCATTGTCTTGCTCCTTCAATTCTTTGCATCATCTTCTTCGCCAACAGTAATCTTGCAGAGGCTGCTGCTCTCTCTTCAAAGCTCCAAATTGAGTGCAAGATGGCTCATTGGAAAGATATTAATGTTTAGTTTATGCCTATAAATTTTCATAGCATTTGGTTCATTATATTGGGATAAATCGGAGCTTTTTTGTCTCGGGGTCAATCTCTACGTATTCCTGAAAAATAGGAAGTACCACCGGTGAATGTCGCATTCATTCCTATAGCATATTTTGCTTATTCCTTATACTTTTATGCATTCTATACACTCAACCCTATGTTTATCACTCCCATAAAATAATTTTTTCTAATTGTAATCACGCTGGTCGCTATGGGCATTTGAAGTTCATTGTCTCTTCCATAGATAGTAAGTTTTTTGAGCTAGTCGACCCGCGAACCTATCTGTTTTGTATCGACTCATTCTCCTTGATGCTCCAAAGTACATAGTGCATTGCTTTGCACTTATTGCATGCCTATAAGGTCTATTTGAGTCTCCATAAGCTCAAGGGCTGGTCTTGTGCTGGTTGGCTAGACCGAACTTCGTCGCTTCGAAACGCATTTTTCTACCTTCGACGAGCTCCAAGTTATTTCAATTAGAGTGGCTTAAATCTAAACCTAAGATGTTAGCTACACAAAAGTCTCATTATAGTGGAAGCAAGAATCTAAGCTTGCCCCCCCAAGGAAGCTTATGCTTCCAACTCCACAAGTGAGGGATTATCTCCCTCTGTAAATCAGTACTCCCAAGAGTTCTTGAGAGAGATTCAAGAGGAGAAATGGGCCAAGGAGAGCAAAAATCATCCTCCTAGTAAGATAGTGGATGATCCTCATGATTAATTCCCTCAAGATATTCCATCTATCTATTGAGCATAGGAAGATGCACAATCTTGTGAGCGACTAGAATTTGAATCCAATTCCTTGCCAAAATTACCTCACTTTACAGGCCCATGGGAGTCCAATTCTATGGACATGAGAGCTCTCATAGTTATGGTGAGGAATGAGGAATTAGTTTTACCAAGGAACATGGAAGTAGTGAAGAACACTAAAGTGCAGTGTCATCTCACTTTAGAGGAGCTACTAAAAGCTAAACTTGTACTATGGAAACACATAGCCAACCAAGTGCCAAAAGTAGCTAGATTAGGTTCTTGGGTAGGATCACATAAGACAATGCCAAAGATACCCTTAGATAAGATAGGATACATGAGCAAAGGAGAAGAAGGAAATAACTATCTTCCCATCACATATTAGGGCTATACAACCAAAACAATTTTAGATTCAAGAGCTAGAATTGCTATTGATACCACTTCCTTATGGAAGCATTTGGGAAAGCCAACACTTAAATGAGAATGAAGTTGCAAATGGTAGACGGACACATTGAGAAACCTCTAGGATTACTAGAGGGGATAACTCTTACTACTTGTGGTGTGGAGTTCGAACATACATCTGCCATATGCAACTTTGGTAAGATGTGTCTATGAGATGATTTTAGGAAGACCCTCATGCGACAGTGCAATATTGGGGAACCAATTCCTTGTACTTACAACACTAAAGGGTAACAACTAAAGTCAATCTCGAAGATTATTCTCAGAGAGACATACCACCCTTGCAATGGAACCTAATCCATTGGACATTGGATGAAACATAGTCGGTGCATTCTAGAGGATCAAGATCCTCATGGTTGCATGAAGACACTCACTTGTGGATACGTAAAGTTGCAATGGTAGAAAAGCATAGAATAAGCTCTAAAAGCATAGGAACTAATGAAAACCCTAGATGAGTTCAAGATCCAGCCTATGCACCCATGGTACTTCGAGACGAAGAGTTTGAACCACATGGTTGGGTAGAGATCCTAGCCATGATGCATATAGGTATCAACAAAGAGTAGTGGAACTCCCATTGCGATGAAGATGGCTATGATATCACAGTCTTCACCATACAACCACTCATGTGTGACTTGATTTTAGAGGAATGTGAGCCTAGTACACTTGCACTCATGGAAGTCAATGATGAGGATGAGGAATCCATCATAATGGAACTCTATTGCACCTCTGAAGAAGAGTATCTTTACCTAACAGAAGATAGGACTCGATAATATGAACAATATAAAGAAGAAAAGAATTTGACACTAACAAAGACTAAACAAAATGAGAAGAAAGGAAAGGTACATGTCCCCATGCAAGCAGAGGAAGAAGCAATATTTGAAGTTCCAAAGAGCTTCAAGAAGTACTAGGTAGAAGAAAGGAAAATCATAATACAAATGTCCAAAGAGAAGCACTGGTAGGAGAAGCCTATGAAAATAAAGAGAAAACTAGGAAAATTGTAGTTACCATAGAAGATGGAAAAGAAAGATGTACATACATAGTTCATGATTTAAGTGAAGAAGAAGAATGTGAGTTGATAAATCTGTTGGGAGAATATAGAGATGTCTTTGCATGGAGCTATAAAGATTTGAAGGGGGTGGATCCAGACATCTGATCTCACAGAATTCCCATGTCATTAGAAGCAAAACCTACCAATTATAAACCTTACACATACAATGATAATTATGCAACCAAAATCAAAGAAGAAATCAATCGCTTGATAGAAGGAGGATTTATCTATAAATTGAGCATATTGAATGGGTGTCCCCCATCATGCCAAAAACAAAATGGGAAGCTACATGTGTGTATTAACTTGGAAAAGGTTAATGCAGCCACCATGAGAGATAGTTATCCTCTTCCTATCATCAAACATCTTTTAGAACAAGTAGCAGGTAAAGAAGTACACAGCTTCCTTGACCGATTCTCAAGTTAATTGATCCATTGCCCCTGATGACCAACACAAAATGGCTTTTTCCATAGAGTGGGGAATCTTTACATTTCACGTGATGCCATTCGGACTCACCAATGCTCCTTCCACATTTCAAAGGCTGATGTGTCACATATTTAAGGAATTCTTGCAAAAGAACTTAGAGGCCTATGTTGATGATTTATGTGCTCATTCTCGCATCAGACAAATGCATATCCCTAAACTAAAACAAATCTTTGACAAATGTAGAGAGTGCGAGGTCTACTTGAATCTAGAAAAGTGTGTTTTCATGGTCATGCAAGGTAAGATTCTAGGACACATAGTGTCAAAGAATGGGATTTCGATTGAGGAAGATAAGGTTAGATCCATCATAAAGCTACCTAGGCCAAAGAATGTTAAGGGATTACAAGCTTTCATGGGACACTATAGATATTACTCACATTCTACCCACATGTATGCGATAATTGCAAAGCCTTTCTACAATCTTCTCATTGATTTTGAGTGGAATGAAGAGTGCAAAAAATATTTTAATGAACTCAAATAATGATTGTGTTCAACACTAATCCTGACAACACCAGATTGGAGTAATCCATTCCATGTTCATGTGGATGCTTCCAGTTATGCTATCGGATGTGTGTTGGCAGAACCCACAAGTGAAGTAAACATTGATCTTCCCATAGCTTATGCCAATAGACATTATTTGCTTGCAAATAAGTTTAAATTCTTTACGGATCACCAAACGTTACTCTACCTTGTGAACAAACCTTGCAACAAGGGTAGGTTATTAAGGTGGTTTCTTTTAATTATGGAATATAATTTTAAAGTAGCTGTCAGGAAAGGCAAGAATCATCTTACATCATATCACCTTTCTTGACTCACATCAAGAGAATGCCCAAAAAGAGTACTAGATGAACTTATTGATTCCTAACTATTCAACCTAGAAGTAGTAACTAAGTGGGCAAAACCTATAGTGCCTATTCTCACTTTTGGACCCAAAACCCCATAGTAAAGAGGAAGTGCAAAGAGATTGTCAAATCTTAAAAATTTCATATACTGGGAGGAAGTGTGTACAAACATACTAATTGGGGAATCTTATCTCGCTATTTGGATGAAGAAGAATATGCTAAATGGTTTTAATTAGCACATGTAGGTGTTTTGGAGAAACACCATTCGAAATACCAGACCATATAGACTCTGAGGAGATTAGATGTGTACTGGCTGACTATGGACGCAGACATCTTTAGGATCTGTAAGAATTGTCTAGCTTGTATTAGTAGGCCTCAAGTGGAGCATGCTACTTTGTATAAAGTATCTTTAATGGCAGATTGGAGTAATCCATTAGTTGACTTCCTAAGGACAAGAACATTCCCTCAAGAGATACGTAAAGTCATAAGAAAACCCTTTGATAAAGAGTATAGTGAGCTCATAATTCATTGGTACCTCTTGGTAGACCTTTCAATGTAACAGCATAACTACATCAAACACTTTGAGCTTTACATGCCTAATTTTTACTTTGCCCCTTACTCTCATGACCATGAAGATAGATATTTAGTGTGATTCACTAATGGACCTATTTGATATGATTTTTGGGTTGATATAGTAAGAGAAAGGTCACACTTTTAGCAGACCTCCTCCATCTGACAAAGAAGTTATAGTCAATGACCTTCCAATATGGTGGCACTACACACTTGTAATAGAGCATACATAATGGATTAGAGGAGGAAACATGCATGTTAATGTTTGACAACTACCAAGGACTATTGAATAATGAAGGATGTGAACGTGCATGTCCACATTTAGTCACTCACAAGAACTATTCTACAATGTCAATGACCTTATGGATTGTCATTGCTTCAACATCAATGGTTCTTTTCGGCTATTTCTCATCCATAAAAGTAATCCAAACATATGAAAAACCCTAAGCATAGATAGTTCATGTTCTCTAATCCTGCCACAATAAGAAAATGAATAGAAACATACACCTAGATATTTTCTCTTTTTTGTCATTATCTTCGTTGCCTGAATCAATAGGTCTTGCCCTCATGATTCTAGAGAGACCCATCCAGTGTACAAGAAGCTGATGGAACAAGTAATTAGTGATGGGTAAGAAAGTTACATGTAAGCCTTATTAGTTTTCACATTGCCATGCTTTCACCCTATGGTTATCTTTTCTCTCTCACTTAGTTGTCGGGGGGGGGGGGGGGGGTCCTAAGTAACAACACACTTGTTTCTTCCCTATCCTTTTACTAAGGGGGTTCTTTCCTTTTCTCTCCAATGTAAGTTTTGTTCACAAGAGTGGGTGGGCGTTTGCTCGATGCCTTTGGTTCACTTGGTCTAAATTATGTTTCTTCTTTCAAGCTAAGAGGACTCGATTTAAATGCAAGGTGGTTCTGAGTGGGCTCCCTTGATGCCTTTAGTCTCCAAAGCTTAGGCTCAAGTTGCTTTTGTTTGGTGTCTTCAAGTTCAACAACCTTCTTTTTCCACGTTTTTTTCGTTGCATGATTTGCAGGTCTTATGAGATCTACGTCGCTAGAGACTTCCCATAGTAGCACTCTTATCTTGACCAATGCACAACCTCAAAAAGAAGCTAACCAAGTGCACATGATCAAGACAATTGCAGGAGCAAAGAGAAAGGTGTCTGCTCTAGCTGAGAAAGAGAAGGAAATGAAAGAAGGATTATGCCACTAGGGCGAAAAACGGCCAAAAAAGGGCTGTGTAAGGATTTCAATTAGTTGTGCTTAATCTGAATTAAAGTTGTCAAATCATTTTTAAAAATTCCGTGTAAGCGCATTTAAAATGTATCTTATGCAAATTTTGAAGAGACGGAAACTTGTGTGATAATCATGAAAAGTATGTGTGATATCTTACGCCTTGAAGTTTGTGCTCATCGGGCGTTCATGAAAATTTGAATTTTCCTCTTGTTCACGGACCTATATAATGTGTGCTTATGACGTTTTGCACTTTTTTACTCTACTTTCCATCGCAGGCATGTTTCTCTCTTTCATGTCATTTTAACACTTTCGCGTCACTCTTCATAGCATACCATGGAGAATCTCAACCCAAACACTATCAGTGAGCTTTCAACTAGTCAAAATCATGGTGATAAGTTCCATATCAACATTGCAGTTAGTCATGAGTATGCAACGACAAGAAAGGTATTCCGAAGGACATATATAATGTGTGCTTATGATGTTTAGCACTTTTTTACTCTACTTTGCATTGCAGGCATGTTTCTCTCTTTTATGTCATTTTAGACACTTTCGTGTCACTCTTCAAAGCAGACCATGGAGAACCTCAACCCAAACACTATCACTCAGCTTTCAATTAGCCAAAATCATTAGTCATGAGTATGCAACGACAAGAACGGTATTTCGAATGGCTCTTCAACCTTCTGAAGTGGATGGATTGCGGAAAGAAGGCAAAAAACATATCGACATATGGGCAGATGGATCTATTTATCCAATTGATCCACAAACTGGAAGGTATCCCCTTTTTCATAATCTTCATGATCTAATTAGATTTGTAGGAGATGGTGAGGATGGTTTACAAGGCTATTGTTCAAGGCTCTGAGAGATTTCAAGAAATTATGTACAATACATAAGAAAATGCAAATCTCTACTTTCAAAAATGGGATGTCATGGTGGCGATGTTCATCTAAGAGAAGATCCAAATCTTTCACAAAATATAGGGAATGTACTACATGATGTCTCAATGGGGGGTGGAAAAGCAAGGAGATTCTTCAACAACCATGATGACAAACAATTAAATGCCATGTGGAATTGTTGGAAAACATTTTGTGAGTTCACGACTAATGTAAAAAGAAAATGAGAAATAGCAAAAAAAAAAATGGAGGTGTGGGCCAAACTAGATAATTTTTAAAAGATCATGAGGCATTTGAAGTTTATTGTCTCTTCCATAGATAGTATGTTTATCACTCCCATAAAATAATTTTTTCTAATTGTAATCACGCTGGTCGCTATGGGCATTTGAAGTTCATTGTCTCTTCCATAGATAGTAAGTTTTTTGAGCTAGTCCACCCGCGAACCTATCTGTTTTGTATCGACTCATTCTCCTTGATGCTCCAAAGTACATAGTGCATTGCTTTGCACTTATTGCATGCCTATAAGGTCTATTTGAGTCTCCATAAGCTCAAGGGCTGGTCTTGTGCCGGTTGGCTAGACCGAACTTCGTCGCTTCGAAACGCATTTTTCTACCTTCGACGAGCTCCAAGTTATTTCAATTAGAGTGGCTTAAATCTAAACCTAAGATGTTAGCTACACAAAAGTCTCATTATAGTGGAAGCAAGAATCTAAGCTTGCCCCCCCAAGGAAGCTTATGCTTCCAACTCCACAAGTGAGGGATTATCTCCCTCTGTAAATCAGTACTCCCAAGAGTTCTTGAGAGAGATTCAAGAGGAGAAATGGGCCAAGGAGAGCAAAAATCATCCTCCTAGTAAGATAGTGGATGATCCTCATGATTAATTCCCTCAAGATATTCCATCTATCTATTGAGCATAGGAAGATGCACAATCTTGTGAGCGACTAGAATTTGAATCCAATTCCTTGCCAAAATTACCTCACTTTACAGGCCCATGGGAGTCCAATTCTATGGACATGAGAGCTCTCATAGTTATGGTGAGGAATGAGGAATTAGTTTTACCAAGGAACATGGAAGTAGTGAAGAACACTAAAGTGCAGTGTCATCTCACTTTAGAGGAGCTACTAAAAGCTAAACTTGTACTATGGAAACACATAGCCAACCAAGTGCCAAAAGTAGCTAGATTAGGTTCTTGGGTAGGATCACATAAGACAATGCCAAAGATACCCTTAGATAAGATAGGATACATGAGCAAAGGAGAAGAAGGAAATAACTATCTTCCCATCACATATTAGGGCTATACAACCAAAACAATTTTAGATTCAAGAGCTAGAATTGCTATTGATACCACTTCCTTATGGAAGCATTTGGGAAAGCCAACACTTAAATGAGAATGAAGTTGCAAATGGTAGACGGACACATTGAGAAACCTCTAGGATTACTAGAGGGGATAACTCTTACTACTTGTGGTGTGGAGTTCGAACATACATCTGCCATATGCAACTTTGGTAAGATGTGTCTATGAGATGATTTTAGGAAGACCCTCATGCGACAGTGCAATATTGGGGAACCAATTCCTTGTACTTACAACACTAAAGGGTAACAACTAAAGTCAATCTCGAAGATTATTCTCAGAGAGACATACCACCCTTGCAATGGAACCTAATCCATTGGACATTGGATGAAACATAGTCGGTGCATTCTAGAGGATCAAGATCCTCATGGTTGCATGAAGACACTCACTTGTGGATACGTAAAGTTGCAATGGTAGAAAAGCATAGAATAAGCTCTAAAAGCATAGGAACTAATGAAAACCCTAGATGAGTTCAAGATCCAGCCTATGCACCCATGGTACTTCGAGACGAAGAGTTTGAACCACATGGTTGGGTAGAGATCCTAGCCATGATGCATATAGGTATCAACAAAGAGTAGTGGAACTCCCATTGCGATGAAGATGGCTATGATATCACAGTCTTCACCATACAACCACTCATGTGTGACTTGATTTTAGAGGAATGTGAGCCTAGTACACTTGCACTCATGGAAGTCAATGATGAGGATGAGGAATCCATCATAATGGAACTCTATTGCACCTCTGAAGAAGAGTATCTTTACCTAACAGAAGATAGGACTCGATAATATGAACAATATAAAGAAGAAAAGAATTTGACACTAACAAAGACTAAACAAAATGAGAAGAAAGGAAAGGTACATGTCCCCATGCAAGCAGAGGAAGAAGCAATATTTGAAGTTCCAAAGAGCTTCAAGAAGTACTAGGTAGAAGAAAGGAAAATCATAATACAAATGTCCAAAGAGAAGCACTGGTAGGAGAAGCCTATGAAAATAAAGAGAAAACTAGGAAAATTGTAGTTACCATAGAAGATGGAAAAGAAAGATGTACATACATAGTTCATGATTTAAGTGAAGAAGAAGAATGTGAGTTGATAAATCTGTTGGGAGAATATAGAGATGTCTTTGCATGGAGCTATAAAGATTTGAAGGGGGTGGATCCAGACATCTGATCTCACAGAATTCCCATGTCATTAGAAGCAAAACCTACCAATTATAAACCTTACACATACAATGATAATTATGCAACCAAAATCAAAGAAGAAATCAATCGCTTGATAGAAGGAGGATTTATCTATAAATTGAGCATATTGAATGGGTGTCCCCCATCATGCCAAAAACAAAATGGGAAGCTACATGTGTGTATTAACTTGGAAAAGGTTAATGCAGCCACCATGAGAGATAGTTATCCTCTTCCTATCATCAAACATCTTTTAGAACAAGTAGCAGGTAAAGAAGTACACAGCTTCCTTGACCGATTCTCAAGTTAATTGATCCATTGCCCCTGATGACCAACACAAAATGGCTTTTTCCATAGAGTGGGGAATCTTTACATTTCACGTGATGCCATTCGGACTCACCAATGCTCCTTCCACATTTCAAAGGCTGATGTGTCACATATTTAAGGAATTCTTGCAAAAGAACTTAGAGGCCTATGTTGATGATTTATGTGCTCATTCTCGCATCAGACAAATGCATATCCCTAAACTAAAACAAATCTTTGACAAATGTAGAGAGTGCGAGGTCTACTTGAATCTAGAAAAGTGTGTTTTCATGGTCATGCAAGGTAAGATTCTAGGACACATAGTGTCAAAGAATGGGATTTCGATTGAGGAAGATAAGGTTAGATCCATCATAAAGCTACCTAGGCCAAAGAATGTTAAGGGATTACAAGCTTTCATGGGACACTATAGATATTACTCACATTCTACCCACATGTATGCGATAATTGCAAAGCCTTTCTACAATCTTCTCATTGATTTTGAGTGGAATGAAGAGTGCAAAAAATATTTTAATGAACTCAAATAATGATTGTGTTCAACACTAATCCTGACAACACCAGATTGGAGTAATCCATTCCATGTTCATGTGGATGCTTCCAGTTATGCTATCGGATGTGTGTTGGCAGAACCCACAAGTGAAGTAAACATTGATCTTCCCATAGCTTATGCCAATAGACATTATTTGCTTGCAAATAAGTTTAAATTCTTTACGGATCACCAAACGTTACTCTACCTTGTGAACAAACCTTGCAACAAGGGTAGGTTATTAAGGTGGTTTCTTTTAATTATGGAATATAATTTTAAAGTAGCTGTCAGGAAAGGCAAGAATCATCTTACATCATATCACCTTTCTTGACTCACATCAAGAGAATGCCCAAAAAGAGTACTAGATGAACTTATTGATTCCTAACTATTCAACCTAGAAGTAGTAACTAAGTGGGCAAAACCTATAGTGCCTATTCTCACTTTTGGACCCAAAACCCCATAGTAAAGAGGAAGTGCAAAGAGATTGTCAAATCTTAAAAATTTCATATACTGGGAGGAAGTGTGTACAAACATACTAATTGGGGAATCTTATCTCGCTATTTGGATGAAGAAGAATATGCTAAATGGTTTTAATTAGCACATGTAGGTGTTTTGGAGAAACACCATTCGAAATACCAGACCATATAGACTCTGAGGAGATTAGATGTGTACTGGCTGACTATGGACGCAGACATCTTTAGGATCTGTAAGAATTGTCTAGCTTGTATTAGTAGGCCTCAAGTGGAGCATGCTACTTTGTATAAAGTATCTTTAATGGCAGATTGGAGTAATCCATTAGTTGACTTCCTAAGGACAAGAACATTCCCTCAAGAGATACGTAAAGTCATAAGAAAACCCTTTGATAAAGAGTATAGTGAGCTCATAATTCATTGGTACCTCTTGGTAGACCTTTCAATGTAACAGCATAACTACATCAAACACTTTGAGCTTTACATGCCTAATTTTTACTTTGCCCCTTACTCTCATGACCATGAAGATAGATATTTAGTGTGATTCACTAATGGACCTATTTGATATGATTTTTGGGTTGATATAGTAAGAGAAAGGTCACACTTTTAGCAGACCTCCTCCATCTGACAAAGAAGTTATAGTCAATGACCTTCCAATATGGTGGCACTACACACTTGTAATAGAGCATACATAATGGATTAGAGGAGGAAACATGCATGTTAATGTTTGACAACTACCAAGGACTATTGAATAATGAAGGATGTGAACGTGCATGTCCACATTTAGTCACTCACAAGAACTATTCTACAATGTCAATGACCTTATGGATTGTCATTGCTTCAACATCAATGGTTCTTTTCGGCTATTTCTCATCCATAAAAGTAATCCAAACATATGAAAAACCCTAAGCATAGATAGTTCATGTTCTCTAATCCTGCCACAATAAGAAAATGAATAGAAACATACACCTAGATATTTTCTCTTTTTTGTCATTATCTTCGTTGCCTGAATCAATAGGTCTTGCCCTCATGATTCTAGAGAGACCCATCCAGTGTACAAGAAGCTGATGGAACAAGTAATTAGTGATGGGTAAGAAAGTTACATGTAAGCCTTATTAGTTTTCACATTGCCATGCTTTCACCCTATGGTTATCTTTTCTCTCTCACTTAGTTGTCGGGGGGGGGGGGGGGGGGTCCTAAGTAACAACACACTTGTTTCTTCCCTATCCTTTTACTAAGGGGGTTCTTTCCTTTTCTCTCCAATGTAAGTTTTGTTCACAAGAGTGGGTGGGCGTTTGCTCGATGCCTTTGGTTCACTTGGTCTAAATTATGTTTCTTCTTTCAAGCTAAGAGGACTCGATTTAAATGCAAGGTGGTTCTGAGTGGGCTCCCTTGATGCCTTTAGTCTCCAAAGCTTAGGCTCAAGTTGCTTTTGTTTGGTGTCTTCAAGTTCAACAACCTTCTTTTTCCACGTTTTTTTCGTTGCATGATTTGCAGGTCTTATGAGATCTACGTCGCTAGAGACTTCCCATAGTAGCACTCTTATCTTGACCAATGCACAACCTCAAAAAGAAGCTAACCAAGTGCACATGATCAAGACAATTGCAGGAGCAAAGAGAAAGGTGTCTGCTCTAGCTGAGAAAGAGAAGGAAATGAAAGAAGGATTATGCCACTAGGGCGAAAAAACGGCCAAAAAAGGGCTGTGTAAGGATTTCAATTAGTTGTGCTTAATCTGAATTAAAGTTGTCAAATCATTTTTAAAAATTCCGTGTAAGCGCATTTAAAATGTATCTTATGCAAATTTTGAAGAGACGGAAACTTGTGTGATAATCATGAAAAGTATGTGTGATATCTTACGCCTTGAAGTTTGTGCTCATCGGGCGTTCATGAAAATTTGAATTTTCCTCTTGTTCACGGACCTATATAATGTGTGCTTATGACGTTTTGCACTTTTTTACTCTACTTTCCATCGCAGGCATGTTTCTCTCTTTCATGTCATTTTAACACTTTCGCGTCACTCTTCATAGCATACCATGGAGAATCTCAACCCAAACACTATCAGTGAGCTTTCAACTAGTCAAAATCATGGTGATAAGTTCCATATCAACATTGCAGTTAGTCATGAGTATGCAACGACAAGAAAGGTATTCCGAAGGACATATATAATGTGTGCTTATGATGTTTAGCACTTTTTTACTCTACTTTGCATTGCAGGCATGTTTCTCTCTTTTATGTCATTTTAGACACTTTCGTGTCACTCTTCAAAGCAGACCATGGAGAACCTCAACCCAAACACTATCACTCAGCTTTCAATTAGCCAAAATCATTAGTCATGAGTATGCAACGACAAGAACGGTATTTCGAATGGCTCTTCAACCTTCTGAAGTGGATGGATTGCGGAAAGAAGGCAAAAAACATATCGACATATGGGCAGATGGATCTATTTATCCAATTGATCCACAAACTGGAAGGTATCCCCTTTTTCATAATCTTCATGATCTAATTAGATTTGTAGGAGATGGTGAGGATGGTTTACAAGGCTATTGTTCAAGGCTCTGAGAGATTTCAAGAAATTATGTACAATACATAAGAAAATGCAAATCTCTACTTTCAAAAATGGGATGTCATGGTGGCGATGTTCATCTAAGAGAAGATCCAAATCTTTCACAAAATATAGGGAATGTACTACATGATGTCTCAATGGGGGGTGGAAAAGCAAGGAGATTCTTCAACAACCATGATGACAAACAATTAAATGCCATGTGGAATTGTTGGAAAACATTTTGTGAGTTCACGACTAATGTAAAAAGAAAATGAGAAATAGCAAAAAAAAAAATGGAGGTGTGGGCCAAACTAGATAATTTTTAAAAGATCATGAGGCAACAGGTAACATCAAATAGCTATGTGATAGATTTCAAAAAGGTGACCACAGAGTTTATAGAAACCATCATACATGCATGGAGTGCCAAAGACATAACAAACTACTTGGTGAGTTTCAAAGATAATTTACTCAATTTATTTTTCTTTAATTGAAATAAACATTTGATGAAACTCTTCTTGTCTCATTATCAAGCAAGGCCAAGCTTCTTTAGGTGCACAAGGAAAGGAGGAGGAGTAACAAAAAGTAATGCTTCCAAAGAGCTTTTTGATTGGTTCTTTAGAAGACAATTACAAAGGAGCTCATGCCAAATATTGTCATCAAAAGAATAGGACTATCACCAGACAAAAACATCATGGATCAATATCACAAAATGAAAAAGATTACATTCCAAAGGGAGCCTTAATATTTGCAATGTCTTTTATTTCTTTGAGAAATAAAGATGTCTATGTATGTACATTTCATGATGTAATAAGCTTTGAAAAGAAATATGTCTATGTATGTACATTTCATGATGTAATAAGCTTTGAAAAGAAATATGTCTATGTATGTACATCTTTTTTGAGTCTTCTAAATGAGCTTGAATCTGGCAAATCTGCCTTCAAAGAGATTTTTTATTGAATCTTGAGAAGAAAATTACAAAAGAGCTCATGAAAAATATTATCATCAAATAAATAGGACTTTCACTAGAGAAAAATAGATCATGGATCAATAAGGAATAAAATTAGGACATGGATCAATTACACAAAAAGAAAGATTACATCCTTCATATTTGCAATGTCTTATATCCCTTTGGGCAATAAATATGTGTATCTATGTACATTTCATGAGTAATAAGCTTTGAAAAGAAATATATTTAATCCTTCTTGAGTCTTTTGAATGAGCTTGGATCTCGCAAATCTCCTCTATATTTGAGGTACTCTTTTCTCTTGTAACCAACAATATGACACCCCTGCATCCATTCCATAGCTTGAGTAACAAAGGAAGTAGCCTGCTCTTGAAGCATTGAATCTTGGGGCATATCCAAAAATTCTAAATGCAGTTGTTCTTTCAAGTAGCAAAACTTTGTATGTATTAAAGGGTATTGAAGTAAAGCCCACGTATCTTGAAACAGTCCTCAAGGAGAATAGTGTAAAACCTGGCTCTTCACTATAGTGCTTATGAATAACACAAAATAATTCTAGATTCAATTTTGGAAGATAATGGATCACTGAATGAATATCCACCTTTGTCTTTCCTTTCTCCTCTATGGTTTTCCTTGTTCCCTTTCCCCTGCCAACATAGTTGCCTTCATCCAACATAGATAACTATGGAAAAAATAAAAAAACATAGGTTAGAAAAGTCCAAGGAAACTTTTAAAGTCATAGAAATAAGTGGAAACACAAGCATAAACAAAGCATGAGACATGACCGATTCAAGCGATTAGGGTCATCAGATAATATCGGATGGGCCTAATCGCTTGCATCAGTCATGTTCGATTTCTCATCCTAAACTTTATAGAAACATATAAATAATGTTGAAAATAGCATTTATACACACATTAAGTTGTTATATATGGAGCATTCATTCATATAGCTAGGAATATGATACTTGTTTAGACACGACCAATCCAAGCGATTAGGCCCATCAAAGAAGCTTGGATGGCCCTAATCGCTTGAATTGGTCGTGTTCAAAGGAGGTCACTTTGAACCTTAGATTGCATGTGAACTTTTATATCTTATTATTGGTTAAGAATTTGGAGAAAATTATGCTACCATTGCGTCCGAAACGTGTTGAAACCTTAAGATTGATTGTCTATTTGCATGATTTTGATACCCAGAGGTCTTGATAAGCCTTTTTGTATTGATTTCCAAACACGACCAGTGCAAGCGATTAGGCCCATCCAACATTGTTGGATGGGCCTAATCGCTTGCATCGGTCGTGTCCTAGATTCATGTATAAATAAATTTATCAAGACCTCTCGGTATCAGAATCATGCAAATAGATAGTCAATCTTAGGGTTTTGGCACATTCCGGATGCAATGGTAGTATTAGTTTCTTGAAATTCTGAGCAAATAGTAAGATAGAGAAGTTCACATGGAATATGAGGTTTAAGATGATTTCCTTTTTTTCTAAGACATCAAGGATCTTGCATAGGGAGAAAAAAAAAATCTTAAATAATGCAATGAAACTAGGGCATGACTGAAAATCAAGAGAAATAGAGGCTAATTTTCCCATTTCTTTGGTAAATATCTATGAATGATGAGATTGCATAAGAAGAAAACCAAAGAACCCAAGTATATAAATAAATATAGGACATGACCAATGCTCTATCTCTTCACCATGAACATATTCTTCCTCCTTTTCATTTCACATGTGATCAAGCCATATTAAGAAGGAAATGTTCAAGGGGAGCAAAGAGCAATCCCTTTCATGCTCTGGGCATAAATCTAGCTTTTCTGGCAAAGGGGATATCCTTTTGCACTTTCTAGTTATCCTTTCGCACTTTCTAGTTATCCTTTTCCTCCATCTTAGCTCTAGTTATTCTAGTGTGTCCTAGTGGAAAACACGACCAATGCAAGCAAAATAAGCTAGTCAAAGTCCGGTCAAATGCATGTAATCGCTTGTATCGGTCGTATCAAGTATGAAGCACAAGTATGCGTCCTAGTGGAGAACATGACTGATGCAAGCGAAATAACTATGAAGGTTGAAAATGTCAAATGGTGAAGGGGACTTGTATTTATAGTCAAGGAGGACCAAGTAACGATTACATGATGTGGACCAATAAGCGAGTGCCATGTGGCAAAAGAACATTGGGAATTGCAATGGCTAGATGACATGGCCCACCCAAATGATGCCATGTGGTAGTGTACGTTGGGATTTGTAACAGCTAGATGACATGGACCAATCAAAGCTGCCATGTGTCACCAATGGTCAACTCATTCCAGAGACCTATTTAAGCTCCTCTATTCACTTTTTTTCATTTGTTTATGAGCTCCTTGCTAGCGCCGAGTTGCCATTGCCTTCATGTTTTTTACATGCTTTTCAAAACTTTCCATAGGCCACATTTTGCTTGAGATATGATGGATCACAAAAGCTTGTACACGATTGATCCAAACGATTGGGGGCATTGGGAAGATTCAGATGCCCCTAATTGCTTGGATCGGTCGCATTCATTCATATAGCTAGGAATATGATACTTGTTTAGACATGACCAATCCAAGCGATTAGGCCCATCAAAGAAGCTTGGATGGCCCTAATCGCTTGAATTGGTCGTTTCCAAAGGAGATCATCTTGAACCTTAGATTGCATGTGAACTTTTATATCTTATTATTGGTTAAGAATTTGGAGAAAATTATGCTACCATTGCATCCGGAACGTGCCAAAACCCTATCTTGATGGGCCTAATCGCTTGGATTGGTCATGTCTAAAGGAGATCATCTTGAACCTTAGATTGCATGTGAACTTTTATATCTTATTATTGGTTAAGAATTTGGAGAAAATTATGCTACCATTGCGTCCGGAACGTGCCAAAACCCTATGATTGACTGTCTATTTGCATGATTTTGATACCCAGAGGTCTTGATAATCCTTTTTGTATTGATTTCCAGACACGACCGATGCAAGCGATTAAGCCCATCCAACATTGTTGGATGGGCCTAATCGCTTGCATCGGTTGTGTCCTAAATTCATGTATAAATAAGCTTATCAAGACCTCTCGGTATCAAAATCATGCAAATAGATAGTCAATCTTAGGGTTTTGGCACATTCGGGATGCAATGGTAGTATTAGTTTCTTGAAACTCTAAGCAAATAGTAAGATAGAGAAGTTCACATGGAATATGAGGTTTAAGATGATTTCCTTTTCGTCTAAGACATCAAGGATCTTGCATAGGGAGAAAAAAAATATCTTAAATAATGCAATGAAACTAGGGCACGATTGAAAATCAAGAGAAATAGAGGCTAACTTTCCCATTTCTTTGGTAAACATCTATGAATGATGAGATTGCATAAGAAGAAAACCAAAGAACCCAAGTATATAAATGAATATAGGACATGACCAATGCTCTATCTCTTCACCATGAACATATTCTTCCTCCTTTTCATTTCACATGTGATCAAGCCATATTAAGAAGGCAATGTTCAAGGGGAGCAAAGAGCAATCCCTTTCATGCTCTGGGCATAAATCTAGCTTTTCTAGCAAAGGGGATATCCTTTTGCACTTTCTAGTTATCCTTTTGCACCTTCTAGTTATCCTTTTCCTCCATCTTAGCTCTAGTTATTCTAGTGTGTCCTAGTGGAAAACACGACCGATGCAAGTGAAATAAGCTAGTCAAAGGCCGGTCAAATGCATGTAATCGCTTGTATCGGTCGTATCAAGTATGAAGCACAAGTATGTGTCCTAGTGGAGAACACGACTAATGCAAGCGAAATAACTATGAAGGTTGAAAATGTCAAATGGTGATGGGGACTTGTATTTATAGTCAAGGAGGACCGGGTAACGGTCACATGATGTGGACCAATAAGTGAGTGCCACATGGCAAAAGAACGTTGGGAATTCCAATGGCTAGATGATGTGGCCCACTCAAATGATGCCACATGGCAATGGACATTGGAATTTGTAACGGCTAGATGACATGGACCAATCACAATCTGCCATGTATCACCAACGGTCAACTCATTCCAGAGAACTATTTAAGCTCCTCTATTCACTTTTTTTCATTTTTTTATGAACTCCTTGCTAGCGCCGAGTTGCCATTGCCTTCGCATTTTTACATGCTTTTCAAAACTTTCCATAGGCCACATTTTGTTTGAGATATGATGGATCACAAAAGCTTGTACACGACTGATCCAAGCAAGTGGAGGCATCGGGAAGATTCAGATGCCCCTAATTGCTTGGATCGATCGCATTCATTCATATAGCTAGGAATATGATACTTGTTTGGACACGACCAATCCAAGCGATTAGGCCCATCAAAGAAGCTTGGATGGCCCTAATCGCTTGAATTGGTCGTGTACAAAGGAGGTCATCTTGAACCTTAGATTGCATGTGAACTTTTATATCTTATTATTGGTTAAGAACTTGGAGAAAATTATGCTACCATTACGTCCGAAATGTGCCAAAACCCTAAGATTGACTATCTATTTGCATAATTTTGATACCTAGAGGTCTTGATAAGCCTTTTTGTACTGATTTCCAGACACGACCAATGCAAGCAATTAGGCCCATCTAACATTGTTGGATGGGCCTAATCGCTTGCATCGGTCGTGTCCTAGATGCATGTATAAATAAGCTTATCAAGACCTCTCGGTATCAGAATCATGCAAATAGATATTCAATCTTAGGGTTTTGGCACATTCCGGATGCAATGGTAGTATTAGTTTCTTGAAATTCTGAGCAAATAGTAATATAGAGAAGTTCACATGGAATATGAGGTTTAAGTTCACAACATGGAAAGTGCAGAGTGTAAGACTTACCATACATTTTGTTGTGTTCTATTTTAAAGCCATGCCATCCATTTTGAATTTAAGTTTACTGTTGGCGATATACGAGAAGAAGCAAGTACGGGCATACATGCAGATCTAGCACTAAGGCAACTCTCTATTTTTTCCAAAACCCTTACACCATTTAAAAGTGATTCTCATCACTAAAAACCCCTGTAAATACCATGTTCACCTTTTTGTAGCTCCATTTTGTACAAGCCGAGGAGTCCTCGAGCTTGAGGAGCCTTAGAAGTAGTTACCTACCAATTTTCGTATTTTTTAGATCTCGTTTGAGCCCTCAAATAAGCCTTGGAACCTAATTTTTAACTAGGCCGGACACTAGGTCTGGACAGGGCCAAAGCTAGTCAAAAACTATAAATAGAGCTAGAGAGCTCATTTTTGGGGAGAGCTTCTTGTATTTTTGAGCTTGTATGAGAACTTTGTTGCAATAGAAGTGATTCCATTGTCTTACTCTCTTTGTTCTTGCCGTGTGTGCACGTGTGTGTGTATGTGTGTGCATGTTAGTGTGCTTCTCACTCACACATTTGTGCCTTCACTTGCTCGAGGTCTTCATACCATCCTCATGTCTTCCCGGATTGACATTAAAGGAGATGCTACTCATCACTGAGCTACACCAAATTTTGGCACCGTTGCCGGGGAATCAATTTTGGCGCCGTTGCCCGTAGGTTAACACTGGCACTAATGGCTTAGCCCACTGCGGTACCACTTCCAAGTTAAACAAGTAAGCATCAGGTAAGTCATCTGACACTCCTTGTGGGGCTTCTCCTGATGTGAGCCTTGAGAGATGATCTGCTCTTAGGTGAGTTCTGCCTTTTCTCACTACTACCTCAAAGTCATACTCCATTAGTAAGAGAAACCATCTTACTAATCTGCCTGTATTACATGGCTTGTTTACCAGGTACAGTAGAGCTTGGTGATCAGTAAAAAATTTGAAATTATTTTCAAGCAAATAATGTCTAAATTTCTTAACTGCATATACCATGCCTAAGCCTTCTCTCTCATTAGTGGTGTAATTTCGTTCAGCTGCATTCAATTGTCTACTGGCATAGGCAATAGGGAGATCCATGTTCCCTTCACCCGTAGGTTGTGCAAGTACACATCCAATAGCATAATTGGAGGCATCCACATGAACATGGAATGGCTTGCTCCAATCTGGTGTGGTCAAGATTGGTGCTGAACATAATCTTCGTTTAAGCTCCTGGAAGGAATTCTCACATTCCTCAGTCCACTCAAAGTTAGTTAAAAGTCCGTACATGGTCTTTGCGATGACAGCATACATGTGGATGAACCGACGGTAGTAACCACAATGTCCCATGAAAGCCTCTACTTCCTTGACGTTCTTTGGCCTAGGTAGTTCTGCGATGGCTCTCACTTTCTCTTCGTCAGTGGATATGCCGTTCTTAGACACTATGTGCCCTAGAATTTTGCCTTGCCTGACCATGAAAACACACTTTTTTGGGTTCAGGCAGACTTGATATTCTCGGCATTTATCAAAGATCTGTCTGAGTTCGGGTATATGGGTCTGTCTAATGTTGGAATGAGCGCAAAGATCATCAACATAGACTTCCAAATTCTTCCTCAAGAACTCTTTAAACACGTGACACATTAATCTTTGAAAGGTAGCTGGTGCATTGGTAAGCCCAAATGGCATTACCCGAAAGGCAAATATGCCCCACTCCGTGGCAAAAAGCCGTCTTATGTTGATCCTCTGGAGCAATGGCTACTTGATTGTAGCCCGAAAACCCATCTAGGAAGTTGTACACTTCCTTGCCTGCTACCCTTTCTAATAGATGCTCAATGATAGGAAGCGGATAACTGTCTCTAATCGTGGCGGCATTAACTTTTTTAAGGTTCATACACACACGCAGCTTTCCATTTTTCTTGGGCACCACTACAATGGGGGATACCCACTCAGTGTGCTCAAATTCATAGATGAATCCGGCTTCAACCAGTCGATCTATCTCCTCTTTGATCTTAGCAGCATAGTTATCGTTGTATGTGTAGGGCTTCTGTTTCGAGGGTCTCGCGTCTGAGGTCATGGGGATTGTATGTGAACATATATCAGGGTCTACCCCTTTCAAGTCCTTATAACTCCAAGCGAATACATCTCTGTATTCTCTTAGCAAGGCTATTAGCTCTTGTTCTTCCTCTTCTGTCAGGTCATGGCCTATGTATGTGCATCTTTCTTCTCCTTCTTCCACAGCTACCACTATTTTCTTGGTGGTTTCTTTGTTGTCATAGGCCTCGCCTGATTGTGCCTCTCGTTTAGGCATTCTGATCATGACTCTCCTGTCATCTATCTCATACTTCTTGAAATTTTCCGGGACCTCAAACAAAGATTCTTCCTCTGCTTGTGTGACTTCTTTCTTCTTCCTTTTCTTTCCTTCTTCCTTTGGGGTCACATGTGTCGCTAGCCTTACATCATTCGTAAGCTCTCCGTGCCTGTGGGGCTGAAATTCTACTTCATAGAAGAATTCTTCATCTGATGCAAAAGGTGGGTCCATGATGATTGACTCTAGATCGGAGTCACTTGCATCCTTGAATGCATCAGGGCTAGGCTCACACTCTTCTAACACTGCCTCTCCCATGATTGGCTCTATGGAGAAAACTGAAATGTCATAGCCATCCTCGTCACAGTGGGGTGTCCATTGTTCTTCGTTGATGGCTACATCCATTGTTGCTAAGATTTCTGCCTAGCCATGGGGTTCAAATTCTTCATCAGGAAGTACTACAGGTGCATAGGCTGGGTCTTGAATGGGTCTATGTGTTTCGTTTGCACCTATTTCTCTGGCTTTTTCTCTTTTCTCTTCTTCTACTGCCACTTTGCACATCCATAAGTGGGTGTCTTCATGCATCCACGAGGATCCGGATCCTATGGAATGCACAGACTCAGTCTCATCTTTGGCTCTATGGATGGAATTCCATTGAATAGGTGGTACGTCTCTATGAGAGTAATCCTTAAGATTGACTTTGGTTGTAACACCTAGATGTTGCAAATACAAGGAATTGGTTCCCCAATCCTGGACTACTTGCAATTGCCGCATAAATGGCCTTCCCAAAATCATCTCGTAGGCTTGGTTTTTGCTAAAGTCGCATATAGCAAAAGTATGTTCAAACTCAACCCCACATGTAGTGAGAGTTATTCCTTCTAGCAATCCTAAGGGCCTTTCAATATGACCATCAGCCATCTGCAATTTCATTCTCGTTGGTCGGAGTGCCGGCTTGCCCCATCGCTTCCAAAGGGAAGTTGTAGCAATTGCAACTCCTGCACCTGAGTCCAAAATCACCTTGGTTGTGTAACCCTGATGAGTAACTGGGAGATAGGTATTTCCTTCTTCTCCTTCGCTCATGTCTCCTATCTTATCCAATGGTATTTCAGGCACTGTTCTATGAGATCCTACTTTGGAGCGCAGTTTTGCTATGTCTGGCACTTGTTTGGCTACATGTTTCCACACTTCTGGCTTAACTTTGAGTAGCTCTTCTAAAGTGAGATTGCACTGCACTTTAGTGTTCTTTACTACCTCTGTATTCCTAGGTATGATAGAATCTTCATTTCTTATCATGACTGTCGGCGCTCTCAGACAAGTAGACTTGGTTTCCCATGGGCCTGTGAAATGTGGTAATTCTTGTAGAGAATTAGACTCAAAGTCTAATCTCTCTTGAGAGTGGATGCTCTCATGCTCCTCATAAATGGATGGGATGTCTTGTGGGAATTGCTCGTGTGCATCATCCACAAGTTCAATGGGAGGAGGGACTTCACTTTCTTTAGCCCATTTGTCTTCTTGAATCTCTCGTAGGAATTCTGGTATGAACCGATTCATAGAAGATGATGTGTCTGGCTCCATAGAGTTAGGCACGTAGGATTTCTGGGGAGGTAGGCTCAAGTTCTCACTTGCCTTGCCCTTATTTTGAGAGGCGGGTTCCTTTCCTGATTGTGCAATTAGCCTCTCTATTCGTTCTAGTAGTCCATCAAAGTGTAACTGCGTCTTAGCTGAACTAGAGATGTTAAAGAGGCGACTGGCTTCAAACATACTCTGAGCCAATTCCACCATCTTAGCACAAATTTTGGTTCATTCTAGCTTTAGTTCTGCTCTAGGGTAACACTTTTCATGATCAGTTACGTTTGGCCCTTCTTGGATTCTGGCCTGATATGCTCTAAGCATCATGTTTAGGTCCTCGGGAGTGGGATCGGCTAGGACGGATCCTACTCTGGGTGGTGGGTGGGTTAAGGGTGGTGTATTGACAGGTCAGGGAATGGAAGAAGGTGGATTGGCGGGTAAAGGGAGAGGTGGTGGAGGGGTGGTGTGAGAGTGGTTTTGAGATGCGAGTTCACTTATCTTTGCTTTGGTTTCTCTCAGGCTTTCTTCAAGTTCGCTCATCTTTTTTGCCCATTGCCTTTTCATTCTTTCACGACTATCCTTCCAGGCTCTAGTCCTCTTTTTGGTTATGCTCTCTGTTTCACTCACCTCGGGGCTCTTTTCCTGACCAACACCTTGGTTTTGTTGTAGTGCTTGGGCTCTTGTGATTACTTGCACAGGTGCAGTGGAAGTCACACTCCCTGTGGAGTCTACAACTAACCCAACAACATTGATAGGAGTGATTTTAGGCATGTGATTAGGGTTCTTTGGGCAATCTCGTAGGAGATGCTCTTTTCCGCAGTCTTGACAAAAACCCTGAATTGTTACTGGTTGAGGTTGTGTAGGGGCAGGCAGTGGACAATCACGTATAAGGTGATCTCCCTGACATCTGAAGCATGGTCCTCTAGGAAATGGGGGTCGTACATGCCTAGGTTGAGGTCTAGAGTTGGGGTTTGTGTACATGACATTGGCATACTCAGGCTCCCCACTATTTTCACTTGGGTCCTCATAATAGTATGACTCGTTATGCTCGCGTGACTGCATGAAGTAAGCCTATGGGCTATCAATATGTGTGGAGTCAAAACTATGGTCACTTGGATCACTGTCTGATAGCAATGGGGTGACTGGAACTATGGCTCTGTTCGGATTTTCTTCAGCAGATGCATATTTCACTGGGATCACATTGGTTGGAGCAGGGGGTTGCTGCACTAGGACTGGTTGAGGTCTCTGCTGCCCTTGATAAGGTGGCTGATAAGTTTGCTGTGGTCTGTTGTATTGTTGTGGTGGGTACTGATTCTGGTATCTACCCTGTTGTGGATATGGCTGAGGGTAATTTTGCCTAATAGTTTGTTTGTTATATGGGCAGTCTTGTGCAGTGTGGTTGGTGTACCTGCGCTCTATGGTGTAGTACTGGCTACTAGGATTCGCCTGGGGTTGGGCCATAATGGGGCATACATTTGCCATATGGTCACCGCCACAAGTGTAACACCGCTTAACTGGGGCAAATCTCGGAATTTGTTTGCTAGAGACACCTAGTTTTTGAGCTACCTTCTCTGCAAGTTCCTCAATGGATGTTGATTGACCAGATGTGAGGCTACTAGAGCTATCAGAATCCTTATAGATTTTTGATAGTTCTAATTCCTCACCTAGATTGTCCTCAATGTCTATGCACATGCGCACGCACTCTTCTATCGTTCTGGGGTCCTTCAGATACACATATGACCTGAGCTTGTTGCTCAACAATCCATCTAAAAACAAGGCCACTTGTTTGGCTGGTGTGGGTAACTCCGGCATCGGGCATCTCTCCAGGTACTGCCTAAATCTTCTTCCAGCTAGTCTGACCGTCTCTTGCGGTGTTTGTTTGAAGCTATGAATTAGTGAGGAAGTGTTGTGCCTGATTCCACTCTTAGAAAACTCAATGATAAACGCCTCTAGGAGCTGGACTATGTTTCTGAAATGCCTCTCGTTCAATGGTTGAAACCACGTGAGGGCAGTGTTCCTAAGGGTTAGACCAAAAGCATTATATTGTGTGAATAGGTCCTCTACCTGTTCAGCTTTCAAGACTTGCCTAAACTCTGCCACATGGTCATAAGGGTCACCCGTGACATCGAAGTAATTCTTCATGGACTTCACCAGTTGAGTTGGTCGCAGGGTCCTAGTGTGTTCTCTCGGCCTTGGCAAAGGAAAATCGTCAGCATTCCTTTGATTCCATGGGGTTCTATGTCCCTCAGGTTCCACTCTATTCCTTTCCGTTCCCGTTCTTTCTCTTCCTAGGGAGTTGGCAAAACTTACCTCCGGTTTGTCTCTATTTCTATCTCTTTGAGCTCCATGAGCTTGGGAGGTCCCAGCTCCTTGGTGACCAAAGGACACATTAGACCTTGGTTGGGGAAAAACAAATTCACCCTTCCATGTGTAGGCATGTCTGCCATGCTCAGTGACCACGAAGATCTTCTCTGATGTATTGTCTAAGTAGGTTACTTTGCCTGGGCTATCAGTGTCTTTAAACTCATAGATTGTGAGAGCACCTACTTCATGAGACAAGGTAGGCTTATACCTCCAAAAGGCCTCATCAGTTTCTCGATTTAAAAGCAAATCTATGCTTTTATTATCTTGTGGAATCAATTCTAGAGTCATGATTCTGGTCAAGACAGATTTACCGCGGGGAGTTCTCGGCTCTTTCTCTAGATTTCCTTGCTCTATATCACCCATATCGGTTTCTGCAATCACATTTCCAAACTCATCAGTTCTATCAGGAAGAGTGGTGACTACATATATAGTCCCTTCTTTATCTAGGTATGCTCCATTCTCAAACTTCACTACTGGGTGTTCTAGTCCATGGGGTTGATCGGGGTTCTTAATCTGGACCACAGATCTTCTCAGTCCGTCTTCGTAGATGCGAGCACCTAGACGATTCGTCCTGATGTATTCCAATTGAGTCTTGTAAGGTCCCTCTGGCTTTTCTAGATAAGCCACCCCTGAACTACCTACTGGTCTTTCCATGTGATAGGACATCTCAGAATCACTTGTTTCTGATCTGGGAGTGTATGGGTAATCACTCAACTGTTGGGCCCAAGACCTGGTAGTGTGATTGACACTAGCTTTAGAAGATATGAGGCTTTGTTTGTCTCGGCCTAAGTGTCTCCCTGATCTAAGGTTCATATGCCTGATTTATCTACCCCCTTGGACCCAAGCACACTCTCGTTGCAGGTTAATTTGCACCAATCACTTTGTTCTTTTGAGTTGAATATTATGTTTATGATCTTGTCTGAAATCGCGTCGTCAGGAGTACTTAAGTGAATTTTGCACTTGATTAGTGATCGACTCCAGTTTACCTTTTGTCCCTGAGAGTTTCCGCACTTAAGACCTACTTAATTCTTGCAATTGGTTGATTACTTCTCTTGGACTTGATTCGTGCCTAACGTTGCCCTAATTAATTACCACACCTAAGTCGTACTTAGCCTAGGCTAGGAATTGACAAAGGAGGGTTGAGAGATCTTCCAACCTCAATTAGCTGGTTGACCAGACTGCTACACAAGCCTAGGAAGCCTTCTCCCAAGCTTGGTACTCACCCTTGCTAGCTTGCTTTGGATTGCCTTGAGTGCACACAATGTTCCTGCAAAAGCTCACCAGTCAGTATAGCTCTATTACCACAAGTAATTGAAAGACACACATCAATATTTTCAGTCCCCCCTGGAGTAACTCACTGTACCCCCTCAATCTTAGGACCACCTAGTCTCACCTAAAGGCCAACTTGAAAATACATGTTCTAAAACTCCACGTATGATTCTACAAAAAACCAGTCGAGGTCCACGTAGGATTTTCAACAAGCTTTCCAACGAGACCAAAATCTCATCAATCGGAGTTCGTATGGTGAAGTTATGACCATTCAGGCACTTAGGGGTCCAAACAGGCTCTCAGGGTTCAGGAAATTCCTCCCTGGTTTCTAGGTCTTTTGCCCACTCCTAAGGCTCTTATATCCTCCCAATGTGTCCAAGATTAAGCCCAAAGATACCTTAATTCAGTTAATTAAAATTACTCTAATTTTTCATGCGTTAAGCCCATGTATCGCGATAGGTCGGGTCGAAGTGTCGTGATACTCCCAAGTGTCGCGATAGCTCGTGAGGTGTCACGATACTCCCAAGTGTCGCGATAGGTCGTGAGGTGTCGCGATAGGTCGTGAGGTGTCGCGATACTCCCAAGTGTCGCGATAGCTCGTGAGGTTTCGTGATAGGTCGTGAGGTGTCGCGATACTCCCAAGTGTCGCGATAGCTCGAGAGGTCTCGCGATAGGTCGTGAGGTGTCGCGATACTCCCAAGTGTCGCGATAGCTCGTGAGGTGTCGCGATAGGTCGTGAGGTGTCACGATACTCCCAAGTGTCGCGATAGCTCGTGAAGTGTCGCGATAGGTCGTGAGGTGTCGCGATACTCCCAAGTGTCGCGATAGCTCGTGAAGTGTCGCGATAGCTCGTGAGGTGTCGCGATACCTCGAGGTATCGCGATAGCTCGGGATATGGTGAATTTTGCAGTTCTGTCTAGTGATCCTAGGAGCTCTCAGCCTGCGCAGTGTCGTGGTGCACTCAGAAACATGATATGTCGAAGTTTTCGAAGTGTCATGTGTTGACCTAAGCATCAACTTAGGGACTTGCGGAGAAAGAGACTATACCTCAATCCCCTCACAAGTGCATATAGTGGGGATACACGCTTTTACTTATCAATCCAAAGAGTATACAAACCTAGCCGAGTGTATGAGGACATGCAATCATGTGATGATCAATGCAAATGAACTACTCAAGAGTGTAATTAAGGCAAATACTTATCCAAACAAGCTCCAACTGTCGGTTATGGCGAAACGATACTTGGTGCAGCAGCCGTCAGTATTTCGGACTTTTCTCCCAGCTCAGAGCTCCAAATATAGCGAATAGCATATGCGTTTCGAAGATCTCGAGAAGACGCATCCAATGGCAGTGGTTTCACTCAATTCTGATGCTCCTACTTCAAGTTATGGTCAAAATACTGAGTCACGGGAATACTTTCCTACACTTCAGCACTTCCTACTCGACACACACACCTTACCTACAGCAAACAACAGCTCTCATGGATAGGCAACACTCACAAGCACTCTTTCCAAGCAATACACATGCATACAAGCTCACGAAGAAGAAGATACGGAGTGAAGAAGACACAAATTCGAATTTCTGTGCTCTCTATTCTCACAATGGCAAAAAGTTCTTTACAAAGAGTCACATTTGACTTATATACTTGTGCCCTAAAAATGGTCCTTTCACACAAGAGACCGGCACTTTATTCACTAAAAGACTAATTTCCTACTATTTTACACGGGTAAGCTTCTAATCTTCTATGGGGATGCATCTAGAGGACTCCTCTAGTGCCTTTACAACGGAAAATATATTACAAGAATGATTATGATACAAAAATATGATGTCCAAATCGGAAAAATTTTGGGGCCCGTCTTTTTCTCTGCTTTGTGCTTTCTTTAGCTCTGCAACACTCTCCCCCTCTTCGTCTCTGTCGTCCCTTGACAGGCTTTGCTTCTTGTCTTCAGTTTGTTCTCCGCAAGCCACCTTTGCTCGTTCTTACCTGTTTATAAAACAGGTGTTCACTTTTGACGGCCTCTTCTCAATTCTTGTTTTACATTCTCTGGGCCTGATGCATTCGACTTGCTTGTCCGCAACCCTTGTAGTTAGACTGACTACCTGATATTTCGCAGTCTAATTCACCTATAGGTTCTTAATTCTGGGTTGTCACGCACGCCACCAGTGGAAGGTTGAAGATGTGATGCTTCAGTCTTCGATCTGGACCTTCTAACAGATCAAGAGGTTGAAGCACCCATGTGGGTTACGTCCTTTCCTTGGTGTGTGTGCCCCTGCGGGGCTCTGTGCAGAGATGGGTGTTGCGCCCCTGCGGGGCTTCCTGCAGAGATATTTCTTCAAATCTTTCTTTTTAGTGAAGCTGCTTCTTTCTTTGTCTTCTTCTTTTCTTCTTCTTACTTGACTCTCCCTCAACACTGCCCCCCTCCTGAACTCTGTCGTCCCTGACAGGCTTTGATAAGCGACGGGCATATGTTTGATAAACTCTTTGCTCTGTATCATTCAGCAGATTTGCTTCACGTATCATGAGTTGTTTCCATTGTTCTGCTTTTACACCATCATTGGGTGGCTGTCTGTGATCTGCGAAGAAACTAAGTTCATATGCCACTAATCTGGCATTTATATTTGACGACATCTTCAAAAAGATTTCGGAATCAATTTCAAAAAATCCTGTAAAGAAAGCTTCTTCAAAAGTCTGCATATATACACTTGGCAAGAACATAATCCTCGAATAATAAGCCATTATTGTTGGGCGGCTGGGCATAACTGAGAGATCAAAAATGAGAATTTCCGTTCCCTGATTAATACCGATGAAGTTTAAAAAGGTGTAAGCCGCGTGCTTGAATACCTTCAAAACGGTAAGGATCATGCTAAGTATCTTGTTTGTCATTTTTACAGCTAAGTCAGGTACCTTCGCATAATTCTGTAGCCAAAATTCTATGGTTTTTACCATATACTCCTCCGTTGGTAAGTAGTTATGTGGCGGGCTCGGAAGCATAGGATAATTGAGCCATTGCTTATTGATAGTGCCACTTCGTTGCAAATCCAAAAATTCCCTGGTATCCCTTCTGCGTGGTAGTGGACAAAATGAAGGGTTTACCTGTAAAACATATGGTGCGGCTTGCCAGTGTACTCGTAGTGTGGGATGTTTCTCCAAAAATTTTCGTCGCCACACTGGTTGTGCAGCTTCAAACTCTGCTTGAGTGTATGCGAATGTATCGTGTTTGAAGTTTAGCTGCTCATCTGGACTCTTTCTTGTAATCTGTATTATATAGCGTCTCGTCTTTTCCTTCAAGAGTCCATATGGAATATTGAATGGCTTCATGATTTTGTCCAGGTCTTTACCTTTGATTTTGGCCTCTTTCATGACTTTTACCACTTCATTTTCAAAATTTTCTGTCAATCGGGACACCACTAATGCCCGTTCCTTCTGACTTATTTCTGCAGTATATGGCATTGGATGTTCATCATGTATATCGGCCAACTGCTCATGTAGTGGAGAATTATAGATCGGGTGAGATAGAGGACTTACCTCTACCTCGTCAGTAGGATTTTCCTTAGCCGGCACTACTGGTGTCCCGATCGGTGTTTTGTCTTTCTTCTGATTCTTTAGCTGTTCGATGCATTCATCTTTTTCTTTTATCTTTTGCATGGCCTTTTCAAGTGCGTCTTTAGTTGCCAATAGTTCTTTACCTACGTCGGCTACATTATCCGTATTTTCACTGTAGCTCTGTATCAATTTGGCATTCACCTTTTGTAATTGATGCCTCAATTCATCTGTTTCGTCGTCGTATCGTCTCTTCCATTCCTCTGTCTTTGCTTGTTCTTGTTGTAGCAGCTCTTCATATTTTGAGATTTGATTTCTCAATTCTTTTTCTTTGGTGTCTGTGGATTCCTGTTGCTCGACTGGTTGATCATACAATAATGACTTCATTAATTCCTTATTCCTGTTTCTCAATGTGTCATTTTCTTCCATATAGACTTTGAGCTGTGTCTCGAGCAACGAACTTCTAGCTCTCATTCTCTCTTTGTCTGCCTCGCTGGCATTATATAATTTCTTTAAATTTGCGAGCTGTGTTTGGAGTTGGTGATGCTGAGTGGTTAATGATTCATATTGCGTTTTGGTTTCGAGCAACTCAGTGTCTTTGGCTGTTATCTCCTTCTGTACCTGGATGAGCTGTGATGAAAGTTGTTCGCTCATTATTTGGAATTGATTCTTTTCTTGCATGGCCCTATCATATTCTGCATCTATGTTCGTCATCTGCTGTTGGGTATCCATCGCTGTCTGAATCATCTGCTTGACTACCGGTTTTAGTTGAGTAATATCCACATTAAGCCATGTTTTTGGTATACTTGGTTCTTCCGCGGTATTGACATCTTTTCCCAGTGCAATATGTAATGACTTGTCATGGGGCTGTCTAATCTGAACCTGGATCCTTGGCTCAGCTCCCATGTCCTCTTTGTTTCCTTGAGGTGTGTCATCTGGCACCTCGATCACGGTCTGTTCTTGCTGTTTGAGCTCCTTCGTTTTCTTACTCACTGGAGTTTGTTCTTCCTCTTTAATAGGTTGTTTTACATGCGTAATACCAGTGGTCGTATCTTCTTTGATGCTGATTTTTGTAGTGTCATTCAATTGAATGACGTGCTCCGATTCCTTAGATTCTTCGACCTTCTTTTCCTTTTCTTCCTGATTTTGTGGCGTCACTTCCACTTGATCGATCTCGTTCCATTCACCTTCGTGTGATTCTGTCCGTATATCAGTATCTAATGTATCTTTTTCAGGACTGGATTCTGTGTTGGTACTAGAATCATCAATACCCAGCTCTTTGTATCGTCCCGCCTTTTTCGGTGTTTGCTCTGGAATTCCTTGTGTCTGCGCGTGACTAGCTTGTCTATAATGATGTCCTTGAACGTTTAAATTGACCTGCCCTTGCATGTACTGATGTGTTTCCTCAAGGGCAGCGGACAGGTCTCTCTTGGTGATAGGTACTTGTGTTGTCGTGATTTTCGGTAAGAGATGCGTTCTCTTTGATTGAGGTGTAGCTTGGGCTTCCTCTTCTCGTAGACGCTTCGTACCCCTCATGGGTTTCTGTGTGCTGGTTTCCATTTCTTCCACCGTAGCTACTGCTTTCTTCTTCTTAGGGATCGTAGCTGATTTTACGTATCTTGCTAGTCCTTCCGAGGTTGGCATCTCTCTCAAACAGTTCTTCATTTCTAAAGCTTCGTAAATTAGTAATGTAAGAGCTGAACTTCCATTCAAAAACTTCTTTTGCCCCCACTTCTTTTGTGCTTCAAACAGTCTTTCTTGGACATACCCTGTTAGGTTGATTTTGTTTCCAATTTGCCTCATGGCATGTGATAGTAGTTGGACTACAATTTTCTGTGGAGCTGTATACCTGTGCATGCTGGGAAAGCAAAAATGTTGATGTACCAATCGTACAGCATCCTCTATGTCAATTCTGTTAATTTCCAGGAATGACCTCTTCTTGGGATCATGGCATTCTTCTTTCACACTAGTAATGCCTGCTTGATTCCATCCAAAAGCTTTGTTAATCAACTCATGTGTGAATTGGATGGTCTTCCATGTCCCGACTTTATCCAGCACTCGCGCTTCTGGAACTGATATTTTCGTCGCGGCAGGTTGCATGGTATTCATCACCTGTGCACATCTCTGAAAATCTGGCACATATATAGGCAGTTTAAGAAATGCCTCTATTCCTGCTTGTGTCCATACATCCTCAATATGAGGTAGTCCTTGTATTATTGTCTTGAAATCCTGGGACATGATTGGAAAGTAATGATCTGTGTCCATGATTTTGATTGTAGCCATGAAGATTAGCTCTGCCACTGGTTGATCATCTCTGAACCAGTGACCTCTTGCTTTTGTTAATGATTCTAATGGAAGAAGTTGCACCTCTTCTTGCTGTGTAGATTCGGAATCAGTGGAAGCCATCTGCACTCAATGTAGAGCACGGATTAGTTGCCATATATGATCATGAATCCTCCTTTATTTGTTTTTCACAAGCTCGACATTGCTCCGAGTGAATGTGTGTCGTCCCTTTCCCGTGTGTGAGAAAGGTAATACCTGTATTTTTCACATTGTTATGTATTTTTGTATTTTCGCCTGAAAAGGAAAACAGAAACATTAGTTTATAGCCGAAGCGGTTATTGAATTGTTTTTGGAGTAATTTTCTTAGTATCTGTACAAGTGCACTCCTATTTCCCTGTGAGGAAAATGTGCTTGACTATCCTGAAATAGAAGAAGGATGTGCCGAATGCTTGGCCTTGTAATGTGGCCCTATCATGCATACTTTGGATCTCGACAACTCCATATGTGTGCAATTGGAAGTAGTTGGCGTATGCATGCTGTCCAATTTGTCTTTCGGTATCCAGATTTGCTTCATTGTGCTGGGCTTCGTTGTGTGTTGCCCACTTCCACTGAGTGTGGCTCTTTTCTTCTTGTTGTAGGTCCGCTTGGTCGGATTTGTAAATCGCGGAATGGTTTGGGTTGCCCTTACAGACTCCTTCTTTCTCCAGTAACTCTTTTGTTGTGGCTGTTTTGCCTGTGGACTACGTTGGTTCTTCTTGTTCTGAGGATCATCATTTCGGTTTAGTCTCCTCGGAACGCAAGATTTAGGAACCCATATTTGCGAACGATCTTGTTGAGCGGCTACTACCTTCTTTGGAATCCATATTGTAGCAATTCGTTGATGACTCCGTTGTTCCGACTGATTTGTTCTCCTATCTGATTGGTAGTTCTGATTTCGGTTGTACTTTTGTCGTCGAAGATACTCCTGCACTTGATCTTTCTTTATCCACGCTTGGTTGGAATATGGAATAGGGTATATTTTAATGGGTACGGATTTTGAATTACTCAGAGAACTAGTCTCTCTTATGCATGTTGTTTCGGTGAGGTGGGTTTCAGATATATTGACACTCTCATGACTTGCTAGACTTGAACATGGTGTGCAAGCAGAATTCAATGTGTTATCACATATAATACTTGGTGAAATTGTTTCTATAGTGCTTGCGATCACACATTCAGGACTTTGTTCATTAGGATGAACTGTTTGCTCTATGCTCGCAGATTTAATTGGTCGTTCATCTAGTAAACTGAATACTTCACGATGTCCTATCCTGGCTGAGATGTATCCTAACGCCAATTGAATGGTCACCTCGTATTCGTAAATCCAGTCTTGACCTAACACTATCTCTTCAAGTAAATCTTGATCATGACACACTAATAGCTTTTGTTCCATGGTGTTGTTGCCAAGATGCAAAGGTAAGGTGATCTCACCTATGCATTGAGTAATCGTTCCTCCTATTCCTATCAACTGTGCCATCGATGGGCGCACTTTCTCCTGGAATTTTTGGGTTAAAGAAAGTTTGATACAGCTTACAGCAGCTCCGGTGTCGATGAGAGCATTCACCAAGTGGTACTCCGTTCTTCCTGCTCCCAAATTTAAATATGGTTGCGTTTTCTGCGATCCTAGGTTTTGAGTGGCTCTAAAATTAGCCATCGGGATGAGTTCGTCTCCTCGTCGATATCTTTCATCTCGCTCTCTCATCCACTCCTTCCGTTTCTTTATTCTTTCCAATGCTTCCTGTCTTGCGTCTTCTCGTATCCTTTCCTCTTCTATGCGTCTATTCTTGCCTTTGATCAATCGCGACATTGTTTCTTCGGTCAATGGTTCTAGGTATTTTTTTACTCTACATCCACTGATATAGTTTGGTAATACATCTCCATCTAAAGTTGCTAAGTTGATGGCTCCACTTGTAGATATGCGATTAATGATTAAGGGGCCATATCCTCTCTTCTGCAATTTCTTAGCGTGTTGTTTCAAGGTATATACCAAAACTAAATCTCCTTCCTTCAAATTTTTGTCCTTAATGTGCGCATCAAAATAGGCTTTCTGTCGTCGTTTAGCAGCGTAAATGCCCGCTACTGCTTGTAACCTAGTTTCGTGAAGCTTTTCTATTTGATCCAATTGAGTTGATAATTCATGTCCTGTCCACTTGTAAGTAGTTGCTACTCTCAGAGTGGGAATTAAAAAATCAATTGGCCAAATAGCATTTTGTCCGTACACTAAGTTAAAAGGAGTAGTGCCTATTGCAGTTTTATAGGCTACTCGGAATGCCCATAAAGCATGGTGTAACTGTTTATCCCAATCTGATCTACCATTGTTAACGATTTTGGTGAGAACTGTACACAAGATTTTATTTGAACTTTCCGCTTGTCCGTTTGCTTGTGGGTGATAAGGGGCAGATTTCTTATGAATTACCAAGAATTCATTCAATAAAGTTTCTATCACTTCATTCACAAAGTGCGTACCTCTATCACTCACAATCTCTATAGGAAGTCCAAATCTAGTGAAAATGTTCTCAAAGAGAAACTTGGCCGTGGTTCTTGCGTCATTTTTATTTGTTGCTTTTGCTTCCACCCATTTGGTCAGATAATCTGTGGCTACAATTATATATTCAGCATGGGATCCTCTTGCTGGTGGGCTAATAGGTCCTATGAAGTCTATTCCCCATTTCGTGAAAGCTCTAGCACTCATCATGGGTCTAAGTGGCATCTCATCTCTTCTAATTGGATATTTCGTTCGTTGGCAAGTATCACACCGTTGCACATATGTTATGGCATCTTGGTGTAGAGTTGGCCACCACATTCCAGCAAAGAGGATCATTTTTGCTGTTTTATCTGCAGAGAAGTGTCCTCCTGCAGCTCCTGTATGTGCCATCTCTAACACAGAAAGATACTCTTTTTCGTGAATGCACACTCGTAATTGGTTATCTTTCCCTCGTTTAAAGAGTTGTTTTCCTATAATGGCATAATCCTTACTTTGTTCTTCAAGTGCACGTTTCCTCGCTGAATTCGCTCCTTCTGGGTATTCTTGAGTTTTCAAGAACTTTACGAGAGGCATGCTCCATCTTGGTGCTATGGTAGAATAGCATAAGGTAGAGTTCTCTTCTGGGATTTGTTCTTGACAGGTCTGACAGTTTGACACATAGTTATGTGCATCTCTTTGCATGGTTGGCCAATATATGCCAAATCTCTTGAGAGCTTGCCACGTTCCATTTGCATTCAAATGAGTTTTCCATTGGTTTATGTGAGCTTTCTGAAGCCACATTTCTTGTTCCTCTTCTTCCACACATCTCATTAGTATCCCACTTGAATCCTGGTGATACAAGCTTCCCGCAATGATGTGAAGATTCTTAGTCTTCCATAGATCTTGGGTTGGGTTTGGCGTGATCCCATCTTTTGGTCCATGAGTAAGTATAGGGATCAACTTTTCTGCCCATTGAGGACATACTTCCAGGTTAAAAAGGTAAGTATCAGGCAGATCGTCGGGTACTCCTATGGGTGGTTCTCCATGGGTCATTCTTGATAAGTGATCTGCTCTTATGTGGGTATTTCCTTTCTTGACTACTACCTCAAAATCAAATTCCATTAGCAATAAAAACCATCGTACTAGTCTTCCTGTATTACAAGGCTTGTTAACTAAGTACAATAGGGCTTGATGATCAATGAAGAATTTGAATTTGTTTGCCAACAGGTAATGTCTGAACTTTTTGACTGCGTACACCATCCCTAGGCCTTCTCTCTCCGTAGTAGTATAATTTCGTTCCGCTTGATTCAACTGTCTACTAGCATAGGCTATTGGGTGGTCTAATTTTCCTGTGTCAGCAGGTTGAGCTAAGATGCAACCAATGGCAAACTTGGATGCATCCACATGAATATGAAACGGCTTATTCCAGTTAGGGACTCGAAGGATTGGTGTTGAACTCAATCGCTTCTTTAACTCATTGAAGGCTCTCTCGCATTCTTCGGTCCAATTAAATAGAGTCAATAATGCATAAAGCGGTCTAGCAATTATGGCGTACATATGTATAAATCTTCGATAGTATCCACAATGTCCCATAAATGCTTGAACTTCCTTAGCCGTCTTAGGTCTTGGTAAATCCAGAATTACTTTAATTTTGTCTTCATCAGTTGAAATTCCGTTTTTAGAGACAATATGTCCTAATATTTTCCCTTGTCTAACCATGAAGACACATTTTTCAGGGTTAAGGCATACTCGATATTGTCGACATTTGGCAAAAATCTTTTCTAGTTCAGGGATGTGCTCTGATCGTATAGCTGAATATGTACAAAGGTCATCCACGTATACCTCCATACTTTTTCTTAGGAATTCTTTGAATACATGACACATCAATCTTTGGAAGGTAGCTGGAGCATTCGTTAAACCAAAAGGCATGACTCTAAATGCGTATACTCCCCATTCAGTTGCGAAAGCTGTTTTATGTTGGTCCTCAGGAGCAATGGCTACCTGATTATACCCTGAAAAGCCATCCAGAAAGCTATAAACTTCCTTCCCTGCTACTCTTTCCAAGAGATGATCTGTGATTGGTAAAGGATAACTATCCCTTATCGTCGCGGCATTTACTTTCTTCAAATTGATGCACACTCTTAACTTTCCATTCTTTTTCGGTACAACCACCAAGGGTGACACCCATTCCGTGTGCTCAATTTCGTATATAAATCTAGCATCTAGTAATTTGTCTATTTCTTCCTTTATTTTTGCTGAATATACATCATTATAGGTATATGGTCTTTGTTTAGAAGGTTTGGCTTCGGATGTCATGGGAATTCTATGCGCACATATAGAAGGGTCGACTCCTTTCAAGTCCTTGTAGTTCCACGCAAAGACATCCCGATATTCTCTTATGAGACGAATTAACTCCTGTTCTTCCTCTACTGAAACATCCTGTCCTATGAAGGTACATCGTTCTTCTCCTTCTTCTACAGTTACTACTATCTTCTTGGTTTGTTCCTTATTGTCATATGCTATTCCCGGCTGTGCCTCTCTTTTAGGCATTTGAATAGCGATTTTTCTCTCCTCCACTTCATATTTTTTAAAATGAGCTGGTACCTCAAATTGGTCTTGGAGTTTATTTTCTTCCTCTTCTGTTTCTCTTTCAGGTTCTAATTCCCCATTCTGTGTGAGTTCCTGGTGTTTTTCCTGGGCTGTAATATTTATGTTGGTGGTACCATTCCCTAGATCCATTGGTTCGGGCTCCATTTCAATGCTCTCATAGTCCTCCTTCCAGTCTTTCTCGATCACTTCACCCTCTTCAGCTTCCTGGAGGACTACCACATACAGGCTTACATCATAACCCTCCTCATCGATACATTCGTTCATGGTTACTACTTCTTCGTTTACACAAACATCGAGGGTTGCTAAAATTTCCATCCAACCGTGTGGTTCAAATTCTTCATCCGGAAATACTTGTGGCATGTAAGCTGGATCTTGTACAGACCTAACTATTCCTTGTTTCTGCTGCCAGCTTTTTCTTCTCTCCTCTTCCTTCTTTGCAGCTTGACATATCCACAGATGAGTGTCCTCGTTCATCCAGGATTGATCACTAGAACCTGCACTATGAACCGATTGATCGTCTTCTTCTTTATGGATTTGATTCCATTGTAGAGGTGACACATCTTGATAAGTGTATGTATGTAGGTTTATCCTAGTGGTGGTTCCTTCATGTTGTAGGTATACCGCGTCTTTTCCCCAATCTTGTACGACCTTTAACTGTCTCAGAAAAGGCCTCCCCAGAATCATTTCATAATTGCTTGGCCTTTCGAAGTGACATATTGCTAAGGTATGTTCAAATTCCACTCCACACGTAGTGAAGACTACTCGTTCCAACAATCCTAAGGGTCTTTCCGTGTGTCCATCTGCCATTTGTATTTTCATGCGTGTCGGTCTTAATGCTGGTTTTCCCCATTTCTCCCAAATTTCTTTGGTAGCAATACCTACTCCAGCTCCTGAATCTAATATGGCTTTGGTTGTATAACCCCTAAAGGCAATTGGAAGGCAGGTATTTCCTTCATCTCCCTCACTAAAGTCGCCTACCTTGTCCACTGGAATTCTCACCGTGTTAACTTCGTCTGCTATTTCTTTCTTTTCCTCTTTGGCCTCCCATTGATCAACTAATTTTTCTTTCAAATGCGGTTTTACCTTTAACAGTTCTTCGAATGTTAGGGTACAAGGTATTTTTACCTCTCTAAGGCGTTGTATGATCTCAGATGTTTGAACTGATGGGTTCGTTTCTCGTTTCCTTATTGAGGGAATGCGATATAGTTCTGAATTGTGTTCGTACTCCCCTGTGTAATTGGGTAGTTCATTTACATCTCCTTCTCCTTGGTTACTTGCATCCATCGGTAAAATTTCTTCTGAATTTAGTTCAGGTATTGAACCCTCTATTTCATCTCCTGCTTCTAGTTCCTCAAAGGGTGGTTCAATTCCTTCCACTTTCTTCCATTTGTCCTCTTGAACTCGTTCCCATAGATCTTTAGTCCATTCTCCTTCTATCTCGGGAATTATGGATCCTTCCTTTCTCTCAATATCTCGTTCATCATTCTGTGTTCTCCTTACTTCAGGCTTTTCATGAGTGTTTACACACTCTTGGAACTTCTCTTCAGAAATTCGGGTATTGGGTAAAGGTGATGCAGGTTTTTCTAAGGTCTGTTGCGCAACTTCTATCAATTTTTTGCAGATCTCCAGTCTTTCCTTTTCTAAGTCGCCTCTTGGATATTCTCTCTCGTGTTGTTCTATGGTAGGTCCTGCTTTTATTCGTGCCTTGTATGCCTGAATCCACATGGCTAATTCTTCAGGCATAGGATCTGCTAACACTGATCCTACCTCCTTTTTTCTGTACTGTTCATTCTTATTCTCTTCTTTCCTCTTCGGTTCTTCCTTTGGTTTTTGTTTGTTCTCCTCCTTTTCCTTCTTTTGCAATAGCTTCTTTTCTTTTATCCTATCCCTTCGGTGCTTCCATCTTAGGGACCTTTTACTTGCAATACTCTTTTCTGGCTCTTCTGAGTCTTCAACTCTTTGAGGGATGGGTGTGTCCCTCTCCTTGTCGCTTTGATTATTCTCCTTCGTTTTATCAGGGGTCTCTCTGACTTTGGCTCTCGTCATTGCTTTCAACGGTACTGAGTACTCTTTATCACTCCCTGATGATTCAATCACTTCTATTACATTGATTTGCACGTTAGATGTAATCTTGTTAGGATTCTTAGGGCAGTCTCTGAAAAGGTGTTCCTTACCACAATCACTACAGTAGCCTTCCCAGGCTCGTTGTGGTGGTGGTGGGTTTGGCAATGTGCATTCTCTGATGTAGTGATCACCTCCACATCTGTAGCATGGTCCTCTGGGTACAGGCGGTCTGTTTATGGGTCGGGGTGGTATAGTTGCTCTAGGAGCTGTGTACATTAATGGCACATAGTCCTGCTCATGTCTGTATGGACTTTCTGGTGCTTCCATGGCATAGGCGTAAGGTTCATACAGTTGTCCATATTCTATCATTGAGCTTTCATAATCAGGGTATGTTCCTTGACTAGGGTCATAAAACGAGTCATATGGTTCATTACTAGTCAAAGGTGTGGTTGGCACTATAGCCCTCTCTAAGTTTTCTTCAGGTTGAGCAATCTTGACTGGAACAACATTCTGAGGATGGGGCGGTTGTTGTCCTAGTACTGGCTGTGGTTGGGTGTATCCTTGATATGCATATGGTCGTGGCACTGATGCTTGCGGCTGATAAGTAGGATATCTAACGGCTTCACCTCCCTGGTCCCTCTGAGGGTATCCGTAAGGTCTTGTGTATTGTTGTGCCGATCTTGCTTGCCTATTGTAGGGACAATTTTCTGTGCTGTGATTTGTGTATTTTTGTTCTATACTGCAAAATTGTAAAGGTCCTGGGATAGTGGGTCTATTAGAACCATAAGCCGGTGGTGGGACTACTCCCCTAGTACACAAGTGAGAAGGATGATCACCTCCACACTGCATACACCTTCTAAGCATGGGTACTCTCATCGGATTATTGGGGTAGTTCCTCTGTCCTTGAACGTTCAACTTTTTAGCTAACAAATCGGCTATTTCCTCCACATTGTTTTTAGTCATGGATGCGTTACTGGTCGAATCTTCGCTTTTAGAGCTTCCTTGAGGTATTTTCAGGTCCTCTGCTAGGTTATCTTCTAAATCTATGCATTCCTTCATGCATTCTTGCAAAGTCTGAACCCTTTTTACATACACCAATGATCTTAAGGATCCGTTCAACAATCCTTCCAAAAATAATGATACCATCTTATTTTGTGTCGGCCTCTCTTCTACTGGGCATCTGTCTACATACTGCTTGAATCTTCTTGCTGCCAATCTCACTGATTCGGTAGGGGCTTGCTTAAAGCTATGGATCAATGATGAAGAATTATTTTTGATTCCTGATTTAGTAAATTCCTCAATCATTTCTTGATAGACTTGCTCCATGTTTTGAAAATTATTAGGGTCCAATGGCTGGAACCACGCTAATGCAGTGTCTGACAATGTGAGACCAAAGGACTCATATTGGATCAAAAAGTCTTCTACCTGTTCGGCTCTGATTACTTGTTTGAATTCAGCTATATGATTGTAAGGTTCACTAGAGCCATCATAGTGATTTCTCATGCATTTGGCAACTTGGATTGGCCTGAGTCGTTTTCCTGCTTCTGGTGGTCTAGGCATCACTGGGAAAATGGGTCTTCCTATTGGTATGCCCGGTCCTCTTACTACCGGCGGTCTGACTGGAGCGTGAGTTCCATGTCTCGGATCAATAGTTGGTTGAGGCCGGTAATTAGGGTTATTTGTAGGCATTGCAAACTGCACATGTGGTCTAACGGATATTTGTGTTTGTTGTGTTTGTTGTGTTTGGCCCGACTGCTGGTATGAATCATTATGGGATGTTCCAAGTGGATGTCTTGAAGTAGTGGCTTGGTCCCTAGGGGGAAACACTGGGATATTCTGATACTTCAACTCAGCTCTTTCTGCTTCTATTAAGGGCCAATATCTTCTCTGATTCTCGTCCAGATATGTGATGATGGTGGAGAAATCAGGATCTTGCAGCTCATAGATGGTGACTGGGTTAGGAGCAGCTTCCCAAATAGAAGAATGTGCTCTAAGGAGATGCTCCATCCCATTGATCAAATATACATCCATTAAGGTGTCATCTTGGGGAATCAGATCTCCTCTCCATATTCTTGCAACTGTAGACCTTCCTCTAGGTGTAGTTACTTGCTCATTTCTTCCTCCATTCAAGTTTGAAGCATTATTCTCTTCACCAATTTCATTAATGTTTTCTGGGTGTTCTGTGACAACATATTGAATGTCTCTTTTGTCCATGTAGAATCCTCCTACGTACTTGACTGCTGGTCTAGGCACTATGTAAGCTTCTGATGCTTTCCTTAACCTGGCCACTGATCTGTTCAGACCATCCACATAAATAGGGATCTCATTTTGGTTGGTGTTCACATACTCCAAAGAGGTCCTGTATTCTCCCTCAATGATTGACATCATGCCAATCATGGGTACTGTGTTTTGCATGTCTTCTGAAGCCATGGGAATTTCTTCCTCTGACTCACTGGATGTCTCTGAGTAATGTGAACGGTTACTAGGCTCTGCCACACTACCTACAGAAGAGATTACACTTCTTCGGCTTCCTAGGGTTCTTCCGGATCTCAGGTTCATCCACTTAAGAGCTCTGACTAGACTTTGATACCCTTGGGCCTTTGGCACTCTTCTCTATAGGTCAAAAATTGTCTAGAAGACTTGGATTGGAAAGATATGAGTAAAAAGGAATTTTGTCAGAACATGATACTTATCTCCCAAACTCACGATACACGATCTCCAGATTTAGACGATACCCGATACTTGACAAATATCGCGACACCTGCGACACGATACCGATCGCTTAATGAAACGATACCTGGAGGTAAACGATACACGATACTTGGAATAGACGATACTCGATATGTGGGAAGTATCGCGATCTTTGCTCTAAACGATCTCTAAGCCAAACGATACTTGGCTGGAAACGATACACGATACTTTAAATCCCACGATACACGATATCAGAACTGAAACGATCGACAATACACGATACTTGGTGAGTATCGCGATCTCAGAGATGCGATACACGATACTTGACCCAAACGATACTTGATGAAAACGATACTTCAGGGAAACGATATTTGGCGGACACGATACACGATACTTGGACTAGACGATATTTAGGACAACGATCGCTGGGAAAAACGATACACGATACTTATCAGGTATCGCGATCTTTGACCAAACGATACTTCTCAAGTATCGCGATCGGCACGAAACGATACTCAATCCACGATACACGATCAACGATCGCTGGACAACGATCTCTGACCAAGTATCGCGATCGGTATGAAACGATACACGATCGATGGGAAATATCGCGATACTCAACCACAGGAGCAAAACGATACTTGTGAAGTATCGCGATACTCGACCGCGGGAGTAAAACGATACTTGACCCTTGGACAAATTTTGCAAAGTGTTTTTGAAGTTTTGACTTGATGTTTTTGCCCTCCTAACTCCTCTCTCCTCTTCTCAATCTCTGTATCAATCAAAACACAACTTTTTGCCCCCTGAAAGCTCTAACGATACCTGGCGCAGATCGTTTTTCTTTCCTAACTTAATTTGCAGAGAAATTTTTGATCAAAATGGTGGGTTAGCTCACCTTGGTAGCTCCTATGATCTCTTTGTCAATTTCCCTTGCTCTGTGCACTCCCAAATTGCTTGTTTTCTCGCCCACGATCTCTGCCACAGCTCACGATACACGACGCTCACACTCACGATACTTGCTCAAACAAGTGATCTTCAAAATGACTTTTTTGGCTTTTATACTTGAAATTTTTTCTATCTACTGAAAATGAAACAGCAAGGCAAAGGGTGAAGCTACTCTAGTCTACTCCCTCACTCTTCCTACTCTCCTCCTACTACTCCTAAACCTAAAACTAACAACTCACTACACACACTCCAAGAATGAGAAGTAGCAAGTGCGGCTGAAAATGACTTACCAAAGAAGAGAAAATTTCCACTCCTCCACTTACTTCAATGCAAAAAGCTACGTACCATCACACGAATGCCTCGGTTTGATTCGTCACTCCCCGGCAACGGCGCCAAAAAGTGTGTTGACCTAAGCATCAACTTAGGGACTTGCGGAGAAAGAGACTATACCTCAATCCCCTCACAAGTGCATATAGTGGGGATACACGCTTTTAATTATGAATCCAAAGAGTATACAAACCTAGCCGAGTGTATGAGGACATGCAATCATGTGATGATCAATGCAAATGAACTACTCAAGAGTGTAATTAAGGCAAATACTTATCCAAACAAGCTCCAACTGTCGGTTATGGCGAAACGATACTTGGTGCAGCAGCCGTCAGTATTTCGGACTTTTCTCCCAGCTCAGAGCTCCAAATATAGCGAATAGCATATGCGTTTCGAAGCTCTCGAGAAGACGCATCCAATGGCAGTGGTTTCACTCAATTCTGATGCTCCTACTTCAATTTATGGTCAAAATACTGAGTCGCGGGAATACTTTCCTACACTTCAGCACTTCCTACTCGACACACACACCTTACCTACAGCAAACAACAGCTCTCATGGATAGGCAACACTCACAAGCACTCTTTCCAAGCAATACACATGCATACAAGCTCACGAAGAAGAAGATACGGAGTGAAGAAGACACAAATTCGAATTTCTGTGCTCTCTATTCTCACAATGGCAAAAAGTTCTTTACAAAGAGTCACATTTGACTTATATACTTGTGCCCTAAAAATGGTCCTTTCACACAAGAGACCGGCACTTTATTCACTAAAAGACTAATTTCCTACTATTTTACACGGGTAAGCTTCTAATCTTCTATGGGGATGCATCTAGAGGACTCCTCTAGTGCCTTTACAACGGAAAATATATTACAAGAATGATTATGATACAAAAATATGATGTCCAAATCGGAAAAATTTTGGGGCCCGTCTTTTTCTCTGCTTTGTGCTTTCTTTAGCTCTGCAACACTCTCCCCCTCTTCGTCTCTGTCGTCCCTTGACAGGCTTTGCTTCTTGTCTTCAGTTTGTTCTCCGCAAGCCACCTTTGCTCGTTGTTACCTGTTTATAAAACAGGTGTTCACTTTTGACGGCCTCTTCTCAATTCTTGTTTTACATTCTCTGGGCCTGATGCATTCGACTTGCTTGTCCGCAACCCTTGTAGTTAGACTGACTACCTGATATTTCGCAGTCTAATTCACCTATAGGTTCTTAATTCTGGGTTGTCACGCACGCCACCAGTGGAAGGTTGAAGATGTGATGCTTCAGTCTTCGATCTGGACCTTCTAACAGATCAAGAGGTTGAAGCACCCATGTGGGTTACGTCCTTTCCTTGGTGTGTGTGCCCCTGCGGGGCTCTGTGCAGAGATGGGTGTTGCGCCCCTGCGGGGCTTCCTGCAGAGATATTTCTTCAAATCTTTCTTTTTAGTGAAGCTGCTTCTTTCTTTGTCTTCTTCTTTTCTTCTTCTTACTTGACTCTCCCTCAACATGTCACGATAGCTCGAGCTTGACGCCTCGGGGCCTGTGCAGAAAGATTATGTACCTGCTGAGCTTGCTGGAGATGGTGATGGAGCTGGTACCTGCAAAAAACATGCAAAAAACATACAACACAAATGCACACTCTCGCTCTCTCTCAAACTCGCACACAACAAATGAGGGGAATGACAAGGAAGAGGGAATATGTAGTGGAGAAGGAGGTGAAGGTGGAGATGGAGATGAAGATGGACATGGAGAAGAAAGCAAAAAATTTACCTACTACTTACCATTCCAACGCGTCCTCTCTACGTCTTACCATCACACGCTCGTCCTCAAAGCTCAAATCCCCGACAACAGTGCAAAAATTTGGTGTAGCTCAGTGATGAGTAGCACCTCCTTTAATGTCAATCCGGGAAGACATGAGGATGGTATGAAGACCTCGAGCAAGTGAAGGCACAAATGTGTGAGTGAGAAGCACACTAACATGCACACACATACACACACACGCGCACACACGACAAGAACAAAGAGAGTAAGACAATGGAATCACTTCTATTGCAACAAAGTTCTCATACAAGCTCAAAACTACAAGAAGCTCTCCCCAAAAATGAGCTCTCTAGCTCTATTTATAGTTTTTGACTAGCTTTGGCCCTGTCCAGACCTAGTGTCCGGCCTAGTTAAAAATTAGGTTCCAAGGCTTATTTGAGGGCTCAAACGAGATCTAAAAAATACGAAAATTGGTAGGCAACTACTTCTAAGGCTCCTCAAGCTCGAGGACTCCTCGGCTTGTACAAAATGGAGCTACAAAAAGGTGAACATGGTATTTACAAGGGTTTTTAGTGATGAGAATCACTTTTAAATGGTGTAAGGGTTTTGAAAAAAATAGAGAGTTGCCTTAGTGCTAGATCTGCATGTATGCCCGTACTTGCTTCTTCTCGTATATCGCCAACATTTACCTTGCAGTGTTGCTAAGCTTATCAATGCATATTGATCAAAACTTTCCAGTAAGTCCTAAATTGAATGAAGAAAAAAGGTTTGGATACATTCAAATACATGTGCCATTACATAAAGACAACACTTCATGTGGCTGGAGAGTGATTACAAATACAGTAAGGTTCTTGGAAAGAAGGTTTTACAATCTTGAGTTAAACTTGTCAGACTATCCAGATGCATGGGTCATCTTGATCAGGGAGAGAGCAATAAATACCATTATGAAACATGCAATATGCCCTTATGATCCACACTCACCTCCACCACCACATAAAAAGAAGTCTAAAGAAAATAAGAAAGGGTTTCCTATTCACTCCCCATTGAAGCATGGGCCAAAGAATAAGAGTAGAGGTGATGGCTCCAAAAAGGGCCACAAGCAGCACAAAGGTGAGGGCTCCAAAAAGGATAGAAGAGAAGGGTGAAATATTATATTCTTTGAATGTAAGATTTAATCTAATGTGTAACCAACATATGTTGGAATAGTTATTTTTGTATGAATTGTATGTAATTATGCTAGTCTCGAAGATGGTCATTGTAACTACATTTATATGCCTTGAGTAATGTAATGTTGAATTGATCCTCTTGAGAACTAAGCAAAAGTGACTTCATTGCATGGTTCAAGAAAAATTAAATCTTATCATCAAAATATATATTTTGTGTGTTTTTTGCTTTATTCTTGATGAAAAGTCAAATGTGAAGAGGATAGAAGTTTTTATGACACGACCGATACAAGCGATATGGGCAATCGGAGAATTTCGGATGGCCCATATCGCCTGCATCGGTCATTTCATCCAAGCTTTTTCATTGTCATACCATCCAAGCTTTTCCATTGGCATACCATCCAAGCTTTTCCATTGTCTAATGTGCACCTTGGATAGACTCAAATACTTAAATTGAAACTAGTTATTGAAAAGTAAAAGTATTGTTCATCTAGAATTTACTCATATGCAGTTCTTGTATAGTCATTGCCCCATTGAAACCTCATCAGAATGTTGAAATTAAACAAAAGAAATGCCAATAAGAATATAGTCTATAAAAAGCTATAATTGAAGTGATGTAATGAGTCACATTCTTAGTTGCCATCTTGCAAAGGAAAATCAATGGAAGTATGGAAAAAGTTTCTAAAAGGGAAGATATATTATGTAAGAACTTCTTGGTTTATATTCTTGAGTCACCTAGAATTTACTCATGCAAGTTCCTTTATAATCATTGCACAATAGAAACCTCATCAAAATCTTGAAACTAAACAAAAAAATGCCAATATGAATATAGTCCATAAAAAGACATAATTGAAGTGATGTAATTAGTCACATTCTTAGTCACCATCTTGCAAAGAAAAATCAATGGAAGTTTGAAAACAAAGCTTCTTAAAGAAGGAGACTTGTTACAATCTAAAGGGTTGGAACTTAATCACCCTGGGTGGCAAGCAAGTTATGCAAGATAATGTTTTCCCTGATCTAATGTTAACTATTGCATCATCAATTGAGAATCTCAAATGTGATGATGCCTCACCAAGGTATTCTAGGAGTTCCCTTACATTTGTGAGTTTCCAATTTGCTGTGACAATTATTTTCCTAGATTGAAAATCTAGATGAATTAGTACTTCTAACTCAAATTCTCGACAGCTCTCCTCTGAGTCCAAGGCTATCCAGAGTCCAAGCTTTCCTTTCCACCTTTTGTTGAATGATCAGGAGCATCCCAATGTAATAAAGAGATGCAAGGAGTAGGTAGATGTACAAGATTTCCATAAGAGCTCCTCCTTGATGGCACTTGATAATCTACAAAATGGACAAATAACTCTATGCTATTGAAAAATTAAATAGATTTGTCTGCATACATAAGTTCTACATATTCACTCTAGATGTTCCTGTTAAACATTCAAAAGGTTGCCACTCTAGAATATTGGAAGGAAAAATATCTGCAATACAAAAACAATTGAAATGATAGAAAAGCATTGTAAAACTTCACTTATAGTACAAAGGCAATTGGAGATGATTTTTTAGAACAAGATCCTTAGCGTTGTACACATGTACTCTTGCAAACCAACAACATCTCTTCAATTTGAAACTAAGCATCACCTGGGCCGACACATAGGTGATCGCCTATGCGTAATGGTTTCTTGTGTCGTTACTTTTAGCGCGCTTGACTTTATGGGAACCTCTACAACTAGGAAGCATAGTTACTCATTCATTTACCTTCACAAAAAGAGGTTTCCACAAAGAATCCTCTCTTCTGTTGTAACCTCACATGTGGTTACACGATTGGAAGGACGACGAGAAGAAGAAGCCATTAGAATCGAGAAGAAGAAGAATGCTCAAAGCTAGAAACCGAAATTCACAAACTTTGCTAGTATATATAGATAAAAAGGCTTTGTACACGTGGAAACTTTTGATTTCATGTAAACGCTGTTCGTGGAATGACCATGGAATTTCGTGAACCCAAAAATATTTCGTATGTTCAAAAATCATTTCCTTCTTGGAACTTTTAAAATATGCATTGTGTGGTGTGCAAAAATATCTTTTTCTGCATCAAACCGAAAAATTGTACACTGAATACAAGAATCTTCATCACTTTCGTGGTGCTTTTAGAGCATATTGTCTTAAAAAAAGAATTTCTTCATACGGTTAAAGGAGACATCAATGTTATATTCTTTTACATGTGGAAAGACTCTATTTGTCAATTTCCTTAATCCATCATTAGCAAACAGCCTCTTTTTGGCCATTTTTTGCCCTAATGATGCTATAGATGCGTAGGACACCAACACTTTAAAGACTGTCCTAAGAAGAAAAAGATAGCAACAACCATAGTCATAAATCTAGGTTCCTTACGTGCCAGACATTGTGCTTTTGATAGTGGCACAGAAAGGATACCAATTCCCTAATAAAGAACTCATTGTTATGAGAGGAGTCATGGCAAGACAACCTGTCAAGCTCCTTTTTGACACTAGGTCTACGCATAATGTCATTAGTTCCCAATTAGTCAAAAGGTTACATATAGATAATGTGTAGTTAGAGTATACCTACATAGTGGAGTTAGCTGATGGGAAGTGTACTGAGACATGGGACCAAAGAGTGGTAGGTCTACCCATCTAGATCTAGTCCTACAAGGATAGTTTGGGCTTTGAGATAGTAGGACCGGCTAGTTTTGATGTAGTCCTAAGTAAAAAGTGGCATGCTACTAAACGAAAATTCATAGATTTTGCTTTAGATGCTTATCAGTTTGAGCATGAGGGGAGTTGATTATTGATCCATGGAGGGTCATATCTCCAAGACATGCAATTGGTGACTGCAAGCAAGTTGCTCAAGTTGGATTTTAAGTATATTTATTTTCTTAATTTCATGTGTTAATCTTGTGTAGTGATTGATTCTTGCATTCAAGGAAACTTTTGTTTGAATGATTAAGTACTTTCAGATAAAGTAAGAGAAAAATTCCAAGATTTGTTTCTAAAAGAATTACCTTCGAGTTTACTCCAAGCAGGAACATTGAGCATAGAATCAAATTGGTACCAAGAGAAAATTTGATCACTCGACCACCATTTCGAATGAGCTTGCAAGAGGAGAATGAAGTCAGCAAGGTCATAGACAAGTATATGGAGAAAGGGCTGATTAGACCCATCTATTTGCCGTTTACTGCACCTGTTCTTCTAGTGAAGAAGAAAGATGGATCTTATAGGATATGCATCGACTACAGAGCACTCAAAAATATTACCAATAAACATAGATATCCCATGCCGAGGGTAGATGATCTCCTTGGTGCTTTAGGTGGATTTGTTGTATATAGTAAGAAGGATTTGAAAAGTGGCTTCCACCAGATTAAAGGAACAAGATGTATATGAAACAACTTTCAAGACCCATTTTGGGCATTATGAGTATTTAGTTATGACCTTTGGTTTGAGTAATGTGGCTACTACTTTCATGATATTAATGAATGATATTTTATGTCCATTCATAAATTTTGTTGTGGATTTTATTGATGACTTGTTGGTGTATAGTAGGTATGTACATGAACATGAAAGTCATTTAAGATTACTATTAAATAAATTAAAAGAAAATTAATTGTTTGTAAATCCAGATAAGGCCCAGTTGCTTCTTCTAGAAATAGAGTATTTAAGGCATGTGGTATCAACCGATCGGTTCATATGGACCCCAAGAAGGTCTCAGTTATTCTAGCTTGGCCTATTCCTCAAGATGAAAGGTAATTATGATCATTTCTAGGACTTTCCAATTTCCATCAAAAATTTATTTCATCTAATTTGTTGATAGCAGCACCTATGATGAATTTACTTCAAGGCAAAGTACCATTTTCATGGAAACAAGATCAACAACAAAGTTTTGATACTCTGAAGCAAGCTATTTTAGAATCTCCAAATTTCAAAATGGTAGACCCATAGAAACCATTTGAGTTGGAGTTAGATGCTAGCGGCATAGCCATAGGGGTAGTCTTGAGCCAAGATGGCAAACCAATAGCTTTTGAAATCAAAATGTTGAGTAGTGTAGAGTGCAACTCACCGGTGCATGAACAAGAGTTGTATGCAACGTTGCATGCTCTTAAAGTTTGGAGACACTATCTTTATGGTGCAGACTTTAAGGTATACATAGATCACCATACATTCAAGTACTTTTGCAGTCAGCTACATCTTCGAGGCAGACAGGCTTATTAGGCTGAGCTCATGCATGAGTTTGACATGGAAATCCTGTATCGAAGAGGCAAACAGAATGTTGTTGTTGTTGATGCACTATCATAGATAATGTATTAAATGAGCTTTATAGTCCTATAAAGCTCATTGCTTCAAGAAATTAAGGAATCACAAGTGGAAAATCCAAACTTATTATAGCTCATTAGAGCCATCATTGATCACTCTATTATAGGAGAGGATGCAAATCTAGCTGATTCTTCCCCTAGGAAAGCAAACAAGGCAAATCCGTATTCAAATTTCTCAATGAAGGATGGAATAGTTAAACATAAAGGAAAGGTTTGCATACCAGATTCTTGGGATTCGAGAAGAAAAGTAATGCATGATAGCCATGATGTTGCTTGTGCAGGGCATCCTAGTGTTGACAAGACCATTCAATTTGTTAGAAGAAAATTGTGGTGACCTCGATTAGCTAGAGATGTCCATACATATGTTCAACAATGCTTTATGTGTGAAATCAACAAGATAGAAAGGGTTAAGGCACCATGTCTTTTACATCCTTTATAGATTCTAGAGCACAATTGGGATAGTGTATCCATGGACTTCATAGTGGGGGTTATCGCGGACCCAAATGAAGTGGCATATTATCCTAATAAAGGTGGATAGATTAAGCAAGATGGCTCATTTCATACCGATGGAGGAGATGATAGAAGACCCAGAGGTAGCGAAGCTATATCTATCATGTCTTCAGATTGCATGGGTTATCGACATTCATAGTTTCAGTTAGGGATGTTAGATTCAGAAGACACTTGTAGAAGTTTGTATTTGAAAAACTAAAAGTATCATTGAAAATGAGTAGTGGTGACCATCCACAGACAGATGGTCAGAGCAAGGGGTTCAATCAGATTCTAAAGGACATTTTGAGAACATATGTGTTTGAGAGCTAGATAGATTGGGATAATTTCTTGCCTTTAATAGAGCTTGTTTATAACAATAGACCTCATAAAGTGATAGGAATGCCTCCTTTTAATATAGATTTTGTATATGACATGAGCATACCCCCTCAATAAAGGTAGTATATGCCTGGCACGCAAGAATAAAATACCTCCCAGCATGCTTCAAGCAGACCTTCGAGGAGATGTTCATCACGGGGTTCTGGGAATATCACTCAGAAATATTTGTACCCAAGCCCTCACATCTCCTCCAACTATTCGCTGTGGAGAGGACCATCTACTCAGATCAATTGCGGGTGCCCCATCCAGACATCCCAGGTCCAGTCAATTGGGATGCATTGTTAACAGACCTAGCACGGGGGCTACGATTAGAAGAACACCACCTTGCTTCTGATGTGGTTCAATATTATGTCCAACACACAGCTAGACAAGGGTCTGTCAGAGACGACAGACGCGAGAGAGGGGGGGTGTTGGCAGTAGTCAAGGAACTAAAGGACTTACAAGACAAGGAAGCCTACGAAGGGAGTCGGAGCAAAGAGAAAGCACAAGCAGACACAGTAGTCAAAGAAGATCTGGCAAGTAGGCCATTTAAATTTTTCATGCATCAAGGAGTTGGGCACACAAGAAGAAGGAGCAAGTAGGGAGCTCCAGGATATGTATGTCAAAATGTTAGAAGAAATCCCTACAAAAATAGTGATTTTCATCACTAAAAACCATTGTAAATACCATTTCATATTTTTGTAGCTCCATTTTGTGCAAGCCAAGGAGTCCATGAGCTTGAGGAGCTTTAGAAGTACCTCCCTATCAGTTTTCACATTTTTTAGACTCCGTTTGAACCTCCAAATAGGCCCTCGAACCTAATTTTTAACTAGGCCAGACACTAGGTCAGGACAGGGCCAAAAGCTAGTGAAAAACTATAAATAGAGCTAGAGAGCTCATTTTTGAGGTTAGCTTGTAATAGAATTGAACTTGTATGAGCATTTTGGAAGTAATCTAAAGAACTCCATTGCTTCTCTCTCTTTGTCTTACCTTGTGTGCGCGTGTGTGTATGCGTGTGCATGTTGGTGTGCTTCTCACTCACACATTTGTGCCTTCACTTGCTCGAGGTCTTCATACCATCCTCACATCTTCCCGGATTGACATTAAAGGAGGTGCTATTCATCACTGAGCTACAGTGAGTTAGCTTGAGTTCAAAGAGAGTTAACTCGAGTGGCAAGTACACCAACTACTAGTTGATGGAGACCTCTTTATCTCGAAATGCTTGATCTATACTGATTTAAGAACACTTCTATATCAATCATAGTTCAAACTTTACACAAATGTTACCATGATTTGCAAAATCATTCACAAACACTTCTCTGTTTGAAGTCTCTTTTTCTTCAAGGAGTTTGCTTCAGAGATTAACTTCATTACTTGCACATATCTTCAAATTTCTTCAATCTAATGATTCACATACCTCCAAACTACCTTTGTGCAATCATATGATCCATTATATCTTCAAAAGAATCATTAAAACTCACTCTGATTTGATCATTAAGATCAAAGGTATGTCAGAAACTGTCTTTCTGAACAATTGACTTTGACATAGTCAACTTTTAAAAATGATTTCTCACAGCACAAGTCCCCTTTTGCTAAATTCTTTTAGCCATAGCCTCCTTACCTTCTAATTTAGATTTTGAATTCTCATCTATTAAAAACTTTACACTGTGCACTAAGATCAAGGCAAAACTTTAACACGAAAAAGTGCACGACTCTGAGAGTTCTATCTATAGACTTTACATATACATGTTCCTATTGATCATACACACAACGTGAAAAGAATTAGACCTTGAAACTTTGAACATAGCTTGATTAGCTTCTAGATTAGATGTGTACAAAAGATTTCCTGATCCACTTGATCAGGTTGAGAGAAATCAGAGAAAGACTCGATGCTAACTCAGGAAGATGACTCTCTACACATCTATCATATGAACTCTTGGCTTCTAATGACTTTCTCTTACCTATTTCTTTACATTATTGACTTATATACATATGATTCTAGACTCAACTCACATCTATTACATTAATCCTTATCATTCTAATGATCATCTATACTCATTGTACAAGAATTTTCATATGTAATGTACATATATATACAAAGCTACATTTCTGAGATCTCTTCACTTTCTCCAATGATTTCTTTGACTTCATTTTGATTTTTGACTTGCTTCAAGTTCTTTATAATCATCGATTGGGGATTGCTTTGTTCCAAAACCTCCCCCTCAATCACTCATTGTGATTATGCCATTCTTCTTTATTCCTACGATCTCTTTGAACTTCTGTAATTTAGATCCATCTAAACTCTTTGTCAACATATTTTCAACTTGCTCTTTTTTTGGTGTATACAAGACTTCAATCTCTTTGTCAAGTACCTTTCTCTCAAGAAATGATACTGAATCTCTATGTGTTTAGTCCTGATGTTGACACTCAAGGTTAAGGATAAAGCATGGAAGCACATCAAAGAAGTGGACACACAAGAAGAAGGAGCATGGAGAGAGCTCCAAGAAGCACATGTCAAATTTTCAGAACAAATCCTTATAAAAATAGTGATTTTTATCACTAAAAACCATTGTAAATACCATTTTTCATTCTTGCAACTCCATTTTGTTCAAGCCAAGGAGCCCTCAAGCTTGAGGAGTATTAAAACTATCATTCTACCAATTTTCATAATTTTTAGACTCCATTTGAGCCCCCAAATAAGCCCTGGAACGTAATTTTTAACTAGGATGGACACTAGGTCTGTATCGGGCCAAAACCGCTCAAAAAACTATAAAAAGGGCTAGAGAGTTCATTTTTGGGGTTGGCTTGTGTAGCTCAGTGATGAGTAGCACCTCCTTTAATGTCAATCCAGGAAGACGTGAGGATGGTATGATGACCTCGAGCAAGTGAAGGCACAAGTGTGTGAGTGAGAAGCACACAAACATGCACACACATACACACACGCACACAAGGTAAGACAAAGAGAGAGAGAAGCAATGGAGTTCTCTTAGATTACTTTCAAAATGCTCATACAAGTTCAACTCTATTACAAGCTAACCTCAAAAATGAGCTCACTAGCTCTATTTATAGTTTTTGACTAGGTTTTGGCCGTGTCCAGACCTAGTGTCCGGTCTAGTTCAAAATTAGGTTCTAGGCCCCATTTGAAGGCTCAAATGGAGTCTAAAAATTATGAAAAGTGGTAGGTAGCTACTTCTAATGCTCCTCAAGCTCAAGAACTCCTTGGCTTGCACAAAATGGAGCTACAAAAATATGAAATGGTATTTACAATGGCTTTTAGTGATGAAAAACACTATTTTTGTAGGGATTTTCTCTAATGATTTGACATACACATCTTCGAGCTTCCTACTTGCTCCTTCTCCTTATGTGTCCACCTCTTTGATATGCTTTAGCTTCCTGAAAAAATAATGGCCTACTTGCCCGATCTTCTTTGACTACTCTGTCTGCTTGTACCTTCTCTTCGCTCCGACTCCCTTCGTTGGCTTCCTTGTCTTGTTAGTCCTTCAATTCCTTGACTACTGCTAACACCCCCCCTCTCTCGTGTCTGTCGTCCCTGACAGACCCTTGTTGGGTGGGTCATTGGATGTAGTACTCCACAACGTTTGTTGCTAAATGATGTTCCGCAATTCTCAACCCTTTGGCCAAGTCAGTGAGTAGAGCATCCCAATCTACAGGCCCGGGAACCTCTGGATGTGGTATACGTAGCTTTTCTGAATGGAGAGCTTGTTCCATGGCAAATAACTGTAATAGATGAGATGGTCTGGGAATGAATATCTCTGAATGATATTCCCAGAACCCCGTGATAAACATTTCTTCAAAGGTCTGTTTGAAGCAAGCAGGTAGATACTTTATACGGGCATGCCAGGCATAGATGACGTTAATGGAGGGCGTGGTGCTCATGTCATAGACAAGGTCCAGATTCCCTTCATTAAATCCAATAGCCAAAAGATGAGGTTCTTTGATGTTCTTAAATGTCCTGAATGTAATCAGCATGAGCTCAAAAATTTTTAGGCATATCTATGCCATGACATCTGGGATATTCTTGAACCGGACTGGCCAGTGTCGGATGGTCGAAATCATGTAGTTGACTGTGGGTTGGCCATTAGGAGGTGCTAGGTACACATAATTTAAACACTTTTCACATCCTTTAACCATCAAAACTATTTTTGTGTGCTCCGGCCAAGACCTTCTTCGAAAGACAGGGCAGTAGCAGGAATTATACTTGATATATAGAGGCAACAAAATGGAACATATAGATCATCAGACGTGCCAATCCACCTATGATGGGAGAGGTTTCTAAAGTAATCCGATTTTATGAAAACTTCTTCCAATCGTGACATATACACTATTTGAATTGCAACTCTCTCATCATGGGTTGTAGCAACCTTTTCCAACCTTTGCATCCATTCAGGCGCTTCGATCTCAATCGTGTCCATTCCTTCTTCTGTTTGCTTACCTCCGGGTGTTGGCATGGGAACGTATGGGTCTTCAAAGATCCCCTCCACTTGAATTGGCACTAAGTCTTCAGGTTTTGGTTCCACCAGGGGAGAGGGTTGACGCTCGTATTGTAGAACTCTATTTCGTAGTTCTTCTAATTCTGCTATGAGTTTTGCGACTTCTTCAGATGTGTCGGCTTCAGTTGTGACTTTGCTTGGTGACTCTTGTTGGGTTGCTAGTTGCTTTAATAAGTCATCTCTTTCTCTTTCTAATGCTACGTGGGCTTCCAGGAGGTCGGCATGGGTTTCCAAGATGATTTGCATATTTTCAGATGGGATAGCCTTGAATTTCTCTGGGTCGATTTCCTGTGGTGAACCCTCCATTGCTGCTTCCAAGTTTTCTTCATTCTGTCTCTGTAGTCGCTTATTTTCCTCGAGTGCTGTAGACATGTGTTTCTGTAATAGGGCCAGGTTGCGTCGAAGTTTGAGGTTCTCTGTTATCTGGGAGTGTAGCAACTCATCAAGTTGTTGTTTTTCTTCCGCATCTGACTAGGGTGGATTGGCCACTAACTGCTCATGTTGTTCCTGTAAAGTGACATACTGTTGTTGTAGTAGCCGCTTTTCCCTCTCTAAGTCAGTGAATCGTCCTTGTAATGTTTCATGGCTTCTGAACAGACTTGTATGCTGAGCATCTAGGTGCTGATAATGCTGTTGCAGCTGCGACATACACTGGTACATGTTATTAAATACATTATTAATGGGAGTGGATGCGGGAAAGGTATTGAATGCAGAAGGGAAGGGAAAGGGGAATGGGAGCGTGTATGCTGTGCTCGAAAAGGGTGAAGTTGGTGGTGGGGGAATGGGAGATTGTGGACGTATGGGGGGAGGGAGAGGTGCAGAGGTGGGTGATATGTCCATGAGGTCAAAAGTGGATGCAGTCATGGGAGTGATTGTGAACATGGGAATTGTGGGTGCGGTGATGGTGGTGAAAGTGTAAAGTGGTGTGTGTAGTTGTGAATATGAACCGCCAGGAAGTGTGATCAGGGGAACGGGGTTTTCCGTGGCTGGAGTTAGAATTACAGTGTCAGTGGTAGTGTATACAAGTGAGGTGGTGATAGGGTGTGTGGGTTGTGTGGGTTGACTGACAGTCTGTGCTTCGGTATGGGCAGTGGACTCTAAGGTGGTGAAAGTAGTGGTTATACTGGTAGTGGGAGGTGAAGTTGGTGGAGTTGGAGGTAGGGGTGGTAAAGGGGGTGATGGGGGTGCACTGGATGTATGGGCTTCCTCAGTTTATTGAATGATATGAGCTGTGCCCGTGGTTGCAGATGTGGGCCCTGTGGTTCTGATACTAAAATATTCATTTGCTTTCTTGATCGAGGGGGGCGTCTGCCGTATCGTCGCTCCGATCTTCTCGAGTGTGCAAGAGCTGTATGCACCATCTCAAGTACACCCAATGCATCAGAAATCATATCAAGGGTTGCTCGGTATTGCTCGTCCACACCTTCTTCTTCAAGGATTTGGTTCATGAGGGCTTTTCCTGCTGCCAGGGATAGTTTGTGCTGTTCTTGAACTCTGTTGATGGTATCACACAGCTTTTTCAATTCCTTCGTATAAGCCGGGGCACCCTCAAGTTCCTGTAGAACTTCTTGTTCATATTCCTGCTCTTCTTCCTCTGTTTTTCCACCTCGTTCCTCCTCGTGCTCTTCTTCTTCTTCATCCTCCACTTCAACTACTCCTGGTTGTCTAGGATGGGATTGGTCTATAGCAGTTTGTTGCCCACTAGCTTGCTCTGCCTCGACTTCCACGTTAATAGCCTCGATTATTCTGGCTACCTCCTCATCAGTTAGGTCTTCTAATGTGAGGCCGTGAGGAAACTCTAGGTCAGTTGGTACAGGTGGAAACACCAGATTCGGTCCATCAGTGCTGTGTCTTGGTAATCTGATAATGAAGGGTTGTACACACCTCGGAAGTCGTGGAGTTGTCTCTGGTGTTAGTGTCCCACCGCGGGCTTGTGCACAAGGCATCTGAACTGCGCCTCTCATTTTCTTTGATGGAGGCCCTGCGGTTGATAGTCTATGTTGAAATTCTTGTACCCTGGTCCAAATTAATGCCCTTTGAACTCGCACATCATAAGCCAAACATCTATACACAATCCTGGTGAGGGCACATCATCCATACAGTACCGACTTTTGCTTTTTATACCACCATTGATGTGCCAAGTGGATTTGGTCGATAATCTAATGCGGCATGTTGATTGTCAAATTGAAGGCATCTGCTAAATATAGATTGAACCATATTTTCTTGGGTGGCATTGTGAACTGCTCTTGAGCTGGGAACATGAAATGTTGCATGACCATTCGTAAGTGAATGGTGATTGTGGGTGTCATTGCCACCATGTCTTTGAGCTTAGTCAGGTTCCTGTTCTTCATGTTATCCGGGACCATCGTCTCTTTTTCGGTGGGGATATGCATGCCTTTCATGTCAAGAGCTTCCCTCACCAAATTGTTCATCAGTTTGAAACGCTTTAATTCATTACCTCTGGTAAGTGATGGTAGAACGAAGGTACTATATCCCTTTTTCTCTTTATTAGGGGTCAGAGTGCTAATTAAGTAGGAACACCGTAGAAAGTCTGGTTTGAGTAACTGAGCCTTGAAGTAGTCGTATAGTCCAGCCTTCTTCCAGATGGGTTTCAGACCTTCATCATTTTGAAGCCTCTCAAATTCCCTGGTGAAAAAATGATATTTGCCCCATCGCCCGTTGAACTCTACCTCGACCTCCCACATGTAAGTGCCTTCACCCAGAGATCCGGCCATATCACTGAACCAATGTGAGTTTTTGCTGACCGGCATTGTGATCGGTATGGCGTGTAATGCCCTCAATGCCACTGGGCGTGCCTTCAATTCCTCTTTAATGGGAAGACTTTCAATGTCCACGATTTGGGGGCTGGTGCCTGCCTAGGAGCTAGTTCCTACCTTGGCCATGGTGAAGAGACTGGTCACCGGTTCTGTGAGAATAGAGAAATGAATGTTAACATTGCAAATGGACACCAAGCGTTCATGCGTCCCCATTACAACATTAACATGATTTTAGTGAGAGGTTAGTAAGTCAATAAGTGCTTGGGGATCGTGAGTGTAGTTAGTGAATGGATATTCCTAAGAGCTAAATGGAAAGATGTAGTGTATGAGTGATGTAGTGAGTAAGTGGATATGAATTTACAAATGAGGGTCGGGGGGTTTAGTACACGTTTTGGGCTTCCAAACAAACTGATTTGCTGTTGGTCTTGATTTTGTGGAGACTCTGGAGGGATGTTTAGGAGTGTCTACTTGGAAATGAGGCTTTTCAAGGACCCATTTACAAGTGATTCTGCTTGTGCTCATGGACCAATGTGTGTCCGTGCGTGTTGTATAAGAAGGGTATTAGATGTTCGAGTGAGTGAACCATGTTGTACAGGGTGTGGCCTCGGTGTAACTATTTGAGCCCGCAAGCAAGCCTTAGGCACCCAAATTTGTTGTGATTGTGGGATGGCCTTCATCGACTTCTTGGGTACCCAAATAGACTTTACTTTCACAGAAGAATTTCTGAAAGACTTCTTATTAGTGTCATGTTGTTGATTATTAATAAGAAGCTTTGCCCGTGTGGTTGGCTTGATCGCAACAGGGTGTTCGCCTTTCCGCACCCACACTTGTTTCAATGGCGGAGACATTCTGCTTCGCACGTTCTTTTGTCCTCCAGCATAGGTATTACTCTGCTCCATCTGTATTTGATCTGCCTTTGGTTGCTGCATCCCTCTGGTCTCTGGAAAAGAAGGGAGTTCCGTTGCACCCCTAACTTCTTGATTGAAATCATCATTCCTCTACATCACACAGTTTTGGACAAGAATAACATGCTCATCTTCATGTGTACCCATGGAAGGACCAGGAGTGTGTGCCTTGTCTAATTCCTTGAGTGCTTCATTTTCTAACTCAATTGTAACGCGATTCTGATTTACCCACACCTGAAGGAGTCCACTTCTTAGGTTTAGGTTGACTGCATGATCATAGATCCAGTCTTGACCCAAGACAAGAGGCTCCGTGAGGTCCTCATCTTGACACACTAGCACTTTAATTGTCATTACTTCGTCTTGAATGTAGAGGGGAAGTTCCACCTCGCCCTTGCAAGGGGTTTCCACACCTCCCAATCCTATGAGATATGCTTCTATAGGATTGACAGTTAATTTCAACTTTTGATAGTAAGAAAATTTAACAGCACTAGTGGCTGCACCTAAGTCAATCAAGGCTCTTACAGTCCTTGCACCCTTTCCTTGTCCTATCTCTAAGGTTACAAAAGGTCGTCTATCAATTATTCTATGAGAACTTATTCCTGAGACTTCACACATTGCCATATGATAACCTGGGTCCGCATAGTCATCTACCCTGGCCTGATCTCTACCCAGTCTTCGTAACCTCATCCTTCGGATGCGGTCCAATGCTTCCGCTTGTGCCTCTTCTCGAACTCGTTTTTCTTCTTCCTTGCGTTTTTTGGCAGTGTTGAGTCGATTAGCATCTCCTTTGTCAGGGGTTCTTGATATAACTTGACTCTACATCCACTTATATAGCTAGGGAGAACATCACCTTCCAGTGTAGCGAGTTGAACTGCTCCACTGGTTGAGATCCTATTTATGATCATAGGTCCATAACCTCTCTTTTTGAGCTTTCTTGCATGTTGTTTTAGGGTATACACCAACACTAAGTCTCCGGCCTTCAAGCCTTTATCCTTAACATGGGCATCAAAGTATGCCTTCTGTCGTTTCTTAGCTGCATATATCCCCGCAGCCGCCCTCAGTCTTGTTTCTCCTAACAGTTCAAGGTCAAAGAGTCTAGAGGAGAGTTCATGACCCATCCATTCATGCTCTTGTGCTACTTTTAATGTAGGTATCAAGAAGTCCAATGGTAGCACTGCATTTTGGCCAAATACCATCTGAAAGGGGGTGGCTTGGAGTACCGTTTTATAGGCAACTCGGTATGCCCAAACAGCATGGTGTAGCTGTTTGTCCCAATGAGAGCGTTTATTATTCACTAGTTTGGTCAGCACATTGCACAGGATCTTGTTTGTGCTTTTGGGCTTGTCCATTAGCTTGTGGGTGATAGGGGGCAGACTTCTTGTGTACAACCAAGAACTCTTGGAGCAGATTTTCAATAACTTCATTCAAGAAGTGAGTGCCTCTATCACTTACCAGCTCTATAGGTAGCCCGTATCTTGTGAACACATTCTCAAATAGGAACTTAGCAGTTGTCTGAGCATCATTCTTTGTCGTAGCTTTTACCTCTACCCACTTTGTTAGATAGTGTGTGGCAACAATGATGTATTCAGCATGTGAACCCTTAGCAGGGGGATTAATAGGACCTACGAAGTCTATTCCCCACTTAGAGAATGCACGTCCACCCATCATGGGTTTCAATGGCATCTCATCCTTGCGTATAGGGTACTGAGTTCTCTGACAGACATCACACTGTTTTACATAGGTATGTGCATCCATGTGTAGGGTCGGCCACCAGAAGCCCGCAAATAGTTTTCACCCGATCTGGTCCAAAATGTCCTCCTACTACACCTTGGTGAGCTGCTTCCAAGATCTTGAGATATTCGCTCTCATGGACACATAGTCTCAGGTAACCATTTTTACCACGCTTGTATAGATTATCACCAATGAGTGAGTAATCTAGGGCTTCTTGTTCTAGACTTCTTTGTCTCGCCAGTGTCATATCTTGAGGGAATGTTCTCGTCCTCAGGAAATCTACTAATGGTTCACTCCAATCTGGCACTATGGACACTTGATAAAGAGTGGCATGCTCCAAAGGTGGTTTAGTGCAACAGATTGGGCATTCCTTGCACAACTTGTGGACATCAGCCACCATAGTCGGCCAATGCACTACGAGTCTCCTTAGAGTCAGTAGGGTTCGTTGCTTTGAGTAGTGTTTCTCTAATGCACCTACATGTGCCGATTGCAACCATTTGGCGTACTCATCCTCTTCCACACAACAAGCTAGGATCCCTTGATCTGTGTGCTTGTACATACTTCCTGCCATGATCTGGTATTTTTGGGCTTTTATTATCTCCCTATCTTGAGTGTTTATGACTGGGTGATTAGGCCCGTATGTCAATACTGGCACTAATGGCTTGGCCCACTGAGGTACAACTTCTAAATTAAACAAGTAAGCATCAGGAAGGTCATCTGACACTCCTTGTGGGGCCTCGCCAGATGTGAGCCTAGAGAGATGGTCTGCTCTCAAGTGAGTTTTCCCTTTCCTCCCCACTACTTCAAATTCATATTCCATTAGTAAGAGAAACCATCTTACTAATCGGCCTGTATTGCATGGTTTGTTTACCAAGTACAATAATGCCTGATGATCGGTAAAAAATTTAAACTTATTTGCAAGCAAATAGTGTCTAAACTTTTTAGCTGCATATACCATGCCTAATCCTTCTCGTTCAGTGTTGGTATAGTTCCGTTCAGCTGCATTCAACTGTCTACTAGCATAGGCAATTGGAAGGTCCATATTACCTTCGCCCGTAGGTTGTGCGAGTACACACCCAATAGCATAATTGGATGCATCTACATGAACATGAAAAGGCTTATTCCAATCTGGTGTGGTCAAGATTGGTGCTGAACATAATCATCGTTTAAGCTCATTGAAGGAATTCTCACATTCATCAGTCCACTCAAAGTTGGTCAAAAGTCCGTACAGAGGCTTTGCTATGATGGCATACATGTGTATAAACAGTCGGTAATAACCACAATGCCACATGAAAGCTTGTACTTCCTTGACATTCTTTGGCTTAGGTAGCTCAGCGATGGCTCTTACTTTCTCTTCATCGGTGGATATGCCATTCTTCGACACTATGTGTCCTAGAATCTTGCCTTGCCTGACCATGAAAACACACTTTTCTGGGTTCAAGCAGACTTGATACTCTCGACATTTGTCAAAGATTTGTCTGAGTTCAGGGATATGGGTTTGTCTAATGTTGGAATGAGCACAGAGGTCATCAACATAGACTTCCAAATTCTTCCTCAAGAACTCTTTAAACACGTGGCACATCAGTCTCTGAAAGGTTGCAGGAGCATTGGTAAGCCCAAATGGCATAACTCAAAAGGCAAATATACCCCACTCTGTGGCAAAAGCTGTTTTATGCTGATCTTCTGGGGCTATGGCTACCTGATTGTAGCCCGAAAATCCATCAAGGAAGCTGTACACTTCCTTGCTTGATACTGTTTCTAAGAGGTGTTCAGTGATAGGAAGCGGATAGTTATCTCGAATAGTGGCAGCATTAACCTTTTTCAAGTTAATGCACACACGTAACTTTCCATTTTTCATGGGCACCACTACGATGGGGGATACCCACTCAGTGTGCTCAATTTCATAGATGAATCCAACTTCCACCAGTCTATCTATCTCCTCTTTTATCTTGGCAGCATAATTATCATTATATGTGTATGGCTTCTGTTTAGAGGGTTTCGCATATGAGGTCATGGGAATCGTGTGCGAGCATATGTCAGGGTCTACACCTTTCAGGTCCTTGTAGCTCCAAGCGAATACATCTCTGTATTCTCTTAGCAAGGCTATCAATTCGTGCTCTTCTTCTTCCATCAGGTCATGTCCTATGTAAGTGCATCTCTCCTCTCCTTCTTCCAGAGCTACCACTATTTTCTTGGTGGTTTCTTTGTTATCATAGGCCTCTCCTGATTGTGCCTCTTGTTTAGGCATTATGATCATGACTCTCCTGTCATCTATCTCATACTTTTTAAAAATTTCCGGGACCTCAAACAAAGATTCTTCCTCTTCTGGTGTGACTTCTCTCTTCTTTCTTTTCTTTCCCTGATCCTTAGGGGTGACTTGTGTGGCTAATCTCACATCATTTGTAAGCTCTCCATGTCTCTGGGGCTGAAATTCTACTTCATAGAAGTATTCTTCATCTGATGCAAAAGGTGGGTCCATAATGATGGTGTTGACAGTATACGGGAAGAAGCAAGTACGGACACACATGCAGATCTAGCACTAAGGCAACCCTTCATTTTTTCCAAAACCCTTACATCATTTTAAAGTGATTCTCATCACTGAAAACCCCTGTAAATACCACTTTCACCTTTTTGTAGCTCCATTTTGTACAAGCCCAGGAGTCCTTGAGCTTGAGGAGCCTTAGAAGTAGTTGCCTGCCAATTTTCATATTTTATAGATCTCGTTTGAGCCCTCAAATAAACCCTGGAACCTAATTTTTAACTAGGCCGGACACTAGGTCTGGACAGGGCCAAAGCTAGGCAAAAACTATAAATAGAGCTAGAGAGCTCATTTTTGAGGTAGCTTCTTGTAGTTTTGAGCTTGTATGAGAACTTTGTTGCAATAGAAGTGATTCCATTGTCTTACTCTCTTTGTTCTTGCTATGTGTGCGCGTGTGTGTGTATGTGTGTGCATGTTAGTGTGCTTCTCACTCACACACTTGTGCCTTCACTTGCTCGAGGTCTTCATACCATCCTCATGTCTTCCCGGATTGACATTAAAGGAGGTGCTACTCATCACTGAGCTACACCAAATTTTGGCACCGTTGCCGGGGATCGAGCTTTGAGGACGAGCGTGTGATGGTAAGACGTAGAGAGGACGCGTTGGAATGGTAAGTAGTAGGTAAATTTCTGATTTTTCTCCATCTCCATCTCCATCTCCACCTCCATCTTCATCACCACCTCCACCTCCTTCTCCACTACATATTCCCTCTTCCTTGTCATTCCCCTCATTTGTTGTGTGCGAGTTTGAGAGAGAGCGAGTGTGTGTGCTTGTCTTTGTGTGTTTTTGCATGTTTCTTGCAGGCTTCAGCTTCATCATCATCTCCAGCAAGCTCAACAGGTACGGATTTCCTCTGCAAGGTCCCGAGGCGTCAAGCTCGAGCTATCGCGACACCTCGAAAACTTCACCCAATCACAATTCTGAGTGCACCACGACACTGCGCAGGCTGAGAGCTCTTAGGATCACTAGACAGAATTGAAAAATTCACCATATCCCGAGCTATCGCGACACCTCGAGGTATTGCGACACTCACGACCTATCGTGACACCTCACGAGCTATCGCGACACCTCACGACCGATCGCGACACCTCACGACCTATCGCGACACCTCACGAGCTATCGCGACACTTGGGAGTATCACGACACCTCACGAACTATCGTGACACCTCACGAGCTATCGCGACACCTCACGAGCTATCGTGACACTTGGGAGTATCGTGACACCTCACGACCTATCGGGACACTTGGGAGTATCGCGACACCTCACGAGCTATCGCGACACCTCATGACCTATCGCGACACTTCGACCCGACCTATCGCGATACATGGGCTTAACGCATGAAAATTTAGAGTAAAGTAATTGACTGAATTGAGGTATCTTTGGGTTTAATCTTGGACACATTGGGAGGATATGAGAGCCTTAGGAGTGGGCAAAAGACCTAGAAACCAGGGGGGAATTTCCTGAACCCTGAGAGCCTGTTTGGACCCCTAAGTGCCTGAATGGCCTTTAGGTGAGACTAGGTGGTCCTAAGATTGAGGGGGTACAATGAGTTACTCCAGGGGGGACTGAAAATATTGATGTGTGTCTTTCAATTACTTGTGGTAATAGAGCTATACTGACTGGTGAGCTTTTGCAGGAACATTGTGTGCACTCAAGGCAATCCAAAGCTAGCTAGCAAGGGTGAGTACCAAGCTTGGGAGAAGGCTTCCTGGGCTTGTGTAGCAGTCTGGTCAACCAACTAATTGAGGAACATTGTGTGCACTCAAGGCAATCCAAAGCTAGCTAGCAAGGGTAAGTACCAAGCTTGGGAGAAGGCTTCCTGGGCTTGTGTAGCAGTCTGGTCAACTAGCTAATTGAGGTTGGAAGATCTCTCAACCCTCCTTTGTCAATTCCTAGCCTAGGCTAAGTACGACTTAGGTGTGGCAATTAATTAGGACAACGTTAGGCACGAATCAAGTCCAAGAGAATTAATCAACCAAGTGCAAGAATTAAGTAGGTCTTAAGTGCGAAAACCCTAAGGGACAAAAGGTAAACTGGAGTCGATCACTTATCAAGTGCTAAATTCACTTAAGTACTCCTGACGACGCGATTTCAAACAAGATCATAAACCCAATATTCAACTCAAAAGAACAAAGTGATGGGTGCAAATTAACCTGCAACGACAGTGTGCTTGGGTCCAAGGGGGTAGATAAATCAGGCATATGAACCTTAGATCAGGCAGACACTTAGGCCGAGACAGACAAAGCCTCAGATCTTCTGAAGCTAGTGTCAATCACACTGCTAGGTCTTGGGCCCAGCAGTTGAGTGATTACCCATACACTCCCAGATCAAAAACAAGTGATTTTGAGATGTCCTATAACATGGAGAGACCAGTAGGTAGTTCAGGGTTGGCTTATCTAGAAAAGCCAGAAGGACCATACAAGACTCAACTGGAATACATCAGGACTAATCGTCTAGGTGCTCACATCTATGAAGATGGCCTGAGAAGATCGGTGGTCCAGATTAAGAACCCCAATCAACCCCATGGATTAGACCACCCGGTAGTCAAGTTTGAGAATGGAGCATACCTAGATACAGAGGGGACTATATATGTAGTCACCACTCTTCCTGATAGAACTGATGAGTTTGGAAATGTGATTGCTGAGACCGACATGGGTGATATAGAGCAAGGGAACTTAGAGAAAGAGCCTAGAACCCCCCGTGGTAAATCTGTCTTGACCAGAATCATGACTCCAGAGTGGATTCCACAGGATAATAAAAGCATAGATCTGCTTTTAAACCGAGAAACCGATGAGGCTTTTTGGAGATATAAATCTGCTCAACCTCAGGAAGTGAGTGCCCTCACAATCTATGAGTTTAAAGACCCTGATAGCCCAGGCCAAGTAACCTACCTAGACAATGCATCAGAGAGAATTTTCATGGTCACTGAGCATGGCAGACATGCCTACACATGGAAGGGTGAATTTGTTTTTCCCCAACCAAGGTCTAATGTGTCCTTTGGTCACCAAGGAGCTGGGACCTCCCAAGCTCATGGAGCTCAAAGAGATAGAAGTAGAGACAAACCTGAGGTAAGTTTTGCCAACTCCCTGGGAAGAGAAAGAACGGGAACGGAAAGGAATAGAGTGGAACCTGAGAGACATAGAACCCCATGGAATCAAAGGAATGCTGACGATTTTCCTTTGCCAAGGCCGAGAGAACACACTAGGACCCTGCGACCAACTCAACTGGTGAAGTCCATGAAGAATTACTTCGATGGCACTGGAGACCCTTATGACCATGTGGAAGAATTTCGGCAAGTATTGAAAGTTGAACAGGTAGAGGACCTATTCACACAATATAATGCTTTTGGTCTAACGCTTAGGAACACTGCCCTTACGTGGTTTCAACCACTAAACGAGAGGCATTTCAGAAACATAGACCAGCTCTTAGAGGCATTTATCATTGAGTTTTCTAAGAGTGGAATCAGGCACAACACTTCCTCACTAATTCATACCTTCAAACAAACACCTCAAGAGACGGTCAGACTAGCTGGAAGAAGGTTTAGGCAATACCTAGAGAGATGCCCGGTGCCGGAGTTACCCACACCAGCCAAGCAAGTGGCCTTGTTCTTAGATGGATTGTTGAGCACCAAGCTCAGGTCATATGTGTATCTGAAGGGCCCCAGAACGATAGAAGAGTGCGTGGGCATGTGCATAGACATTGAGGACAATCTAGGTGAGGAATTAGAACTATCAAAAATCTATAAGGATTCTGATAGCTCTAGTAGCCTCACATCTGGTCAATCCACATCCATTGAGGAACTTGCAGAGAAGGTAGCTCAAAAACTAGGTGTCTCTAGCAAACAAATTCCGAGATTTGCCCCAGTTAAGCGGTGTTACACTTGTGGCGGTGACCATATGGCAAATGTATGTCCCATTATGGCCCAACCCCAGCCAAATCCTAGTAGCCAGTACTGCACCATAGAGCGCAGGTACACCAACCACACTGCACAAGATTGCCCATATAACAAACAAACTGTTAGGCAAAATTACCCTCAACCATATCCACAACAGGGTAGATACCAGAATCAGTACCCACCACAACAATACAACCGACCACAGCAAACTTATCAGCCACCTTATCAAGGGCAGCAGAGACCTCAACCAGTCCTAGTACAACAACCCCCTGCTCCAACCAATGTGATCCCAGTGAAATATGCATCTGCTGAAGAAAATCCGAACAGAGCCATAGTCCCAATCACCCCATTGCCATCAGACAGTGATCCAAGTGACTATAGTTTTGACTCCACACATATTGATAGCCCACAGGCTTACTACATGCAGTCACCCGAGCATAACGAGTCATACTATTATGAGGACCCAAGTGAAAATAGTGGGGAGCCTGAGTATGCTAATGTCATGTACACAAACCCCAACTCTAGACCTCAACCTAGGCAGGTACGACCCCCATTTCCTAGAGGACCATGCTTCAGATGTCAGGGAGATCACCTTATACGTGATTGCCCACTGCGTGCCCCTACACAACCTCAACCAGTAACAATTCAGGGTTTCTGTCAAGACTGCGGAAAAGAGCATCTCCTACGAGATTGCCCAAAGAACCCTAATAACATGCCTAAAATCACTCCTATCAATGTTGTTGGGTTAGTTGTAGACTCCACAGGGAGTGTGACTTCCACTGCACCTGTGCAAGTGATCACAAGAGCCCAAGCACTACAACAAAACCAAGGTGTTGGTCAGGAAAAGAGCCCCGAGGTGAGTGAAACAGAGAGCATAACCAAAAAGAGGACTAGAGCCTGGAAGGATAGTCGTGAAAGAATGAAAAGGCAATGGGCAAAAAAGATGAGCGAACTTGAAGAAAGCTTGAGAGAAACCAAAGCAAAGATAAGTGAACTCGCATCTCAAAACCACTCTCACACCAACCCTCCACCTCCTCTCCCTTTACCCGCCAATCCACCTTCTTCCATTCCCCAACCTTTCAATACACCACCCTTAACCCATCCACCACCCAGAGTAGGATCCGTCCTAGCCGATCCCACTCCCGAGGACCTAAACATGATGCTTAGAGCATATCAGGCCAGAATCCAAGAAGGGCCAAACGTAACTGATCATGAAAAGTGTTACCCTAGAGCAGAACTAGAGCTAGAACGAACCAAAATTTGTGCTAAGATGGTGGAATTGGCTCAGACTATGTTTGAAGCTAGTTGCCTCTTTAACATCTCTAGTTCAGCTAAGACGCAGTTACACTTTGATGGACTACTAGAACGAATAGAGAGGCTAATTGCACAATCAGAAAAGGAACCCGCCTCTCAAAATAAGGGCAAGGCAAGTGAGAACGTGAGCCTACCTCCCCAGAAAGCCTACGTGCCTAACTCTACGGAGCCAGACACATCATCTTCTATGAATCGGTTCACACCAGAATTCCTACGAGAGATTCAAGAAGACAAATGGGCTAAAGAAAGTGAAGTCCCTCCTCCCATTGAACTTGTGGATGATGCACACGAGCAATTCCCACAGGACATCCCATCCATTTATGAGGAGCATGAGAGCATCCACTCTCAAGAGAGATTAGACTTTGAGTCTAATTCTCTACAAGAATTACCACATTTCACAGGCCCATGGGAAACCAAGTCTACTTGTCTGAGAGCGCCCACAGTCATGATAAGAAATGAAGATTCTATCATACCTAGGAATACAGAGGTAGTAAAGAACACTAAAGTGCAGTGCAATCTCACTTTAGAAGAGCTACTCAAAGTTAAGCCAGAAGTGTGGAAACATGTAGCCAAACAAGTGCCAGACATAGCAAAATCGCGCTCCCAAGTAGGATCTCATAGAACAGTGCCTGAAATACCACTGGATAAGATAGGAGACATGAGCGAAGGAGAAGAAGGAAATACCTATCTCCCAGTTACTCATCAGGGTTACACAACCAAGGCAATTTTGGACTCAGGTGCAGGAGTTGCAATTGCTACAACTTCCCTTTGGAAGCGATGGGGCAAGCCGGCACTCCGACCAACGAGAATGAAATTGCAGATGGCTGATGGTCATATTGAAAGGCCCTTAGGATTGCTAGAAGGAATAACTCTCACTACATGTGGGGTTGAGTTTGAACATACTTTTGCTATATGTGACTTTAGCAAAAACCAAGCCTACGAGATGATTTTGGGAAGGCCATTTATGCGGCAATTGCAAGTAGTCCAGGATTGGGGAACCAATTCCTTGTATTTGCAACATCTAGGTGTTACAACCAAAGTCAATCTTAAGGATTACTCTCATAGAGACGTACCACCTATTCAATGGAATTCCATCCATAGAGCCAAAGATGAGACTGAGTCTGTGCATTCCATAGGATCCGGATCCTCGTGGATGCATGAAGACACCCACTTATGGATGTGCAAAGTGGCAGTAGAAGAAGAGAAAAGAGAAAAAGCCAGAGAAATAGGTGCAAACGAAACACATAGACCCATTCAAGACCCAGCCTATGCACCTGTAGTATTTCCTGATGAAGAATTTGAACCCCATGGCTGGGCAGAAATCTTAGCAACAATGGATGTAGCCATCAACGAAGAACAATGGACACCCCACTGTGACGAGGATGGCTATGACATTTCAGTTTTCTCCATAGAGCCAATCATGGGAGAGGCAGTGTTAGAAGAGTGTGAGCCTAGCCCTGATGCATTCAAGGATGCAAGTGACTCCGATCTAGAGTCAATCATCATGGACCCACCTTTTGCATCAGATGAAGAATACTTCTATGAAGTAGAATTTCAGCCCCAGAGGCACGGAGAGCTTACGAATGATGTAAGGCTAGCGACACATGTGACCCCAAAGGAAGAAGGAAAGAAAAGGAAGAAGAAAGAAGTCACACAAGCAGAGGAAGAATCTTTGTTTGAGGTCCCGGAAAATTTCAAGAAGTATGAGATAGATGACAGGAGAGTCATGATCAGAATGCCTAAACGAGAGGCACAATCAGGCGAGGCCTATGACAACAAAGAAACCACCAAGAAAATAGTGGTAGCTGTGGAAGAAGGAGAAGAAAGATGCACATACATAGGCCATGACCTGACAGAAGAGGAAGAACAAGAGCTAATAGCCTTGCTAAGAGAATACAGAGATGTATTCGCTTGGAGTTATAAGGACTTGAAAGGGGTAGACTTTGATATATGTTCACATACAATCCCCATGACCTCAGACGCGAGACCCTCGAAACAGAAGCCCTACACATACAACGATAACTATGCTGCTAAGATCAAAGAGGAGATAGATCGATTGGTTGAAGCGGGATTCATCTATGAATTTGAGCACACTGAGTGGGTATCCCCCATTGTAGTGGTGCCCAAGAAAAATGGAAAGCTGCGTGTGTGTATGAACCTTAAAAAAGTTAATGCCGCCACGATTAGAGACAGTTATCCGCTTCCTATCATTGAGCATCTATTAGAAAGGGTAGCAGGCAAGGAAGTGTACAGCTTCCTAGATGGGTTTTCGGGCTACAATCAAGTAGCCATTGCTCCAGAGGATCAACATAAGACGGCTTTTTGCCACGGAGTGGGGCATATTTGCCTTTCGGGTAATGCCATTTGGGCTTACCAATGCACCAGCTACCTTTCAAAGATTAATGTGTCACGTGTTTAAAGAGTTCTTGAGGAAGAATTTTGGAAGTCTATGTTGATGATCTTTGCGCTCATTCCAACATTAGACAGACCCATATACCCAAACTCAGACAGATCTTTGATAAATGCCGAGAATATCAAGTCTGCCTGAACCCAGAAAAGTGTGTTTTCATGGTCAGGCAAGGCAAAATTCTAGGGCACATAGTGTCTAAGAACGGCGTATCCACTGACGAAGAGAAAGTGAGAGCCATCGCAGAACTACCTAGGCCAAAGAACGTCAAGGAAGTAGAGGCTTTCATGGGACATTGTGGTTACTACCGTCGGTTCATCCACATGTATGCTGTCATCGCAAAGACCATGTACGGACTTTTAACTAACTTTGAGTGGACTGAGGAATGTGAGAATTCCTTCCAGGAGCTTAAACGAAGATTATGTTCAGCACCAATCTTGACCACACCAGATTGGAGCAAGCCATTCCATGTTCATGTGGATGCCTCCAATTATGCTATTGGATGTGTACTTGCACAACCTACGGGTGAAGGGAACATGGATCTCCCTATTGCCTATGCCAGTAGACAATTGAATGCAGCTGAACGAAATTACACCACTACTGAGAGAGAAGGCTTAGGCATGGTATATGCAGTAAAGAAATTTAGACATTATTTGCTTGCAAATAAGTTCAAATTTTTTACTGATCACCAAGCTCTACTGTACCTGGTAAACAAGCCATGTAATACAGGCAGATTAGTAAGATGGTTTCTCTTACTAATGGAGTATGACTTTGAGGTAGTAGTGAGAAAAGGCAGAACTCACCTAAGAGCAGATCATCTCTCAAGGCTCACATCAGGAGAAGCCCCACAAGGAGTGTCAGATGACTTACCTGATGCTTACTTGTTTAACTTGGAAGTGGTACCGCAGTGGGCTAAGCCATTAGTGCCAGTGTTAACCTACGGGCCTAACCACTCAGTAATGGCCACACAGGATAGAGAGGTAGTAAAAGCCCAAAAGTATCACATCATGGCAGGAAGTATGTACAAGCACACGGATCAAGGGATCTTGGCTTGTTGTGTGGAAGAGGACGAGCACGCGAAGTGGTTGCAATTAGCACATGTAGGTGCATTAGAGCAACACTACTCAAAACAACAAACCCTGCAAACATTGAGGAGACTTGGAGTGTACTAGCCAACTATGGAAGCAGACATCCATAGAATGTGCAAGGAATGCCCAATTTGTCGCACTAAGCCACCAGTGGAACATGCCACCCTTTATCGCGTGTCTCTAGTGCCAGATTGGAGCGAGCCACTAGTGGCGTTTCTGAGGACGAAAACATTCCCTCAAGATATGAACCTGACGAGACAAAGAAGTCTAGAACAAGAGGCCCTAGATTACTCACTCATTGGTGATAATCTATACAAGCGCGGAAAAGATGGTTACCTGAGACTATGTGTTCATGAGAATGAATATCTAAAGATCTTGGAAACTGCTCACCAGGGTGTAGCAGGAGGACACTTTGGTCCAGATAGGGTGATCAAAGCAATCCTATTTGCAGGATTTTGGTGGCCCACCCTTAACATGGACGCACATACCTATGTGAAGAGGTGTGAGATTTGTCAGCGAACCCAGTATCCTATACGCAAAGATGAGATGCCACTGAAGCCCATGATGGGCGGACGTGCATTCTCTAAGTGGGGAATAGACTTTGTAGGTCCTATCAATCCCCCAGCTAAGGGTTCCCATGCTGAGTATATCATCGTTGCCACGGACTATCTAACCAAGTGGGTAGAGGTAAAAGCCACAACGAAGAACGACGCTCAGACAACTGCTAAATTCTTGTTTGAGAATGTATTCACAAGATACGGGCTACCTATAGAGCTAGTTAGTGATAGAGGCACTCACTTCTTGAATGAAGTTATTGAAAATCTGCTCCAAGAATTCTTGGTAGTGCATAAGAAGTCTGCCCCCTATCACCCTCAAGCCAATGGGCAAGCCGAAAGCACCAATAAGATCCTATGCAATGTTTTGACAAAATTAGTGAACAATAAACGCTCTGATTGGGACAAACAACTACACCATGCTGTTTGGGCATACCGAGTCGCCTACAAAACGGTACTCCAAGCCACCCCCTTTCAGATGGTATTTGGCCAAAACGCAGTGCTACCGTTGGACTTCTTAATACCTACATTGAAAGTAGCACAAGAGCACGAATGGACGGGTCATGAACTCTCCTCTAGACTTTTTAACCTTGAACGATTAGGAGAAACAAGACTGAGAGGAGCTGCAGGGATATATGCAGCTAAGAAGAGACAGAAGGCATACTTTGATGCCCATGTGAAGGATAAGGGTGTTGGAAGCAGCCAGAGGCACAGACGACACGGAAGCATGTAACGACAGAGCAGGGAGCCAGTCGAATCGTTTTTCAAATAATTATGTTTTCAAATACTTTCCAAAAACCTCCAACAGTGATTTTTATCACTATTGTAACATATGTAACATAGAAAACCCCATTTTGTAATCCATAGCTCCATTTTGTGCAAACCGAGGAGTCCTCGAGCTTGAAGAGCTTAGGTAGAATGCGCGTACCAATTTTCGTTATTTTTAGATACTGTTTACCCTTCCAAATAGCATCTAGGACCTAATTTTTAACTATGCCGGTCACTAGATGTGAAACCGGTCAAAGCTAGTCTAGAAACTATAAAAAGAGCTAGAGAGCTCATTTTTGGGGTTAGCTTGTTTGAGGTTAGAGTTCTTTTGAGCTTGTAATAGTGTTCTTGAGTAATAGAGCTAATTTCCCACCTTCCATTGTGTCTTGCTTGTCTCTTCGTAGTGTGTGTGTATGTGTGTGTGCATTTCTATGCTTCTCACCTTCACTCTCACTTCATCTCACATTCACGATCTTCATATCACTCCTATCTCTTCCGCGGATTGACATTAAGGAGGTGGAGCTTCTTAACGTGGTTCTCACCATTGTGCTAGAGCAACACCAAATTTGGCGCCGTTGCCGGGGATCGAGTCTAGGACGAATGTGTGATGGTAAGAGTATAGCAAGAAGTGGCGTTGGAAGGTAAAAATTTCAGTTTTTGTTGTTGTTTTTACTTAGTTTTTAGTGTTTTTCACCTCCCCCACACTCCATCTTCATCACCGCATCATCATCTTCATCTCCAAAAAAATCAGAAAATTCACCATATCCACCCATTCTCCTCATTTCCCCTCATTTGTGCATGCGAGAGAGTGAGAGAGAACTTTTGTGCTTGTGTGTACTTTTGTTTTCTTGAGTTTTCTTGCAGGTCCAGAGCTCCAGTGCATCAGGAAAGCTTGGAAAAGGTAAAATTTTCAGTTTTTGTCAGAAATTTTCGACTGTGTCAGACCATCGCGATGGTCTGCAAAGTTCGGAATTTGGAGAAGGCGACCACACCAGCGTGTAGGCGACACCAGCGCCTCTAGGAATCCACAGCTGCATTCACAAAATTTGCATTTTGGTGGACCATCGCGACGGTCTCTGACCATCGCGATTGTGTCACACCATCGCGATTGGCTCATGCCATCGCGACGGCTTGGCCGGACCATCGCGACGGTCTCTAACCATCGCGATTGTGTCACGCCATCGCGATTGGCCCACGCCATCACGCTGACGGTGCCACGTGGCAATCTAGACCATCGCGACGGTGCACTTCAGACCATCGCGACGCTTCAAAAATTCAGACCATCACGATTGGCTCACGCCATCGCGCTCAGACCATCGCGCCCAGACCATCGCGACGGTGCACTTCAGACCATCGCGACACTTCAAAAATTCAGACCATCGCGACTGGCTCACGCCATCGCGCCCAGACCATCGCGATTGGCTCACGCCATCGCGCTCAGACCATCGCGACGGTGCTCTTCAGACCATTGCGATTGTGCATGTTGACCGTTGACTGACGCCATCGCGACGGTGCACTTTCACGCCATCGTGATTGTGCACTTTCAGACCATCGCGATTGTCCAAGTTCACGCCATCGCAACGGTCCAAGTTGACGCCATCGCGACGGTGCACTCTCACGCCATCGCGACGGTGCACTCTCACGCCATCGCGACGGTCCCAGACCATCGCGATTATCTCTGACCATCGCGATTGTGCACCCCCATCGCAAATTTTAGGGTTTCATTTTTTGGCCAATTTTGGGGCTATTTTTGGGAAATTTTTGGGTGATTAGACTCATAGGAGACCCCTTAGCTCATATTTGGAGAAAAACCTATTTGTCAGTTTTTACCCCCCAGGGCCTGAACGGTCATAACTTTTTCATCCGAAGTCCGTTTTTTGAGCCAGGGGGCAAAACATTGAAAAGTTGGGCAAAAGGGAAGGGACTTAAAAGGTGTATGTACTTAAGTGCTTGATCATCCAACTGTGAATTGGTCTAATATTGGATTTTTCCAGGTCTAGCAAGGGCAATCAAAGACAACCAAAGCAAGGCAGTGAAGGGCATAAAGCTTGGGAAGCGCGGCTTCTTGGGCATCAGAGCAACCAGAAAAGCTGACTCGAGGTTGGAAGATTACTCAACCCCCTCAGTCAATTCTTAGCTTAGGATAAACGTTAGCATTGTGGATTAAGACGATAGGAACGCCTCAAGTTCAAGATATTTAATTCTTTCAAGTTCAAGACTAAAGTAAAGGTGTGTGACACGAAAACCTAAAGGAAAGAACCTAAGTCTGACGGAACGAGAACTCAAAATTATCACGGAAAGTCGAATTCCTGACGCATACATTAAGACAAGAACTTAAAGACCTTTAAAAAGAAACAAGAAGTAATAACAAAGAATCGGTGACGATCTGAGCGTGTACTGAGTGTGCAAGGAAGAAAATTAATGAACCTTAGATCGGGCAAACATATAGGTAAGTCAGACCGACGAAGCCTTAGATCATCAGAGGCAAGTGTAAGAACTACTGCACGATCGTGGGCTCAGCAATTGAACACTAGTTATCCCTACGAGAGCTCAGATACTAGTGATTCAGAAATGGCATTTAGCACAGAAAGACCAGAAGGAGGGTCGAATGTAGCCTATTTAGAAAAACCTGAAGGACCCTATAGAACACAACTAGAGTTTCTCCGAACCAACTGATTAGGTGCTCGCATCTATGAGGATGGTTTGCGAAGGCAAGTGGTGCAAATGCACAACCCCGATCAACCCATTGGATTGGAACGTCCAGTGGTGAAATTCGAGAGAGACGCGTACATAGACAAGGAAGGAACAATGTACATCTTAAGTACGCAGCCAAACAATACCAACGAGTTTGGCGTAATTCAACCAGAGACGGAAGCAAAATTTCAAGGAAAGGAACCATTAGACGAGCCTAGAACACCTAGAGGGAAATCTATACTGACACGAGTACTAATCCCGGATTGGATCCCTCAGGACAACAAAAGCATAGAGTTGTTTGTAAATAAAGAAACTGATGAAGCCTTTTGGAGATACAAGACCGAGATACTTAGTGAGGTAGGTATCATCACTATATACAAATTCAAGGACCCGGATACACCTGGAAAGGTTGTATACCTGGATGAGACTTCAGAAAGAGTCTTTGTGGTACCCGACCGCGCTAAAAACACATACACATGGAGAGGAGAATTGGTATTCCCTCCATCTAGAACAAACATGAATACAAGTCAACAAGGGGCAGGAACATCCTCGGCCCATGGAAATCAAAGAGAGGGAAATAAAGAGAGACCAGAAGTAAGCTTCACTCATCCCATAGGGAGAGATAGAACAACCACGGACACTAATAGAGTGGATAGACAAAGAGATCATGGAATACCAGGTGGTAGAGATGATTTTCCTCTACCTAGACCACGTGAACACGCAAGAATATTGAGACCCACTCAATTAGTAAAATCAATGAAGAATTATTTTGATGGGACAGGAGATCCCTACGACCACGTCGCAGAATTCAAGCAAGTACTAAGAGCCGAACAAGTTGAAGACATGTTCACGCAATACAACGCATTTGGACTAACGTTAAAGAATACAGCTTTAACTTGGTTCCAACCATTGCAACAAAGGCAATTTAGGGACATCCATCACTTTTTAGAGTCATTCATCACTGAATTCTCTAAAAGTGGGATTAGACATGATACGTCTTCGTTGATTCATAGCTTTAAACAAACCCCTCAAGAAACAGTTAGACTCGCAGGACGTAGGTTTAGACAATATGTTGAACGATGTCCAATGCAAGAGCTACCCTCACAAGCTAAGCAAGTGTCATTGTTTCTAGATGGCTTGTTGAGCTCTAAACTACGCTCCTACGTGTACCTAAAAGAACCCAGAACGCTAGAGCAATGTGTAAGAATTTGCATAGACATTGAAGACAACTTAGGAGACGAGTTGGAACTTTCAAAGGTCTATAAGGACTCAGACTGTTCATCTCTAGCATCCACGAAATTGTCTAGCTCAATAGAAGACCTAGCAGAAAAAGTGGCCCAGAAAATAGGAGTTTCTAGTAAACCTAGGGTGCTAACAAACAAGCGTTGTTACACCTGTGGTGGTGATCATCTGGCAAATATGTGTCCCAATGCACCACAACCACAAGCCAACCCTAGTGGCCAATACTGTACAATTGAGAGAAGATACACGAATCATACGGCTCAGGACTGCCCCTACAACAAACAAACCGTGAGACAGAACTACCCGCAAGCATACGCACAGCCAGGTAGGTATCAAGGCCAATACAATGCTCAGCCTTATTACTATAGGCCTCCTCAGAACTACCCATACCAGGCTCAACAGAGACCTCAACCTGTCTTAGCTCAGCAGCCACCCCCACCAGCGAATGTCATCTCAGTCAAATATGCTGCTGCAGAAGAGAACCTAAGTAGGGCCTTAGTGCCTTCTTCACCTTTGATCATAGAGAGTGACCCACACTCAAACAGTTTTGACTCTACGCATGTCGATAGTCCACCCGCATATTACACAGAGTCACCAGAACACGTGGAGACATATCATTACGACAGTCCACCAGTGGAACCTAGTTGGGAGCCCGACTATGCTAATGTGATGTACACAAACCCAAATCCACGGCCCCAATTAAGACAACAGAGACCACAGGGCCCTAGAGGACCATGCTTTAGGTGCCAAGGAGATCATTTCATAAAGGATTGTCCACACCCCCCGATAGCAGGACAATCACAGTACTATAACATCCAAGGCTTTTGTGCTGATTGTGGCAAAGAGCACATAATCAAAGATTGTCCTAAGAACCCTGTTAATGCTCCGAATGTGACACCGATCAACGTGATAGGTATTGTAAATAACGCAGATGGATCCAACCCTACATACGTGCCTATCCAAGCTATAACAAGAGCCCAGGCGCTCTTACAGAACCAAAAGCTTAATCAAGAGAAAGTAGCCGAAACCAGTGAAGTTGTAGAATCTAGCAGAAAGACAAAATCTTGGAAAGATTCTAGAGAAAGAATAAAGAGAAAGTGGAGTAAAAAGATAACGGAGTTGGAAGGAAGTTTGAAGGAATCTAGAGCCAAAATCCAAGAATTGACTTCACAAGACTTGAATCAAGAGAATCCAGCTCAAAAATCAGGATCAGTTTTGGCGGAACCCATACCAGAAAATCTAGACATGATGTTTCGTGCATATCAGGCTAGATTAAAAGAGGGACCTCAAGTAGCTGAAATGAGCAAAAACTACCCTCGAGCTGATCTAGAAATTGAGAGAACGAAACTTTGCATGAAGATGGTAGAATTAGCACAAGCCTTGTTCGAAGCCTCTAGATATATTAATTGGAATAACATGGCAAAACCGGAGTTACACTTTCAAGGACTAATGGAGAGGCTAGAATATTTGATTGAAAGCAAAGAGAAAAAGGATCAGCATAGGAACCCTATTGTCCCAGAGACACAGGAAAGGAATGCACCATCCCTGTCTCAAGTACCCAATACAGAAAGTCAAGACAATTTGTCTTCCATACATAAATATTCACATGAATTTTTGAGAGAAATCCAAGAAGAGAAATGGAGAAAGGAACAAGGAACCCATCCTCCTATTCAAGAAATAGACGACTTGCAAGAACAATTTCCCCAAGACATCCCCTCTATATACGATGATGTAGAGGAAGAACAACTGAGTGAACACACAAGATTTGAATCTAATTCTTTACAAGAATTACCTCAGTTTACAAGACCTTGGGAAGCAAAGTCTATTAGTATGAGAGCACCCACGATAATAGTGAGGAATGAAGAATCAGTAATCCCTAGAAACACGGAAGTGATCAAGAATACCAAAGTACAATGTAACCTTACTCTGGAGGAGTTATTGAAGGTAAAACCAGAATTGTGGAAGCATGTAGCAAATCAATTCCCCGAGCTTGCTACTACTCCCTCACCAATAGGATCACAAGATAAGGTACCAGAGATACTTGTAGAAAAGATTAGAGATGTGAGCGAAGGAGAGGAAGGTAACACTTATCTTCCGATAACCCATCAGGGCTACACCACGAAAGCCATCTTAGATTCAGGAGCCGGAGTAGCCATAGCTACCACCGCTTTATGGAAACGTTGGGGTAAGCCAGCATTAAGACCCACCAGGATGAAGCTAGAAATGGCTGATGGACACATAGAAAAACCATTAGGTTTACTAGAAGGCATATCTCTCACCACTTGTGGTGTAGAATTTGAGCATACCTTTGCCATTTGTGACTTTGCAAAAAACCATGCTTATGAGATGATATTGGGACGACCATTCATGCGTCAGTTGCAAATTGTACAAGATTGGGGAACTAATTCTTTGTACTTGCAACATTTAGGAGTGACTACCAAAGTCAATCTTAAAGACTATTCACATAGAGATGTACCCCCAATACAATGGAATACCATCCATAAGACACCAGTAGAAACAGAATCCGTGCACTCATTAGAATCAGATCCCTCTTGGTTGCATGAGGATACTCATTTATGGATGTGTAAAGTAGACAAACAAGAGGAAGAAAGGTTAGAAGCCAGGACCTTAGGTGCAGAACAACATCCACGAACCCTACAAGATCCAGCCTATGCACCTGTAGTATTCCCAGACGAAGAGTTTGAACCCCATGGTTGGGCAGAAATCCTAGCAACCATGGATGTAGCCATCAATGAAGAACAATGGACACCCCACTGTGACGAGGATGGCTATGACATTGCAGTTTTTACGATAGAGCCAATCATGTGCGATGCGATTTTAGAAGAGTGTGAACCTAACACTGATGCATTTGAGGATGCAAGTGATTTTGATTTAGAATCAATTATCATGGACTCTCCATTTGCATCAGAGGAAGAATATTTCTACGAAGTAGAGACTCACCCTCAGAGACACGAGGAAATTACGAATGAGGTGAGATTAGCCACGGAAGTGACTACGAAGAGTGAAGGCAAGAAAAGAAAGAAGAAAGAAACCATGTCAGAAAAAGAAGAATCTTTGTTTGAAGTACCCGAGAACTTCAAGAAATATGAAATCGAAGATAGAAGAATCATGGTACGAATGCCTAATAGAAAGGCGAATGACGGACAAGTATATGATAACCGCGAGAAAACCAAGAAAATAATCGTTGCCATAGAAGGAGAGGAAGAAAAATGCACATACATAGGGCATGATTTGACAACTGAAGAAGAAGAAGAGCTAGTTGCCCTATTACGCGAATATAGAGATGTTTTTGCGTGGAGTTACAAAGATTTGAAAGGAGTAGATCCAGATATATGTTCTCATAGAATCCCTATGACTCCAGATGCAAAACCGACAAAACAGAAACCGTACACGTACAATGATAACTACGCTGCGAAGATCAAAGAGGAGATAGATCGCCTGATAGAAGCAGGATTCATTTACGAAATTGAGCATACCGAATGGGTATCTCCCATTGTGGTAGTGCCCAAGAAGAATGGAAAATTGCGTGTGTGTATTAACCTTAAAAAGGTTAATGCCGCAACGATTAGAGATAGTTATCCTCTTCCTATCACAGAACATCTATTGGAAAGAGTTGCGGGCAAGGAAGTTTACAGCTTTCTTGATGGATTTTCAGGCTATAATCAAGTAGCTATTGCTCCAGAAGACCAACACAAGACGGCATTTGCCACTGAATGGGGCATATTTGCATTTCGCGTGATGCCATTTGGCTTAACAAATGCACCCACCACTTTCCAGCGACTCATGTGTCATGTTTTTAAGGAATTTTTACGCAAGAGCTTGGAAGTTTATGTCGATGACATATGTGCTCATTCAAGTGTAAGACAGACGCATATCCCAGAGTTAAGGCAAATATTTGACAAATGTCGAGAATATCAGGTTTGTTTGAACCCAGAAAAATGTGTTTTCATGGTCAGACAAGGCAAAATTCTAGGACACATTGTGTCAAAAAATGGAATCTCTACGGATGAAGAAAAGGTGAAGGTAATTGCAGATTTACCTAGACCAACTAATGTGAAAGAGGTACAGGCATTTATGGGCCATTGCGGATATTATAGGAGATTCATACACATGTATGCAATCATAGCCAAGCCTTTGTACTCTCTTTTAACCAATTTCGAATGGAGAGATGAATGTGAAAATTCATTCAATGAACTTAAACGACGCTTGTGCTCAACACCTATATTGACTACCCCAGATTGGAGTAATCCATTCCATGTACATTTGGATGCATCCAAATACGCCATAGGATGCGTGTTAGCACAACCCACGAATGAAGGTAACATAGATCTCCCCATAGCTTACGCGAGCAGACAATTGAACGCAGCAGAAAGGAATTACACCACGACGGAACGAGAAGGATTAGGGATGATCTACGCAGTAAAGAAGTTCAGGCACTACTTGTTGGCCAACAAATTCAAGTTCTTTACGGATCATCAAGCCCTATTGTACTTAGTCAACAAACCATGTAACACAGGACGACTGATACGTTGGTTTCTATTACTCATGGAGTATGATTTTGAAGTCGTAGTCAGGAAAGGAAAGACACATCTTAGAGCTGACCACCTTTCAAGATTAACCTCAGGAGAAGCTCCTCAAGGAGTAGCGGATGAATTACCAGATGCATACTTGTTTAACCTTGAGATAGCACCAGAATGGGCTAGGCCTATAGTCCCTATTCTCACATATGGACCCAAGAATCCTAGGTTAAAGATCAAAGAGGGAGAGATTACCAAGTCCCAAAGATACCAAATAATGGCAGGAAGCATATATAAACAGGATAATCAAAAGATTCTTGCTTGTTGTGTAGATGAATCAGAACATGCGAATTGGTTGCAATTAGCACACATAGGTGCATTAAAGCAACATCATTCAAAACATCGAATGTTATAGACTCTGCATAGATTAGGAGTATATTGGCCTACGATGGAAGCAGATGTCTACAGGTTGTGTAAGGAATGCCATGTTTGTTGTGAAAGACCACCAGTAGAGCATGCTACATTATATCACGTGTCTCTCACACCAGACTGGAGTGAACAATTAGTGACATACTTGAGGATGAACACATTCCCTCAAGGCATGACCTTAGCTCGACAACGCAGTCTAGAGCAGGAAGCTCAAGATTATTCACTTATTGGCGATAACCTATACAAAAGAGGACGAGATGGATATCTAAGACAATGTGTTCATGAGAGCGATTATCTGAGCATACTAGAGACTGCACACCAAGGAGTTGCAGGAGGTCATTTTGGACCCGATAGGATAATCAAAGCCATCCTCTTTGCAGGATTATGGTGGCCCACTCTTCACATGGATGCTCATACCTATGTCAAGAGATGCGATGTGTGCCAAAGAACTCAGTTTCCTACTTGCAGAGATGAAATGCCATTGAAACCCATGATGGGCGGACGTGCATTTTCTAAGTGGGGTATAGACTTTGTAGGACCCATTAACCCCCCTGCAAAAGGTACACATGCGGAATACATTATTGTTGCGACAGATTATCTTACGAAATGGGTAGAGGCAAAAGCCATGAAAAAGAATGATGCACACACAACTGCAAAATTCTTATTCGAGAATGTCTTTACAAGATATGGACTGCCTATAGAGTTAGTGAGTGATCGAGGCACTCACTTTCTAAACCAAGTCATTGAATATCTGTTACAGGATTTTATGGTGATTCACAAGAAATCCGCACCATATCATCCTCAGGCCAATGGTCAGGCTGAAAGCACTAATAAGATCCTTTGTAACGTACTGATGAAACTCGTGAACAACAAACGTTCAGATTGGGACAAACAGTTACACCACGCTGTTTGGGCATATCGAGTGGCCTACAAGACCGTACTCAATGCAACTCCCTTTCAGATGGTTTTTGGTCAGAATGTTGTGCTTCCTTTGGACTTCTTGATACCGACCCTTAAGGTTGCAAAAGAACATCAGTGGACCGGCCATGAATTATCAGCGAGAATAATGGACTTGGAACGATTAGGAGAAACCAGGCTCAAGGCAGCAGCGGGAATATATGCAGCGAAGAAGCGACAAAAAGCGTATTTTGATGCACATGTGAAAGATAAAGGCTTAAAAGAAGGAGATTTAGTTCTAGTATATACGTTAAAGCAACACGCACGTAAGTTAGAAAAGCGAGGTTATGGACCTATGATCATTAACAGACTCTCAACAAGTGGAGCAGTACAGTTAGCCACTTTAGAAGGAGATATAATGCCTAATTATATTAGTGGCTGTAGAGTCAAGCTATATCAGGAACCTCTTACTGAGGATATGCTTAGACGACTCACGTGGGCAAAGAAGCGTAAGGAGGAAGAAAATAGAATACGATCGAAAGCTCAGGCAGAAGCAATAGAACGCATTAAACGCATGAAGTTAAGAAGACAAGGACTAGGGAGAGAACATTATAACTATCTGGAAACTACACCCAGATATCCCATGGCCATGTGTCAAGTAAAGTCAACCACTCATCCTAGTATAGTGGACAGGAGACCATTCATTACAGTCAGGCTAGAGCACGACAACCCTTGTCAAGAGCTCAGGGCTTTAATCGATTCAGGTGCTGCGACTAGTGCGATTAGATGGTCCCACTATAAGGATTCAGGAATAGAAATGCGGCCAATTGAGGCATACCTCATAGGGCTAGGAGGCATGGAAACCCCTTGCATGGGTGAGGTGGACCTTCCTATCCTCATTAAGGATGTGACCATGACAGCGAAGCTACTAGTATGCCACGATGACGACCTGATAGAACCCCTAATCCTTGGCCAAGATTGGCTATACTATCACTCAGTGGACCTAAATCTTAGACAAGGCTCCATACAAATTGGAACCTCAGAGCAAAAGCGAGTGATACCGCTTGACTTCCTTAATTACATTCCGATTGAGGTTTGTAACCCTAGACCCTATGAAACGCATGCGACGGAAGACAGGAAGATCTTGGGTCAGACCAGCCACGTTACGTCTACACCAACCCACTCGGGCTTGGCTAGGGACAATTGTCAATCAGAAGCACGACAGGAGATCTTCCCTGGGGCTTCCTGCAAACTAGAAGGGGCAGCTACCCAACCGCTAGGGCAGATGAACACAATCAGCGGTCAGGTGGGTTGCATCAGCGGCCAAATGAGCACAACACCCTGCGGTGCTCATCCATCCAAACTTGCTGCAGACTGGCCTAGATTAAAGATGAAGAACGAATCACTTCCTAATGGGCAGGTCACGCAAGTGTTGGATCTCCCTTCTTTTCCAAAGCAGAGCGTCCAATGGACCTCTCAAACCCAACCACGAAGGAGTCAACCACAACAGAGGAACCAAGACCGACGACACCACCAGATAAGGCAAAGACAGCAGCAGTATCAAAATCACAGAACAAGTGGCACGAGACAAATATGGGTGCCAAAAGGACAGCAACCACAACCTATGAGCAACACTGCAGACAAGAACAGGACAAAGTTTCAAAAAAAGCAGAGTCAGCATACAAAGTCCTCTCGATCTTCTTCTACAAGCATCAATACTTGACAGATTTGGATCGCCAAGAAATACCTTATCCATAGACCCACACCCATGCAGATTTGGGTACCCAAACAATGTATTATATCTCAACCCTCAAGCCATGTAATATATACCCCTCAGAAACCGTTTCATCCTTCAATACCACCAAACCCGATACCGCTTTTTGTTCCTCAGCAGAAACATACCACCCACTCCAAGACTCTTAGGAAATGGATACCTAAACATATCCAAACGTCTTCTTGTACCCCCTTATCTAACAATTCTCCTGCCCCGTTTAAACTCCACCCTTGTAATAATTCACCCTCAACCAAACCTTGTATAAATTCACACACCATAACCCCACATCATGCATGATAAAAGCTCATCACGAAATGTATGCATAATCTGACCATGTAGGTGTCTAGAGACCTGCATTAGCTCTACAAAAAGATCATTGCATCAATCACGTCACGACACTTGGCTACACGGGTTACGCATCGGTCATGGAAAGGGATTGCGGTCTCACTTTATTGGGATCATAATTAATTTCCATACTAATGTGTTAATCGTTTGTAGCAGATCTTTTCCATTAGTTCATCAGTCATCATGCAAACGGAAGCAGGACCATCAGAAGCAGGCCCCAGCGTAGCTGCGGTGCCCCTCAATGTTTTACGCGCAGAATCCCACCCGACCGCTCCACCGCCAGAGTTCCAAGGATTTCCGGGACCCATGCCAATCGATAACCCACCTATGGGATATACAGAGAAGATACACCGTAACTCTCACTGGTTCCAAGGCCTAGCAGGACCATTAGCTGATGTTGACTTCATTTTTGAAGCAAATATGACATTTGATGACCGCACATGGGGCAAGTATCAATTCTTCTCAAGAGAATTCGAAGGCCTATAGAACACCCAGGACTTAACTCATGTTTGGGCTAGAGCCGGCTTCACGGAGTATTTCAGTGATCCTCTGCCCAAACCTGACTTTTATAGGTGTTATTACTTAATCACCACTTTGCTGGCCTCAGAGAATAAGGACATCCCAGGAACCTTTATTTTGCCTTCTTTAGTGGATGATCCACCTTACAAAAGATTTTATCTTTCAAAGGATTTAATCAGAGCGGCCATCAAGATTCACGGAACACACACTCCAACGGAGAAAGAACGGCTAGTCCCAGAGGAGATGAAGCGTGGTGACGTAACTAAGTGGGAGGATATTTCTGCTATAACACCTGAGCTCTCTAAGCCATTACGGATATGCATGCAGCACTTTGCTTTCCCAGCTCAGGATCGTTTTACCATGCCCCACAAGAGGATCTGGTTTGGATTATACTTAGCATGTACTGGACCGCAAACAGTTGATCTAGCTAGCTGGATAATTGATCAGCTCTATTTGGCACAGCATAGATGGGAGCGAAAAAAGGTAATCAATGGATGCTGCGCCCTCACCAGGATCATATATATGTGCTTGGCGTATGACTTGCCAATTGAGCGTGCCATGACCAGTGAGGAACTGAAAGCATTCAAAGGCACCACTAGGAAGGCTAGAAAGTCTAGCAAAGGCAGAGCCGGAAAGCGGATGAGAGGTACTATCCCGTGCCTACAAGTCCCTGCATCACCCTCTCCACAACCATCTCCAGAGCAGTCACCAACAACAGCCACTCCCACAGTACAACCTATCCGCATAAGGTTATCTAGACCAGTGGTAACGGAGGGCACCACCAGTACTGTCGCACCCCAAGCAGCCACAACCACAGAACCTATCACCACAGCAGCTGAACTTCCCACCACTATCGGTGCGGAAGCTTTCTCTTTTCCAATACCGCATTTAGAACCAGGACAAGCAGAGCCACTGGACCAAACATTTGATTTTGAGATGCCCGATGCATTCTCCAATGAGTTCCAGTTTTCAGAAGGGCAAATGTTTTCTCAAGAATTTGAAAGGCCTAGCTACCCTACCACACCCAGGGATCAGCCACAAGGACAGGTCGTGTCCAGCTCCGATGATGAAAGGACAGCAACCGATGACGACGAAGGAGACGACGAAGCTAGCCAGGGAACACATGAATCCCAAGAGCAGGAACAGACAGATGGCCAAGGCCAACAAACCGACACACATGGCGATACAAGTACCTATGAAGATGAAACTTATGAGGCAGCAGCTTACACTCTAGCTATCAAGAAGCTGTATAGAACTATGGAAAAAGTTTGGGCACGCAAGAAGCTGACAGAGGAAGAGAGCCAACAAATAATAGAACAAGAACTTGTCACAGGCGGATTCGAAGACGCATATATCAAAGGATTTAAAGAATTAGTCCAATCAGTAGGCTCCAACGAGGCACTCAGGTACTTGCAACGAAAACCACTGCCACAGTTTGACCCCCGCAGAGTACGACTACTTTCAAAGCCCGGCGAATACATTCGTGTACCAACCGGAGCACAATCTTCAGAACAAGCCAGGGAGGCATGCCTCGTCCCCGAACGATCATTGGCCGTAGAAACCATCATTGTAGATTCCCCACCCCGCGCTACAATTGTGCCTACCTCAGTAGTCACTGAAGTACCGACCACCCCAACCGCTCCTCTCTCACCACCCGTCCATCCAGCCTCCCCTCTTCACCCTCCTTCCCCAAGACCCACATCTTCATTCGCCGGTGGTGTTGCAGAAACCGTCTTTACGACCACTCACCCCACAATTCCCGCGCCCATTAGCCCTAATCTACCCCTTCCCACACCCACCTTTCTATCCAACCCATTCCTTCATCAATCTTTTCCATCTTTCCCCACAACTCCAAGACCCCTTTTCCCATTCCCCCCGCCATTAACCTTCTCCCCCGTCTCACCTCCCCGACCCACTGTAACCCCTCTTTCCCCTTTCCACCAAGCTGCTCCAGCCAGCCCCCCTGTAAATTACACCTCAACCTTTGTAAATCCCGTATTTACACCAGCACGAGTACCCACAATCACACCCATATTCACGGTCACCGCACTAGATACGTCCACCGACATGGACATCTCACCACCCACTGCACCATCGCTCACTTCACTCACGGCACAAACATTTTTAGGCACATCACAATTTTCAACAATCACTACATCATCCACCTTCCCATCCCCATTCCCCGTTCCCGTTGCATCCACACCAACTGCATCTTCATTTAGCACCCCGTTAATACTATCACCCACTGTAGATAATGCATTCCGACAGATGTTCATATGTATGACGCAAGTAAGAGATGAGTTCACATCTCTTGGTGATAATTATCAGCAGCTGCAGAGGACAACCAATGACTTACAGTTGCAGCTTAATTTATTGTCCATTGAGAATGCCTCTCTGAACACCCGCTACCAAGAATTACGCGAGGCTTATCACAAATTGGAACTAGAAAGTGAAGAAAAGACCAAGGAAGCCACGGCTGACCTGGATAATTTATTAACAGCCCAGACAGTCCGCAATGCAACGCTAACACGAAACATGGGCTTACTACGAAGACACCTAGCAGCCGCCAAGAAAGAAAACCAGCGCTTACAGGATCAGAACCGAGAAAACTTAGAAGCAGCGCTCGACCACCCAGACCAACCACTCAGTCCTAGCAGGTTCAAAGCCATTCCTTCAGACTCAATGAGGATGCTGCTAGACGATCATGTAAGATTGCTAGATGAATATGACCGCATGAACGAGGAGTTACAGAAACTCAAAGAAGATCACAAATTACTCCAGTTACGAGAACCGGCACACCAAGACGTACCAGCACCTGTGGACCCCTCTCCTGACCTCCTAGAGGAACTCAACTCATTACGGGCCCAGGTATCGACCCTTGGATCAAGGATTGCAGTATACGAAGCGCCACCAAGGCCAGATTCCCCACCTGAGCTTCCAGCTGAGGAAGAAACGGTCACCATCCCGGTGGAGGAAACGTTTGAAGAAGCATACGAGCCACAACCCATCCCAGGCGGACGCGTCACGGCCGAAGGTCAGATGACGTACGAACTTCCGACCCCCGCATGGATGAAGACTATTGAGGAACTTGGAACAACGCACTCAGCTAGAGTAGAGGCACAATTACATGCCATGGCGATGATAGAAGAACGAATATTACAGTCTCCATTCTTTGCTCAATTGGCCCCACGACGATACATATCTGGGCACGAGCTACAGTATAAACCGTACTTCATGTTAATGGCCGAATACCAGTTAGCCATTGAGAAAGAGACAAGTAAAAAACCATCGCATGCAACTCAATTCGAGGCGGCTGATTTGCCACTAGATGCACAGAAAGGAAGGATCTATCAACCAGAGTGGCGAAAAAATTTACTACAGCAGTATCCAGAGATGATGAGTACATGGGTAAAGGCACCTTTGCACCTGAAGTATAACCCGTGTTGGGGACCAGTGCCACGACGCCGCTCCTGGACTGCCTTTGCTATTAAGGTACAAAACAATAAGCAGTGCCAAGACTGGTTGAATTACCCCTATTTTAAGCCACCCATTGAGTTACCAACTGTTGGCTACATGATGGCTACAATTCGCCACTGGCTCCCTAGATTAAAGCATATGGATGATATAACGGCGCATATGACTGCCAAAATCTTTGACATGATGCAAATGATTTTTAAAGTCTTCGGACGCGTCAAGGCACCCCATGTCAACACCTCGGGCTTTGAGCATGGCAATTTTGATCTGGTATATGATATGAGTACAACGCCATCGCTACGGGTTTGTTATGCCTGGCACTGCAGAATAAAGTACCTACCGACGTGCTACAAGCAGACATTCGAAGAGATGTTCACAACCGGTTTTTGGGAATACCATTCAGAGGTATTCATAAGCAGGCCTACTCATTTATTACAATTATTTGCCTGTGAACGAATGGTCTATTCCACACATTATCAGCTCCCGCCACCGGAAGAACCGCAACCAATCGACTGGGAGAAACTCGAGGCCGACCTGGCCCGAGGCATTCGTATCTCCGAGCACACCCTCGCTCAAGACCTACTATAGAACTATATCCGGCAGACCTCACAGCAAGGTTCTGTCAGGGACGACAGAAGCGAGAGGGAGGGGGGTGTTGGAAGCAGCCAGAGGCACAGACGACACGGAAGCATGTAACGACAGAGCAGGGAGCCAGTCGAATCGTTTTTCAAATAATTATGTTTTCAAATACTTTCCAAAAACCTCCAACAGTGATTTTTATCACTATTGTAACATATGTAACATAGAAAACCCCATTTTGTAATCCATAGCTCCATTTTGTGCAAGCCGAGGAGTCCTCGAGCTTGAGGAGCTTAGGTAGAATGCGCGTACCAATTTTCATTATTTTTAGATACTGTTTACCCTTCCAAATAGCATCTAGGACCTAATTTTTAACTATGCCGGTCACTAGATGTGAAACCGGTCAAAGCTAGTCTAGAAACTATAAAAAGAGCTAGAGAGCTCATTTTTGGGGTTAGCTTGTTTGAGGTTAGAGTTCTTTTGAGCTTGTAATAGTGTTCTTGAGTAATAGAGCTAATTTCCCACCTTCCATTGTGTCTTGCTTGTCTCTTCGTAGTGTGTGTGTATGTGTGTGTGCATTTCTATGCTTCTCACCTTCACTCTCACTTCATCTCACATTCACGATCTTCATATCACTCCTATCTCTTTCGCGGATTGACATTAAGGAGGTGGAGCTTCTTAACGTGGTTCTCACCATTGTGCTAGAGCAACACCAAATTTGGCGCCGTTGCCGGGGATCGAGTCTAGGACGAATGTGTGATGGTAAGAGTATAGCAAGAAGTGGCGTTGGAAGGTAAAAATTTCAGTTTTTGTTGTTGTTTTTACTTAGTTTTTAGTGTTTTTCACCTCCCCCACACTCCATCTTCATCACTGCATCATCATCTTCATCTCCAAAAAAATCAGAAAATTCACCATATCCACCCATTCTCCTCATTTCCCCTCATTTGTACATGCGAGAGAGTGAGAGAGAACTTTTGTGCTTGTGTGTATTTTTGTTTTCTTGAGTTTTCTTGCAGGTCCAGAGCTCCAGTGCATCAGGAAAGCTTGGAAAAGGTAAAATTTTCAGTTTCTGTCAGAAATTTTCGACTGTGTCAGACCATCGCGATGGTCTGCAAAGTTTGGAATTTGGAGAAGGCGACCACACCAGCCTGTAGGCGACACCAGCGCCTCTAGGAATCCACAGCTGCATTCACAAAATTTGCATTTTGGTGGACCATCGCGACGGTCTCTGACCATCACGATTGTGTCACACCATCGCGATTGGCTCACGCCATCGCGACGGCTTCTCCAAGTTGACACAAGTGAAGGAGTCCCCTAGACAACCTCCTAGGCACACCACGTCTATTTGGGTCCCTAAGCGGTCAATGAAGGCTAGCCCCAATGCTAGACACATATGGGTGCCCAAGGCCTGTTTACGAGCCCAGATAGCTCCAACTCTAGCTATTGGCATAATTCAACACTCACACGTCCTCTCGACTGACAACGCAGGAACTCTACCTAAAGACCACCCTAACCCGCACTCAACCAAATCGAGAAATGTCTGGAAATGGGTGCCCAAAAGGCCCCAACTCCATCACACTCTAGTTCATAAATCTCTACCTATCTTTAGCTCTAAGAGCTACGAACCCTCTAGCAAAGTTTGGAGACTTAAACCATGTATCAAACCCCCAAGACCCAATTTTTGTAAATCCATCCTCTCTGACATAGGTGCATTCTGAGTCCATTGCATAACCAAAGTAGGCATCTAGGATGATACTGACCTCTAATCACCACTCACATCTATCACAAGCACTTCACCTCTGACCACTAATCTTCGGGATTGTCATGTTAGTATTGTGAAGGGAACACCATTACATACTGTTTCCTATGCAACACTAATGTGCCTTTCTTCTTCTAGCAGATAAGCACCCGATTCCCATGGCAGTAGCAGCAGGCACAAGCTCTCAGGCAGGCTTTGGTGCTCAAATCAATTGGGATGCCATGCCGGTGGAGGCCCCACCAACAGCTCGGCCTGAAGAGTTCGTGAACGTGCGGAGAATTCCTATTCCAGATCCACCAAGTGGCCTAACAGAAAGAGTAAAGGGGCATTCTCACTGGTTCAATGAGATGCCAGGAGATTTGGGAGACGCTGATCATATCTGGGAATCCAAGATGGAATGTGGAGGAGTGTGGTGGACCTTCCAGTTCTTCTCACGAGAATTTGAAGCATTGCAAAATGCAGCTCCTCTTCAGGATATTTGGCAGAAAGCGGGATTGCAAGATTACTTTAGTGCAGCTTTGCCTAGACCAGACTTTCTTAGGTGCTACTACTTGATTGCCACACTGAAGCCGACAGGAGATAAAGATCATTCAGGCACATTCTAGGTGCCCTCCCTATCAAACCAGGAGGAAATGAAGAAGTTTGAGTTAAATGTTACTTTAATAAGGGAAGCTCTTCAGATGTATGGCACCCATGCGCCTTCCGATCGCGATCCCTTGATACCAGAGTCAATGAAGAGCAACAGAATCAAGAAGTTGAAGGACATGTGTGCCCTCACCCCTAACATCGCCATACCCCTGCGAATGTGCCTTCAACACTTCACATTTCCAGCTCAGGACCGCTTTACCCAACCTCACAAGAAAATATGGTATGGATTATATTTAGCAGAGACTGAAAGCTTGCCAATTAAGATGCCTGTATGGATTCTGGATCAATTGTAGGAAGCAGGCAAGCGGGGTGTGAGGAAGCATACATTACACGGCTGCTGTGCGATTACCAGAATTATTTATAGATGTCTTGCATATGATGTGCCAATAGCCAGGGCCCTTAAATATTCACAATTGGAGTTTTTCAAGGGGCGGAAGTCAGGGAATCAGCCTGCGAAACGAATGCGTGGATCACTCTCCCAGGTAATGATCCCTCACGAGGCCACGACCGAAGCTTCCCCCAAAGAAGAAGCCCAGGTCGCACCTTTCACGATCCATCTTCAAGGAGTTCAAGCAGGGGACGTGGTACAGCCCACCCCATCCGCCCCTCCACTACCTACTGAGGCCGAGTTTGCATCTATGGCCGCCTTAACTGAGGATCCCAATTTTGATTTTGAAAGATTCCTGCAGACAGCCCACTTATCTGATAGTGAAGATTTTCCTGACAATGCCGATCCAGGATCATCATTCCAAGGAGAACATCCACAGGGCGAGACAAGCAGGGTACATTTGGGAGAAGAGGCACCACATACTCATGGTCCTAGCACACAAAATCAGGAAGAAGAATGGGGGAATGAACCAGAGGAGAGTGAAGAGGAGGCCCCTGCTTACACAGCACAACTCAAGCGACTATACAAGACAATCAAGCAGGTACAGAGAAGACATAAGATGACAGAAGAGGCGAACAGAGCCCTAGTGAACCAAATGCTGTAGGCTGAGAATGTAGACCCACATTTTGTTGAATCATTGAATCTGTTGGCGGACACATGTGGGATCGGGGAAGCATTGAGGACAATGGTCTATCAGGAGAACCCTACCTATGATCAACGAAGGATTGATACACGGCCACGACGAGGAAAAATGATTCAAATGGAAGTCTCTACGGCCTTGCCTTCCACAATTTCAGAGGATGTTCACATGACGAGCCCAAGTCCCACTGACGAACAAGATGTAATTACACAGGTACCATCTCCACCGTCACCTTCCATTCAACCCTCAGAACCCTTCTCCACCAGTCTTTCTGAACAACCGATATCCACCCATCATGAAACCATTGTACACACCTCTGTTTTTACACCCTCCCTCTTACCCACATCCATCACTTCCGCCCAAATTTGTGAATCTCACACAGGACATCCTGCCACCGATCAAACCATAATAGGTTACCCTTCCTATCTCCTCGCCCATGGACAACCACTTGCCACTAGCCAGACCTTATCCCATCCTTTTCCATTCACCCACACATTTCCCCTCTCCCAAACCCTATCCACCACTTCCCTTGTTACTGCCTCAGGCTCAACCCAAGTCACACAACCGTCATTCTGGACAAACCTTGTAAATATACTCCAACAGGTGGAGAATTATAATAAAAAGTCCCTTCCCCAACCCCACTCCCCCACATTCACTGCCACCACTAACACACCACCTACCGTTCCCGTATTCACAATTCACACTTCACACACTATCACATTCGACCCCATGGATATTTCACCATCCACAGGAGCACCCACCGCCACGTCTGTTCCACCATCATCACATCTCACTTCACTCATAGGCACATCATCCACTTTTCCCTTCCCCATTTCCCGACCCTTTGCATGTTCCACCTCTACCCATGCATCCACATCATTTAGTAATGCACTAGACACCATGGTTGAAGCGGCCACTCAGCTTAAGCAAGAGTATAAGCTATTAGAAGAAAATAACACAGAGTTGTGCAATCTCTCGGCTCAACTCCAGGCACGAGTCGATGCCTTGGAACTAGGTAATACAACACTACAACACCAGGTGACTGACCTCCAACAATCGAAGACAGAACTCGAAGCTAAGTATGCAGAGACAGACAAAGCTATGGAGGAACAACTCAAAGAACAAATGGGCCGCAATGCGAGACTTCAACGCAACATGGCTCTACTACGTCGCCATCTAGCAGCGGCTCAAGAAGAGAACAGAAGGCTACAACAACAAAACCAGGAGAACCTAGAAGCGGCCATGGAAAACACCCCGGGAGCACCCATCGACCCTGCTAAATTCCAAGCCATCCCCTGAGAAAACATACAACAAATATTGGAAACCTATGCCAGTCTCTTAGAAGCACATGATCAGCTTGCTGACCAAGTCAAAGACCTACAAAAATCCCAAGTGCCTGCACCACACCAACGAGAACCTAAAGAGATGGCCAATGCTGCAACCTCACCAGAGCCGGAATTATCAGTGAGCAATGAAGTACTAGAGCTACGTCAGCAGGTGGCCGAGTTAAAAATTAAATTATTACAATATGAATGACCCCCCTCCCCACCTGATCAGCCAAGTGAAGAGGAGACCATTGCCATTCCGGTGGAAGAAACATTCGAAGATAATTATGAGCCACAACCTCTTCCAGGTGGCAGGATCACTGAAGAGGGACAGGATACATATGAGGAACCCCCGTCAGCATGAATGAAGCAGGTAGAGGAGATGGGCCACACTCACGAAGAGCGGCTTGCAACCCAGATGCTAGCCATGAAAACCATAGAGGAGACCATACTCAAGTCTGAATATTTCTCGAACTTGGCTCCTAGGCGGTTGATAACTAGCTCAGAGTTACAATATAAACCTTATTTTGTATTGTTGGCGGACTACAATGCTGAGATCAAACGCATAACCAACAAGTATCCCTCTTTCGCAACACAGTTCGAACCCGAGGACATCCCAGAGGCAGCCAAAAAAGGGTCTATATTCCAGCCCATATGGAGGCAAAAGTTACTGGAGACCTATCCGGAAATGTTACGAACATGGGATCATGCTCCCATGCATCTGAAATATAACCCATGCTTTGGACCGGTACAAAGAAGACGCTCTTGGAAAGCATTCGCCATCAAGGTTCAGAACAATGTGAATTGCAAACAGTGGCTGAACTACCCCAAAATCGCACCACCAACAGGCTCACCTACAACAGCGTACATGATGGCTACCATCCGATATTGGCTTCCACGCCTCCACTCCATGCCAGATGTGGCTGCACAGATGCTACTCAAGATATTTGATATGATGCAGGTTGTGCTCAAAACCTTCCGCAACGTATGTAACATTCAGCCTCCGATTCCCGGCTTCATCAATGGTAATTATGACCTCTTGTATGATATGAGCACAACCCCAAGCATACGAGTTGCTTATGCATGGCACGCACGCATCAGATATCTCCCTGCCTGCTATAAGCAAACTTTCGACGACATGTTCACCACGGGATTTTGGGAAGCACATTCTGAGGTATTTGCACCACGACCAACCCACCTGCTGCAACTATTTGCGTGCGAGCAAGCAATGCATTCGGAGCTCTACACTACGCCACAGCCTAACATGCCTGGAGCCGTGAATTGGGATGCCCTCCAGAGCTATTTGGTCCGGGGACTACGAATAAAAGAACAAGAATTGGCAATCGACCTCCTGCAAAAGTACATCGATCAAACAGTGGAGCAGAGGTCTGTCAGAGGCGACAGACACTAGGGGGGGAGAGTGTTGACAGTATACGGGAAGAAGCAAGTACGGACACACATGCAGATCTAGCACTAAGGCAACCCTTCATTTTTTCCAAAACCCTTACATCATTTTAAAGTGATTCTCATCACTGAAAACCCCTGTAAATACCACTTTCACCTTTTTGTAGCTCCATTTTGTACAAGCCGAGGAGTCCTCGAGCTTGAGGAGCCTTAGAAGTAGTTGCCTGCCAATTTTCATATTTTATAGATCTCGTTTGAGCCCTCAAATAAACCCTGGAACCTAATTTTTAACTAGGCTGGACACTAGGTCTGGACAGGGCCAAAGCTAGGCAAAAACTATAAATAGAGCTAGAGAGCTCATTTTTGAGGTAGCTTCTTGTAGTTTTGAGCTTGTATGAGAACTTTGTTGCAATAGAAGTGATTCCATTGTCTTACTCTCTTTGTTCTTGCTGTGTGTGCGCGTGTGTGTGTATGTGTGTGCATGTTAGTGTGCTTCTCACTCACACACTTGTGCCTTCACTTGCTCGAGGTCTTCATACCATCCTCACGTCTTCTCGGATTGACATTAAAGGAGGTGCTACTCATCACTGAGCTACAGATGGAGTCTAGATCGGAGTCACTTGCATCCTCAAATGCATCAGGGCTAGGTTCGCACTCTTCTAAAACTGCATCTCCCATGATTGGCTCTATGGAGAAAACTGCATCTCCCATGATTGGCTCTATGTCCATTGTTCTTCATTGATGGCTACATCCATGGTTGCTAGGATCTCTGCCCAGTCGTGGGGTTCAAATTCTTCATCAGGAAATACTACAGGTGCATAGGCTGGGTCTTGAATGCATCTATGGGTTTCGTTTGCACCTATCTCTCTGGCCTTTTCTCTCTTCTCTTCTTCCACTGCCACTTTACACATCCGCAAGTGAGTGTCTTCATGCATCCATGAGGATCCTGATCCTATGGAGTGCACAGACTCTGTATCATCTTTGGCTCTATGAATAGTATTCCATTGGATAGGAGGGACATCCCTATGAGAGTAATCTTTGAGATTAACCTTGGTCGTGACACCTAGGTGTTGCAAATACAAGGAATTGGTTCCCCAATCTTGTACCACTTGCAACTGTCGCGTAAATGGTCTTCCCAAAATCATCTCATAGGCATGGTTCTTGCTAAAATCACAAATAGCAAACGTGTGCTCAAACTCTACACCACATGTAGTGAGAGTTATTCCTTCTAGTAAACCTAGGGGTCTCTCTATGTGACCATCAGCCATCTGCAATTTCATTCTCGTTGGCCTGAGTGCCCGCTTGCCCCAACACTTCCATAGGGAAGTGGTAGCAGCTACGACTCCTGCACCTGAGTCGAGAATTGCCTTGGTTGTGTATCCTTGATGGGTGATGGGGAGGTATGTGTTTCCTTCTTCTCCTTCACTCATGTATCCTATCTTATCTAGAGGAATTTCTGGCACTGTCCTATGAGAACCTACCTGGGAATGAGGTTTTGCTATCTCTGGTACTTGTTTGGCTACATGTTTCCATAGCTCTGGCCTTACTTTGAGTAGCTCTTCTAAAGTGAGGTTGCACTGCACTTTAGTATTCTTTACTACCTTCGTATTCCTAGGTATTATTGAGTCTTCGTTTCTGACCATGACTGTGGGTGCTCTCATACAAGTGGACTTAGCTTCCCATGGGCCTGTGAAATGGGGTAATTCATGTAAAGAATTAGACTCAAAGTCTAATCTCTCTTGAGACTGGGTGCTCTCCTGCTCTCCATAAATGGAGGGAATATCTTGTGGGAATTGATCATGTGCATCATCCACAAGTTCAATGGGAGGAGGGACTTCACTTTCTTTAGCCCATTTGTCTTCTTGAATCTCTCGTAGGAATTCTAGTGTGAACCGATTCATAGAAGAAGAGGTGTCTGGCTCCGTGGAGTTAGGCACATAAGCTTCCTGGGCAAGAAGGCTTACTCTCTTACTTGTCTTGCCTTTACTTGGAGGGGTGGGTTCCTTTTCTGATTGTGCAATCAATCTTTCCAATCTTTCTAGCAGTCCCTCAAAGTGCAACTGCGTCTTAGCTGAACTAGAGATGTTAAAGAGGCGACTGGCTTCAAACATGGTTTGAGCCAATTCCACCATCTTAGCACAGATTTTGGTTCGTTCAAGCTCTAGTTCTGCTCTCGGATAACACTTTTCATGATCAGTTACGGTTGGCCCTTCTTGGATTCTGGCCTGATATGCCTTAAGCATCATGTTAAGGTCCTCGGGAGTGGGATCTGCTAATATTGATCCTACTCTAGGGGGTGATGGGATTATGTGAGGTGGGTTGGAAGGTGTTGGATTAGATGGGGATGGGAATGGTGGGGGTGGGGTAGTGTGAGAGGGAGTTTGAGATGTGAGTTCAATTATCCTGGCTTTTGTTTCCCTTAGGCTTTCCTCGAGTTCACTCTTCTTCTTAGCCCATTGCCTCTTCATTCTTTCTCTACTATCTCTCCAGGCTCTAGTTCTCTTCTTAGTTATGCTCTCAGTTTCACTAGCCTCTAAGCTCTTTTCCTGGCCTACCCCTTGGTTTTGCTGCAATGCATGAGCTCTAGTGACTACCTGTACTAGTGCAGTGGACGTCACGCTTCCTGTAGAGTCCACTACTAACCCAATAACATTGATAGGAGTAATTTTTGGCATATTATTGGGGTTCTTTGGGCAATCTCGTAAGAGATGCTCCTTTCCATAATCTTGGCAAAAGCCTTGAATTGTCACTGACTAGGGTTGTGTAGGTGGAGGTAAGGGGCAATCACGAATGAGGTGATCTCCCTGACATCTGTAGCATGGTCCTCTAGGGAATGGGGGTCTTGCCTGCTTAGGTTGGGGTCTAGAGTTAGGGTTTGTGTACATTATATTTGTGTACTCTGGCTCCCAACTAGGTTCACTTGGTTCTTCACTGTAGTAGGACTCACCATGTTCAGGAGATTGCATGTAGTAAGCTTGGGGACTATCAATATGTGTAGAATCAAAGCTATGGTCACTGGGATCACTCTCTGAAAGCAATGGTGTTACTGGCACTATAGCTCTATTCAAATTCTCTTCTGTAGCTGCATACTTTACCGGAATTACATTAGCTGGGGCAGGGGGTTGTTGTGCTAACACAGGCTGAGGCCTTTGTTGGTTTTGGTATTGTGGTTGGTAGGTTTGTTGAGGCCTAGCATACTGCTGTGGTGGGTACTGGTTCTGGTATCTTCCTTGTTGATGGCATGGTTGTGGGTACGTCTGCCTAACTGCTTGCTTATTATAGGGGCAATCTTGCACGGTGTGATTGGTGTACCTCCGTTCTATGGTGCAGTACTGGCTACTAGGATTTACTTGGGGTAGAGCCATAATGGGACATACATTCGCCATGTGGTCACCACCGCAAGTATAACATCTCTTTACTGGGGCAAATCTTGGAATTTGTTTGCTAGAGACACCTAGTTTTTGAGCTACCTTTTTTGCGAGTTCCTCAATAGATGTAGATTGTGTGGAAGAAAAGCTAGAGGCACTATCTGAATCTTTATAGATTTTGGAAAGCTCTAACTCTTCCCCTAGATTATCCTCTATGTGGATGCACATGCGTACGCACTCTTCAATGGTCCTAGGGTCCTTCAAGTACACATATGACCTCAATTTGGTACTTAGCAATCCATCCAAGAATAAAGCCACTTGTTTGGCTGGTGTGGGTAACTCAGGAACATGGCATCTCTCAAGATATTTCCTAAATCTTCTTCCTGCAAGTCTCACGGTCTCTTGAGGGATCTGATTGAAGCTATGTATCAATGAGGAAGTATTATGCCTTATGCCACTTTTAGAGAATTCAGTGATGAAAGCCTCTACGAGTTGGTCTATGCTCCTCAACTGTCTCTCATTCAATGGTTGAAACCATGTAAGGGCTGTGTTCCTAAGGGTTAGACCAAAGGCATTATACTGCGTGAATAGATCCTCAACTTGTTCAGCTCTCAAGACTTGCCTAAACTCAGCCACATGATCATATGGGTCTCCTGTGCCATCGAAGTAGTTCTTCATGGACTTAACCAACTGTGTAGGTCTCAATGTTCTGGTGTGTTCCCTTGGCCTTGGCAGAGGGAAATCATCAGCATTCCTTTGGTTCCTTGGGGCTCTAAGTCCCTCAAGTTTCGCTCTATTTGTTTCCGTTCTCGTTCTTTCTCTTCCCACTGGGTTGGCAAAGCTTACCTCAGGTCTATCTCTATGTCTGTCTCTTTGAGCTCCATGAGCTTGGGATGTTCCAGCTCCTGGGTGACCAAAGGACACATTCGATCTTGGTTGGGGGAAAATAAATTCACCTTTCCAAGTGTAAGCATGCCTATCATTTTCTGTAACCACAAAGATCCTCTCTGAAGCGTGATCTAAGTAGGTCACTCTGCCTGGGCTATCAGGATCTTTGAACTCATGTATCATGATTGTTCCTACCTCATTCGGCTGATCAGATCTATACCTCCAAAAGGCTTCATCAGTCTCTCGGTTCAGGAGTAGATCTATGCTCTTATTGTCCTGGGGAACCCACTTTGGTGTGATAATCCTAGTGAGAACAGATTTGTCTCGGGGAGTTCTAGGTTCTACACCCATGTTTCCTTGCTCTAGGTCACCTATGTCCGTTTCCGGGATCACGTTTCCAAATTCGTATGTCCTATCTGGATGACTGGTGACTACATATATTGTTCCTTCTTTGTCCAAGTATGCTCCATTTTCAAACTTGACAGCTGGGTGCTCTAGTCCAATGGATAGATCTGGGTTTTTGATTTGGACCACAGATCTTCCTAGGCCGTCCTCATAGATGCTAGCACCTAATCGGTTGGTCCTAAGGTATTCCAGCTACGTCTTGTAGGGTCCTTCTATCCTATGTAAGTATGGAACACCTGAACCTGTAGGTCTCTCCATATCGTGGGACATCTCTGACTCACTAGTTTCAGAGCTAGGGTAGTGTGAATAATGGCTCAACTGCTGAGCCCAAGACCTAGCAGTATGATTGACACTAGCCTCTAAAGATCTAAGACTCTGTCTATCTCTTCCTGGGTGTCATCCTGATCTAAGGTTCATATGCTTAGCTGAGCAATCCCAATTTTTACCCAAGGTGCACCCTCGTTGCTGAGTTCTTTTGTATCAGTCACTTGATTCTTTTTAGTTGATTATCGTGTTTATGATCTTGTTGGATATCATGTCGTCAGGAACACTTGAGTTAATTTCCGCACTTGAATGTTGATCGTCTCACGTTAGGTTCTTTTCCTTTAAAGTTGTTGGTCGCGCACAGGTTATCTCTTGACTTGAACTTGATTTTCCTAGATGGTCTTGACTTGTCTCGTGCCTATTGTTGCCCTGACTTACTTCTAGCACTACTCGAACTTAGCCTAAGCTAGGGATTGACAAAGGGAGTTGAGAGTCTTCCAACCTTGAGTTTCTCCCTTGGCTGCCCTTGTGTGCCCAGGAGGTGTGTTCCCAAGCTTGCACTTACTCTTGCTCCAATCGCCCTTTGATGCTCTCACTGGACCTGTAAGAGTCCCAAAATTAGCTCAAGACTTAAATTCAAAAGACAGAACTGAGCACTTTCATTTATGTAACTTAGATACTAATTAGCCTTTTGTCTTTATGGAAAACACTTCTAGAGATCCCTTGGTTTTGTGCCCCCTGAATATGGTCACTTTCAAAATACTATATCTAATAATCTTGATATTAATTTCACTGTATCCAGTGGAAGTTTTGGTTGTACTCCCCACGAGCTTTCCAACAAGCCCAAGATCACCCCCAAATGGATTTCGTATGAGAAAGTTATGACTGTTCAGGTTCTAGGTTTAAAGCAGGACTCAAACAGGCTGACAGTTCACAGGGCTTTTCTCGAAACACAAGTGTAGGGACTTCAAAAATCACTAATGGCTTAACAAGTATGCCCAAAAATTACCCCAAAACTTGGTATAAAAAACCCTAAAAATTTGGTCAAAAAAGCCTGTCAATCGCGATCGACAGGTCTGTCAATCGCGATTGACAGAGGTGTCCGTCGGGGCCTATCGGTCGCGATCGATGGTGTCAATCGCGATCGACAGAGTCGGTCGTGGGTCCTGTCAGTCGCGATCGATGGTGTCAATCACGATCGGCACGTTTTTTGAGATTTTTGCCGTAATTTCAATCGATCGGGGATGTGTCTGTCGCGATGGACACGTGGCAACGCAAGAAATTCTGTCAATCGTCAAAATTCAGTCGGTCGCGATCGACGATGTCAATCGCGACTGACAGAGGTGTCAGTCGTGGCTGTCGATCGCGATCGATGGTATCAATCACGATTGACAGGGTCAGTTGGTTGTCTCTGTCGATCGCGATTGACAGAACCTGTCAATCGTGGATGTCGGTCACGATCGATGGTCTCGATCACGATTGACAGTAAAACACAGAATTTTTTAGTTTTTTCTAGTGATTTGGAATGTGCTCCTTGTGCATGTCATTGTGGTGCACTTTGTTTTACCAAAAAATGAAATTTTATGTCGATCGCGATCGATAGAGGTCGGCGACACAGAGACAAGTTCCGAGTTCGTCCGTACCTGCGTAGCGTGCTGGAGGGGATGATACAGCTGTACCTGCATGATCACTCAGAAAACAGGCAAAAAACAATGCACACAATTCGCTCTCTCGCTCTCTCTCACAAGTGAAATGAGGGCAATGGAAGGAAGAAGGTGATATGATCAAAAACTGAAATTTTTCGCGATGGTGGAGATGGAGGTGGAAGGTGGTGAGGATGATGATGGTGATGGTGATGATGATGATGAAGTAAGGAAGAGAAAAATAAAGAAGAGTAAAGAAATTACCTACAACACCAATGTCTCAAATCTACATCTTACCATCACACGCTTGTCCTCAAAGCTCGATCCCCGACAACGACGCCAAAATTTGGTGTAGCTCAGTGATGAGTAGCACCTCCTTTAATGTCAATCTGGGAAGACGTGAGGATGGTATGATGACCTCGAGCAAGTGAAGGCACAAGTGCGTGAGTGAGAAGCATACAAACATGCACACACATACACACACACGCGCACACAAGGTAAGACAAAGAGAGAGAGAAGCAATGGAGTTCTCTTAGATTACTTTCAAAATGCTCATACAAGTTCAACTCTATTACAAGCTAACCTCAAAAATGAGCTCACTAGCTCTATTTATAGTTTTTGACTAGGTTTTGGCCATGTCCAGACCTAATGTCCGGTCTAGTTAAAAATTAGGTTCTAGGCCCCATTTGAAGGCTCAAATGGAGTCTAAAAATTATGAAAACTGGTAGGTAGCTACTTCTAATGCTCCTCAAGCTCAAGGACTTCTTGGCTTGCACAAAATGGAGCTACAAAAATATGAAATGGTATTTACAATGGCTTTTAGTGATGAAAATCACTATTTTTGTAGGGATTTTCTCTAACGATTTGACATACACATCTTCGAGCTTCCTACTTGCTCCTTCTCCTTATGTGTCCACCTCTTTGATATGCTTTAGCTTCCTGAAAAAATAATGGCCTACTTGCCCGATCTTCTTTGACTACTCTATCTGCGTGTACCTTCTCTTCGCTCCGACTCCCTTCGTTGGCTTCCTTGTCTTGTTAGTCCTTCAGTTCCTTGACTACTGCTAACAACTTGTTGTAGATTTGAGCTTTCTAAGAGAGTTCTTTTGCAATCGAAGTCCTTCCATTGTTCCACTCTTTGCTCTTACCTTGTGTGTGTGTGTATGTGTGTGCATGCTTGTGTGCATTCACTCACGCACTTGTGCCAGCACTTGCTCACGGTCTTGATACCGGTCCTTATGTCTTTGCGGATTGACATTTATGAGGTGAAGCTCCTCACATTGGTAATTACCATTGTGCTAGAGTGACACTTGGCGTGAAAAACAGGATTAGCTGCCAAATATAATGAACTCATGTTGTCTCCAAAAATAATTGGAGTACTTTGATCTCTTCCAAAACTTTTCAATAAGGTCTTCAACCATATCACTTCTTTTGTAGCCTCTACCATTCCTTTATACTCAGCTTCTGTGGATGAGAAAGCAATTGTATGTTGCTTCTTTGAGCACCAAGAAACTAACTTATCTATAATGTAACAGAGATAACCATGAGTAGGCCTTCTATCATCTGAATTACTTGCCCAATCTACATCATTAAACACTTCGATTCTTGTGTTAGAAGTAAAACCATAATACAAACCTTCACTCAGAGTTCCCTTGATATATCCGAGTACCCTTTGAGGTGCAATCCAATGAGTTTTCTTTGGACAATGCATAAATTATGATAAGACGCCAACTGCATATGATAGGTCTGGTCTTGTCAAGGTAGCATAGATCAAACTACCTACCAAAATGTGATATTTCTTCATGTCATTAAATTCTTCTCCTCCATATCTACTCAATTTATGATTTACCTCTAATGGTGTTGTTGAAGGCTTGCAATCTTCCATGTTGAAATTAATAAGAAGATTCTTCAAGTATCTCTCTTATGTAACATATACTCCATGTTGAGTATACACAATCTGCATTCCTAAGAAATAAGAAAAGTTTCCCAAATCACTTACCTTAAACTCCTTTTCTATTTACTTCTTAAGCTCCTTGATTCCTTGTGCATTTGTACTTGTGATAATAATATCATCAACATAAATACACATATATATGAACCCATCTTCACTAGCAAGCTACTATCTACTTTTGAAGCTTGATATCCACATTCATTCAAGAACTTAACAAGCCTGTAATTCCATGCCCTTGGGGCCTACTTCAAACCATATAAAGCTCTCTTGAGCTTACATACATAATCTGATCCAATTGAATCCATGAAACCCTCTAGTTGCTCCATGTACACCTCATCTGCAATATATCCATTCATAAATGCATTCTTCACATCTAATTGTGACAAAGTCCATCCTTTACAAGCAACAATAGCAATTAGGGTTCTAATTGTAGAAATCTCAGCAACTGGACTAAAGGTTTTATCATAATCTACTCCATAAGTTTGGGCATAACCTTAAACCACAAGTCTAGCTTTGTAACTAGACACCTCACCATTTGCAAACCTCTTTGCCTTATACACACACATCCAATTACCTTCTGGTTCTTTGGTCTTGGCACTAATTCCCATGTCTCATTCTCAAGTAGAGCATCATACTCTTCTTGCATTGCCTTCTCCCAATTCTGTTTTCCTTTGGCTTCTTCATATGTGGTTGGATCTTCTTCTATCTTCACAATATAAGCATAATCTTTTGTTGTTAAGAAAGATGTGTCATAGCTATACCTGATAGGTTCCTTTCTTTATCTCAAAGATCTTCTAACCTTTGCACTTCTTGAAGTCTCAGCTACATTTTATTCTTGATCAAATCTTTGCCTATTCTCATCATTGTCGTGCAATTTACTTTGACAATCATCATCATCAATATCTTCTTCATACACTTTTACGTTTGTCTTCCCTTTCCTTTGTATTTCTTCAACATCTACATAATCATTAGTTGACCTTGTATACCATGTGCTTTGCTCATCAAATGTAACATCTTTTGTTACTAGAAATTGCTTTGTAGATGGACTTCACAATCTGTAACCCATCTGTCTATCATCATACCCAATAAACACATACTTCTCTGCTTTTGGGTTCTAGCTTATGTCTTAATTGAGAAGGAGCATAAGCATATGCCAAAAATCCAAATACCTTACAATGATCAAGAGTAGCTTTCTTACCCCATCATGCTTCATAAGGTGTTCTACCATCCAAAGCTTTGCAGGGTAGCCTATTCACAAGGTATGATGCAGTGTTGATAGCTTCTGCCCACAAGTAGTTGGGAAAATTCTTCTCTTTCATCATTGATCTTGCAAAATCTACAAGAGCTCTATTTCTTCTTTCTGAAACTCCATTTTGTTGAGGGGAGTACCTGCAAGTTACTTCTTTTTTTATACCTGCATTCCACAAATAATCATCAAACTCTTTAAAAAAATATTCTCCCCCTCCATCTGATCTCAACCTCTTGAGCTTTTGTCCTGTAATCCTTTTTGCATAAGCATGATAATGTTTGAATGTCTTAAACACTTCAGACTTATCCTTGATTACATAAAGTGTAATCCATCTTGTTGCATCATCAACAAACAACACATAATACCTGGATCCATTTATGCTATAGTCCCTTGAAGGACCCCACACTTTTGTATGAACCAAGTCAAGCATATTTGAATACTTGTATCTTGATTTATTATATGAACTTCTATGAGATTTCCTAATTCATAAGATTCACACTTGTATACCATGTGTTGACCTTCAACATTTGGCAATCCAAGCACTACATCATTCTTTGACATTTCTTTAATAGATCTCTCATTAAAGTGACCTAGCCTTTTATGCCATAGGTCTAACTCAAACATCTTTTGACTTCCATAAGTAAACAATGCATGTCCCACATTACCTTGGACCTTGAGAGTAAAAATTCTTCCTTCTTTTTGACGTGTAATGATGCTTCTATATCCTGATTTGGATCTTGCACAATTTGTCCTACACTTATCAATTTTTTAGGAATATTAGGAACATAAATTACCTTGCTCAAGAGTGCACTTCCACTCTTTGTGTTCACTGATCCAATGCTTTCCTTTTTATGCTTGGAGTTATCTCCTATTTGAATTGTATGCCCACTCATCTTTGCTTCCATATCAGTCATCAATGATATATTGCCACTTAGATGATTGCTACATTTTGAGTCAATATAGAATACCCTTTGATCTTCTCCTATTTTTTCATGTGTTGCATTCAAGATGAGAGTCATGTCATCCTTCTTATCTGATGCATAATTATAATAGTTGTTATTATAGGACTAAGGTTGAAAGCTTCTTCCACCTCCACTAGCATATGAAGTCCTACCACCTCTTCCTCTGAAGTTACCTCTTTGATTTCTACCTCCTCTACCTCTTTGATTGAAACTCTGATTATGAATTGCACCATTTTGATTGTTATACCAACAATCATTTGCCAAATGATTTGTTCGGCCACAAATCCAACAAGCTTTAACATTCTCTTTATTCTTACCTCCTCTTCCTTTGCCTCTTGAATTCATCTTTCCTTTTGTGAAATAAACTTGGCTTGAAGATCCTTCATCATCAACCGACCGCTTTCCTTTGACATTCTTTTTCTTATCCTTGGAGTACATAGCTTGGCTTGCACTTCTATCATTGTCTCCCTTAATGTCCTGCTCAAAAGTTAGCATGTGTCCTAGCAATTGATTAAGATCAAGAGTAATATGATCTAATGACAATTCTATGGAAAATATGAAAGGCTTCCATTTCTCATCTCCTCTCATACCTGTAAGTATTTGTCTTACCAACTTATTCTCTTCAATATCTTCATCTACTACTCCCAAGCTATCTGCAGTATCCTTCATTCTTGCCACATAATCAAAAATTGATTGTGAGCTCTTCTTCTTAAAGGTTGTGAACTCAGCCCATAATGAGGACTTCCTTGACTTAGTTGTATTTTGAAAATGCTCTTCCAAAGCATTCCACACATCTGTGCACTTTCTACTCCTCTAATATGAGGTAGAAGATAATCATTTACAACCATGTAAATGATGCTCCTAGCTTGAGCATCCTTCTTCATCCAATTCTTAAAATTGCAAGCTCTTCCCTAGTTGGAACACTAGTGTTAAGCCCTTGAAAGTCATATTGGTCAAAGTCAACAAGGTCAAGGTCAAAATCAACATGGGCAAAGTCAAAGTGTCGAAGTTCAGGTGTCAAAGTGCACAGGTAGTGCACAATTAATTGTTCACAAAGGGTAAATTGGAGAAAGTTGGTTATAGGTTGCAGAGGTATTTCTCTAATTTCCCTAAGGTTCAAAGTTAAGAGAGCACGAGTGAAGACTTAAAAGGAAAATGTGAAGGTATGTGAAGCGGCATACGCACAAGTGAAAGTATGGCTCCAATTAAAAATTTTGTTTTAAGTCTAAAGTCACTACAGGGCAGGACAGGTAGACTTGGAAACCCTACTATCAAGATTAAATATAAAATTTCCTTCATTCAAAGGCTTAGCTCAGGAACATCCCGACGAGCATATTAGAAGGTTTTTAGCACTATGCAAAACTAGATGCTTAATGGGAAGAGAGGATGCCTTTTTAATACTTTTCCCTGCCACACTAGAAGGATTAGCAGATAAATGGTTCAACCAATTTGCTGAGAACCATTTTACAAATTGGGACTTAATGAAAGATGCATTCACAAATCAATTTCAGCATGGAAATATTGCAGAAATCATCATAGAGGAGTTAGAAAACTTGAGATTGGGTCCAAGCGAGAAATTTCCAGAGTTTGTTACTAGGGCCAAAGCACTAATGGCTAAGTTGCCAGATCCTTCGCATGATTTTTTTGTTAAGAAATGGTTAGCTAAGCCACTTCTAGTGACCACGCAATACAAAATCAAGGAATTGGTGTTGCCCACAGCTTCTATAGAGGAGTTCATCAACACAACTACACAATTAGAGCAGATAAGACAACAATATGGAGCAACTTCTTCTCAACTACACTATTCTATAGAAATGGAGGATCCAATGATCCAGTAAGATGTTGAATCGAGGTGTTGTGGAGTTAGAGACGCTCAGGGGAGAGGCCCTGCTGTTGGTCAATATCTCAAGGCTCAAGGCCTATCATCAACACCAATGAAGATAAGGAATCACCTGGTTCCCAGGTTGAATAGGCAATTCACTTTTACATAACATTAGTCTAATCTTTATTTGGTTCCCATCAACTGTTGTTCTAAAATTGAATAAACATGATCTTCATTTTCTCTCTGTTTCAATTAATTTTCTTTTTGCTTTATAGATAAATCCTCACGCATTATTTTTGCGTATGGCTCTCTAGTTCTAGAGAGAACTTTGGATTTTGCCCTTTCCTTTACTTCACTCTCTTGTGGATGAAAATTAATCTTTGCAAGCCCTCTCTTTTACACATGCTTTATCACCTAAACCACCCTTTACTGTTGATTCACAATCACCTCACTTTAAGTTGATTGAAAATAGCTATAAATTGGAGCCCAATTTCAAGGAAAAATCGTCAATCATTTTGGAGATTCTGCTACCCTGATAAACCGCAGTTAGTGAACCCATCCTGGCCATCTGATGTGCATCAATCCATTGCCTCTTCACACTCTCCCTCTTCTGTGTGTCACCATCTCTCCCCCTTCCTCCATCTTCCCCCCCACCTCAACCTCTACCCCCCCGCCACCTCCCCTTCTCAACTTCCCCTCCTTCCATGCCTCCTACACCTCCCACCCTCCCCCACCTCTTCCTACACCTCTCCACCCTACCGTGCCTCTTCCCTCCTCCCCTGCCTCCTTCCCACCCTCCTCAAACCCCCTCCTTACCCGCCACCTCCCCCCTCCTACACCACTGCCCCAACCCTCCTCCAAAACCTCCATTTCTCCACCTCTCCCCGCCCACACCCACTGCCCTCCCCCTCCATCATCCCCCTCATCCACCATCCCCCTCCTCCAACCCTTCCTCCGCCTCTCCCCGCCCACACATCCACATCTATCCCCGCCCCCTTTCTCTGCCTCTCCTTGCCCTCTCCTAACTCTATCCCAACTCCTCCACTGCCTTCCCCTCCTCCCCCGTTCCACTGCCGCCTCCCCTTCTCAACAGTGCCATCCCCATCCTCCATCGCTTTCCCTGCTTCTCCTCGCCTGCACCCACATCTATCCCCCCTCCTGCACCATCCCCCTCCCCCAACGCTCCCTCAAACCTCTCCCTGATCCACCACTTTCTCCACCTCTCCCTGCCCACACCCGCCTCTCCCCCTCCACCATCCCCCTCATATGCCATCCCCCTCCTCCATCGCTTTCTCCGCCTCTCCCCGCCTGCTTTCTCCACCTCTCCCTGCCCCCACCCGACTCTATCCCAACCCCTCCACCGCCTTCCCCTCCTCCCCCGTTTCCACTGCCGCCTCCCCTCCTCAATGCTGCCGCATACTCCCTCTCCCCATCATACCCTGACCACAGCCAACGCCCTCCCCCTCCTCCAATGCTTTCTCCACCTCTCCCCGCCCACACACACCTCTCCCTCTCCACCACCCACCTCATCCACCATCACCCTCCTCCACCACTTCCTCCGCCCCTCCCCCCCTGCACAACCACGTGTATCCACCTCCTCCACCACTTTCTCTGAATCTCCCCGCCCACACCCACCTCTATCCACCTCCTCCAATGCTTCCTCCGCCTCTCCCCACCCACACCCACCTCTATCCCCCCCATCCTCCACCATCCCCCTCCCCCACCGCTGCCTCAAACCCCTCCCTCATCCATCGCTTTCTCCACCTCTCCCTGCCCCCACCCACCTCTCCCCCTCCACCATCCCCCTCATCTCCCATCCCCCTCCTCCACCGCTTTCTCCGCCTCTCCCCGCCCGCACACCCAAACCTATCCCCACCCACTTTCTCTACCTCTCCCCACCCCCACGCGACTCTATCCCAACCCCTCCACTGCCTTCCCCTCCTCCCCCGTTTCCACTATCGCCTCCCCTCCTCAACGCTGCCGCATACTCCCTCTCCCTGTCATACCCCAACCACACCCAACGCCCTCCCCCTCCTCCAACGCTTTCTCCACCTCTCCCCGCACACACCTCTCCCCCTCCACCACCCACCTCATCCACTATCACCCTCCTCCACCACTTCCTCCGCCCCTCCCCGCATGCACAACCACCTCCTCCACCGCTTTCTCGGACTCTCCCTGCCCACACCCACCTCTATCCACCTTCCAACGCTTCCTCTGCCTCTCCCCACCCACACCCACCTCTATCCCCCCCTCCTCCACCATCCCCCTCCCCCACCGCTCCCTCAAACCCCTCCCTCATCCACCGTTTTCTCCACCTCTCCCCTCCCGCACCCACCTCTCCCCTCCCGCACCCACCTCTCCTCCTCCACCATCCCCCTCATCTGCCATCCTTCTCCTCCACCGCTTTCTCCGCCTCTCCCTGCTCTCACACCCAAATCTATCCTCAAAAACTTTCTCCACCTCTCCCCGCCCCCTCCATCGAATTCCCCTCCTCCCCCGTTTCCACTGCCGCCTCCCCTCCTCAGTGTTGCCGCATACTCCCTCTCCCTGTCATACCCCCAGCACACCCACCAACCCACCTCATCCACCTACACCCTCCTCCACCACTTCCTCTGCCCCTCCCCGCCCGCACAACCACCTCTATCCACCTCCTCCACTGCTTTCTCTGACTCTCCCCGCCCACACCCACCTCTATCCACCTCCTCCAACGCTTTCTCCACCTCTCCCTGCTCACACCCACCTCTATCCCCCCTTCCTCCACCATCCCCCTCCCCCACCGCTCCCTCAAACCCCTCCCTCATCCACCGCTTTCTCCACCTCTCCCCACCCGCACATACCTCTCCCCCTCTGCCATCCACCTCATCCACCATACCCCTCCTCCACCGCTTCCTCCCCCTCTCCCCGCCCACGCCAACTCTCTCCCCCCTCCTGCAATGCCTTTCCACATTTCCCTGTATCCACTGTCGACTTCCTTCCTTAGCGTTTGCCACGTTCCCTCTCTCTCCGTGTGGCTCTCTGCCTTTTTCCCGAACTCCAGCACCACCCCCTCACCTCCCCATCTTCACCATGCCTCCACCAATTCCTTCACCCCACCCTTCCCTCCATCTCCATTTTTGCCCCCCTCCTTCACGTTCTCCCCCCTCTCAACGCAGTACCACCCAACCAACCCCACCTTTCCCTGCCCAACTTCTCCACCGTTCCCTCCTCTTAATCGAATCCCCCCACACTCTTTGCGGTAACCTTGCCCAGGCAAAATTTCAACACCATCCACCTGCAATTCCACAACCCTCTGCCAGCACCCTTGCCAATTACATGTCCGCATCCCATAATCCTCACAACTTCCACCAAACCATCCCCACCCACCCATCCCCCCCCTACTAACACCACCATCCTCACCAATCCCCAGCTTCCTCACTCCACACAAACCGCCTCCTTTCCTCACTCCACACAAACCGCCTCCTTCCACCTCGCATCCCTATGCCCGCAAACGCCCACCATCCCTCACTTTCCTTCTTTCCCCACCGCCCCCCTTAAAATCCCTCAAACGTTCACCCATCTGATTTTGAACTCATCAACAGTCGTTCGAATTCTTGCTATACTCATGGACGAGTCTCTAGCAACAAAGGAACATTCTAACCTTACCCCTTCGGCACTGCATACAACCCAACCGCATTATCCCCCTCCTGAGTACACACAACCTGCTTCAGCCCATATTGACCACCAACCCACACAACCTGATTCAGCCCATCTTGACCACCAACCCAATGCATCGACCATCTCCCTCCCTCTGTTCCCATCAACTCATATTCGAGATAGCAGTATTCTTCAACTTTCCAATCTTGATCCCCCTTTTCTTAATATTCCCACTTACTCAGTACCATCCGATTCAACTGCATTATATAGTCCACCTTCCATCCCTCGCGAAAACTCTCCTTCCATCTCTTCAATTCTCTCCAATTCTCCACATTCTCAACCTAATTCCCCTTCAACTGATTACGTCCGAATATTTACTCCTGCTGATTTGAGGCTCAAGGTTCACATTCATTTATCCTTACCCTCTATTGAACTGATTAGCCTTTTTTCTGAAGAAAACCTTCATCATGCGGGTCTCTGGGGATTCAATTTGGAAAGTCTCACAGGTTACCATTCATGAAGAAAGGATATATGCATGGAGATCTCTTGGATTTGGTTCATACAGATGTATGGGGACCTAGCAAGGATACTTCAATATCTGGATCAAGGTATTATGTCTCCTTCATTGATGATTGCAGTAGATGGACTATACTACACTTTATGAAACACAAGGATGAAGTCTTTTCATGCTTCAAAAGATATTTAGCTCTTGTGGAGAACCAAACAGGTAAAACACTAAAAAGGCTAAGGTCAGATGGAGGCGGAGAGTACTTATCCCATGAATTTGACTCCTTTCTTCAAGAGAGGGGAATCAAAAGAGAAATTACTACAAGGTACACTCTTGAGAAAAATGGAGTGGTAGAGAGAAGGAATTGGACAATTGTTGAAGTAGCTAGGTCTATGTTAAGTGAAAAACATTTACCTAGTTATTTATGGGTTGAGGTTGTACCCATAGCAACTTATTTGATTAATAGATTACCTTCAAAATCACTTGATGGTGTGAAACCATATGAAGCTTGGAATGGAAGAAGACCAAGCTGGGATCATTGTAAGATTTTTGGATGTATTGCTTATGTTCATATTCCTTTAGAGGTTAGAGGAAAGATGGATCCAAAGGCTAAAAGATGTGTGTTCATTGGATATGACAACAACCAAAAAGGCTACAAGCTATACAACCCAACAACCAAAGGATTCTTGGTCAGTAGAGATGTAGTATTTGTTGGTGCAAATGTACAAGCCTACACATTTGGCTTAGCATGGAAGACTTTTGTGAAACTAGCACTTGATGATACATGTGAACCTTAGCTTGTAACTACTTGATCATTTACCATTGTAAAAGATTAAATCCTTGAAGAATCTTGTAAAAGCTTATATCTCATGGCATTAGGAAGAATATTAGATACGACTCCAAATTGAGGGAATAACTCCTAAATCAAAGGAGCCACTTTGTGATTGGAGCCAACTTTGAAGTCAAAATTCAAACTTAGAAGAAATACTTTATAAAAGGTCTTGTAAAACTCGCAGGGTAGAGTGCCCCATTCAGAGCTAATTCCTTGATCATTTGTAGAGCTTGAGTAGCGCACACCATAGCTCACTGAGTTCATCATCATTCAGCATCATTACAATGCCAATGACCTTGTGCAATCATGTTCTATAATACATATAGCTTATTGAACATCTCTATCTACCTCTCTGCTATGACCACTCAGAACAATCAACTTCTTCTAGACATATCTTAGTGAATACTCAACCATTTTGCATAATCTTTGGCTTGTTGGAACCAACTTATAGTCTAATTTGTATTATCAAAATCTCAAGGCATTTGATTCAAGCATCTAGGAGAAATGATCTTCAAAGTTCTCACTATTCATCTACTCATTAGTCCCTAAAAAGTCGGGGGTAAGATCTAACTTGCTAAAGTTGTTTCTCATAGCATAGTTGATCATTTTAAATGATTCCACTTGCAATCATTAGCTATCTAAGCTAACTCAATTCCTCCAAAAGGAATTTTGTCAATTTTTACTGTACTATGAGATCTAAGTAAAAAAAATCAATAGGTGTATGGACTAAAATATCAAGTTTTTCAGCACTAGCTATTCTTGGACTAGTCTGTTTTGGATCAATTTTTTCAAGCATCAGCTCCAAAGTACATAGGTACTTTCTTGGTGTCATTTTCAAGCTAAAAGGACCTATTATATAAATCTAAAGTGTATCAAGTGTTGGAACAAACCAATCACAAATTGATGATTATAAAGATTTTGAATCAAGCTTATGATCAGATTGAAGTGGAAGAAGACACTTGAGAAAGTGAAGAGATCTCAGAAGTGAAGTATGTATACATATGTACATTATAGGTGGAAATTCTTGTAATCTGAGTATAGATGATCCTTAGGGTGATAAGGAGTAATGTAATAGACGTGGGATAAGTCTAAGATTATATTTATATAAGTCAATGATGTAAAGAAATAAGTGAGAGAGTCATTTTGAAGACAAGTGTCTTAGAGAGATGTGTAGATAATTTTACTCAAGAAATTAGCGACGGGTTTTTCTCTGAGTTCTCTCAGTCTGATCACGTGGATCAGAAATCCTTTTGTACACATCTAATTTGAAAGCTAATGAAGCTATGTTCAGAATTTTATGATCTAATTTCTTTCCTACTGTGAGAATGATCAATAGGAACATTTGTATGTGGAATCTGCAGTCAGACTTCAAAAATTCGTGCACTTTTCCGTGTCAATGTTTTGCTTAGATCTCAGTGCATAGTGTAAAGTTTTGAATGACTGAGCATTGAAAATCTAAGTTAGAAGGTAAGGAAGCTATGGCTAAAAGCATTTATCAAAACGGGATTTGTGCTGTGAGAAATGAACTTAAGAAGTTGACCATGTCAAAGTCGCTATTCCTGGAAGACAGTTTTTGACATAACTTTGATCTTAAGAATCAAACCAAAGGTTTAATGATTCTTTTGGAGAATTAATGGCTGATATGATTGCGCAAAGGTAATGTGAAGACTTGCACATCATTAGTTTGAAGATATCTGAAGATATGTGCAGGTATTGAAGCCAATTTCCGAAGCAGACTTCTTGAAGAAGGAAAATTCTCACTCAGAGAATTGTTCATGAATGATTTGGTAAATCAAAGTAACATTTGTGTAAAGTTTGGTCTATAATTGATATAGATGTGTTCTTAGATTAGTATAGATCAAGCATTTGGAGATTAAGAGGTCTCCAAGAGTGGTATCAGAGCTGAAGGTGCAATACAAGGGAAGCAAAGGCATTGAAAGTCCCAACTGCTGCAGATATTGAAGTTCTCTCTAATCAAAGGTGGACAAGGACAAATTCGTGAAGATAACCTGCAGAAGTACAAAGCACGAGTTCGAAGGATAGAAGTTTCATATCAAAGGTACATTTTACTATTATAAATCATAGTAATTGCAGATACAGAAGATCAAAAGATGGGAGAAAGCTTGCAGATTGATAAGCTAGATAGGGAGAACTATCCAGCTTGGTCCATGAGGATGGAGGCACATCTCATGAGCAAAGATTTGATGGTATTCATTACAAGAGAAGAAGAAAAGCCTGAATTTGCAGATCCTAGTATTCCAACTAGGGAAGAACTTGCAGATTTGAAGACTTGGATGAGAAAGGATGCTCAAGCTAGGAGCATCATTTACATGGCTGTAAATGATTATCTTCTACCTCACATTAGAGGATTGGAAAGTGCAACAGATGTTTGGAATGCTTTGGAAGAGCATTTCCAAAACACAACCAAGTCAAGGAAGTCCTCACTATGGGTTGAATTTACAACTTTCAAGAAGAAGAGCTCACAATCAATTTTTGATTATGTGGCAAGGATGAAGGATATTGCAGATAGCTTGGGAGCAGTAGATGAAGACATTAAAGAGGATAAGTTGGTAAGGCAGATACTTACAGGTCTGAGAGGAGATGAGAAGTGAAGCCTTTCATATTGTCCATAGAATTGTCACTTGATCATTTTACTCCTGATCTTAATCAATTGCTAGGACACATGCTAACTTTTGAGCAGGACATTTAAGGGAGATAATGATAGGAGTGCAAGTCAAGTCATGTACTCCAAGGACAAGAAAAAGAATGGCAAAGGGAAGCAGTCAACTGATGATGAAGGATCCTAAATCCAAGCTAACTTTACGAAAGGAAAAATGAATTTCAGAGGTAAAGCAAGAGGAGGTAAGAACAAAGATAATATTAAAGCTCGTTGGATTTGTGGCAGAACCAATCATTTGGCAAATGATTGTTGGTATAACAATCAAAATGGAGGAAATAATAATCAGAGTTTTAATCAAAGAGGTAGAGGAGGCAGAAAAACCAAAGAGGCAATTTCAGAGGAAGAGATGGTAGGACATCATATGCTAGAGGAGGTGGAAGAAGTTTTCAACCTCAGTCCTACAACAACAATTATTATAACTATGCATCAGATCAGAAGGATGATATGACTCTTATCTTGAATGCAACTCATGAATCAGTAGGAGAAGATCAAAGGGTGTTTTATATTGACTCAGGATGTAGCAATCATCTGAGTGGTAATATATCCTTGATGACTGATATGGAAGCAAAGGTGAATGAACATACAGTTCAAACAGGTGACAATACCAAACATAAAGTGGAGAGTATTGGATCAGTGAAGACAAAGAGTGGAAGTACACTCTTGAGCAAGGTACTTTATGTTCCTACTATTCCTAAAAATTTGATAAGTGTAGGGCAAATTGTGGAGAAGGGATATGAAGTCAGATTCACAAATGATGGTGTCTATGGGCAAGATCCAAATCAGGGATATAGAAACATAATTGCAGGTAAAAAGGAAGGAAGTTTGTTTACTCTCAAAGTCCAAGGTAATGTGGGACATGCTTTATTTACTTATGGAAGTCAAAAGATGTCTGAGTTAGACCTATGGCATAAAAGGCTAGGTCATTTTAATGAGAGAGCTATAAAGGAAATGTCAAAGAATCAAGTGGTGCTTGGTTTGCCAAAGATTGAGGGCAACACATGGTGTACAAGTGTGAAGCTTGTCAATTAGGTAAAGCACACAAGAGTTCATACAATAAATCAGGGTACAAGTATTCCAATATGCTTGAATTGGTTCATACAGATGTGTGGGGTCCCTCAAGGGACTATAGCATAAATGGATCCAGATATTATGTGTTGTTTGTTGATGATGCAACTAGATGGATTACTTTATATGTAATCAAGGATAAATCAGAAGTCTTCAAGACATTCAAACATTATCATGCTTATGCAGAAAGGATTACAGGACAAAAGCTTAAGAGCTTGAGATCAGATGGAGGGGGAGAGTATTTCTCTAAAGAGTTTGATGATTATTTGTGGAATGCACATATAAAGAGAGAAGTAACTTGCAGGTACTCTCCTCAACAAAATGAAGTTGTAGAAAGAAGAAATAGAACTCTTGTAGAATTTGGAAGATCAATGATGAAGGAAAAGAATTGTCCAAATTACTTATGGGCAGAAGCTATCAATACTGCAACATACCTTGTGAATAGGTTACCTTGTAAAGCTTTGGATGGAAGAACTCCTTATGAAGCATGGTGGGGTAAGAAACCTACTCTTGGTCACTGTAAGGTATTTGGATGCTTATCATATGCTTATGTTCCTTCACAATTAAGACATAAGCTAGAACCCAAAGCAGAGAAATATGTGTTTATTGGGTATGATGATAGACAGATGGGTTACAGGTTGTGGAGTCCATCCACAAAGCAATTTCTTGTTACCAAAGATGTTACATTTGATGAGCAAAGCACATGGTATACAAGGTCAACAAATGATTATGCAGATGACAAAGAAATACAAAGGAAAGGGAAGGCAAAAGTAAATGTGTATGAAGAAGATATTGATGATGTTGACTGTAAAAGTAAATTGCAGGATAATGAAGAAGATGGGCCAAGATTTGATCTAGAATCAAATGTGGCTGAGACTTCAAGAAGTGCAGAGGTCAGAAGATCCTCAAGGGAAAGGAAAGAGCCTATAAGGTATAGTTATGATACATCTTTTCTAACAACAAAAGATTGTGCTTACATTGTGAAGACAGAAGAGGATCCAATTACATATGAAGAAGCTAAAGGTAAACAGAATTGGGAGAAGGCAATGCAAGAAGAGTATGATGCTCTACTTGAAAATGAAACTGGGGAATTGGTGCAAAGACCAAAGAATCAGAAAGTCATTGGATGTAAGTGGGTGTATAAAACAAAAAGATTTGCAGATGGAAAGGTGTCTAGATACAAGGCTAGACTTGTGGTCAAAGGTTATGCCCAAACTTATGGGGTAGATTATGATGAAACCTTTAGTCTTGTTGCTAAGATGTCTACAATTAGATCATTGATTGCTATTGCAGCTTGTAAAGGATGGAAGTTATCACAATTAGATGTGAAGAATGCATTTCTGAATGGATACATTGCAGATGAAGTATACATGGAGCAACCAGAAGGTTTCATGGATTCAATTGGATCATATTATGTGTGTAAGCTCAAGAGAGCTTTGTATGGGTTGAAGCAGGCTCCAAGAGAATGGAATTACAGGCTTGTCAAGTTCTTGAATGATTGTGGATTTCAAGCATCAAAGGCAGATAGTAGCTTGCTAGTAAAGGCAAGTGAAAATGGATACATATACATGTGTATTTATGTTGATGATATTATTGTCACAGGTACAGATGCTCAAGGAATCAATGAACTTAAGAAACAAATAGAGAAGGAGTTTAAGATAAGTGATTTGGGAAACTTATCTTATTTCTTAGGAATGCAGATTGTGTATACTCAACATGGAGTATATGTTACACAAGAGAGATACTTGAAGAATCTTCTAATCAAATTTAACATGGAAGATTGCAAGCTTTCAAGCACACCATTGGAGGTAAATCATAAGTTGAGAAGGTATGGAGGTGAAGAATTTAATGACATGAAGAAATATAAGAGTTTGGTAGGTAGTTTAATCTATGCTACCTTGACAAGGCTAGATTTATCATATGCAGTAGGTGTGTTATCACAATTTATGCATTGTCCAAAGAAAACTCATTGGATTGCAGCTCAAAGGGTACTCAGATATATCAAAGGAACCCTAAGTGAAGGTCTGTATTATGGATTTACTTCTGACACAAGAATCAGAGTGTTTAGTGATGCAGATTGGGCAGGTGATTCAGATGATAGAAGGTCCACTCATGGGTATCTCTGTTATATTGGAGATAAACTAGTTTCTTGGTGCTCAAAGAAGCAACATACAGTTGCTTTGTCATCCATAGAAGCTGAGTATAAAGGAATGGTAGAGGCTGCAAAAGAATTAATATGGTTAAAGACCTTGTTGAAGAGTTTTGGAACTGATCAGAGTACTCCAATTATTTTTGGAGACAATATGAGTTCTTTGTATTTGGCAGCTAACCTTGTTTTTCATGCCAAGACTAAGCATATAGAAATTCAATATTATTTCTTGAGAGAAAAGGTACTTGATAAAGAGCTTGAAGTGATGTATACTTCAACAAAAGAACAAGTTGCAGATATGATGACAAAAAGCTTGGATGGACCAAAGCTACAGAGATTCAAAGAGATGGCAGGAGTGAAGAAGAATGGAATAATAACAATTAGTGATTGAGGTGGAGCTGTTGGAACAAACCAATCACAAATTGATGATTATAAAGATTTTGAATCAAGCTTATGATCAGATTGAAGTGGAAGAAGACACTTGAGAAAGTGAAGAGATCTCAGAAGTGAAGTATGTATACATATGTACATTATAGGTGGAAATTCTTGTAATCTGAGTATAGATGATTCTTAGGATGATAAGGAGTAATGTAATAGACGTGGGATAAGTCTAAAACTATATGTATATAAGTCAATGATGTAAAGAAATGAGTGAGAGAGTCATTTTGAAGACAAGTGTCTTAGAGAGATGTGTAGAGAGTTTTACTCAAGAAATTAGCGACGGGTTTTTCTCTGAGTTCTCTCAGTCTGATCATGTGGATCAGAAATCCTTTTGTATACATCTAATCTGAAAGCTAATGAAGCTATGTTCAGAATTTTATGATCTTATTTCTTTCCTACTGTGAGAATGATCAATAGGAACATTTGTATGTAGAATCTGCAGACATACTTCAAAAATTTGCGCACTTTTCCGTGTCAATGTTTTGCTTAGATCTCAGTGCATAGTGTAAAGTTTTGAATGACTGAGCATTCAAAATCTAAGTTAGAAGGTAAGGAAGCTATGGCTAAAAGCATTTAGCAAAACGGGATTTGTGCTCTGAGAAATCAACTTAAGAAGTTGACCATGTCAAAGTCGCTATTCCTGGAAGGCAGTTTTTGACATAACTTTGATCTTAAGAATCAAACCAAAGGTTTAATGATTCTTTTGGAGAATTAATGGCTGATATGATTGCGCAAAGGTAATGTGAAGACTTGTGCATCATTAGTTTGAAGATATATGAAGATATGTGCAGGTATTGAAGCCAATTTCTAAAGCAGACTTCTTGAAGAAGGAAAATTCTCACTCAGAGAATTGTACATGAATGATTTGGTAAATCAAAGTAACATTTGTGTAAAGTTTGGTCTATAATTGATATAGATGTGTTCTTAGATCAGTATAGATCAAGCATTTGGAGATTAAGAGGTCTCCAACATCAAGGCTGCCAGAAAGCAAGTTTTCGTAGTACCACCTCACTTCCTTGAGGTATCCATCCATATCCTCCAACAATGGTATCAGAGCAAGTTGAGGTAAAATGGGAGATGGTTTCCCTTCTTTCATTGACAAATTGGACAATAATAATTATCCAGCATGGTCCTTGAGGATCAAGGCCTATTTACAAGGAAGAAGTCTCTATGGATACATATTAGGAGATGAAGAGATGCCCACATTTAGAAGCAAAGTTCAACCCACGAGAAAGGAGCAAGAAAGACTCAACTCATGGTTCGCCAAAGATGCTTTCGCCAGGTCATATCTACTTAACTTTATCTTTAACTTCCTTCTTCCTCATATTAGGAATTGCAAAACTTCCCAAGAGGCTTGGGATACTCTATCTTCATACTCTTCTTCCAATACAAGAGCTAGGAAAAATCAGCTTGGGATACTCTATCTTCATACTCTTCTTCCAATACAAGAGCTAGGAAAAATCAATTGTGGATAGAGTTAACTACTCAAAAGAAGCAACCTAAGCAGAATGTTTCAGAGTATGCAGCCAAGGTGAAGGATGTGGCTGATCAGTTGGCAAGCATAGGAGAGGAGATTGAAGAGGAGTAAATAGTGAGACATATAATCAATGGCATCAAGGTAGATGATAAGTGGGAATCCTTCACAACTACAAGGGATCTTTATATGGATATGCAAATCCTTGATCTAACCACTCTCATGGAGCAACTCTTCACATATGAGGCCAAGCTCAACAAAAATGGTGAACCATCAAGAGGTAACAATTCTTTTGCCTTCTATACAAATAAAGGAAAGTCTATGATAAATGAAAGAGTACAAAGTTTGAAGATGAAGGTGCTACTTCTCAAGCTAACTATGCAGGGAGATGTAGGAATTTTAGAGGAAGGGGCAAAGGACTTAAGCAAAGTAGGGGGAGACCTTTCAACTCTTCCCCATGCAATATATTTGGACTATCTAATCACACAATAGATGAGTGCTATAGGAACTTCAAGAACTAGAGAGAAAGAGGATTTCAAAGAGGTGTCTATTCACAATCAAGAGGAAGATTCAATCATAATCAAGGTTACAACCATGGCTAGGACAACAATTACAACAACAATGATCAAGGAGGATACAAATCAAGAAAAGACTTCAACAACTATACAGAGGATCAAGATGATTCTCTTCTCATTATGAACATGACTTCAAAACAAGGTATGAATGATGAGCACCTCTTCTATATTGACTCGGGTTGTTCAAACCATGTAGCAAGCAATATAGATCTCCTTTCTAATCTTGAAGATCCCAAGGGAAAGCACCAAGTGTAGAAAGGTGATGACATCGAGCATTCAGTTGTCAAGGTAGGAAATGTCAAAACTTCTTATGGGAATAGAAATTTGTTGAGCAGAGTTCTTTATGTACCTACTATCACAAATAATTTGATGAGTGTTGGAAAGATAGTGGAAAAGGGTTTCTAAGTTAGGTTCAATAAATTTGGAGCTTTTGTGGAGGACCCCCAACATGGATTCAAGAGAATTGCAAAAGGAGAGAAAATGGGTAGATTGTTTACATTTGAGCTTGAGGACACTAGAAACATTGCACTTTATAATTATAAGTAGAGTTAGAGATATGGCACAAAAGACTAGGACACATTGGTGAGAGAACATTCAAGTAGATATGTAGAGATCAATGTGTACTTGGAATATCTAATGTATCCAAGCAACATATGATCTAGAAATGTGATGCATGTCAGTTTGGTAAATCACACAAGTTACCCTTTACAAAGAAAGGCTATATCCATGAGGATTATTTAGAACTTGTCCACACAGATGTGTGGGAACCAAGCAGGGACCCCTTCAATTTTAGGCTCAAGGTACTATGTGTCATTTATTGATGATTTTAGTAGGAGGACTATCTTGTATTTCATGAAACATAAGGATGAGGTGTTCAGTTGTTTCAAAAAATATCGAGTCTTGCTCTCCCTTGCACTTCCTAACTCCTTCCCACACAATAATGCATGAAAAATGGTATGAAAATGGTGAAAATGCACTAAAAAACAAGAAATTTCTATGAAGAAGAAGACGGAAGAAGGTGGAGATGATGATGATGATGAAGATGAAGAAGAAAAATCAGAAAATGAACAAAAATGAAAGCTTTTTTACCTTCCAATGTCCCAAATCTACGATCTTACCATCACAACACTCGTCCTCGAAGCTCTCTCCCCGGCAACGGTGCCAAAATTTGGTGTAGCTCAAGCATAAGCACCACCTCCTTTACTTGTCAATCTGCGGAGACATGAGGACCGGTATGAAGACCACGAGCAAGTGAAGGCACAAGTGTGTGAGTGAAAGCACACCAACATGCACACACATGCACACAAGGCAAGATCAAAGAGAGGAACAATGGAAGGCTTTGATTGCAAAAGATTTCTCTTACAAAAGCTCTATTCTCTAACAAGCTACCCTCAAAAATGAGCTCTCTAGCTCTTTTTATAGTTTTTTTACTAGTTTTGGCCCTATCCAAACCTAGTGTCTGGCTTAGTTAAAAATTAGGTTCCAAGGCTTATTTGAGGGCTCAAACGAAGTCTAAAAATTATGAAAATTGGTAGGATGATACTTCTAATACTCCTCAAGCTCAAGGACTCCTTGGCTTGAACAAAATGGAGTTACAAAAATAGAAAATGGTATTTACAATGGTTTTTAGTGATGAAATTCACTATTGTTGTAGGGGATTCTTCTGAAAATTTGACATACACTTCTTGGAGCTCCCTACTTGCTCCTTCTACTTGTGTGTCCACCTCTTTGATGTGCTCCTGTGCTTTGTCCTTGACCTTCATCTTCAACACTCCCCCCCCCTCTCGAGTTTGTCGTCCCTGACAGACCCTTGTTGTAATGGTTATTCCATGTAGTGCTTTGAGAGGTAGTGTTTGTTCGGTAGGAACAAGAGCCGTCTTCCTTCCAAATGTGGCAGGGTTGGTTGTCTGATTCTTCATTTGACACTAAAAGCCGTTGAAAGTTGTTGTCCCTTGGTATGCGCTCCTTCCTTGGATTCGAGCATGATTGTGTCGTTGTGAGTCGCCAATGATGGCCTCTAGATCTTGTTAAGATGATGTTCATAGTAATCATGCCAAGTACCCATAATGACTGATGGGTAAGTGAGTTCGTGCATGGGTTGAGGAAAGTATGTGCCTCATGCATGGCCTTGTAAGGTAGCCCTATGCATGCTTACTTGGAAAATGCATTGGAAGAAGTACGGTGCAAAAATTGGGAGTCTTGAGCTAAGTGCTCAAGGGTATGCCGACAAAGAGGTTTCCTAATCTATCATGGTGTTTCCAGAGTAAAGTTACTTACCATGGTGAAGGATCGATCGATGTTTATCTCCGCGTGTTGGACTCACGACATTTGTGATGGACCGTGAGCTAGTCTTTCAATGTCGATGAATGTCCGTGTGGATGGTTCATTGATGAAATTCTTTGAGTGACTCGTCCTGTCTCCTCTTGTCAAAGCAACATTGGCCAAGTACTGAGAATTGAATTTCTTTATATTCCTTGACAAACAACATTGGGTAACTACACCAAGCTTAGTTTCACATATTCGCTTTAGTTCACCATAAGCAGGAGTCTTCTCATCCAGTATACATACAAAGATTTGCAGGGTACCAGAACTACCCCTTGTAGATATCTCCCTGGATGCTCTCTTACATGCAGTAGTTAAGTATCACTTCAAGTTGCAGACCTTCAAGCTCTTCACTCCTACCATAGTCAGAGGAAACCATAGTTGTGGATGCCATGTTCATGCCAAGTTCTTGACCTCTACCAGATAAGGCAGCAATTATATCATCTGCTAGTCGAGACACACTTCTATCCAAACTGATAAATGCCCAGTAATCAACAGTTCCACCTTTAACCAAGCATGACTCATTCATGTTTCATGAGCCAAACCTGGGAACAAGTGCTTCCTCTCCCTTTTTTTTTTTCTTTGAGGAACAATGTCACCAAACAAGAAGACAGATGTTAGTATCAGAACAAATGTTGACATATGTCAATGTGCTCTTGTGCATGGGACTCTCCAATGTGTCTATGCTTGGCCCTGTAATGTGGCCCTATATTAATGCATACTTTGGAAATGCATAACCTGAATGGTGCAAAAGATTGGGTTGTGCAAGGAGCACATGGTTGTCGCTCGTCGAGGCTTTTCGATGTTATTTGCGGATGTTGATGCCATCTATTGTGGAGGTATCCATTGGATCTTGAGATGACAACTGATTCTTCCGCCTTACAGGGATCCATTTGAGAATGATCTGCGACTGTGTAGTGAGCATCTTCAGCATATTCATCCTTGGCTGGTTTCTTGATTGTTGTGTCCCTTGTGGTTGGCGCGTTGTTCTTGTAGGGGCCGCTGATGATTTTGGCTTCCAAACCCATATCCTTGATGATTGTCTTCTGACTCTTGTTGAAGAGGTGAGTTGGTTTATTGTTGGTCTTGGTGTTGGGTTCAGACCCTTGGCTCACTTTGGCTTCTTTGTTGAGACTTTTCTCACGTGGGAGAGCATAGGTTGTTGTGTATATAGTAGCTTCATGGGTACCCATATTTGTAATTGTCTGTGTTGAGCTTCAGCTAATTTCTTAGGCATCCAAACTTGTCGGATACCTGGTGGTTGAGCTTGTCCAAGCTCCTTCCTTCGTCTTCTGGCCTGGTTGGCTTGCCTGGATGGGATTTGTGGGGGCAAGGTTGGTGGTTGCTCTCCTTTGCGTACCTAGATCTGCTTCATGCTCGGAACTGCTTTCTTGTTGAATGGTGTCTTTCTATTTGATGTAGGAGTTGTCGTGAACGGTTGTGTTTCCCTATGTTGTGGAACTACTATGGCTACTTGATTCTTTGGAGAAGAAGAAAGATCCACCCGCCTTCGAACTTGTTCTTCCACGATTGACTCCTTCTGCATTATAGAGCTTTTGACACATACAACATCTTCTTCCATATGATTAGTCTTAGAAGAACTAAGAGAGTGTGTGGTGCCATGATCTGGGAGCATGCAATTCTCTAATTCTACGGTAATGCATTGTTCATGTACCCAATCTTGAAGAATTTGACTTCTTAGGTTTAAGTTAATTGCATGGTCATAGATCCAATCTTGACCCAAGACAAGTGGTTCTGTAAGGTTCTCATCTTGACACACTAGCACTTTGACTTTCATTGGAACAACTTGAAGGTAGATGGGAAGTTCCACCTCGCCCAAACAAGGGGTTTCCACACCTCCCAATCCTATGAGATAAGCTTCTATGGGATTGATGTTCAACTGCAAGTCTTGGCAGTAGGATAGTCTAACTGCACTACTTGTTGCACCTGAATCAATCAATGCTTTCACAGCCCTTGCACCCTTTCCTTGTCCTATCTCTATGGCCACAAAGGGACATCGGTCAATGACTTGAGAAGTAATTATGCCTGATTTTTGGCACATATCCATGTGATATTTTGGGGCTTTTGAGTTGACATCTAGGCCTAGTTGCCTTAACTTATTTTGCCTAATATGCTCTCTGGCCTCTGCCTGTGCTTCTTCTCTCACCCTTAACTCTTCTTCTTTTCGCTTCTTTGCAGTGTTGAGTCTCATTAACATATCCTCAGTAAGAGGTTCTTGATATAGCTTGACTCTACATCCACTAATGTAGTTTGGAAAAATATCTCCTTCTAAAGTGGCCAACTGAACTGCAGCGCTAGTGGAAATTCTATTAATGATCATGGGTCCGTATCCTCTTTTTTCCAACTTACGGATGGGGATTAAGAAATCTAATGGAAGCACAGCATTCTGTCCGAAGACCATCTGAAATGGGGTGGCATTGAGTACCGTTTTGTAGGCAACTCGATAAGCCCAAACAACATGATGAAGTTGTTTGTCCCAATCAGAGCGTTTATTATTTACCAGTTTTGTCAATACGTTACAGAGGATCTTATTGGTACTCTCGGCTTGTCCATTAGCTTGTGGGTGATAAGGGGCGTACTTCTTATGTATCACCAAGAATTCTCGGAGAAGATTTTCAATAACCTCATTCAAGAAGTGTGTGCCTCTATCGCTCACTAACTCTATTGGTAACCCGTATCTCGTGAACACATTCTCGAATAAGAACTTAGCCATAGCCTGAGCATCATTCTTTGTTGTGGCTTTCACTTCGACCCACTTTGTAAGGTAATCTGTGGCTACAATAATATACTCTGCATGGGAGTTTCTAGATGGGGGGTTAATAGGACCTATGAAGTCTATGCCCCACTTCGAAAATGCACGCCCTCCCATCATTGGCCTCAAAGGCATCTCATCTTTTCTAACTGGATATTGTGCACGTTGGTATGTGTCACATTTCTTCACATAGGTATGAGCATCCATATGAAGAGTGGGCCACCAAAGTCCTGAGAATAGAATGGTCTTGATTACTCGATCAAGACCGAAGTGTCCACCTGCAACACCGCTGTGTGCAGTTTCAAATAGTAATGACTTTCAAATAGTCCGATTCATGAGCACACAGTCTCAATGGTCACTACAATTTTCTTGGTCTTTTCTTTATTATCATATGATTCTCCTATGATGGCCTCTCTCTTAGGCATTCGTACCAAAATTTTGCGGTCGTCAACTTCATATTTCTTGAACTTTTCTGGTACTTCAAACAATGATTCCTCCTCTTCTTGTTTCCCAACTTTTCTTTTCTTTTTCTTTTGATTGCTCTCACTTCCATCCTTTGAATTTACCGTTTTAATACTTGTGAGAGGTTCTTCTTCTTTCTGGTTAAACACTCCGACATCTTCTAAATAGTGCTTCTCTGAGTTAAAGCAACTATCCATCACAATGGACTCTAGATCATCGTCATTCTCTTCTTCTTCTATGACATCACTATGGTCACATTCTTCTAGCAAGGGCTGACACATGAACACTGAGATATCATATCCCTCCTCATCACAATGAGGTGTCCATTGTTCTTCATTGACAACAATGTCCATGGTGGCTAAGATTTTTGGCCAGCCATGAGGCTCAAATTCCTCATCTGGAAAGATCATCGGTGTGTAGGCTGGGTCTCTAACTCCTTCTTCCCTCGCCTTCAAGCATTTTTCCTCTTCCTCTGTGACCTTGCACATCCACAAATGAGTATCTTCATGCAGCCATGATGGATCAGGTGAACTTTCATAATGCACAGAGATTGAATCTTCTTTTTCTTTGTGGATAGGATTCCACTGTAGGGGTGGTACATATCTGAAGGAGTAATCCTTCAAATTGAACTTGGTGGTGACCCCTAAGTGTTGTAAGTACAAGGAGTTGGTTCCCCAATCTTGTACTATTTGCAATTGTCGTAGGAAGGGTCTTCCTATGATCATCTCATAAACATTATTTTTCTCAAAGTCACATATAGCAAATGTGTGCTCAAACTCTACACCACAAGTGGTTAGAGTTATCCCTTCTAGCAATCCTAGAGGTCTTTCAAAATGACCATCTGCCATTTGAAGCTTCATTCTAGTTGGTCTTAATGTGGGTTTGCCCCATTGCTTCCACAAGGAGGTGGTCGCAATAGCAACACCAGCACCTGAATCTATGATTGCTTTGGTTGTGTAACCTTGGTAGGTGATTGGAAGATAAGTATTACCTTCTTCGCCCTCACACATGTCCCCTATTTTGTCTAGAGGTATCTCTGGTACTTTTTGCTTAGAGCCTGCTTTTGGAATTTTGGAATCAAGTTATGGAACTTGATCCTTAACATGATTCCATAGCTCAGGTTTTGCTTTGATCAGCTCTTCTACAGTGAGATGACATTGAACCTTAGTGTTCTTCACGACATCAGTGTTCCTTGGGACCACTGAGTCTTCATGTCTGATCAATATTGTGAGAGCTCTGATCTGAAGAGATTCAGATTCCCATGGTCCTAGAAACTGAGGCAGTTCTTCTAAGGTATTAGATTCAAAATCTAATCTTTTGTCTTCTTGTTGTTCTACTTCATCTCCGTAAATAGATGGAATGTCTTGGGGAAATCGATCATGAAGATCATCAATCTCACGAATAGGAGGGGAATTACCCTTCTCCTTGGTCCATTTCTCTTCTTGTATTTCCCGCAAGAACTCTTGAGAGTACTGTTGAATTGAAGGAGGTATTCCAGCATTTATGGAATTAGGAACATAAGCTCCCATTGGTGGTGAGCTTCCTCTTTCAATAAGTGGTTGAGCCTGTGGAGGTAAAGAAACTTGTGGTTTGTTTACCAACTACTCTAATCTTTCTAGTAAGCCCTGGAAATGCAAATCCGGTTTGACAGAGTTTTTTTGTTTGAACTTCTGACTAGTCTCGAGTATAGATTGGGCTTGTTCTACCATTTTCATGCACATTTTCATCCGTTCAATCTCTAAGTCCGCTCTAGGGTAACTCTTGTCTAGGTTTGCAGTTGTAGGCCCTTCTTGAAGTCGAGCTTGGTAGGCCTTGAACATCATGTCCAAGCCTTCTGGGGTTGGATCTGCAAGAACAGACCCTGGTTGTGGCCTATTTACAATGGGTGGTGGGGTGGGATGATGTGGAGTGGATGGAGTTTCGGCATGCGAGGGGTTTTGAGATGCAATGTCTTCTATTTTTGTCTTCGCTTCTTTTAAGCTTTCTTCTAGTTCCGATAACTTTTTATTCCACTTGTGATTGGCCTTTTCTTTGGTATCTTTCCATGTTCTTGTTTTCCTCTTACTAGGCTCTCTTGATTCACTTGACTTCGATTGTTCTGCTGGTTTATCTTGTTTTAATGCTTGTGCCCTAGTAACTGCCTGTACAGGTGCCACATTACTACTACTGGCACTTGAATCCGCCACTAAGGCTACCACATTAATGGGTGTAATCTTGGTTGCACTAGAGGGGTTTCTTGGGCAATGTTTGGGGAGATGGTCTTTGCCACAATCAGGACAAAAAGCTTGTATTGTGATAGCCTGTCCTTGACTCGGAGATGGTGGGTGGGGACAATCACGAAGGAAATGATTGCCCTGGCATCTGAAACATGGTCCTCTAGGGGCTTGTGGTCTTACTTGTCTCAATTGGGGCCTAGGGTTAGCATTTGCATACATGACATTGGATTATTCTAGCTCCCAATTTTGTTCCATAGGTGGTGCTTCATATTGATACGGGTGAATCTCACTATGTTCAGGTGACTCTGTGTAATAAGCATGCGGACTACCTTCATGGGAGTAGTCTGAGCTATGAGCATGAAAGTCATTATCTGGTATCAATGGGGTTAGTGGCACCAATGCCCTATTTGGATTTTCCTCTCCCACAACATACTTGACTGGAATCACGTTAGCAGGAGCTCGTGGTTGGTTTCCCAAGACTGGTTGTGGCCTATATTGTGCCGGATATTGCTGTTGTGGTCCATAATATGGTTGTTGGTATTGGTTCTGATACCTCCCTTGTTGATAAAGTTGCTGATAAGTTTGTCTAACAGCCTGTCTATTGTAGGGACAATCTTGAGCCGTGTGGTTCGTGTATTTTCTCTCAATAGTGCAATATGGAGCATTCCTTTCTCTAATGTTTTGGTTTTGCATTGGGCATACGTTAGCCATGTGGTCCCCTCTGCAGGTATAACATCGGTTCAATGAGGTGACTCTCTGTGTTTGTCTATTTTGGACTCCCAGCTTCTTGGCAACTTGCTCAGCTATCTCATCTATTTCCGTGGAGATTCTCGAAGTATGACTAGTAGAACTATCAGAATCTTGATAGAGTTTGGATAGTCCTAACTCGTCACCCAAGTTGTCTTTCATGTCAATGCATGTCCGCGCACACTCTTCTATGGATCTAGGCTCTTTCAAGTACACATATGATCTTAACTTTGTGCTCAGTAAGCCATCTAAGAACAAAGCCACTTGTTTGGCTGGTGTGGTTAACTCGAGAGCAGGGCATCTTACTGTCTGAACCTTCTTCCTGCTAGTCGCACTGTTTCTTGGGGTGTCTGCTTGAAATTGTGGATCAAAGATGATGTGTTATGCCTGATACCACTCTTGGAAAATTCTACAATGAATTCATCTAGCAGTTGACCTATATCGCGATAGTTTTGACTACTGAGTAGTTGAAACCAAGCCAAGGCAGTGCCCTTAAGAGTCAAACCAAATGCCTCGTACTGGGTGAACAAATCCTCAACTTGTTCAGCTCTTAACACTTGTTTGAACTCGGCCGCATGATCATAAGGATCTCCTGACCCGTCAAAATAATTCTTCATTGCCTTGATCACTTGAGTGGGTCTAAGGGTTCTTGTGTGCTCTCGGGGTCTAGGCAATGGAAAATCATGTTCATCTCTTTGTTGCCTATGTGCTTGATGTCTCTCTCTTTCAAGTCTTTCATTTTCAAATCCTCCTCTATTTCTGCCCACACGGTGTGCAAAACTTACCTCAGGTCGCTCTCTAGTTCTTTTTCTCTGGGCTTCATGAGCTTGAGATGAACCTACTCCTTGGAGGCCATGGGAAACATTGGATCTTGGTGGAGGGAAAATCAATTCACTCTTCCATATGCGTGTCTATCATGTTCTGTTACCAAAAACATCTTCTCTGATGTGTTGTCCAGGTAGACAACTTTGCCTGGTATCTCTGGATCCTTGAACTCGTAGATGATGACTATGCCCAATTGGCTAGGTTGATCTGGCTTGAATCTCCAAAAGGCTTCCTCTGTTTCTCTATTCAAGAATAGTTTTATGCTTTTGTTCTCTTGAGGAATCCAGTCTGGAGTGATCACTTTGGTCAAAACTCACTTACCTCTAGGAGTCTGGGGTCCTTGTCCTACATTTCCTTGTTCTAGGTCTCTTATCTCATTCTCAGGAATGACATTTCCAAACTCATCAGTCCTATCTGGTAGGTTGGTGACCACATACATGGTTCCTTCCTTATCAATGTATGCACCCTCTTTGAACTTGACCACCGGGTGTTCAAGTCCAAAGGGTTGATCTGGATTTTTGAGTTGGACCACTGATCGCCTCAGCGCATCCTCATAGATGCGAGCACCTAATCGGTTGGTCCGAATATATTCCAATTGTGTCTTATAGGGACCTTCTGGTGTTTGTAGATGGGCAGTTCCTGAGCCACGTGCAGGTTTCCCCCCTGCTAAAAGACATTTCTGAGTCACTTGTGTCAGAGTTTAGTACGTAAGGACAACCACTTAGTTGTTGTGCCCAAGTCTTAGCTATATGGTTGACACTAGACTGAGAAGATCTAATGCTTTGTCTATCTTTGCCTAGGTGTCTACCAGATCTCAGGTTCATAAGCTTTGGTTTCAACTTCAAATTATTCTTATCAACACAAATCAACGCATTATTCCAACGAGCTATAGAGCTCAAAAAATGGACTTTGGATGGGAAAGTTATGTCAAATCAGGCTCCTGGGGTCAAAACAGGCAAATCACGATTTTGTGAAATCAAGAGAATCCCGATTTTGTGAAATCAGAGAATCACGATGCTGTGAAGTCAGAGAATCGTGATTATGTGAAACCAAGAGAATCGCGATGCTATGAAATCAGGGAATCACGATTGTGTGAAGTCAGAGAATCGTGATTTTGTACCTTGAGAATCGTGTTTTCACAAAATCGTGTTTTTGGCTGAAAATCGTGATTTATGAGAATCGCGATTTTGAGCAGAGAGTCGTGTTTTTGAGGATCACGATTTTGAACAGAGAATCGTGATTTGTAAGAATCCCACTTTTGAGCAGAGAATCGTGATTTGTGAGAATCGCAATTTTGAGCAGAGAATCGTGTTTTTGAGGATCACGATTTTGAGCAGAGAATCATGATTTGTGAGAATCGCGATTTTGAGCACAACCAGAGAATCGTGTCTTTAGAGAATCGTGATGCTATGAAATCAGGGAATCGCGATGCTATGAAATCAGAGAATCGCGATCCTGTGAACCCAAGAGAATCGCATCTTTGAGAATCGCGATTGCCAGCACAAAATCGTGTTTTCACAGAATCGTGTTTTGAAAATCGCGATTTTGTCTCAGAATCGTGGTTTTCAGAAATTTAGAGAATCGGGATTTTGAGCACAACCACAGAATCACGATTCTGAGAATGACCACAGAATCATGTTTCTTTCAGCAAGCTTTTAGGTGGGAAATACAAAATCGTGATTTTCAAAAAATTTTGAATTTTTCACAGAATCGTGATTTTCTTCATAGAATTGTGTTTTTTGGCGGGAAATTCAAATTTCTGAGCGCCGAGCAATGGCGAGCTCCGTATGTGCAAAAAATCATGAAAAAACACAAGCGCTTGCTCTCCCTTGCACTTCCTAACTCCTTCCCACACAATAATGCATGAAAAATGGTATGAAAATGGTGAAAATGCACTTAAAAAAAAGAAATTTCTATGAAGAAGAAGACGGAAGAAGGTGGAGATGATGATGATGAAGAAGATGAAGAAGAAAAATCAGAAAATGAACAAAAATGACAGTTTTTTTACCTTCCAACGTCGCAAATCTACGATCTTACCATCACAACGCTCGTCCTCGAAGCTCTCTCCCCGGCAACGGCGCCAAAATTTGGTGTAGCTCAAGCGTAAGCACCACCTCCTTTACTTGTCAATCCGCGGAGACGTGAGGACCGGTATGAAGACCACGAGCAAGTGAAGGCACAAGTGTGTGAGTGAAAGCACACCAACATGCACACACATACACACACGCACATAAGGCAAGATCAAAGAGAGGAACAATGGAAAGCTTTGATTGCAAAAGATTTCTCTTACAAAAGCTCTATTCTCTAACAAGCTACCCTCAAAAATGAGCTCTCTAGCTCTTTTTATAGTTTTTTGACTAGTTTTGGCCCTATCCAGACCTAGTGTCCGGCCTAGTTAAAAATTAGGTTCCATGGCTTATTTGAGGGCTCAAACGAAGTCTAAAAATTATGAAAATTGGTAGGATGATACTTCTAATACTCCTCAAGCTCAAGGACTCCTTGGCTTGAACAAAATCAAGTTACAAAAATAGAAAATGGTATTTACAATGGTTTTTAGTGATGAAAATCACTATTGTTGTAGGGGATTCTTCTAAAAATTTGACATACACTTCTTGGAGCTCCCTACTTGCTCCTTCTACTTGTGTGTCCACCTCTTTGATGTGCTCCTCTGCTTTGTCCTTGACCTTTAGCTTAAACAGATGAGGTGTTCAGTTGTTTCAACAAATCAAACAAGAAAGAGTTTAAAGAGGATAAGGTCAGATGGAGGAGGTGAGTACTTCTCCAATGAGTTTGATGCATTTTTGCAGGAAAGAGGTATCAAGAGAGAGATCACAACTAGATATACTCCAAAGCAAAATGAAGTATTAGAGAGGAGGAAGAGATTGATTGAAAGTAGCTAGATCTATGCTAAATGAAAAGAAGTTACCTAATTACTTATGGGTAGAGACTATTTCTACTGCCACGTATCTTATTAACAGGTTACCTTCTAAGTCCCTTGATGGAATGGCCCCCTATCAGGCATCGAATGGTTGGAGACCATCACTTGAACATTGCAGAATATTTGGATGTGTTGCTTATGTGCATGCTCCATCTCAAATCAGAGGTAAGCTAGACCCTAAGGCAAAAAAATGCATTTTCATAGGGTATGCTATAAATCAAAAGGGGTACAGGCTTTATAATCCATCCAAAAAAGGATTTATGGTTAGTAGAGATGTTGTGTTTGATGAGAATGACTCTTGGTTTTAAAGTGAATGTCAGAAGGTCAAATTGCCATATGACTTGGAAGAAGAATTTCCAAGCCTCACCAAGGAGAAGCCAAGCACAATTGAAGACATCAAATCAGATGATGAGGACACCATCAACTTGGAAGAGTTTAGAGCATGGAGATCAAAAGGCAAGGTCAAGATGAAGAGGTTGGAGGACATACCTGAGTCATCCAACCAAGCCTTAAGGAGATCACAAAGAGAGAGTAAGAAGCCAATCAGATATGGGTATGATACTTCATAAGTCACTAAGCATTCTATTTATCTTGTTAAGGATTCATCACTGAAGAACCTTCTTCATATGAAGAAGCAAGTACCAAATCAGAATGGAAGGAGGCTATGGATGAAGAAATAAAGGCACTCCAAGAGAATGACACTTGGGAGCTAGTACCCAAGAAAGCATCAATGAAAGGAATTGGTTCTAGGTGGATTTACAAAATTAAAAGGAACTCAGATGGATCCATAAATAGGTACAAAGTTAGGCTTGTGGCTAAGGTCTTTGCACAAACCCATGGAGTAGGCTATGAAGAAACATTTTCACCAGTGGCTAAGATACCAACCATCAGAGTATTGGTAAGTGTAGCTGCATCTAGAAATTGGAATATGTATCAACTAGATGTGAAAAATGCCTTTCTCAATGGGTGGATTTCAGAGGAGGTTTACATGGATCAACCTCCTAGCTATGAAGCAAAGTAAATCATGTATGCAAATTAAAGAAATCTCTTTATGGTTTGAAGCGGGAACCTAGGGCATGGAACCATAGGTTAACAACCTATCTTCAAGACCAAGGATTCATGATGAGCAAGGAAAATTCTTCTCTATTTATCAAGAGAAGTCACTCAAAAATGAAATATTTTTTTTATATGTGGATGATATCATCCTTACAATTAGTGATGCCAATGGCATCAAAGAAATCAAAAACCTGATGGTGCAGGAGTTTAAGATCAGTGACCTAGGGCTTTTGAAATATTTTATTGGACTTGAGTTGGTATACACTAACTCTAGAATCTAAATCACTCAAAGGAAATATGTGCAGGAAATGTTGAAGAAGTTCCACTTGGAGGATGAAAAAGTAGCTAGCACCCCTATGGAGGTAAATCATAAATTGAGTGCTCATGAAGGTGTTTTTCTTGAAAACATTGCAAGCTATCAAAGCATAGTTGTGATTCTAAAATATGCAACATTAACAAGGATTGATATATGTTATGGAGTAAGTTTTTTGGGCCAATTCATGCATAAACCTAGAGCACCTCACTCAAAAAAATTTTGAAGTATCTCAAAGGTAATCAAAATCAAGGTCTTTACTTGCCATAAACATCAGATTTGGACATAAAGTTGTACTCAGATGCAGATTGGGTAGGATGTAAGGATGATAGAAGAAGTACTTCTGGCTATTTATCTTTTGCAGGTGATAAACCCATCTCATGGCCTTCTAAGAGGCAACCAACTGTTGCTCTATCTTCAACAAAGGCTGAGTACATGGGATTAGAAAATGCTACACAAGAAGCTATTTGGATTAGATTGCTTTATTCAGATTTGGGACTTCACACTCATTCACCAATGATCTTTGGTGATAACACTAGTTCTTTGCGTCTTGCAGCCAACCCCATTTATCACGCAAGGACTAAGCATATAGAAGTGCACTATCACTATGTTAGAGAGAAACTCTTGAGCAAAAAGATTCAACTAGCATATGTATCTCCAAATATGCAATGTGCTGATTTGTTAACCAAAGCACTTCATGGTACTAAACTTTGCGAGTTTAAAACCATGATTGGATTACAAGATATTCAAGAAGATTGATGATGCAATGCAATCCAAGATGTTTGGCTTGAGGGGGAGTTTTTGGTGCAAATGTACAAGCCTGCACATTTGGCTTAGCATGGAAGACTTTTGTAAAACTAGCACTTGATGATACATGTGAACCTTAGCTTGTAACTAATTGATCATTTACCATTTTAAAGATTAAATCCTAGAAGAATCTTGTAAAAGATTAAATCTCATGAAGTTAGGAAGAATATTGTCTACAACTTCAAATTGAGGAAATAAATCCTAAATCAAAGGATCTACTTTGTGATTGGAACCAAGTTTGAATTCAAAATTCAAACTTACAAGAAATACTTAGAAAAAGGTCTTGTAAAACTCATGGGGTAGAGTGCCTGATTCAGAGCTCATTCCTTGATCATTTGTAGAGCTTGAGTAGCTCACACCATAGCTCACTCAGTTCATCATCATTGATCATCATTACAATGCCAATGACCTTTTACAATCATGTTCTATAATACATATATCTTATTGAACATCTCTATCTACTTTTGTGCTATGACTACTCAAAACAATCAACTCCTTTTCGTCATATCTCAGTGAATACTCAATCATTGTGCATAATCTTTGGCTTGTTGGATTCAACTTAAAGTCTAGTTTGTTTTGTTAAAATCTCAAGGCATTTGGTTTAGGCATTTTGGGAGAAATCATCTTCAAAGTGCTCACTGGTCATCTACTCGTTAGTCCCTAAAAAGTTGGGGGTAAGATCTAAGTTGCTAAAGTTGTTTCTCATAGCATAGTTGATCATTTTAAAGGATTCCACTTGCAATCATTAGCTATCTAAACTATTTGAATTAACCCAAAAGGAATTTTGTCAATTGTTATTGTGCTATGAGTTCTAAGTAAAAAGCGCCAATAGGTGTATGGACTAAAATAGCAAGTTTTTCAACACTAGCTATTCTTGAACTAGTTTGTTTCAAGCATCAACTCCAAAGTACATAGGTACTTTCTTGGTGTCATTTGCAAGCTAAAAGGGCCTATTGTATAACTCTAAAGTGTATCAGGGCTGGTACAAAGTAGGTTTTAGCAGTACCACCTCACTTCCTTGAGGTATCCATCCATCTCCTCCAACAGTATTTGATGAGGATAGTTGTTGGTATGAAGAATCATGTAGTAAGATCAATTACCTTATGATCTTGAAGAAGATTGTTTGCTTGTCAAGGATAACCCTTCTAAAATTGAAGAACAGTATACCTCAGAAGATGATTAAGCAACTGAGATTGAAAAACTCAAAATGTGGAAGTCTAAAGGTAAAGCTAGAATATAGGAACTTGGACAAGAGGTAGAATCACCACATCATGGCCTAAGAAGGTCCATGAGGGAGAAAAGAGAACCATGGAGGTATGGGTTTGATACTTCTCTAGTTACTAAACATTCAATCTATCTAGCATAGGACATAAATCAAGAGGAACCCTAAACATTTGAGGAAGCAAAGAAGAAATCAGAGTTGATGCATGCAATGGAAGAAGAAATTGAAGCTGTTGTGGAAAATAGCACTTGGGAATTAGTTCCCAAGTCTTCATCAATGAAAGTGATAGGCTCAAGATGGATCTAGAAATTGAAGAAGAACTCAGATGGCTCCATTAACAGGTATAAGACAAGGCTTGTGGCAAAAGGCTTTGCACAAACTCAAGGAATTGATTATGAGGAGACCTTCTCTCCTGTGGCAAAGATGCCTACAATTAGAGTCCTACTTAGTATTGCTTCTTCCAAGAATTGGAAGATACTTCAATTGGATGTAAAAAATGCATTTCTTAATGGATGGATAACAGAAGAGGTTTATATGGCACAACCACCTATTTTTGAGAATCAAGTACATCATGATTATGTGTGTAAGCTTAATAAATCTCTATATGGACTCAAACAAGCCCCAAGGGCTTTGAATCACATGCTTGTTTCATTCTTGCAAGATAAAGGATTTCAACCTAGCAAGGCAGATCCATCACTCTTCATCAAAAAGAGTAATTTTGAAGTCATCTATTTGTGTGTGTATGTGGATGATATTATACTTACAAGAAATGATGCAGACAGGATAAACAAGATCAAGGAGCAGATGCAAGGAGAGTTCAAGATAAGTGACTTGGATTCACTCACATACGTCCTAGGACTAGAAGTAGTATACAAAGATCATGGTCTATTCCTTACTCAAAGGAAATACATTAAAGACTTGTTGATAAAGTTCAAGATGCAAGATTGCAGGATTGTAGGTACTCCAATGGAGGTTAATCATAAATTGAGTTCACATGAAGGTGAACTCATAGAAGATATCACAGGTTATCAAAGTCTTGTGGGTAGTTTGAACTATGCTACATTGACAAGGGTAAATATATGTTATAGTGTGAGTGTGCTAAGTCACTTTATGCACACACCCAGGAAACCTCACATGGATGCTACCAAGAGGATACTCAGATATCTCAAAGGAACCATGAATGGAGGATTATGCTACCCTTATGTATCTGATTTAAGTCTAAAGTTGTTCTCTGATGCAGATTGAGCTGGTTCCAAGGAAGACGAGAGAAGCACCTCAGGATACCTTACTTTTGCAGGGTCAAAACTTGTCTCATGGTCATCTAAGAAGCAACCAATAGTTGCTCTCTCTTCCATAGAAGCTGAATACAAAGGCCATGATATCGCTACTCATAAAGCAATGTGCATGAAGACACTATTCATAGATCTTGGATTGGAGATTGGAACTCCACGTATTTTTGGTGACAACATGAGTTCCATTCACTTGGCTGCCAATCCAATTTTTCATGCAAGGACTAAACATATTGAAGTACATTACCACTATGTAAAAGAGAAGATTGTTAGCAAGGAAATTCAGCTGTCATATGTGTCAACTCATCAACAATGTGCAGACATTTTAACCAAAGCATTAGATGGCACAAAGCTCAGTAAATTCAAAGGTATGATTGCTTTGCAGGTAATCTTGGAAGATTGAAGAACTCAAGCTTACTTGACTTGAGGGGGAGCTATTGGAAAAAGCTCATGGCAAGTCTAAGAAAAGGCTTGAGTCTCCAAATGTCATAAAAATTTATGCTATAATTGAAGAAAATGCTAAAGCTTTGAAGAGTTCACGTATGAACTCACCCTTGTAATAATTTGAGCATTTACTTGATATAAAAGTCAAGGAATCAAAAAAAGTTGAATCCACTTGATGAGAAGGGAAAGAAAAGCCACAAACTCTTGATTGATTTAGTTGAGAATCAATCACTAAGAATTTGGAAAAGTGGTTTGGGTGAGCAAGATTCGAATTCAAATCTTGGCTCCAATCATCACTATATATACACATGACTTAGTCCTGGTTTTTACAGACTCATTAGCTGAGCTTCTTGCCATATCAGAGTGTGATCTCAAGGCACACACATGTATCAATAAATTCACTGTAATTTCCATTCAATATACATTTGAATTCATGATCATTTGTGACCATATGTTCATGCCTATTTGAGTGTACTATTTATTGTCATACTTCTCAATTTTCAGTCAGATTGTAGAGATGGTTTCTCTGAGCATGGTGCATTATTTTCACTGATTTAACTTGGTAATTTTAGCTCTCTATGTCTGCTATAGTCCCAAAGTCTGGTTGCATTTGGAATTCATAATGGTGACATATATTCATTAGAAGTTGCATGTGTCTCTGCACCTTCTACTTCCTGAAAAGTCAGGATTACATACCTGACTTGATAAACTTATTTCTCTTAGTATGGTCAATCAATTTTTATGAAATAACTCCCAATAGGTTGCATTGCTTTGTAATTAGATCCCTTGAAAATCTCTCTGGTCAATTGTAATGAGAGAATGAGCACTAAGTGAAATATTGAAGCCTACATGATGAAAATAAAAAGTTTCATGTTGACTCTTAGTCAAACTTGTCTGTTTTGATTCAACTTTTTGAAAGTGATCTTCCAAGGTACATAGGGTGTCTAATACATACTTTGGCAAGCTAAAAGGGCCCTCTACATATCTATGAACTTCATTTGTCTGGTGTTGTGCAAAGTTTCTGCAGCACCACTTCATCTTCATCAAGTACAAATCCATCCTCACACCCTTGTGCATAAGGGAATCCACATATGCATTCCCAAAATTCTCCTTTTGGTGGACCATTCTAATTGGCTCATGCCAGCGTGATGGGGTTTCATCATCTCGATTGGCTCATCCCATCGTGACGGCTCGGCCAGACCATCGCAATGGTCTCACACCATCACGATGGTTCATGTAGACCATGGTGACGATCTCACCACCCCCACACCATCACGATTGGCTCATGCCCTCATGATGCTTGACTGCCATGTGTCATTTGGACCATCACAACAATTCACTTGATCCTTGACCATCGTGACAATTGACCACGCCATCATGACAATCACGACATCTTGTACCTTCTCGACCATCGTGACACCTCGATAGGATAGACCATCGCAATGGTTCACTAGACCATCACAATGCCTTGATAAGTGCAGACCGTCATGATGACTCACTTCCATACCATCACGATTGTACTAGACCATTGCCATGGTTCAACCAGACCATCGCAACAGTCCTAGACCATCGCAATTAGTGCAGACCATCGTGATGGTTTGACTAAAATGAAAATCTAGGGTTTTGATTTTTTGGTAATTTCAAGGCCTATTTTGAATCATTTGTGAGTAACTAGTGCAATTGAGGGGCTCCTTAGATCATATTTGAAGAAAACTTGTCTACTTGCTGGAATCCCCAAGAGCCTGAACATCCATAACTTTTTCATACAAAATTTGTTTTTTGAGTTCTAGAGCTTGTTGGAAAGCTCCTTTCAAATCCTACATGGCCTCAATAGTTTTTCATAATAGTAACACATTAATATTAAGATAGGATAAATTGAGGTTGAACCACTAGTGGGATTAGGAAACCAATGGGGCACCTGAGCATTTTACAAGGAGAACTAGGACCCTTAAAGGTGTATCAATCAAAGTGAATGTACATTAAAGTTAAAAGGTGGTCTAAACCTTGGACTATTGCAGGTCTAGCAAGAGTCACCCAAGGGCATTCAAAGCAAGGCAAATGGTGAAGCAAGCAAGGGTTGAGAAGCATGACTTCTTGAGCATTGGAGTGATCAACAAAGCTGACTCAAGGTGGGAAGAACTCTCAATGCCCTCAGTCAATTGCTAGCTTAGGATAAGTGCACGTGTCATTGTTGATTGAAATAGGACTGCAATAGGAACTATTCAAGTCCAAGAGCACTAAATTTTCAAGTCCAACTGCAACTTAAAAGAGTGTGGAAGCAAAAACCCTAAAGGAAAGAACTTAATTTCAATGTTGCAAGAACTTAAACATACAATGGAAAAGTTGATTCCTATCCTGTACATAAGACAAGAGTTTAAGATAAATAAGAATGAAACAAGTGATTGAAAAGAAATAATTATTGATGGCAATAATGCATATTGAGTGATTGAGGGAGTAAATTCATGAACCTTAGGTCAGGAAAGCACATAGGTAATTCAGGTCAATGAAATCTTACATCATCGGAAGCAAGTGTGGAGACTACTGCATATTCTTGGGTGCAACAATTGAATAGCTATCCCTACAACTTGAGTTTAGAGACTAGTGAGTCAGAAATGGCCTATAGTATGGAGAGACCGAAACGAGTGTTAAACATAGCTTATCTAGAAAGACTTGAAGGACCTTATAGTGATGGGGGATGATTCTAACACCCCAATGCAAAAATGGAAGTTGGCTGCTCTCCACTAGTCCACAAGCAATGATATATGCTCACTGTTCTGAACTTTTCTCTGCACCCGTATTGAGACTTAAAATGAAACTTTTCAGACTTGTAGTAGACTATAAGAGCTACGCAAAAAGCTTTAAATCATCCCAAATGGATATTCCATATGGGAGAACCACCCTCTACAAAACAGGCTATCTGTTTGCAACACTCTCTGCCTATGTGCAAAGATATACCTTCACAAAGTTGGCAATTTCTCACAACTCACTGAGCCAAATAACTTGAAACTTTGGCAAATTTCAGGGAACAATATGAGAGACCAAATGAATCTTGAAATCGATGAAAATGAGTACAATGAGAGAGCAAACAATGCTCTGCAATCAGGTACAATCAGATTTGGAAAAGCATATATACACCTCTAGATAGAGTGGAGCAAAATCATGAGAAAATGAGGTAAGCAAGCAAGGGGGCTGTTTGCTGGAGTCTATGAATTCACTAAACTAAGTGGGAAACTCTTGGAATGTATAAAACTCAAGAAACAAAGGTGGGATGGTGCTTATATAGACTTTTACTTTTCCTATAATCTAGCTAACTACCCAGCGATCAATTTAGGTGCACTTTTTGGTGGCTGATTTGATGAGATTTGAATTTGATTGAGTCTGGTGGAGCTTCTAACTTTATTCCATGACTTTGGGTCCTCCTTTTTGATTGTTCCACTTGCAAAACTCGTGGTTGAGCCTTTTTTTCATGATCGAGACTTGATTTTCAACATATAGGACCCAATTAGAATACATCTGAACCAACCACTTAGTTGCTTGCATCTATGAGGATGGTTTGAGAAGATCGGTGGGTCAATTGCAGAACCCTGACCAACCCATTGGATTGGATTGTTGAGTGGTGAAATTTGAGAGAGACACGTACCTAGATAAAGAAGGAACGATGTATATCATAACTAATCAACCTGACCACACTAATGAGTTTGTTGTAGTGATTCTCGAGACGGAAGTAGGAACCCAAGCAAAAGAACCATTAGGAGATGAGCCTAAGACACCTAGAGGAAAATCATTAATGACACGAATGTTGAATACAGAATGGATCCCTCGGGATAATAGAAGCATTGAACTATTTGTGAATAAGGATACTGATGAAGCGTTTTGGACGTATAGAATGGAACAACCCAGTGAAGTAGGTTCAATCATAATTTACGAATTCATGGACTCCGATATGCCTGGAAAGGTGGTATACCTTGACAACACTTCAGAAAGAGTGTTTGTGGTACCCCATCATGCAAGACATGCCTATACATGGAGAGGTGAGTTGGTATTCCCCGCATCACGAGCACATGCGAACACTAGGCATCAAGGTGTTGGGACATCCTCAACCCATGGATCCGAAAGCGAGAAAAACAAGGAAAAAAAAGAAGTAAGTTTTACTGACCCCATAGGGATGGATAGAGCCACCATGGAAATTGATAGAGTGGAAAGTGTTGAGATATCAAGCTCAACATGTGATGATCCAGGTTGACACGTATTAATTTTTCGTTTCTCTAACATGTATAGTGGTCACGCTAGTATACGTTGAGGATACTTCATTGAGCTTTATTAGATTTATCTACCAAGAGTGATGGCACATTTGTTCCTTGCCAAATCACTCATTCATGGACATTAGGTTTTTCCTTATGTACTGATCTTTATATATTGCACTTGTTGTATTCTTGTTTTTTAGGTCATTCTTGTACATTCCTTTTCATGTAATAGAAGAAGAAGAAGAAGAAGAAGATCTTCTTCCTTGCCTCAATCCGAGTGTATGCTTCTCTCTGATTGTGAGAGTGTGTGTGTGAGCTCTCTTCCTTATCTCCTTCCTTGTGACATGGTATCAGAGCTAGTGTGGTTGTAGAGAGCTCGTGGAGAACGCCGACGGTGAAGAGTACACAAGAAGGCATGGAGAAAGCATGATTCACAAATGACCTCAGATTGCTACAAAAATTGGTGTGAAGGTAGACGACTTTAAAGTATCTTCAAGAGTTATCCCTTTAGGGTCACTAGTTTTGTCAAAATAAAGTTTTGGAGCCATCTCGACCTCCTTTTTTAGCCTACAAGGTGGGGCCCAGATAAAAACCAAGTCAATTTGCAAAACTTCAACTTGCATCCTATTCGACAAACTCATATATTCTAGATCTAGAAGCAATTATGTGTATTGCTGATACACCAAAACTGTGTCTTTCTGAGATCAAATTGTCACGTCATAGTGCGATAGTGTTCAAGCAGAATTGTTGCTTGTAGTGCTTTGTAGTGTTGTGAATTGCTGCAGAAATGGCAAACGCAGATGGAATGAGTCAGCTTATGAGTGATAAGCTGGACAAGAACAACTTTCATGCTTGGAGATTTAGAATGACGAATTTCCTGATGGGAAAAGGCTACTAGAAGTACATTGATGGAGAGAACGAAAATGCTCCAACTGAGTTCTTTGGCACACATCATATCTTTTAACATAGGTATGTGCATCCATGTGGAGAGTGGGCCACCATAATCCTATGAATAATATGGATTTTATTATCCTATTGGGGCCAAATTGACCTCCTACAACACCTTGGTGTGTAGTCTCTTATACGCTCAAATAATGACTCTCGTGAACCCACTGCCTCAGGTATCCATCTCTTCCTTGTTTGTACAAGTTATTGCCAATAAGTGAGTATCCTTGAGCTTCCTGCTCTAGACTTCTTTGTCTGGCTGGAATGTTTTCATCCACAAATATGTCACCATTGGTTTGCTCCATTCTGGTGTAAGAGACACATGATATAGCATGGCATATTCCATAGGTGGTCGTTCTCGATAGACTGGGCATTCTTTGCATAGTCTATAGACATCTGCTTCCAGAGAAGGCCAATATACACCTAGTTTGTGCAAAGTCTACAATGTATGATGTTTTGAATGATGTTGCTTCAGTGCACCTACATGTGCTAATTGCAACCAATTCTTATGTTCTAATTCATCTACACAACAGGCAAGAATTTTCTGACTATCTTATTTATATATGCTTCTTGCTAGTATCTGGTATCTTTGTGATTTGGTAATCTCTCCTTCTGTGATCCTAATCCTAGGATTCTTAGGTCCAAATGTAAGAATGGGGGCAATATACTTGGCCCAATTTGGTATTATCTCAAGATTAAACAGGTATGCATTTGGTACTTCATTTGCTATTCCTTGAGGGGCTTCTCCAGTGGTGATCTGTGAAAGGTGGTCTGCTCTGAATTGGGTTTTTCCCTTCCTGACCACTACTTTGAAGTTGTGTTCCATTAGTAATAGAAACCATCATATTAATCATCCAGTGTTACGAGGCTTATTGACTAAGTACAACAATTCTTGATGATCCATGAAGAACTTGAACTTATTTACCAATAAGTAGTGCATGAATTTCTTTACTGCATAAATCATTCCCAATCCTTCACGCTCCATAGTGGTGTAATTTCTTTCTACTATGTTTAAATTTCTTCTTGCATAAGCTATGGGAAGATCTATATTGCTCTCATTCATGGGTTGTGCCAACACACATCCTATGGCATAGTTGGATGCATCCACATGCACATGAAATGGCTTACTCCAATCTGGGGTCGTTAATATGGGTGTTGAACACAAGCGTTGTTTGAGTTCATTGAATGATTTTTCACATTCTTCCATCCATTCAAACTTGCTCAAAAGAGAGTATAGAGGCTTTGCTATGATAGCGTACATGTGTATGAATCGTCCTTTACATTTTTTGGCCTAGGTAAATCTGCAATCACTTTCACATTTTCTTCATCCGTAGAGATTCCATTCTTTGACACAATGTGTCCTAGAATCTTTCCTTGCATGACCATGAAAACACATTTTTTTGGGTTCAAGCAAACCTCATATTCTTGACATTTGTCAAATACTTGCCATAATTTAGGGATGTGGGTTTGTCTCATGTTAGAATGCACACATATGTTGTCCATATAAACTTCCAAATTCTTCCTTAAGAATTCCTTGAAAACAAGACACATTAGTCTTTGGAAAGTGGTGGGTGCATTTGTCAAGCCAAATGGCATCAGGCATCACATGAAATCCAAATTTGCCCCACTCTACGGCAAAGGCTATCTTGCCTGCAACTCTTTCCAATAAATGCTCCCTAATAGGAAGAGGATAATTATCCTTAATGTGGTGGCATTAACTTTTCTAAGGTTAATACACACACACAATTTTCCATTCTTCTTTGGTACAACCACAATAGGGGATACCCATTTGGTGTGCTCAATTTCATAACTAAATCGTGCTAATATCAAACAATCGATCTCTTTAATCTTGTCAATGTGGTTATCGTTATAAGTGTATGATTTCTGCTTAGAAGGCTTGGCTTCTAGAGTCGTAGGGATTCTATGGGAGCATATATCTGGGTCCTTGTAGCTCCATGTGAATACATCTCTATACTCTCGCAATAGGGCAATTAATCCTTCTTCTTCTTCCTCCATCAAATCATGCCCTATGTATGTGCATTTCTCTTCTCCTTCTTCAATTGTAACCACTATCTTTTTGGTTTTCTCTTGATTATCATATGCTTCTTTTTCCAAAATCACAAATGGCAAAAGTGTGCTCAAATTCTACACCACAAGTGGTGAGAGACATGTCTTCTAGTAAGCCTAATGGCTTTTCAATATGTTCGTCATCCATTTGCAATTTCATTCTTGTGGGCCTTAGTGCCGACTTACCCCAACATTTCCATAGGGCAACGGTAGCTATGGCTACTCCAGCTCCTGGATCCAAGATGGCTTTAGTGGTATAGCCCTTGTGAGTAATTAGAAGATAGGTATTACCTTCCTCTACCTCGCTCATATCTCTAATGCTTTCCACAGGTATCTATGGTACCTTCTTCTGTGAACCTTCCTGAGAGTGAGTGGAAGTGACCTCTAGGAATTGGTTTCCTACATGCTTCCACAACTCTAGTTTAAACTTCAATATTTCCTCTAGGGTAAGATGACACTGAACTTTAGTGTTTTTTATCATATGAGTATTCCTAGGGATTACTGATTCTTCATTTCTAACTATTATGGTGGGTGCTCTCATACTAATAGACTTAGCTTCCCAAGGTCCTGTGAATTGGGGTAATTCTTGTATGGAGTTAGATTCAAACTTTGTTGGTTCACTAAGTTGCTCTTCCTCTACATCATCATAGATCTATCTCTTGGATAGGAGGATGGGCTTCTTGCTCTCATCTCCACTTCTCCTCTTGAATTTTTCTTAGAAACCCTTGTGAATACTTATGTATGGAAGAAATATTTTCTTCGCTCACACTATTTGGCACTTGAGAGAGGGATGGTCCATTACCTTCATGTGTCTGGGACAATAGGGTTCTTATGCAAACTCTTCTTTTCATTGCTAGAAATCAAGTATTCTAACCTCTCCAATAGTCCTTAAAATTGTAACTTAGGTTTTGCTATATTACTCCAATTGATGTATCAAGAAGCTTTGAACATGGTTTGGGCTAATTCTACCATCTTCATTCAAAGCTTAGTTCTCTCAATTTCTAAGTCCGCTCTTGGATAGTTCTTATTCAATTCAGGTACTTGGGGTCCTTCTCTTAACCTAGCTTGGTATGCTTGGAACATCATGTCTAGATTTTAAGGTATGGGCTCAACTAGAACTGATCCTGGTCTCTGGTTTGGGGTTACTTGGTTTGACTCCTGCGAGCTTAGTTCTAAGGTCTTGGCTTTGGTTTCCTTTAGGCTTCCTTCGAGTTCACTTATTTTCCTACTCCACTCTCTCTTGATCCTTTCTCGTGAATCCTTCCAAGTTTCATTCTTTCTACCACTTGACTCTCGAACTTCACTAGTTTTCGCTACCTTTTCAAGATTAGGTTGTTGGTTTTGTAGTAGTGCTTGGGCTCTTGTTATAGCTTGGATAGGTACATACATTGGGTTAAAACCATCTGAAGTGTGCACGATACCTATCACATTCATGGGTGTCACTTTTGAGGCATTAGCATGGTTCTTAGGGCAATCTGTTATGACATGTTCTTTAACACATTTTGCACAAAAATCGTGTATGTTGTAATATTGTGCTTGTCCTGCTATCGGAGGATGTGGGCAATTATTTATGAAATGATCTCCTTGGCACATAAAGCATGGTCCTTTAGGGCCCTGCGGTCTTAGGTTGTCTCAACGAGGGCCATAGGTTAGGGTTAGTATAGATTACATTGGCATAGTCAGGCTCCCAGTTGGGTTCTAATAGTGGACAATTGTATTGATATGTTTCCATTTGGTCTAGCAACTCAATGTAGTATGCGGGTGGACTATCTGCATGGGTGGAGTCGAAACTTTTAGAATTAGGATTACTTTTGATGATCAGGGGTGAAGAAGGCACTAAAGCCCTATTGAGGTTCTCTTCTATAGCAGCATATTTGACTAGAATTACATTAGCTGGAGGAGGTGGTTGCTGTGCTAAAATGGGTTGTGGTCTCTGTTGTGTCTGATAGGGATAGTTTTGTGGGGTGCTATAGTAATAAGGTTGAGCATTGTACTGACCTTGGTACCTACCTGTTTGGGGGTATGCTTGAGGGTAGTTCTATTGCACTACTTGTTTATTGTATGGACAATCTTGTGTTGTGTGATTCGTGTACCATCTTTCAATTGTGCACTATTGGCCACTAGGGTTGGCTTGTGGTTGTGTCACATTTGGATATACATTTTCCATATGATCTCCACCATAGGTGTAGCATCATTTTATGGATGTTACCTTGGGCATCTGTTTGCTAGAAACTCCTAGTTTCTAGGCCACATTTTCTGCTAGGTGTTCAATCGAGCTATAAAGTTTTGAGTACGATTGTGATGAGCTATTTGAGTCTTTGTAGATCTTTGAAAGTTCCAATTCATCTCCTGGGTTATCCTCAATGTCTATACATATCCGTACACATTGCTCTAGAGTTCTTGATTCCTTCAGATAGATGTAAGATTATAGTTTAGAGCTCAAGAGGCCATCCAAAAACAAAGATAGTTGCTTCGCCTATGAAGGAAGTTCTGGCAATGGGCTTCTCTCAACATACTTTCTAAACCTACATCCCGCAAGTCTAACTTTTTCTTAAGGGGTCTGTTTGAAGCTATGAATCAACAAAGAAGTGTTATGTCTAATTCCACTTTTAGAGAATTCAATGATGGACTCTAACAAGTGATGGATGTCCTTAAATTTCCTTTGTTGTAAGGGTTGAAACCAGGTTAAAGCCGTGTTCTTCAATAGGAATCCAAATGCATTGTACTATGTGAACATGTCTTCTACCTGCTCTACTTGCAACACTTGCTTAAACTCCACAACATGGTCACATGGATCTTCTTTCCCATCAAAGTAATTTTTCATTGACTTCACTAACTAAGTAGGTCTCAATATTCTTGGATGCTCACAGAGTCTAGGTAGAGGAAAGTCATCTCTACCACCTGGCATTCTTGGTTCTCTCCATCTTTCTAACCCGAGGAAGGAGATAAGGAAGAAAACTCACACACACACCCTCACAATCAAAGAGAAGCACACACTCAGATTGAGGCAAGGAAGAAGATCTTCTTCTTCTATTACATAAAAAGGAATGTACAAGAATGACGTAAAAAACAAGAATACAACAAGTGCAATATATAAAGATTAGTACCTAAGGAAGAACCTAATGTCTACAAATGAGTGAGCTGGCACGGAACACATGTGTCATCACTCTCGATAGATAAATGTAATAAAGCTCAATGAAGTATCCCTGACATATATTGGTGTGACCACTATACATGTCAAAGAAACGAAAAATTGATACGTGTCATTTTGGATCATCACATGTTGACATTGATATCTCAACACTCCCCCTTAAGCTCAATGTCATGTCCTCTAATCCAAGCATCTTCTGAAACTTCTTCAGCTTCTCTGCTTCAAGTGCTTTAGTGAAAATATCAGCAATCTGCTCATCTATTCTCACATAAACAAGATCAATATCATCTACTAGTACCTTCACTCTGATGAAGTGATAATGTACCTTGATATGCTTTGTTCTAGCATGAAAAACTGGGTTCCTTGCTAACTATATACTACTAAGATTATCACAATAGATAGTGATAGGCTTTTGCACTTCCAAACCTAAATCTGCAAGTAGCATCTCCAGCCATGATGCCTCACATGCTGCCATTGCAGCACCTCTATACTCACCACACCAGCTTCATAAAACAATGCATAATGCAAAGTAGCACTCACATAACGTAGAGTGCACCTCAGAGCATGTAAATGAGGCTTCTTGGGAACTTGCATAAATTGACATTCAAGTCCAATAGTGTAGCTAAGATAAGGCCTCGTAATTGTGAGATATATCAAACTTCCCACAATTTTGTTGTACATAGTAGCATTTTCCAATGCTTCACTTGATGTAGTATCTAACTTCAAATTATGATCTAATGGCATAGAAATTGGCTTACAATCAGCCATACCATACTTTTGGAGCATATTCAAGGCTATTGCCTTTGTGACATCCATATACCTGTTTCTGTATGTATAAATTCAATGCCCAAGAAATAGCACAACACACCAAGATCTTTCATGTCAAATTCTTGCATAAGAAGTTGCTTTACCTCTTTAATGCTTTCTTCATTATCACCACCTATAATCAAGTCATCAACATAAATAGCCACAGTTGTGATGCCATCATCACCCTTCCTTGCATATAGTCAATGATCTGCATCACACATAGAAAACCCAATGGTGGTTAAGTAATCAACAATCCTTGCATGCCATGCACGAGGAGCTTGCTTTAGCCCATACAAAGCCTTTTGCAACCTGAAAACATATTTTGGATGCTTTGAATCTTCATATCCTTGTGGATGGTCCATGTATACTTCTTCCTGTAACTCATCATGTAAGAAAGCATTCTTCACATCCATATGATGCAAAGTCCATCCTTTTGTTGTAGCTAATGCAACAAGTGTTCTAATAGTAGACATTTTAGCTACAGGGCTAAATGTTTCCTCATAATCAATGCCATATGTTTGTGCATATCCTTTTGCTACCAATCGTGCTTTGTACCTGCTTATGCTACCATCACCATTGTGCTTTACCTTATAAACCACTTGCAGCCTATGGGTTTCTTTCCTTGTGGCAATGGGACTAGCTTCCATGTATCGTTTCCATAAAGTGCAGCCATCTCCTCATCCATAGCTTTTTCCCAATCTCTATTTCCAATTGCATCTTCAAAACAAGAAGGTTCAATATCTTGTATTACCTTAGTCATGTAGGCACAATGACAAGCCATATAACTGTCATACATCAATCATTGCACTGAATTCCACATCCTCTTGAATCTTCTTGGTCCTTAGTCACTTCTCCCTATATCATCTGCATGTGCTTTTCTTACTCCTAGAGTCTTCAGAGAGGGAAATCCAAGTTCCTCATCAAGACTCTTTTGTAAACCACTTGAATCTCCATCAATGTCTTCAAAACTTGCACATGTTTTATTAATAGTAGAAAGCTTTTCTTTACCTTTCTTAGGTCATATATTCCTCCTCCTTTGTAAATCTCATGTTCACACCCACTAACGCACCCACAATCACACCAGTATTCACTATTAGTGCACTAGATGCCACATTGAATGACATGGATATTTCGCCACTATAGCACCACCATTCACATCCACCATTTCACCACAACATATTGGCACATCACAATTTTCTATGGTCACCATAGCATTCACCTTCCCATCCCCCTTCCCCCTACATCTATAACCACACTAGGATCATCTTCACACACCACACCAATGTTATTATCACCCATTATCAACACCGTATTTCATCAAATGTTTACATGTATGAATCAAGTCAGAGACAAATTAAATTCTTTGACCATTGAGAATGCCTTCCTTAATGCATGCAATCAGGAACTATGTGACACTTACCACTCCTTGGAGTTAGAATCTGAACAAAAAATGAAAGAAGCCCTCATAGATGTTGAGAATCTTCTACATGCCTAGACAGTACGAAATGCCATGCTAACATGAAATATGGGACTTTTATGAAGACACCTCTTAGCCACCAAAGAAGAGAACCAAAGGCTACAAGAGCAGAATCATGAGAACTTCGAAGCTACGATGGATAGACGTGATGAACCATTAAGTCCTAGTAGATTCAAAGTGGTCCCCTCTAAGACCATGCAAGTCCTATTGGATGATCATAATGATAGGATCAACAAAGAATATCAGACGCTTCAGACGGATCACAAAGCCTTACTACTATGGGAACCTACACAGCCACAAAGTGTCCTCAAAGTCACCCCCCCCCAAAAAAAAAAAAATCCTAGAAGAAATCACTACTTTATGGGCACAGGTATTAGATCTCCAAGCTCAAGTGGAAGCTCACTCAGAACCCCCCATGCCAGATTCCCCATTGGAGATTCCTACTGATGAAGAGACAATCTCAATCCTAGTGGAGAACACATACGAAGAAGCATATGAACCACAACCAGTCCCACGCAGATGTGTCATGGCAAAAGGGCAAGACACATTTGAACTTCCTATTCTTGCATGGATCAAATCAGTTGAAGAGCTAGGGTAGACCCACTCCGCATGCATAGAAGCTCAACTCCATGTGATGGCCCTTATAGAAGAACACATATTGCAATCGCCTTATTTTGCTCAACTGGCACCATGCAAGTACATCTCCATCAATGAGCTTCAATACAAACCCTACTTCCTATGGATGGTAGAATACCAATTAGCTATTGAAAAGGAAATGGAGAAGAAACTGACTCATGCCACACAATTTGAGCTCAATGACCTACCCCTTGAAGCGCAAAAAGGAAAAATCTTTCAACCGAACTGGTGCAAGAATACCCCAAAATGATGCATATCTAGACAAAGGCACCACTACATTTAAAGTACAATATGTGTTGGGGTCCAATGCCACGATGTCCCTCTTGGACTGCATTCACGATTAAAGTTCAAAATAATAAGTAGTGCCACGATTGGTTGAACTATCCCTATCTAGCACCATCATGTGGCCTTCCAATAGTTGGATACATGATGGCAACCATCTGCCACTGACTTCCCCGACTCCATTGCATGGAGGACATCACAACATATATGACCATTAAGATATTTGATATGATGCAAACAAAGGTTAAGATCTTTTACCACATCAAAGCACCACATGTAAATACCTTGGGTTTGAGCATGGCAAAGAAGACCTCGCATATGATATGAGTACCATGCCATTGCTCTCGGTCTATTACATATGGCACTACTACATCAAGTATTTACTTGCATGTTCCAAGATGAATTTTGAAGAAATGTTCACAATGGGATTTTGGGAGTACCATTTTGAAGTTTCATCAGTCGGCCTACCCATCTCCTTCAGTTGTTCGCTTGTGAGCAACTCGTCTATTCGACACACTATCAACTCCCACCCCTAGACAAACCCTAGACTGTCAATTGGGAAAAATTAGAAGCTAATCTCGCATGCAGAATTCACATCGTTGAGCACACCCTCACACAGGACCTCTTACAAAACTACATTATGCAGACCCCATCACAAGGATCTATATGGGATGACAGACGCGAGATGGAGGGGGTGTTGGTAACGGCATTGATGCAAAGGAAGTATGTGGAGGTGGACTGCAAAAAGTTGCAAGGGGCTCAAACATTCATTTGTTGAGAGTTTAGAGCTAGTTTGAGCTTGTAATAGTGTTTTTGAGCAATAGAGCTTACTTTCTTCCTTCCATTGCTTCTCTCTTGTCTCTTGTGTGTGTGTGTGCATGTATGTATGTGTGCATTCTCATGCTTCTCACCTTCACCTTCACTCACTTCATGCATTCACGATCTTCATATCACTCCTATCTCTTCTGCAGATTAACATTAAAGGAGGTGGAGCTTCTTAACATGGTATTTACCATTGTGCTCAAGAAATAGCCATGCATTACAACTCATCGTGTCTTCCATCAATCTCCAAAAGTGAAATTATGGAATTTCCTGATTGATGTCCTTAGTCATGGATGTGGCTTCTCATGAGCCCATCAATTGGGCGTTGTTTTACTTCCATCGCATTCACAAGGAACGTCACGCGATTGTCAAATAGTTATCCAAGGGTAAATTTCCTCGTACACATCTTCCATAGGTTTATTTCTTTCTTGGTACCGACAACATTGCATGTCATAGCTGCTCCACTAGTGCCCCCTCTTCTTGTTGTGGTTGCATCTTCCCACATGGATATTGATGGTGCTAATGATGAGGTACTCTTGTGTTTTCTGACTAAACACTGTCGGGTGGATCCCAAATCTTCACCACCTTCCAATACTTTGTTAGCACATATCAATACTAGTATCATCCTCGCTTCCAAAGACAATTCCACTTATGTACCCGCTCCTAAAGATGCTATGGTGGATGTCATAGTCAAAGAGGTTGCTGTAGAAGATGCTCGATAGGACATTGCTGAACATTTTTTGACTCCTCCTAGCTCACCGATCAAGAAAACCCAAGAAATCATCACCACTCTTGTTGCAGATTTGCATGAACCCCTAGCTCCCCCCCCCCCCCCCCCCAAATGATGTTCAACAAGCCGTGGTCATAGCCATGGTGGTTGTTCCTCCCTCTCCCTCTAGACAACACCATCCCATTCCTCCCACCGTGCCTTCTGCTCCCATTGTGTCCCCCATAGCGGACTCGTCCTCTGATGCCTCTTCAACGGCTTCACTACTAGTTTCACCTAATTAGTCACTACCCCATTCTCGTGATATTGCCATTGCTCGTTCAGCCATCCCTCCACACCCTATGCCTTATCTCTCTCCCTTTCTATCGACCATTCAACATTTGATACCTATTGGTCAGTATCTCATCTAGGTATGTGATGAACTACAATCTTTGATGATCTAAGACAAGCAGACTCTCTGCTAGGAATTTCAGCACAAGTCAAGCTTGCAAGAAGCTAACATTTCCCCATTGCAGGAGGAGGTTCTTAATCTCAGAGCTAGTGAAGTTCACTTGCAATAACATGTGGCCACTCATGAAACTGAGTTGGCTCAATTACATCAAGCACTTGCAGATAAAGATGTGGTTGATTGCATGGAATCCATTTTGACAGAGACTACACAGAGGCTCATCCAACTGGAGCAAAACTATGCTATTGTACATGAGAAGGCTGTCCAATGGGAGATGGAGCAGGCAGTAACCAAAGAGGAGTTGTTTCAGAAGGTAGAGGCTCTGACCAACAAAGTAGGATGGACAATACAAGTAAAGAAAGAGTTGGAAGCTACACAAAAAGAAAGGTAGGCTTATTTCAAGACAATTCAATTCCAATCTCAACAGATGGAATGGATGGAAAAGCAATCAGGCATCGAGAAGGATCCATTGCAATGCATTGATGAAGTGATAGCAAATAGAAAACTCTAGTATCAAGCTACCTTAAAGAATGATTTTTATCTTCAAGAAGCATTTTTGTAGGATCAAAGTTGGCAATTGCTAAATCAGGCTATCACCTCCAATTCTCCCAGCTGCATGCTTATTAGATCCCGAGCATGTCCAAAAATTACGTAAGAGTTTATAGAAGAAGATAAAACCCAATTTTGAAGAAACCAAAACTATGTATATGTTGGTGCAAATGTACAAGCCTACACATTTGGCTTAGCATGGAAGACATTGTGTGGGAGCACTTGATGATTCATGTGAACTATAGCTTGTAACTACTTGATCATTTACCATTGTTAAAGGTTAACTCCTTGGAGAATCTTGTAAATGCTTATATCTCATGGAATTAGGAAGAATATGAGCTAAAAATCCACATTGAAGTAATATCTTCTAAATTAATGGAGTTAGTTTTTTATTGGAGCCAAGTTTGAATTCAAAATTCAAACTTAGAAGAAATACCTATAAAAGACATTGTAAAATCTCATGGGGTGGTGTGTCTCATTGAGAGCTCATTCCTTGATCATTTGTAGAGCTTGAGTAGCTTACACCATATCTCACTCAGTTCATCATGATTGAGCATCATTACAATGCCAATGACTTTGAACAATCATGCTCTATAATACATATAGCTCATTGAACATCTTTGTCTACTTCTATGTTATGACTACTCAAAACATTCAACTTCTTCTTGTCATATTTCAGTGAATACTCAACCATATTTGATCATCTTTAGCTTGTTGGAACCACTTTGAAGTCTATGTTATTCTATCAAAATTTCAAGGCATTTGGTTTAGGCATCTGGGAGAAATCGTCTTCGAAGTGCTCATTGGCCATCTACTAGTTAGTCCCTAAAAAAGTCGAGGGTACGATTTGATTTGCTAAAATGCTTTCTCATAGCATAGTTGATCATTTTACATGATTCCACTTGCAATCATTAGCTATCTAAGCTAATTGAATTCTCCCAAAAGGACTTTTTTCAATTTTTATTTTATTGTGAGCTCTGAGTAAAAAAGCCAGCAGGTGTATGGACTAAAATAGCAAGTTTGTCAACACTAGCTATTCTTGAACTAGTCTGTTTTCAATTAATTGTTTCAAGTATCAACTCCAAAGTACATAGGTACTTTCTTGGTGTCATTTGCAGCCTAAAAGGGCCTACTTTATAACTTTGAAGTGCATCATAGCTGGTACAAAGCAGGTTTTAGTAGTGCCAGCTCACTTCCTTGAGGTATCCATCCATCTCCTCCAATAGTTTATCACAGCAAGTTGAGGTAAAATGGGAGATGGCTTCCCTTCTTCATTGACAAATTGGATAGGAATAATTATCTAGCATGGTCCTTGAGGATGAAGACCTATCTACAAGGAAGAAGTCTATATGGATACATATCAGGAGATGAGGAGATGCCCACATTCAGAAGCAAAGATCAACCTACAAGAGAGGAGCAAGAAAGACTCAACTCATGGTGTGTCAAAGATGCTTTAGCCAGGTCATATCTACTTAACTCTATCTTTGACTTCCTCATATTCGGAATTGCAAAACTTCCCAAGAGACTTGGGTTAATCTATCTTCATACTTTTTTCCAATATAAGATCTAGGAAAAATCAATTATGGATAGAGCGTACTACTCAAAAGAAACAACCTAAGTATCAGCGAGGAGGTATTATGTCTTATGCCACTCTTAGAGAATTCAATAATGAAAGCCTCTAGGAGTTGGTCTATGCTCCTGAATTGTCTCTCATTCAACGGTTGAAACCACGTAAGGGCTGTGTTCCTAAGAGTTAGACCAAAGGCATTGTACTGCGTGAATAGATCCTCCACTTGTTCCGCTCTCAAGACTTGCCTAAACTCAGCCACATGATCGTATGGATCTCCAGTGCCATCAAAGTAGTTCTTCATGGACTTGACTAGCTGAGTCGGTCTCAGGGTCCTCGTGTGCTCTCTCGGTCTTGGCAAAGGAAAATCCTCGGCATTTCTTCGGTTTCCTGGGGCTCTATGACCTTCAGGTTCCACTCTATTTGTTTCCGTCATCGTTCTTTCTCTGCCCCCTGGGTTGGCATAGCTTACCTCAGGTCTATCTCTATGTCTGTCTCTTTGAGCTCTATGAGCATGGGATGTTCCAGCTCCCGGGTGGCCATAGGACACGTTCGATCTTGGTTGGGGGAAAACGAATTCACCTTTCCAAGTGTAAGCATGCCTGTCAAGTTCTGTAACCACAAAGATCCTCTCTGAAGCGTGATCTAGATAGGTCACTCTGCCTGGGCTATCTGGATCTTTAAACTCATAGATCATGATTGTCCCTATATCATTTCGCCGATCAGATTTATACGTCCAAAAGGCTTCGTCAGTCTCTTGGTTTAGAAGCAGATCTATACTCTTGTTGTCTTGGGGAACCCACTCGAAATTGAGGATTCTAGTAAGAACAGATTTCCCTCGAGGGGTCCTAGGTTCTTCGCCCATGTTTCCTTGCTCCAGGTCACCTAAATCTGCTTCTGAGATCACATTCCCAAATTCGTCTGTCCTATCTAGGTGACTGGTGACTACGTATATGGTTCCTTCTTTGTCCAAGTTTGCTCTGTTTTCAAACTTGACAGCAGGGTGCTCTAGCCCAATAGATTGGTCTGGGTTTTTGATTTGGACCACGGATCTTCCTAGGCTGTCCTCATAGATGCTAGCACCTAATCGGTTGGTCCTAAGGTATTCCAATTGCGTCTTGTAGGGGCCTTCCACCCTATACAGATATGGCACACCTGAACTTCCTGTAGGTCTGTCCATGCCTTGAGACATCTCTGATTCACTAGTCTCAGAGCTAGGGTAGTATGAGTGGTGGCTCAACTGCTGGGCCCAAGACCTAGCAGTGTGGTTGACACTAGCCTCTGAAGACCTAAGACTTTGTCTATCTCTCCCTAGATGCCGCCCTGATCTAAGGTTCATAAGCCTAACTGAATAGCCCAAATTTGCCCAAGTACAACCTCGTTGCTGAGTTCTTTTGTATCAGTTACTTGATTCTTTTTAGTGGTTACCGTGTTTATGCTCTTGTCAGAAATCACGTCGTCAGGAATATTTGAGTTAATTTTTGCACTGTAAGTTGATCGTTCCACGTTAGATTCTTTCCTTTAAGGTTATCGCATCACGAAGAGATTATGTTTAATCTTGAACTTGAGTGCATAGGTAGTCTTCAACTTGATTGATGCCTATCGTTGCCCTGACTTACTCCTAGCACTAGTCGTTCTTAGCCTAAACTAGGAATTGATAGAGGGTGTTGAGGATTTTCCAACCTTGAGTTTCTTTCTTTGTGTTGTTGCCCTGGTGTGCCCAGGATGCATGTTCCCAAGCTTGCACTTACTCTTGCTTAGAATGCCCTCAAGTGCTCTTGCTGGACCTGTAAAAGTCCCACGGTTAGCTCAAGACTTGATTCCAATGATACAATAGACCACTTTCATGCATGTAACTCACAAACCAAATTATCCTTTGCTTTTATGGAAAACAATCCCAAGGATCCCTCAGTTTTCCTACCTCAGGGGTATGGTCAACTTCAAAAAACCGTATCTAATAATCCTGATATTAATTTTCACATAACCAATGGAAGTTTTGGTTGTACTCCCCATGAGCTTTCCAACAAAACAAGAATCACAGCAAACGGATTTCGTATGAGGAAGTTATGTCAATTCAGGCTTCAGGGATTAAAACAGGGTTCAAAACAAGGCAACAGGGCAACAGGTTTTCCTCGGGTATTTAACCGAAAATGGCTGTCAATCGCGATCGACTGGGCTGTCAATCGCGATGGACAGGTGTCAATCGTGATGGACTGGCGTCAATCGCGATGGACTGGTGTCAATCGCGATGGACTGGTGTCAATCGCGATGGACTGGTGTCAATCGCGATGGACTGGTGTCAATCGCGATGGACTGGTGTCAATCGCGATGGACTGGGCTGTCGGTCGCGATTGATGGGTGTCAATTGCGTTGGATTGAAATTTTCGGGGTTTTCTGTGAATTTGTGTCAATCGGGGCTCTATATGTCGCGATGGACAAGAATCTCGGCGAAATGGGGTGTCAATCGTGATTTTTCTGTCGGTCGCGATGGACAGGGGTGTCCGTTGCGATGGACACGTGTCCGTCAGGGTCTGTCAATCGCGATGGACTGGCTGTCCGTCGCGATGGACAGTGTTAATCGTGATTGACTGGCTATCAATCGTGATGGACTGAAAATTTGCAATTTTTTCAAAAATTTTTGTGGATCTGTGCTATGCAAGGCCTCTAGTCTACTGTGGTGCACTCAGTTTTACCAAAAGATGAAAGTTTCTGTCAATCGCGATCGACAGAAGCTGGCGACTGCGAGACAATTCTGCACATTTCCGTACCTGCGCAACGTGCTGGAGGGGATGATGCTGCTGGAACCTGCAAGAAACTCAACAAACATGCAAAAACAACGCACACAATATCGCTCTCTCGCTCTCTCTCACAAGTGAAATGAGGGAAATGAAAGGGGGAAGGAGATATAGTCCAAAAACTGAAATTTTTGCAATGATGGAGATGGAGGTGGAAGATGATGGGGATGATGATGGTGATGATGATGATGAAGTAAGGATGAGAAAAGTAAGGAAAAGTAAAGAGATTACCTACAACGCCAACGTCAGAACTCTACGTCTTACCATCACACGCTCGTCCTCAAAGCTCGATCCCCGGCAACGGCGCCAAAATTTGGTGTAGCTCAGTGATGAGTAGTACCTCCTTTAATGTCAATCCGAGAAGACGTGAGGATGGTATGAAGACCTTGAGCAAGTGGAGGCACAAGTGCGTGAGTGAGAAGCACACAAACATGCACACACATACACACACACGCGCACACACGGCAAGACAAAGAGTGAGAAGCAATGGAGTTCTTCGATTACTTTCAAAAAGCTCTTACAAGTTCATTTCAATTACAATCCAACCTCAAAAATGAGCTCTCTAGCTCTATTTATAGTTTTTGACTAGGTTTTGGCCCTGTTCAGACCTAGTGTCCGGCCTAGTTAAAAATTAGGTTCCAGGGCCAATTTGAGGGCTTAAACGGAGTCTAAAAAATACGAAAATTGATATGTAGGTTCTTCTAAGGCTCCTCAAGCTCAAGGACTCCTTGGCTTGCACAAAATGGAGCTACAAAAATATGAAATGGTATTTACAATGATTGTTAGTGATAAGAATCACTGTTATAAAGATGTTGATTTGGAAAAATTTGAAGGGCCTATCTGCCAGATTTGCGTCGACTGCTTTGTCTACTTAATCCTTCACCTCGCTCTGACTCTCTCCGCTGGCTTCCTTGTCTAGTCAGTCCTTGGGTGCCAATACTGCTCTCAACACTAGTCCATGAAGAAAATACAAGCAAATGCAACTACTCTACTCACACAAAGGAGAGACATGCATAGGCACACACACTCCAGAGTCCACTCTCGCACACTCACAAAGACAACAATACATGTAAATGTAACAAGTCTTGGAGTAAATGAGAGCCTTCTTCCATGGATAAGAGATATTACATGAGAGCACGTCGACCAAAAGCTCCCCTCTTTACAAAAATGAGCTTCTATTTATAAGCTAAGCTCTATTCCCCATGTGCTCCTTTGAAAAGTAAAAAAAGGTGGTTCTCTCTCTAAGTGTCATATCTTCTAGGATATTCCAAGATCAAATGTGTAACCACCAAATCCCAATGAAGGGCATGCATGGGAATTTCTAAGTGGGATTTCTTTTAGGATAGCAAAAAAGGTAAATTATCCAAGGGTCACCTATACTATGGTATAAGGAAATATCAAAAAGTGATTTTTGGAGAGTGTTCACATGTGACACTCAAGTATATACAAAAAAGGTTATTTCCCATGGTCTAGGGAGGGTTCTTATGCACAATTGAGGATGTGTGCAGACCCTACAACCCAACAGTAAGCTATAAATCTCTATGGGTATGCATCTAGAGGACTCCTCTAGTGCATTTACATCGGAAAATATATTACAAAATGACTATAATACAAGAATAAAATATCCAAATCGGAAAAATTTTGGGGCCCTCTTTTTTCTCTGCCTCTTTGCTCTTCTTAGCCCTGCAACACTCTCTCTCCTAACCCTAAACTTAAAAAATCATTACACACACCTCCCAGATGTGAAGTAACAAGTGTTGAAGTGTCGGACTACTTGCCACCGAACAAACTCACTTCTCCAAGTATGATTTCTTCACTCTAGAGCTATAACCATCACGAAGGCACCTTGATCGAGTGTGTTCCCCAACAACGGTGCCAAAAATGTTACCTAAGTCACGAAGTCTTAGGGACTTGTGTCAAAGAGACTAAATCTCATTTGCCACACAAGTGCGTATAGTGGTGGATTGACACACACTTAATTATCAATCTGATGAACCGACCTAACCAAACGTATGAAGACGTGTGCACACGTGATGGGAAGTGAAGTGGTTCAGCTATCATGCATGAGAAAAGACTAACCTACATCTCTAACTCACTTAACTATTGGAAGAGCTTGTCACGATACCACTTACAAAAGTTTTCACTAAATCAATGATATCTCCTAGCTCCAAACTCTGAATATGGCCAATAGTGGGTTCCTTTTGAAGCTCTCGACGAGACACTTCTATTGGAGTGATTTCACTCGATTCTGACAACCGTGCTTCAAGTTATGATAGAAATAGTGAATGGCGGGAAAGTCCCACACTCACTTCACAACTCGTACTTGCTCGCACACACACTACAACAGCTCAAAACTGTTGGGGAGGGTAGACAACAGTCTTACACACAGATTCCAAGCTTCACACACACATCAAAGATCATAGAGAAGGTGAAAATCTGTAGAAAAGAGACAAATTCGAAATTCAGGAGCTCTCCTTCTTCACAATGGAAAAAAGTCTTTACAAAGAGTCACAAAGTGACTTATATACATGTGCCCTAAAAATGGTCCTTTCACACAAGTGACTTGCACTGTATTGACTATTCTCTATTCTCCTACTATTTTACAAGAAATATATTACAATGATTTGGGATTATGCATCTAGAGGACTCCTCTAGTGCATTTGCATAGCTTTGAGGGAATTTTCTAAGATTTTGAAGAAGCAAAATGTGCCCATAAATTTGAAAATTTTGGGGCTCCCCTTTTGTGCCTCTTTTCTCTGCAACAAGAAGAAAAACCATCTCCCATTTTACCTCAACTTGCTCTGATACCACTGTTGGAAGAGATGGATGGATACCTCAAGGAAGTGAGGTGGTACTTCTAAAACCTGCTTTGTACTTGCCTTAAATTACTTCAGATTTTGATAGTAGACCCTTTTAGCTTGTAGATGACACCAAAAATGTACCTATGTACTTTGGAGTTGATGCTTGAAACAATTGAATCAAAACAAACTACTTTGCAAATAGCTAGTGTCACAAAACTTGCTATTTTGGTGCACACACGTGCTGGTTCTTTTGCTCAATGCTCACAGTACAATAAAAATTGCTTAAATTCCATTTGAGGGAATCAAACTAGCTTAGATAGCTAATGATTACAAGTGGAATCATCTAAAATTATAAACCATACTATGAGAAATCAATTTTGCAATCCAAAGCTTACCCCGATTTTTTAGGGACTATACAATAAGTGCCCAGTGAGCACTTCGATGTAGATTTCTGCCGAATGGCTGAAGAAAATTCTTTGCAACTTTTACAGCATGAAGTAGACTTTGAGTTGGTTCCAACATGCTATAGAACATGCATAATGGTTGAGAACTCACTGAGATATGATCAAGCAAAGTTCACTATTTCGAGTAGTCATAAGAGAGAAGTAGACAGAGATACTCAATGATGTATATCTATTATAGCACATGATTGTACATGATCATTGGCATTGAAATGATGCCTAATGATAGTGTAATGAGTAGAATATGGTGTAAGCTACTCAAATCCTGCAAATGATCAATGGAAGAGCTCTCAATGATGCCACACAACTGTGAGTTTTACAAGTCATTTATATACGAGTTTTTCCTCCAAGTTTGAATTTGAATTCAAAATTGGTTCCACCTAAAAGTGCTTCCTCCAAATTAGGAGTTATTCCATCAAATGTAACTCGTAGCTAATATGATTCCTACCTACACAAGATTCAAGCCTGTACAATATTCTCTCAAGGTTAAAACCTTTTACAATGGTGAATGATAAAATGATTACAAGCAATGGTTCATGTGAAGTATCAAATGTTTTCACATATTGCTTTTCCAAGCTAAGCCAAGTGTGAGCGCTTGTATGTTTACACCAATAGCAACAACTAATAGCTATGAGAAAAATGTATATACACACTAGTTACTTTAGTCATGGGACATGAAGCTGGTCATCACACTCATTTTGAGTGATTGAAGTCTTGCCTTGAAACTTGAGGTGTCCTAAACTCTGTTATTGTATTATATCTCAGTTAGTAATACATTTACAACTCCTTTTCATAATGACTTTGATCTTTATCTACTTTTACAATACTTTGAGTGAAGTCTGTCAAATTCTCTGAGTCATTTCTTTGTAATATATTTCCATTATTTACTCTAATTATTTGAGTATAAATCTAGAACTGTTATAAGCATGCTTACAAAGTTTCATAGTCATTGGAGTGGTGGATCTTGAGTTATGAACGAATCAATGTGACTATGTCTATGTATCTTCATCATCCTGAAAAGTTGGGATCACGCCCCTGACGTCTTATGCACATTGATCTTAGTATAGTCCTCCTAAATTCACAAAATAACTTGGCATAGATTATTTAGTTTTTGGAAAAACTTGGAGAAGCTTGTAGGAGGTAGAAAAGTGAGTTGCGAACCGACAAAGTTTGGTCCAACCAACCGGCACAAGACCAACCCTTGATTCAAATAGACCTTATAGGCATGTGATAAGTGCAATAAAATACACTGTGTACTTTGGAGCATCAAGGATAAGGAGTTGATACAAAACAGATAGGTTTGCACATCGACTAGCTCAAAAACTTACTATCTATGGATGAGACAATGAACTTCAAATGCTCATAGCGATCAACGTGATTACAAATTAGAAAAAATCCTTTTATGGGAGTGATACACATAGGGTTGAGTGTATAGAATGCACAAGAGTATAAGGAATAAGCAGAATATGCTATTGGAATGAACCAGACACTCAATGGTGGTACCTCCTATTCTTTAGGAATATGTAGAGATTGACCTCAAGAATCACTAATATCTTTCCAATAAGCCATCTCTTATCCAATTTGGAGCTCTGTAGAGAGAGCAAAAGCCTCTACAAGCTTACTGTTGTCAAAGAAGATGATGCAGAAAAATGAAGGAGCAAGACAATGATGGTCACAAGTGTATGTATATTGCTTCCATGTACTGTACAGGTGATTTTAAGTCTTTATATAGACTCTAGAAGTGCTCCATGACTTCTACAAGTGGATTTTCAATTCAAATGAAGGTGGGAATGGTTGTTGGAGGGAATCAATTCACTTTCCTACAATCTAAGAAAAGTGAACATCTAGTTTGATCTACTTTTAGGTAATTGATTGCAACTCAACTACCAAAATTTGTGGAATTTGGGCTCTCTCTTTGTAATTTTACATGTGTAAAGCTCAAGGCTTTTACAATGGTAAAAGATCCATGAAAAATCTTTTAAAAAAATACAATAAGTGAGCATAAGTAAAAGAACTCTCCAACGGATATTCCTTCGACATAATCCAAGTGATAAATTTTGATGTAGATCAAATCCACCTCAAGCATAGTGTAAGCTTGATGTTCTTGTTGGAGATTCACTCACTAATTAGACATAAAGACCTGAAGATGTATGAAGGATAAAGAAAGACGAAGAAAAGCAAAAACAAAGCATTCAGGAAAATCAAAGCCTTAGTGAAGGGACAAATTCACGTTTGTAATATACAGCGTAGAAGCTTCTAGAATTACGAGTTTGGTGAAACCTGGATCAAAAATTGTATATAAGAGAGCTCAGAGATATAATAGATATATGAGTAAAAGGAGAGTCCCGTAAGAGTACATGTAGTAGATGCCAGAGAGTGCATATGTAGAGATAAATAACAAAACCTGAACTATCGGGTATTCATCTGTAAGAGAGATAACTACTCAGCATAGGAGAGTTTTCCATGGCTATGAGCAAAGGAAGGCCAAGCCATTTTTGTACACATCTACTCTAATAGAAAACACATATTTATGTGAAAAGATATGAGCGCATTCTTCTCGTGTGAAGAAATCTAAGTGATTTCATGTTATTGTGAAAGTTAGTTAACAGTTACAGTTTTCTCAGTGAATGTTTTTCGGTACTTCTGCAAATTAGATCTCGCAGCACAGTGTAAAGTTTTTCATGAGTGATAGCTTATTTTGAAGCTAGTAGTCTCAACTACAAACTGATCAAGAAGTTTTGTGAAACGGAACATGTAGACATAGTACTAAGTCAGACCTTAAAGACATCCAGAACAAGTGAAGTTCCTTCTCAAATTTCAGATAGAGTTCATTCACTGAAGGAAGCTTAGGTATTACTTCCTTACTTCATCAACAATCATTTGAAGTAACTACAACCTGAATTGCAGATGATTCCGGTACAATTCCGATGATATAACGGTGACATTCCGGTAGCAGTCCGGTGAAGTTCTGGTGATATTTTTGTGAGTTCAAAACTCAGTTTTAGCACAGTTAAGTGACGGAAAAATTCTCTAATTGTAAGCAAACACAGTAGTGTAAATTTTGAAGTAAATGAGATCAGAATTGAAGCCTGTAGGAAAGGCAAAGTTTTCTGTAAATTGAATTTTGAATTTCACTAAACACAGTTGCAAAGTTTTCAGTTTGAGAAAGGTTGCTAAGCTACTGATGATTATAGAGGTGTTCTAATATCACTCTAGCTTAGTTCTTGTGGTGCATTTCTTTGCATCAACAAGTGGTATCAGAGCAGAAAGATCAAAAAGTGATATCAAAGAAGAAAGGTCCTCAAGAGTAAACGGAAGTGAAGATTCAAGAGAATTTGAAGAAATCTCATAAAGAAAGGTGAAAGCTGAGGTGATTAGCAACAAATGGCATCAAGAAGCGTTCCGAAGTCATTCTCAAGGGTAAAGGTTTATGAAAGGTAAAACCTTTTAACATTATACTCACCGGAAGGAACAGAAACAAGAAGATTATGGCAGATCATATCTCTATTGACAAATTGGACATAGATAATTATCCCGCATGGGTAATGCGCATGGAAGCCTTACTTATGAGTAAGGACTTAATGATATATGTGACAGGAGAAGAAAAGAAGCCGAATTTTGGAGACAACAGTCAACCAAAGAAAGAAGAGTTAGAAGCCTTGAAGCTATGGCAGAAGAAAGGTGCAATGGCAAGAGCTTATATTTAAAATACCATTACAGATCATTTGTTACCACACATTAGAGGTCTGGAGAAAGCGGAAGACATATGGAGTGCATTAGAAGATCATTTCCAAAACACTACGAAAGCTAGGAAGGCTAGCTTATGGTCAAAGTTTACAACATTCAAAAAAAGGCAAAGTCAAAGCATTAATGATTATGTCACTAAGATGAAAGAGTTGGCGGATAGTCTTGGATCTATTGATGAAGATATCGAAGATCACAGGTTGATAGCGCAAGTGCTTGCAAGACTGAGAGGAGATGAAAGGTGGAAACCTTTCATACTCTCAACCGAACTTTCTTTAAATCATTTTGTACCAGATTTAAATAAGTTGCTTGGACTAATGCTAAGATTTGAGCAAGATTTGAAGATAGATGGAGAAAAAGGACATAGTTCAGCTATGTACGCAAAAAGTAAGAAGAAAAGTGATAAAGGTAAAGAAAAAGATGAAGAAGAGATGTCTACTCAAGCAAATTTTGCAAGAGGAGGAGGTAATGTAAGAAGTAAAAATAGAGGTAGTACAAAAGGAAGAGGTAATCAGACTAACAACAAGAAAACATGTTGGATCTGTGGATTAAGTAATCATTTGGCTCATGATTGTTGGCATAATTCTCAAGGATCAAGTCAGAATCAGAACAATAACAACAAAGGTAGAAGCGAAAGATATCAAAGAGGAAGACAAAGCCAAAGAGGCGGATATGGTAGACGAATCCTCCACATCGGTTGATGAATATTGCCCTGCTTGGCACTCGCTGGGATGTCTTTCGGTGCAAACTGTGTAGCCGAGGTTGGTTCTTTTGATGTGTGGCTCTTGATTTCTGCATTGTAATCTGCCATTAGGACACAGAAAGGAACATACAAATCGTCAGATGTGCCGATCCACCTATGATGGGAGAGATTCCTAAAGTAATCCGATTTTATGACTACTTCTTCCAAGCGTGACATAGATGCTATCTGAACTGCCACTCTATCATCATGGGTTGTGGCCACTTTCTCTAACCTCTGCATCCATTCAGGAGCCTATATTTCAATGGTGTCCATGCCCTCGTCTGTTTGCTTGCCCCCTGGTGCAGGCATGGGAACATACGGGTCTTCGAAAGTTTCCTCTATCTCGATTGGCACTAGATCTTCAGGCTCGGGCTCGACAAGGGGAGAGGGCTGACGTTCGTATTGCATGACTTTGCTGCGTAATTCTTCGAGTTCTACTCTGAGTTTTGTGACTTCTTCGGATGTGTCGTCTGTGGTTGTGGCTTTGCTTGGTGACTCCTGCTGAGTTTCCAGTTGCTTAAGTAGATCATCCCTTTCTCGTTCTAGCGCTGCATGGGCCTCCAGGAGGTCGGCATGGGTTTCTAACACAGTTTTCATATTCTCTGAGGGAATGGCCTTGAATTTTTCTGGGTCGATTTCCTGCGGGGATCCCTCCATGGCTGCTTCCAAGTTCTCTTCATTCAGTTTCTGCAGCCGTTTATTCTCTTCGAGAGATGTAGACATGTGTTTTCGTAGGAGGGCCAAGTTGCGTCTAAGTTTGAGATTCTCTGTTATCTGGGAGTGTAGCAATTCATCCATATGTTGTCTTTCCTCTGCATCTGACTGAGGTGGATTGGCTACTAACTGTTCATGTTGTTCCTGTAAAGTGGCATGTTGTTGTAGTAGCCGCTTTTCCCTTTCGAGATCAATGAATCGGAGTTGAAGTTCCTCATGGCTTCGAAAGAGTCGTGTGTGTTGGTTACCAAGATGTTGGTAGTGCTATTGTAGTTGCGACATACACTGATACATATTATTAAATACATTATTAATAGGGGTGGATGCGGGAAGGGGGTTGAATGCAGAAGGGAAGGGAAAGGGGAAGGGGAATGGAAGTGTGGCTGTGGTGCTGGAAAATGGTGAAGTGGGAGGTGGGGGAATGGGAGATGGTGGATGCATGGGGGGAGGGAGAGGTGCGGAGGTGGGTGAGATGTCCATAAGATCAACGGTGGATGCAGTAGTGGGAGTGATTGTGAATAGTGGAATTGTGGGTGCAGTGATAGTGGTGAAAGTGTACAGTGGTGTGTGCAATTGTGAATACGAACTGCCCGGAAGTGTGATCGGGGGGTTGAGATCTTCTGTGGCAGCAGTTAGAACTACTGTTTCAGTGGTCGTATGGACAAACGAAGTGGAGATAGGGTGTGTGGGTTGTGTGGGTTGAGTGACGGTCTATGCTTCGGTATGGGTAGTGGACTCGGAGGCGGTGATAGTAATGGTTACACTGGTTGTGGGAGATGAATGTGGTGGAGATGGAGGCAGGAGTGGCAACGGGGGTGATGGAGGTGCACTTGATACATGGGTTTCCTCAGTATCGTGGACAGTGTGTGCGGTGCCCGTGGTTGTGGATGTGCCTTGTGGTTCTGATACTAATACATTCATCTGCTTTCCTGCTCGAGGGGGGCGTCTGCCATATCTTCGTTCCGTTCTTCGTGCTTGTGCAAGGGTGGTATGCACCGTTTCAGGGACGCCTAATGCCTCAGATATCATGTCAAGGGTGGCACGATATTGCTCGTCGACGCCTTCCTCCTCAAGGATCTGGTTCATAAGGGCCTTGCCTGCTGCTAGGGACAGTCTATGTTGCTCTTGAACTCTGTTCATGGTGTCATAGAGCTTTTTCAATGCTTTCGTATAAGCTGGGGCCCCTTCAAGTACCTGCAGAGCTTCCTGATCATATTCCTGCTCTTCTTCCTCAGATTGTCTATCATGTTCCTCCTCTTGTCCTCCTTCTTCTTCACCCTCCACATCGACGACCTCTGGTTGTCTGGGATGGGGTTGGTCTATAGTAGTTTGTTGTCCACTAGCTTGCTCTGCCTCGACTTCCGCGTTAACAGCCTCTATGATTCTGGCTACCTCCTCATCACTTAGGTCTTCTAAAGTGAATCCGTGAGGGAACTCTAGGTCGGTTGGTACAGGTGGAAACACTAGATTTGGTCCATCAGTGCTATGTCTTGGTAATATAATAGTGAAGGGTTGTACCCGCCTTGGAAATCATGGAGTTGTCTCTGGTGTCAATGTCTCACCGCGGGGTTGTGCGCAGGGCATCTGAACGGCACCTCTCATTTTCTTGGATGGTGGTCCTGCGGAGGATAATCGGCACTGAAACTCTTGTACCCTCGTCCAAATGAGTGCCCTTTGCACTGGTACATCATACGCAAGACATCTGTACACAATCCTGGTCAGAGCACAACATCCGTACAGTACAGACTTTTGTTTTTTATACCACCTTTGATGAGCCAAGTGGATTTGGTCGATAATCCAGTGGGGCATGTTGATTGTCAAATCAAAGGCATCAGCCAATTATAAACTAAACCATATCTTTTTAGGTGGCATTGTGAACCTCTCTTGGGCAGGAATGCAAAGTGTTGCATGACCATTCGCAAATGGATGGCGATTGTAGGCGTCATTGCCACCATGTCTTTTAACTTTGTCAGATTCCTGTTCTTCATATTGTCGGGGACCATAGTCTCTTTCTCCGTAGGAATATGCATACCTTTCATGTCTAGAGCTTCCCTTACCAAGTTGATAGTTAATCTGAAACGCTTGAGCTCATTGCCCCTTGTGAGAGATGGGAGGACAAAGGAGCTGTATCCCTTTTTGTCTTTGCTCGGAGTAAGGGTGCCAATCAAATAAGAGCATCTTAGAAAATCCGGCTTTGGCAATTGGAATTTGAAGTACTCGTAGAGTCCTGCCTTCTTCCATATAGGTTTCAGTCCTTCATTATTCTGCAGTCTCTCAAATTCCCTAGTGAAAAAGTGATACCTGCCCCAGCGCCCATTGAATTCTATCTCGGCCTCCCACATATAAGTGCCTTCACCTAGGGGTCGTGCCACATCACTGAACCAATGAGAGTTTTTACTGACTGGCATAGTGTGCCCTTGTGGAGGGTTCTGAACCGGTATGGCGTGTAATGCTCTCAATGCTACAGGGCGTTCCTTCAATTCCTCCTCAACGGGAAGACTTCCAATATCCACGACTTGGGTGCTGGTGCCTGCCTGGGAGCTAGTTCCTGCCGTATCTGCCATGTTACTTCTTGCCTCCTGATTCTGTGAGAATATAGAAACATGTGTTAACATTGTAAAGGACAAGAGAGAACCATTTTTGTCCCCATTACAACATTAACATGAGGTTTGGGAGAGATTAGTGGGTTAGTAACTGCTCGGTGCTTGTGTGTGTAGTTAGGGATTGGTTAGACCTAGGAGCTAAGTGGAATGATGCGGTGTGAGAGTGACGTAGTTAGTAGGTGGGCATGGATTTACAACTGGGGTCTGGGGGTTTATTACAAGTTTTAGGTTGCCAAATGCAATGGATAGGTTTTGATTTTGACTTTGTGGAGGCTCTGGGGGGTGTGATAGGGTATTTACTTGAAAAATGGGGCTTTTTAGGAACCCATTTACAAGTGATTCTACTTGTGCTCATGGAAGAATACGTGTTAGTGCGTGATGTGTAAGACTGGGCCTCAGATGTTCGCGTGAGTGAAACATGTTGTACAGGGTTTGGCCTTGGTGTAGCTATTTGAGCCCGCAAGCAAGCCTTAGGCACCCAGATTTGTCGTGATTGTGGGCTGGTCTTCATTGACTTCTTGGGTACCCAAATAGACTTTACTTTCGCAGAAGAACTTATGAAAGGCTTCTTATTAGTATCGTGCTGTTGATTACTAATAAGAGGTTTCGGCCGTGAGTTTGGCATGGTCGCACCAGGGTGTTCGCCTTTCAGCACCCATACTTGTTTCACCGGCTGAGATATTCTTCTTCGCACGTGTTGTTGGCTTCCAGTGTAGGTAGTGCTCTGCTTCCTCTGTATTTGATCTGCCTTTGGATGCCGCATCTCTCTAGCCTTTGGAAAAGAAGGGAGTGCCGTCTTCTCCTTGACTCCATTGTTGAGACAAGCCTCTTTCTGCATCATACAGTTTTGGACAAGAATAGCATTGTCAACTTCATGTGCGCCCCTGGAAGGACCAAGAGTTTGTGCTTTACCTAGTTCCTTGAGTGCCTCCTTTTCCAATTCAACTGTAATTCGGCTATGATTTACCCATACCTGAAGAAGTCCACTTCTTGGGTTGAGGTTGACTGCATGATCATAGATCCAGTCCTGACCCAAGACAAGAGGCTCAGTGAGGTCCTCATCTTGATACACTAGTACTTTGACTGTCATCACTTCGTCTTGAATGGAGATGGGAAGATCCACCTCGCCCATGCAAGGGGTTTCCACACCTCCCAATCCTATGAGATATGCTTCTATAGGATCGACAGTTAATTTCAATTCTTGACAGTAAGATAACTTGACAGCACTAGTGGATGCACCTAAGTCAATCAAAGCTCTTACAGTCTTTGCACCTTTTCCTTGTCCTATATCTAAGGTTATAAAAGTACGTCGATCAATTATCCTATGAGAGCTGATACCTGAAACTTCACACATAGCCACATGATACCCTTGGTCTGCATATGCATCTGGCCTAGGTTGCTCTCTACCTTGTCTTCTTAATTTCATTCTCCGTATGCGCTCTAAGGCTTCTGCTTGAGCTTCTTCTCGAATCCGCTTTTCTTCTTTGCGTTTCTTAGCAGTGTTGAGTCGACTTAGCATTTCCTCTGTGAGTGGTTCCTGATACAACTTGACCCTGCATCCACTAATGCAGCTTGGAAGAACATCACCTTCTAAGGTGGCCAGCTGTACTGCTCCACTTGTTGAGATCCTATTAATTATCATGGGTCCGTAACCTCTTTTCTCTAGTTTCCTCGCATGTTGTTTCAAAGTGTAGACTAGTACCAAATCTCCTGCTTTCAAGCCTTTATCCTTAATATGGGCATCAAAATATGCCTTCTGTCATTTCTTAGCTGCATATATCCCTGCAGCCGCCCTCAGTCTTGTTTCTCCTAATCGTTCAAGGTCAAAAAGTCTAGAAGAGAGTTCTTGACCCGTCCATTCATGCTCTTGTGCTACTTTCAGTGTAGGTATTAAGAAGTCCAAAGGTAGCACTGCATTTTGGCCAAATACCATCTGAAAGGGGGTGGCTTGGAGTACCGTTTTGTAGGCGACTCGGTATGCCCAAACAGCATGGTGTAGCTGTTTGTCCCAATCAGAGCGTTTATTGTTCACTAATTTCGTCAGTACATTGCATAGGATCTTGTTGGTGCTCTCAGCCTGGCCATTTGCTTGAGGGTGATAGGGGGCAGACTTCTTATGCACTACCAAGAATTCTTGGAGCAGATTTTCAATAACTTCATTCAAGAAGTGAGTGCCTCTATCACTAACTAGCTCTATAGGTAGCCCGTATCTAGTGAACACATTCTCAAATAAAAACTTAGCTGTTGTTTGAGCATCGTTCTTCGTTGTGACTTTTACCTCTGCCCACTTTGTTAGATAGTCTGTTGCAACAATGATATATTCTGCATGGGAACCCTTAGCTGGGGGATTAATAGGACCTACGAAGTCTATTCCCCACTTAGAGAATGCACGTCCACCCATCATAGGTTTCAGTGGCATCTCATCTTTACGTATAGGATATTGAGTTCTCTGACAGACATCACATCGTTTCACATAGGTATGTGCATCCATGTGAAGGGTCAGCCACCAGAAGCCCGCAAATAGTATTGCCTTGATCACCCGATCTGGTCCAAAGTGTCCTCCTGCTACACCTTGGTGAGCAGTGTCCAAGATCTTGAGATATTCACTCTCATGGACACATAGTCTCAAGTAACCGTCTTTACCACGTTTGTATAGATTATCACCAATGAGTGAGTAATCCTGGGCTTCTTGTTCTAAACTCCTTTTCCTAGCCAGCGTCATGTCTGGAGGGAATGTTTTCGTCCTCAAAAAGGATACTAGTGGTTCACTCCAATCCGGCACTATGGACACTTGATAAAGAGTGGCATGTTCCACAGGTGGTTTAGTGCAGCAGATTGGGCATTCCTTGCACAACTTTTGGACATCAGCTTCCATAGTCGGCCAATGCACTCCGAGTCTCTGTAGTGTCTGTAGGGTTCGTCGCTTTGAGTAGTGTTGCTCTAAGGCACCTACATGTGCTAATTGCAACCACTTCGCATACTCGTCCTCTTCTACACAACAAGCCAAGATCCCTTGATCTGTGTGCTTGTACATACTTCCAGCCATGATGTGGTACTTTTGGGCTTTTACTACCTGTCTATCCTGTGTGGCTATTACTGGGTGGTTAGGCCCGTACGTCAATACTGGCACTAATGGCTTAGCCCACTGCGGCACCACTTCCAAATTAAACAAGTAAGCATCAGGAAGGTCATCTGACACTCCTTGTGGGGCTTCTCCAGATGTGAGCCTAGAGAGATGATCCGCTCTCAAATGAGTCCTCCCTTTCCTTACCACAACCTCGAAATCATATTCCATTAGTAAGAGAAACCATCTTACTAATCTTCTTGTATTGCATGGCTTGTTCACGAGATATAACAATGCTTGGTGGTCAGTAAAAAATTTAAACTTGTTTGCAAGCAAATAGTGTCTAAATTTCTTAACTGCGTATACCATGCCTAAGCCTTCTCTCTCAGTAGTGGTATAATTTCGTTCAGCTGCATTCAATTGTCTACTGGCATAGGCAATTGGAAGATCCATATTACCTTCACCAGTAGGTTGAGCAAGCACGCACCCAATAGCATAATTGGATGCATCCACCTGAACATGGAATGGCTTATTCCAATCTGGTGTGGTTAAGATTGGTGCTGAACATAATCTTCGTTTAAGCTCCTGGAAGGAATTCTCACACTCATCAGTCCACTCAAAGTTAGTCAGAAGTCCATACATGGGCTTTGCAATGACAGCATACATGTGAATGAACGGGCGGTAGTACCCACAATGCCCCATGAAAGCCTGTACTTCCTTGACATTCTTTGGCCTAGGAAACTCGGCTATGGCTCTCACTTTCTCTTCATCAGTGGATATGCCATTCTTTGACACTATGTGTCCTAGAATCTTGCCTTGCCTGACCATAAAAGCGCACTTTTCTGGGTTCAGGCAGACTTGATATTCTCTACATTTGTCAAAGATTTGTCTGAGTTCAGGAATATGGGTTTGTCTAATGTTGGAATGAGCACAAAGATCATCAACATAGACTTCTAAATTCTTCCTCAGGAACTCCTTAAATACATGGCACATTAGTCTCTGGAAGGTTGCAGGAGCATTGGTAAGCCCAAATGGCATTACACGAAAGGCAAATATACCCCACTCTGTGGCAAAAGCTATCTTATGCTGATCTTCTGGAGCTATGGCTACTTGATTGTAGCCCGAAAATCCATCGAGGAAGCTGTACACTTCCTTGCCTGCTACTCTTTCTAAGAGATGCTCTGTGATAGGAAGCGGATAGTTATCTCGAATTGTGGCTGCATTAACCTTCTTCAAGTTGATGCATACACGCAATTTACCATTCTTTTTTAGCACCACTACAATGGGGGATACCCATTCAGTGTGCTCAATTTCATAGATAAATCCAGCTTCAACCAGTCTATCTATCTCCTCTTTGATCTTGGCAGCGTAATTATCATTGTATGTATATGGCTTTTGCTTAGAGGGTTTGGCATCTGAGGTCATGGGGATGGTGTGTGAGCATATGTCAGGGTCCACACCTTTCAAGTCCTTGCAACTCCAAGTGAACACATCTCTGTATTCTCTTAGCAAGGCTATCGATTCTTGCTCTTCTTCTTCCGTCAGGTCATGTCCTATGTAAGTGCATCTCTCTTCTTCTTCTTCCATGGCTACCACAATTTTCTTTGTGGTTTCTTTGTTATCATAGGCCTCTCCTGATTGTGCCTCTCGTTTAGGCATTCTGATCATGACTCTTCTGTCATCTATCTCATACTTTTTAAAGTTTTCCGGGACCTCAAACAAAGATTCTTCCTCTTCTGGTGTGACTGCTCTCTTCTCTCGTTTCTTCCCTTCTTCCTTCGGGGTCACATGTGTGGCTAGCCTTACATCATTTGTAAGCTCTCCATGCCTTTGGGGTTGAAATTCTACTTCATAGAAATATTCTTCATCTGATGCAAAAGGTGGATCCATAATGATTGACTCTAGATCGGAGTCGCTCGCATCTTCAAATGCATCAGGGCTAGGTTCGCATTCTTCTAGAACTGCCTCTCCCATGATTCGCTCTATGGAGAAGATTGAAATGTCATAGCCATCTTCATCACAGTGAGGTGTCCATTGTTCTTCATTGATGGCTACATCCATTGTTGCTAGGATTTCTGCCCAGTCGTGGGGTTCAAATTCTTCGTCAGGAAAAACTACAGGCGCATAGGCTGGGTCTTGAATTGATCTATGTGTTTCTTTTGCACCTATCTCTCTGGCTTCTTCTCTCTTCTCTTCTTCTACTGCTACTTTACACATCCATAAGTGGGTGTCTTCATGCATCCATGAGGATCCTGACCCTATGGAATGCATCGATTCTGTATCATCTTTGGCTCTATGGATGGGATTCCATTGGATAGGAGGGACATCTCTATGAGAGTAATCTTTGAGATTCACTTTGGTCGTAACACCTAAGTGATGCAGGTACAAAGAATTGGTTCCCCAATCCTGTACCACTTGCAACTGTCGCATAAAAGGTCGTCCCAAGATCATTTCATAGGCATGGTTCTTGCTAAAATCACATATAGCAAATGTATGCTCAAACTCGACACCACAAGTGGTGAGAGTTATTCCTTCTAGCAATCCTAAGGGTCTCTCTATGTGACCATCGGCCATTTGTAATTTCATCCTCGTGGGCCTGAGTGCTGGTTTGCCCCAATGCTTCCATAGGGAAGTGGTAGCAATTGCAACACCTGTGCCTGAGTCCAAAATGGCCTTGGTTGTGTAGCCCTAATGAGTGATGGGAAGATATGTGTTTCCCTCTTCGCCCTCACTCATGTCTCCTATCTTGTCCATGGGTATTTCTGGCACTGTTCTCTGGGATCCTACCTGGGAACAAGGTTTTGCTATCTCTGGTACTTGTTTGGCTACATGTTTCCATAGCTCTAACCTTACTTTGAGTAGCTCTTCTAAGGTGAGGTTGCACTGTACTTTAGTGTTTTTCACTACCTCTGTGTTCCTAGGTATGAGTGAGTCCTCATTTCGTACCATGACCGTGGGTGCTCTCATGCACGTGGACTTAGCTTCCCATGGGCCTGTGAAGTGGGGTAATTCATGCAAAGAATTAGACTCAAAATCTAATCTCTCCTGAGATTGGGTGCTCTCCTGCTCCTCATAAATGGATGGGATGTATTGTGGGAATTGGTCACGGGCAGCATCCACAAGTTCAATGGGAGGAGGGACTTCACTTTCCTTAGCCCATTTGCCTTCTTGAATCTCTCGTAGGAACTCTGGTGTGAATCGATTCATAGAAGATGATGTGTCTGGCTCCGTAGAGTTAGGTGCATAGGCTTCAGGCACATAGGCTTGCCGAGCAGGAAGACTTGCTCCTTCACTTGCCTTGTCCTTATGTTGAGTGGCAGGTTCCTTTTCTGATTGTGCAATGAGCTTCTCTATTCTTTCTAACAGTCCATCAAAGTGCAACTGTGTCTTTGCTGAACTAGAGATGTTAAATAGGTGACTGGCTTCAAACATGGTCTGAGCCAATTCCACCATCTTTGCGCAAATTTTGGTTCGTTCTAACTCTAGTTCTGCTCTAGGGTAACATTTTTCATGATCGGTTACGGTTGGCCCTTCTTGAATTCTGGCCTGATATGCTTTAAGCATCATATTAAGGTCCTCGGGAGTGGGATCTGCTAGGACTGATCCTACTCTTGGGGGTGGTGGGTTTAGGTGAGGCAGGTTGGAAGGTGGCGGTTCGGATGGAGTTGGGAATGGTGGAGGTGATGGAGGTGGGGCAGTGTGAGAGGGAGTTTGAGCTGTGAGTTCAGTTATCCTGGCCTTTGTTTCTCTGAGGCTTTCCTCGAGTTCACTCATCTTTTTTGCCCATTGTCTTTTCATTCTTTCACGACTATCTCTCCAAGCTCTAGTCCTCTTCTTTGTCATGCTCTTCGTTTCACTAACATCTGGGCTCTTTTCCTGGCCTACGCTTTGGTTCTGTTGCAAGGCTTGGGCTCTAGTGATTACTTGTACTGGTGCAGTGGAAGTCACACTCCTTGTGGAATCTACAACTAACCCAATAACGTTGATAGGAGTGATTTTTGGCATATTATTGGGGTTCTTTGGGCAATCTCGTAAGAGATGCTCCTTTCCACATTCCTGGCAATAGCCCTGGATCGTCACTGATTGGGGTTGTGGAGGTGGAGGCAAGGGACAATCACGAATGAGATGATCTCCCTGACATCTGTAGCATGGTCCTTTAGGGAATGGGGGTCTTACTTGCCTAGGTTGAGGTCTAGGGTTGGGGTTTGCATACATGACGTTTGTGTAATCTGACTCCCAACTAGGTTCATTTGGCTCTTCACTATAGTAGGACTCACCATGTTCTGGAGACTGCATGTAGTAAGCCTGGGGACTATCAACATGTGTAGAATCAAAGCTATGGTCACTCGGGTCACTTTCAGAAAGCAATGGTGTTACAGGGACTATAGCTCTATTCAGGTTCTCTTTTGCAGCTGCATATTTTACTGGGATCACATAAGTAGGAGCAGGTGGTTGTTGTGCTAGCACTGGCTGGGGTCTCAATTGGTTTTGGTAGGGTTGGTAGGTTTGTTGAGGTCTCACATACTGCTCAGGTGGGTACTGGTTCTGGTATCTTCCTTGTTGAGGGTATGGTTGTGGGTACGTCTGTCTAACGGTTTGCTTATTGTAGGGACAATCTTGCGCGGTGTGATTGGTGTACCTTCGTTCTATGGTGCAGTATTGGCTACTAGGATTAACTTGGGGTTGAGCCATAATGGGACAGACATTCGCCATATGGTCGCCTCCACAAGTATAGCATCTTTTCACAGGGGCAAACCTTGGGATTTGTTTGCTAGAGACACCTAGTTTCTGAGCTACTTTCTCTGCTAATTCCTCAATTGATGTGGATTGCGAGGAAGAGAGGCTAGAGGCACTATCTGAGTCCTTGTAGATTTTGGAAAGCTCTAGTTCCTCCCCTAGGTTATCCTCGATGTCAATGCACATGCGTACACACTCTTCTATAGTCCTAGGGTCCTTCAGATACACATATGACCTCAATTTGGTACTTAGCAATCCATCCAAGAATAAAGCCACTTGCTTAGCTGGTGTGGGTAGCTCAGGGACAGGGCATCTCTCCAAGTATTGCCTAAATCTTCTTCCAGCAAGTCTCACGGTCACTTGAGGGGTTTGCTTGAAGCTGTGAATCAGCGAGGAAGTGTTATTTCATATGCCACTTTTAGAGAATTCGATAATGAATGCCTCTAGAAGTTGGTCTATGCTCCTGAACTGCCTCTCGTTTAGTGGCTGAAACCATGTTAGGGCAGTGTTCCTAAGGGTTAGACCAAAGGCATTGTACTGCGTGAATAGATCCTCCACTTGTTCAGCTCTCAAGACTTGCCTAAACTCAGCCACATGATCGTATGGATCTCCCGTGCCATCGAAGTAGTTCTTCATGGACTTGACTAACTGAGTTGGTCTCAAAATCCTGGTGTGTTCTCTCGGTCGTGATAGAGGGAAGTCTTCCATATTCCTTTGATTTCTTGGGGCTCTATGTACCTGAGACTCTACTCTATTTGTTTCCATCCTCGTTCTTTCTCTGCCCCCTGGGTTAGTAAAGCTTACTTCTGGCCTATCTCTACTTCTGTCTCTTTGAGTTCCAAGAGCTTGGGATGTTCCCGCTCCAAGGTGACCATAGGACACATTTGATCTTGGTTGGGGGAAAATAATTTCACCTTTCCAAGTGTAAGCATGCCTATCATTTTCTGTCACCACAAAGATTCTCTCTGAAGCGTGATCTAGGTAGGTCACTCTGCCTGGGCTATCAGGATCCTTAAACTCATAGATCATGATTGTTCCTATATCAATTGGCTGATCAGATTTATACCTCCAAAAGGCTTCGTTAGTTTCTCGGTTCAGAAGCAGATCTATGCTCTTATTATCTTGGGGAATCCAAATTTGACGATTGACTGAATTTCACGCGTTGCCACGTGTCCATCGCGACGGACACAGCACCGATCAACTGAATTCACGGCGAAAAACCCGGAAAAAGTGTCGATCACGATTGACACCATCGATCGCGATTGACAGGACTCACGACTGACTCTGTCGATCGCGATTGACACTGTCAATCGCGACCGACGTGTCGATCGCGACCGACAGGCCCCGACGGACACCTCTGTCAATCGCGATTGACAGACCTGTCGATCGCGATTGACAGGCTTTTTGACAAAAAATTAGGGTTAATATTTCCAAGTCTTCCGGGGAATTTTGGGCAGAATTAGAGAGTCATTAGTGATTTGTGAGGTCCCTACACACGTGTTTTTGAGAAAAAAAATCCTATGATCTGTTAGCCTGTTTGAATCCTGTTTTAGCACCAGAACCCTGAACGGGCATAACTTTCTCATACGAAATCCAATTACTGTGATTCTTGTCTTGTTGGAAAGCTCGTGAGGGGTACATACCCCGAGGTAGGAAAACTGAGGGATCCCTGGGATTATTTTCCATAAAGGCAAAGGATAATTTGGTCTGTGAGTTACATGCATGAAAGTGGTCTATTGTGTCATTTGAATCTAAGTCTTGAGCTAACCGTGGGACTTTTACAGGTCCAGTAAGAGCACTTGAGGGCATTCAAGCAAGAGTAAGTGCAAGCTTGGGACTACACGTCCTGGGCACACCAGGGCAACAACGCAAGGAAAGAAACTCAAGGTTGGAAAATCCTCAACTCCCTCTGTCAATTCCTAGCTTAGGCTAAGAACGACTAGTGATAGGAGTAGGCCAGGACGGCGATAGGCATCAATCAAGTTGAAGACTACCTATGCACTCAAGTTCAAGATTAAACATAATCTCTTCGTGATGCGATAACCTTAAAGGAAAGAATCTAACGAGGAATGATCAACTTACAGTGCGGAAATACACTCAAGTATACTTGACGACGTGATATCAGAAAGATTATAAACGTTGTAATCCACTAAAAAAGAATCAAGTAATTGATACAAAAGAACTCAGCAACGAGGTTGTACTTGGGCAAATTTGGGCTATTCATTTAGGCTTATGAACCTTAGATCAGGGCGACATCTAGGGAGAGATAGACAAAGCCTTAGGTCTTCAGAGGCTAGTGTCAACCACACTGCTAGGTCTGAATTTCTTTTAACTTTATATACCCATCTACAATGAATTACTTTTTTATTTGGTGACATTAGAACCAAATCCCAAGTGTCCATCTCCTTCAGTGCATCTATTTCTTCTTTCATGGCCTTTTCCAAATTAGGGTTTCCCTTTGCCTCTTCATAGGTTGAGGGTTCCTCTAAAATTGAGTCTTTTGCCAAAGTAGATTGAGTGCTTTGTAACAAATGTGGAATCATATCCATACCTTTCTGGTTGTTTCTTCTCTCTTGCTGATCTTCTAGGTGCTTGCTTGGAGCATTCTCCAACCTCCTGCAACTTTGCTTTGCCTCTTGACTTCCATAGTTTGTAATTCTTTTCCCTTTCATCTTGGTCATCATTTGTATCACTTCTTGGATCCTGGACCTATGTATCATGCTTGCTTCCTAATTGATGAGAATCAGAATCAAGATCATATGGTAGAGTTACCTTTTGTTTATCTTCATCATACCAAAACCTGTGTTCTTCAAACACAACATCTCTGCTTGTAGTGAATTGCTTGGTTGAAGGGTTATAGATAGTGTAACCCAACTGAGTTGAGTCATAGCCAATAATGCCTTTGTTGCCCTTTTGTCTAGCTTACCTCTTATTTGTGATGGTACATGAAGATAAGCCAAACAACCAAACACCTTGCAATGTCTAAGACTAGGTTTTCTTCCATGCCATGCTTCATAAGGAGTCATACCTTGAAGTGATTTGGATGGTAGTCTATTGACAAGGTACATTGCATGTTGAAATAGCTTCTGCCATAGATAATGTGGAAACTTCTTCTCTTCAAGCATTGTTCTGGCTGATCCAACCAATGTCTTATTTCTCCTCTCTGCAATTCCATTCAGTTGAGGAGAGCACCTGGTAGTCACTTCCCTTTTGATACCTTTATCTTGCAAGAACTCATCAAAATCTTTTGAGAAGTATTCTCCTTCTCCATCAGATCTATCACATTGTGCTTTGTGTCGTCCCCTGTTTGAACTTCATGTCTATGCTTTGGACTTTCCAAATCAGATAGAAGAGAAATGTTGCCTGCAACATGATTTGAACATCTTGAATCTATGTAGAACAAATGATCATCTTCTTTACCTTCTTTGTGGCTTAGATTCATAAGAAGCAATGAGTCTTCATGTGGTTGATCTTTTGAATGATTGTTGAAGTCCCTTCTATTATAGCCTTTATTATTATTGTTGAAGTTGTGTCCACCTTTGCCTCTATTGCTACCATATCCACCTCTTCCACTTCCTTTCTGGGTCTTCCCATTGAACTTGCAATTCTGAGTGGTGTAGTTGGTCTTATCGGAGATGGCACAAGGTTGAACATTTTGACCTTTGGCTTTGTTATGATTTGGTCCTTTCTTCTTCCCTTTCCACTTGCTCTTGCTTGCAAAGTTGGCTTGAGAACTCTCCACTTCATCTTCTTCCTGCTTCTTGCCTTTGATCTTCTTATCCTTCTTATGTACATATAGAGCACTAGTTGCATTACCATGATAGGAGTTACCTTCGTTTATGCTATTGTTGGCCTCTTGATTGAAGAGTTGTCTAAGAAAGATGTTGAAGTCTAGAGTTTTCACATCCATGATGAGATCATAAGCCATGGTGAAGGATTTCCATTGCTTATCACTTCGAATCCCATTGAGAATTTGCCTCATGATAGCCTCTTCTTCAATCAGCTCTCCAATGGATGCCAACTGATCCGCAACCTCCTTGACCTTGGTAACAAACTCTGTGATGGTTTGTTTAGGTGTCTTCTTCATTTGGTTGAACTCGTTCCAAAGATGATTCTTTCTTGCTTTGGTACTAGCAGAAAATAAAGTCTCTAAGGCATCCCAAGTCTCTTGAGATGTCTTGCATCCTATAATAAGTGGTAATATAAATTTAGAGATAGAGTTTAGTATGCACGGCCTTGCTTGAGCATGCCTTGCGCACCAGAGTGTGAGCTTATCTATCTCCTCTTGTGTAGGTCCTCCTTTGGATCTTGGAATAGGCATAACTTCATCACCTTCTACAATTCCATAAAGATTTCTACCTTGCAAATACATTCTGGTTTGCCAAGCCGCATATTTGTGTCGATCAAGCCTCTCAATCATTGAGGGAAAACCATCACCCATCTTGATCTAGCTTTGATACCACTAAAAAAAGTTAGAGAAGCTTGTAGGAGATAGAAAAGTGAGTTGCAAAGCGACAAAGTTTGGTCCAGCCAACCAGCACAAGACCAGCCCTTGAGCTTATGGAGACTTAAAAAGACCTTATATGCATGTGCTAAGTGCAATAAAATGCACTATGTACTTTCGAGCATCAACAAGAAGGATTCAATACAAAATAGATAGGTTCGTGCATCAACTAGCAAAGAAAACTTACTATCTATGGATGAGACAATGAACTTCAAATGCTCATAGCTACTAGTGTGATAACAATTAGAAAAAATACTTTTGTGGGATTGATACAAATAGGGTTGAGTGTATATAATGCACAAGATTATAAAGAATAAGAAAAATATGCTATTGGAATGAACTAGACACTCAATGGTGGTACCTCCTATTTTCAGGAATATACAAAGATTGACTCTAAGATAGAAAAGTGTGATTTCTCTTAATCTATTGAAGAAAATGCTATGAAAATTTACAAGCATCATCTAGATACTAATACCTTTCCAATGAGCCATTTTTAATCCAATTTGGAGCTATGTAGGGAGAGCAGCAACCTCTACAAGCTTACTGTTGTTGAAGAAGATGATGCAAAAAAATGGAGCAAGACAATGATGGTCACAAGTGTATGTATATTGCTTCCATGTATTGTACAAGTGATTTGAAATCTTTATATAGAATCTAGAAGTGATCAAAGACTTCTAAAAGTGGATTTTGAATTCAAATGAAGGTGAGAATTGTTGTTGGAGGGAATCAAATCACTTTCCTACAATCTAGGAAAAGTAAAGATCTAGTTTGATCTACTTTTAGGTGATCGATTGCTTGATTGATTGCAACTCAACTACCACAAATTCGTGGACTTTGGGTTCTCTCTTTTTACTTTTACATGTGTAAATATCAAGGCTTATAGAATGGTAAAAGATCCATGAAAAATCTTTTAAAAAAATACAATAAGTGCACATAAGTAAAAGAACTCTCCAAAGGATATTCCTTCGACATAATCCAAGCGATAAATTTTGATGTAGACCAAATCCACCTCAAGCATAGTGTAAGCTTGATGTTCCAACAGATTTGAAAGTGTGCAAAAGGTCTTAGGTTGATTCCTACCAAGCTGTGAGCTCTAAGTAAAATACTGAGTGCCTTCTTCAATAAATAGAAGGTTTTCTCAAGTTGATGCATACTGAAAAGTTATGTGTTTTGATATAAAGTTTTGAGAATGATTTTCCAAGGTCTATGGCAATATAAATGCATATATTGGAATCTTAGGGAGTCTAGTAAAGGTCTCTAGAGTTATTTAGGCTAGTCTACAACAGGTTTTTGCCAAGACCCTCTCATCTCTATGCATTTCCATCACTTCTCACAATGGTATTAGAGCATATTCATAGATCGGACATTATGGATGATGGATTTTCCTCATTAGTTGAAAAATTGGATCAAAGAAACTACTCATAATGGTCTCTAAGGATGGAGGTTTACTTGCAAGGGAGAAAATTGTATGGATAGATCTCACGAGATGAGCTAATGCCTATACTGAGAAACAAAGGTCAACCAACAAAAGAGGAGTAGGAAAGGTTAAACACATGGTGTGCAAAGGATGATTTGGCAGGTTCATACATTCTAAACTCTATCTCTGATTTCTTACTTCCTCATATTAGGAATTTTAAAAACTCTCAAGAAACATGGAATTCTTTGGAAGCACTCTTCTCCTCAAGCACCAAAGCTAGGAATAACTAATTGTGGATGGAGTTCAAAACACTCAAGAAAATGCCCAAGCAAGTGTAACCAAGATGAAGAACATTGCAGAACCAATTGGGAGCACTAGAGAAATCATTGATGAAGAGCAGATTGTGAGGCAACTTATCAATGGAATCAAGGCTCGTGACAAGTGGGAAGCTTTCACAACTGCCATGGATCTATACATGGATATGCAAGTGCTAGAATTCAATAGCCTCATGGGGAAACTCTTCATTCATGAGGCCAAACTTATGAAGAATGGTTAATACCAAAAAGGTAACAAATCCTCTACCCTTTGCATAGATAAAAGCAAAGGCAAAGATAACAAAGGAAAATGTAAAAGGCCTAATGGTCAAGGAAGCACCTTCCAATTTAACTTTACAGGTAGAGGTAGAATCTCAAGGTGAAGAGGTAGAGGAGGTAGACAAGGCAAGGGAGAGCTCAAAGCTCCTCACCTTGTGCCGTATGTGGCATATCAAATCACGTAACAAAAATTTCCTTCAAAAACCCAAAAAATTAGAGAGGAAGAGGATACAACATAAGTGGATATGGAGCTTCTAGAGGGAGATAAAAAAATTCATATGGGTACAACCACAACACCTACTATAACAACTATCAAGGAGGATACAAAGGAAGGAAGGAAGGAGGATACAATCTGACCAAAAAGTAGGTCAGATTGTGAAGAAAGGTTTACAAGTGAGATTCACCAAGCATGGAGTCTATGTAGAGGATCCATATAAAGGTTTCAAGAGGAGAACAAAGGGATGGAAGATAGGTACATTGTTCACATTGAACTCTGAGGCACCAAGACCATTGCTTTGTTCAATAATGGTGTCCAAACCCTATCAGAGCTAGATGTTTGGCATTAGAGTTTGTCTCACATTGGAGAGAGAGTGCTCAGAAAAATTTGTAGAGATCAAAGTGTATTGGGGCCATCAAATATCTCAAAGCAACCCATGATATACAAGTATAGTGCATGTCAATTTTGAGAATCTCACAAGCAACCATTCAACAACAAAGGATGCACAAATGAAGACCTTCTAGGGCTTGTCCACATGGATGTTTTTGGACCAAGCAAAGAACCATGAATCTTAGGATCAAGATATTATGTTTCTTTTATAGATTATTTAGTAGGTGGACTATTGTGTACTTTATGAAGCATAAGGATGAAGTGTTATCATGTTTCAAGAAGTATTTATCTCTTGTGGAAAATCAAATAGGTAAAACTCTAAAAAGAAGAAGGTCTGATGGAGGAGGAGAATACTTTTCCCATGAATTTGATTCTTAGTTGCAAGATAGAGGAATCAAGAGAGATATTACTACCCAGTACACACTTGAACAAAATGGAGTACTGGAGAGGAGGAATAGGACCATTTGTGAAGCAGCAAGGTCCATGTTGAATGAAAAGAAGCCATCAAATTATTTGTGTGTAGGGTAGTATCCACTGCCACATACTTGATAAACAAATTACCCTCAAAAGACTTGGATGGTACGAATACTTATGAAGCTTGGAATGGAAGAAGAACATTATTGGACCATTGTAGAATATTTCGGTGCATTGCATATGCACACATACCATCTCAAATTAGAGGTAAATTAGTTCCTAAGGTAGAGAAGTGTATCTTTATAGGATATGACCTTAATAAAAAAGGTTATAGACTATATAACCCTAGCAAAAAAGGTTTTATAATCAATCAAGATGTGTTTTATGAGAACAAATCATGGTTTGAAGATGATTGGAGGAAGATCAAGCTACCATATGACTAAGAACATGACTTTCCAACACTCTCAAGTAAGAATACACATACACTTCAAAGTGATTCTAAATATGATCAGAAGACTCCTAGGAAGGAACTCAATTCATGTGAACTCCAAGGACAAGGCCAATGTACAAGAGTTGAGGGTTTTTTGTAGAATCCTCTCAACAAACCATCCGAGGATCTACTAGGGAGAAGAAGAAGCTAGAGAGGTATGACTATGATACATCTCTAGTGCCTAAACATTCTATTTATTTATCAGAAGACTAAAACCTTGAAGATCCTTGAGCTTATGAGGATGCAAAGAAGAAACCAAAATGGACTAATGCTATGGATAAAGAACATGAAGACTTGCAAGAGAATCACACTTGGGAATTTTTGCCCAAGACTCCAACCATGAAAATAATTGGATCTAAGTGGATATATAAAGTGAAGAAGAAAGTTGATGGAACCATCAATAGGAGGCAAGTCAAATAAAGACGAGGTACCATTTTTCATAATAGCATCATATTCTGATTGCATAGTAGCTATCCATTTTTCAGAATTTTGTGCTTCATCAAACAAAAGAAGCTCATTCTCATCATAAAGAATAGAGGTAGCCATATCATAGAAATATAATGCAAAAGAAGCACTTTGAGAGTTTGAACGAGTATGAAATGATAGAGGTGCATCTAATTTACTATCTCGCAAAGTTTGCACTAGCCGTTTAGGCATTGTTTTTGCCTCCTCTATATCAGTTCTCTCATCAATAAGTGCAGCATGTAAATCTACATCAGAAATGGAATGATTTGCATCATCATCTCAAACCTATAAATCCTGAGAAAATGCCTCATTTGGACCAACACTAGACTGTCCACCTATAAAAAGAGGCAAAAGGTGCCATACATGTCTTTGGAGCTAAGTGATTTTGCCTTAGTACATGAAAGTAATGGCTGAATAACATCTTCCACAAAAACAACATCACGACTAACCAAAATGAGTTTAGTTTGTGGATGATACAGACAATCGCCTTTGCTTTCAGAATTGTACCCAACAAAAGTACATTTCATTGCTTTATCATCCAATTTCCTACATTGTTGTTGAGGCGCTAACGCATATGCTAGGCAATCAAAGACATGCAAGTGAGCAACATATGACTTGTGACCATGCTTTAGTGGGACAACTGTTGAGTACATATGCTACACACATAACAACCTCAATCCAAAAACTATGTAGTAAAGTGTGAGTCTTGACGATACACCTCCCCATCTTAATGAGTGATCTATTCTTCCTTTCAGCAACTCCATTCTATTGAGGTGTATACAACACTATACAGTGATGTCTTATCCCATGTTCAACCAGAAACGCATTAAAATCAGAAGACATATATTCCCCCATTGATCACAATGGAGGGTGCCCATTTTACATGCTCACAAATTTTCAGCCAAAACTAGAAATTGTTTGAAGCACATAAACACTTTGGACTTTGCTTTCAATGGATATATGCATGCATGCATAGAAAAATCATCAATGAAAGTCACAAAGTAAAGATAGTTCTCAAAAGAAGATGTTTGCATAGGACCATAAACATCACTGTGAACAAGCTTCAATTTCTGAGTAGCTCGTACTGAACCATCTTTTGGGAAGGAGGAACGCTGCGTTTTGCCCAAAATAAAACCTTCACAAACATGTTTACCAAGTGCCTCAAGTTTGAGTAGAGAGGAAACCATTTCAGATTTTTGAAGGCATAGAAAACTAGCATGGATGCCAAAGCTTTGCATCTGACATAGCCTAAGAATCTTGAATTGCTCATGTTGAACCATTCACAGATTTTTCATAATCTATGAGCTTATACAACCCACACATGAAATTCTAGAAGCAGTAATGACATTTCCATTTGACATATCATGAATTGTACATCTGTAATCAATGAATTTCACAACCAAGTCGACCTTGGCTAATGCTAAAATCGATAACAAATTTTATCGATCCTTGACACAATTAAAGCATCCAACAATTTAAAAGAACTACCACCAGTAGTAATCAAAATGATCTTACCAACTCCCATGATAGAATAATAGGAGTTGGTGCATGTGATAGTATTCCATGTAGGGGCACACTCAAGTGAAGTGAAGAAACTATGCTACAAGGTAATATGTTTGGTTGCCCCACTATCAAAGTACCAACATCTAATTCTACTATAGACACACACTGTTCATGAGAAGATGGTTCATATTTTCAAATAGTAGTAAACACCCATTCTTCATTTTGTACAAGATTTGCAGACTCTGATTTGGGTGTAGAGGCCTCTACAACAACTATCCCAACCTCTTTTTTTTGCCTCTTTTGTAGCTAGTTTTAGACCACTCTTTATGACATGATCATTTCCTTTACAATATTTGCAAAACATTTTTTGATTTTTTGTTTTCTTCTCATCTCTATCATCAGTCTTTGCTTCTGGAGAATTAATAGATTCTTGCTTACTAGTAGATGAGCTCCATTTACCTTTGCCCTTTTGACTAGCCATGAAAGCTTGATCTGTAACATGCATAATGGACATGTTCTACCTAGAGTGATCTTCTTGCAATAGAATAGAGATAAGCTCCTCAAATATTAATGCATTTGGATTGGCTTTCATCCTCAATCAAAGAGTAGAAGCAAAACTCTGATATGAATCTAGAGGACCATTCAAAATAGTCTTCACAAATGAACTATCAAGCAAGATTCATCAGTAGAAATCAACTACTCCTTCAAATCTTTGATCTTTGTCAAAAAACTATAGTGGAATCTCCTTCATTCATGTGCTTACTCTCCAACTGTTTTTGGTGGTAAGCAACATGAGTCTAATTCCTTGCCTGGTGTAAAGTGGTAAGTGTATCCCAAGCATCCTTTGTTGTTCTACTAGAGAAAATGTGAGGAATAATGGCATGTTTAATAGACAAGGCTATCAATGCATGTGTGTGAGCATCTCTACCATGCCAATGAAATTTCTCTATAGTAGCTGCAACAAGAACTGCACGAACAAGAACCTGAAGAATATCACCACCTTCAATGCCATCTGCATCAATTTTAGGAACTATATTTGTAGGTGTAATAGGAATTGTTTCAACACCCTGCACAATATTCCATAGTCCTTTTGCAACCAATACATGATGCATCATATAAGGCCATAATGGGTGATTCGTACCATCCAAATTATCCTCAACAACCAACATACAAAATACATCACTGCTTTTAGTCATGGCCAATGACTAAAATACCTTGATGTAGAAAAATGATCGTATCTCAAAAAGTTAAAAAAGAACTACCCTATCGAGTTCTGTTGAACGTATAGTAGAATTTGAGGAGCTTATACTAGTGAACGAAAACCTAAATGAGCTCACCCTGAGTATGCTCATCAATTTTCATGCGATTCTGAGACAGTGACTGGACGTGTGTCGATGATGCCCTAGATGAAGCGACAACCGACTCTGATTGTTGGATTTTGAGGTCTGTGAAAGCACGCGAACATCACAAGGAAGAAGAAGAAGCTTGGAGCACAACACACAATACTGAATGTACTACCAAGAGAATGTACAAAGATAAGTGACTTATTATGGTTATAGGCATATATATAAATCGGGGGGAAAAAAGCTCCTAAAGAGGGAAAAAGTGTCCTAGTGGTCCTAGTGTGTTGACACACATCACTAGCTAAATATTCAAGATAAGCTACATATGAAGGAGGAATTCAAGATTAGTGATCTAGGGCAGCTCCCATACTTTCTTGGTTTCAAAGTGGTGTACATAGACAAAGGTATAGCAAGCACATTCTAGATAAATTCAAAATGGAGAATGCTAAGGTTGTCGATACACCCATGGAGGTAAATTCAAAGTTGTGCTCATGAAGGGAGCTAATTGAATATATAATATGCTACCAAATTTTGATCAGAAGCTTGAATTATGCAACACTCACTAGGATAGACATTTGCTATAGTGTTTGGAGTCAATTCATGCATACTCCTAGAAAACCACACATGGAAGTAGCTAAAAGAATACTGAGGTACTTGAAATGAACCATACATGAAGGGTTATTCTATCCATATACATCTGATTTAGATATAAAGATATTCTCTGATGTAGATTGGGTAGGATCAAAAGATGATAGGAGTACTTCATATTATCTTACTTTTACAGGAACAAATATCATTTCATAGTCATCTAAGAAGCAACCCATTGTTGACCTTTCATCTACTAAAGCTAAATATAGAGGCTTGACGAATGCAACTTAGGAAGCCATGTGGATTGAGACCTTATACTCAAATTTGGGTTGCAAAGTCTTCTACTCCTCATATCTTTGGGGACAACATAAGCTTATATATAGTTTTTGGTTCACCCTTACAATTTCCTCAAAGTCTGCTATAGGTTTAGCAGAGCACAATTGGGTATTTTTGTTCAATGTTTTGAGAAAAAATCCCTTTTCTACATCAAGGTATATTCACTAGCCATATGCAAAATGCAATGACATATTTTGTATGTTGGCTATTGAGGATAAGTTGGATGGTTCTTACTAGTAATTGAGGGTATACATGATGCAGTATGTATTGGTAGCAAAAGGCTTGTGGAATATTATACAGGGCTAGGTTGCATTATTTGTTATTCGACAATTCGTTGATCCGTGAATAATTACGGAATTTTGCGGTAAGCTCTTATTATTCAATCGAATTATTCGGTGACATGTCAGCTTATTCGGACATGCCTGAATAGTTTTTGCATGGGAATTCGACAGTTTTTGATCGAAAACGCTTTCCATCGAAAAATGTTTCGATTTAAAAAAAATTTGATCAAATAATATTTTATAAAAGAGTAGAACTATACTCATATTTTTTATAAAAGCTACTTTGTTCTTTACGAACTTAAAGTGTCGTAGAGAGAACAAGGTATAAATTGAGCCTATTGTGATTGTTTGACTCAAAATTGATTCTTACTTCACAATAGTTTATGTATGTGAATTCAAAATCTATTATGATTGATTCTTACTCATTTTTCATAAAAGCTACTTTGTTCTTTACGAGCTTAAAGTGTCGTAGAGAGAACAAGGTATAATTTTTTGCTATAAATATTAAATAATTTAAACTATTGTGATTGTTTGACTTAATATTGATTCTTACTTCACAATAGTATGTGTAAATGTATGTGTATATGATTAGGAATTTAGAATCTATTGTGATTGTCTGATACAACACTGATTCTTACTTCACCAGGATATGTGTAGGCATATGTGCATGTGATTAGGAATTTAAAATCTATTGTGATACATTAATTTTATTATTGAAAGATGTAGGTAGATTATGTTTGACTCAACATTGATTCTTACTTCATAATAGTATATTTATGTGTGTGTATGAGTATGTGTATGCATATGAGTGTATAATTGTGAATGAAAAATCTATTATGATTGTCTGACTCTATTGATTCTTACTTCACAATAGTTTGTGTAAATGTTTGTGCATATGATTAGGAATTTAGAATCTATTGTGATTGTCTGGTACAACATTGATTCTTACTTCACAATAGTATGTGTAAGTGTATGTGCATATGATTAGGGATTTAAAATCTATTGTGGTACATTAAATTTATTATTGAAAGATATAGGTAGATTATGTTTGACTCAACATTGATTCTTACTTCATAATAGTATATGTATGTATGTGTATGAGTATGTGTATGCATATGAATGTATAATTGTGAATGAAAAATCTATTGTGATTGTCTGACTCAATATTGATTCTTACTTCACAATAGTATGTGTAAGTGTCTGTGCATATGATGAGGAATTTAAAACATATTGTGATTGTTTGACTCAATATTGATTCTTATTTCAGAATAGTATGTGTAAGCATATGTATGTGTAAACGTATATGTGTGTATGATTGAGAATTAAAATCTATTGTGATTGTTTAGCTCAACAATGATTTTTACTTCACAATAGTATGTGTAATTGTATATGGGTGTATGATTGAGAATTAAAGTCTATCATAATTGTTTGACTCAACGTTGATCGAAACATCTTATTTGATATTGATTTATATTGGTTTGTTTGTAGATATAGTCTTCATAAAGCAATTTGCATGCACTATGGGAAAGGGAAAAGAATGGTCATATGTGATTGTTCATCAAGAGGGTAAAACAATATCCACAATACAATGCAAATGTTTTGGGCATTGTTATGTAGGAAATGCAACTCGAATAAAAGAGCATCTTTTTAGAACATGTAATAATGTGGCAGGATGCTCTAATCCAGATAGTGATATATGGGTACATTTTGCAAGTTATGCAAATAAATGTAAATCTCAAGGTATCACATCAAAAAGATTCAAAAGCATGAGTAGTTCACAACACTTTTGAAGTAGCCCAAGTGTAGAGCAAGAACAAATAGATGCGTCAATGATAGTAGAGGATCATCAAGATATTTCTACTCAAGTCTCTCAAACTGTTTTTGAGAGTAACCAAGCTACATATACTCCATTTTCTCAAACTGCATAAAAAAAGAGTGGATTTGGTGAATCTAGTAAAAATGGTGGATCTAATACTCTATCACCATGCTTTGTCCGTAACAAATCACAAAATACTATACATGTAGCTTTTGAAAAGCAAGATTGTCATGAGCTTCATCTGAAATGGACTCAAGCATTCTTAGCATGTGGGATTCCTTTCAATGTTATTCGTAATCCCATTTTCAAAGATGCTTTGATGTCAACTGCATGAAAAGGTTTCACCATGCCAAATTATAACAAAATGTGAACAAAGTATGTAGATAAAGTGAAAGAAAGTAGTGAAGCTATTTTAAAGTGAACAATACTTGATTATGTACCCATGTATGGATGCACAATAGCATTGGATGGATGGACAAGTTGTCAAAAGAAGCCATTGATTAATGTCATGATTATATGTCCAAAAGGAAACATGTTTTTAGAAGTTGTTGATACTTCTCTTAAGGAGAAAAGATTTTCTTGTAAAGGTATATGAACATGCTATATCACGTGTGGGTGGTCCAAAGAATGTGACTGTGATAGTGATTGATAATGCCTCTAATTTTCGACGTGCTGGAATTAGAATTCAAAACAAGTATGAAGGCATTATGTGGGTTCCATGTGCAGCTCATACATTAAATTTATTATTGAAAGATATAGGTAGATTATTTTCATTAAACAACGCTTATTAGATGCAAATGATGTGTTCAAATTTATTAGAGAGCATCAATTTTCATATTTTTGCTCTTTTGATCAAAATCTCCCAATAAAGCATTTGTGCCACACGATTTGCAACTACTTACATTGTGCTCAGTGCATTATTGGAAGTTAAGCCAGCTCTTATAGAAATGATGGCTGATCAAAGATGGGAGGCATGGCTAGAGAAGTATCCTTCTTATCAAGTTGCAACATCCAAATGTACATGTCTAATACAATCACAAAATTTTTGGCGTAATCTTGGAAAAAATATTGGTATTACTAAACCTTTTGTGGAACTTTTATGAATGGTTGATACTGATAAATTTGTGATTGGAAAAGTTTATTGGATTATTTCATAAGCTATTCAAAAAGTAAAAGACTTTAATGAATTTTCAATATGAGAGAAAACACAAATTGTATCATTAGCAAAGAAGAGATGGATGCCAATGCATACTCATTTGCATGGAACAACATTCGTTTTGGATCCAACATTTCAACTCAATGGTCAAGCATCAAACAAAGAAGTCATGGCAAACTTCAAACCACATGTGAGTTATTACTTCCGGGTACAAATGGTTGAGATGCATTCCACCAAAGAGTAGCGTATGTAAATCGAGAAGGATCTTTTGGAGATCTATGGCACATTGAAGCGATTCAAAAGCATCCACCTCCTATTTGGTAGAAAGAGTATGGAGGTGAAGCAGTGGAGTTGCAACATATAGCTATGAGAGTGCTTTCAGTAGCAGCTTCAAGTGGTAGTTGTGAATGTAATTAGAGTGCCGATCATTTTCTTCATTCAAAACAAAGAAATCACTTAAGTGTATCACGTGCCAATGATTTGGTATATGTGTTTTGCAATATGCATTTGTTACATGCTCCAACCAAGATAGCTTCTATAGCAGCACAAAAAGCTTTTGGAGAATTTCAAACTCATGAAAGTTGAACAAATGAGTGATCATGATTTAGATGTAGATCACAATGATGGTTTAGACATGGAAGAAATAGATGAAATGGTATCTGTCATAGACGATGATATTCAAAATGAAGAAAATGATATACTATGAATACTATGATTACATTCAATTGCAAAATCATTGGTTTTATAATAGTCATGTCTTTGATTACAAAAAAAGCTTGCCTATTCAGTGTCTTCTTGATTCAATAACTCATCGACAATAAACCGATCAAAAGATGATGATGATGCCTCTAAGAGTCTTCCATATTTTCTCTCATATGCATCCACATAAATTTGTAATTTTTTCATTTTCTAGATCATCAATCCTCTTTTGTTGATCATCTATTGTTCTTAGTAATGCACGAATTGTTAATCCTTCATTGTATAATTCTACCCCTTTGTGATGACAAATCATGTATAAGATTATGTTCTTCAGGTAGCAAAATGTAGGGCTGCTTTCGAGGAAGAGGGCCTTCGTTTCCTTGATTATGAAATTCTGCTTGATTTTGAGGACGACCCAAACCCATACTTACATTTTTCAGACGATCATCCCAATCTACACGTTGATGAAGAATATCTTGTAGAAAAACGTTTTGAATGAAATATAATGCTATTTGATTATTATTTGGTAATGATCTCTCAACTTGCACAAAGTGTTCAAGTATAGTTTATGCTAATCCTTTATGTTGTAAGTCTGCAAGCTTTAAGGGTGCTATTTATTTTGCCCTTCCTGTAACCCAAATGAGAACATCACGAACAAAAAAAAAATGGACATAGCTTTTTTACTTCTTTCATTGAAAATGCTTCTCCTTCTAATCCATTTGGCTCTAAATCTTGATGGAATAAAAAATGCTAATCATGATTGTGCAAATTGAGCATTTTCAGTATGGTCTTAATCCATCTAGCATGGATAGCTTTAAACCATATGGAGTTAGATGTGAGAATACTCTAAGCAGTTCATGTGCATCTACTCTTTTTGATACATCTTTGTCAGAAGCTAATTCTAAAGCATATTTGAACTTGTAAATCACATTCTTATCAATGGGATAACTATTGAAATCTATATATTTCAAGAGTTGTAATAGGAGTATCAAAACTCTAAATATCTCCTGACTCTTATTAAAAGGTGGAGGACTAGTGGATATGCATTCGGGTGCAATCCACTAGTACCTTCGAATCTGCTCATTTGTAGTTGATATTTCTAAATTAGGTAGCTTCGAAAAAACATTTTTTGGTTGGTAAATATGTCGCTCTACCAAAATCACATAATCCGATATAAGCATGTTGATCTTCAAAATGCAACAAGACGTTGCCTGGATGGGGATCGTTGTGGGATATATTATAAGTGTGTAAAAATGATATTGGTTGTAATAAGCCATTGATTAGCTTCCAAATGTTTGTTTTCATGCTTGTTATGTCTCTTTCTGTGTCCTTCACACCTCTACTTCATGGTACGTTTAGGTATTCCTTCTTCATTCTTTCTAGCCACATGTCCAATGTACCACCATTCCAAAATTTGAAAATAAGGCTTGAGCTTTTGCTATGGTGTCTAGCTAAACCAAGTGGACTAATATTTCCACTATGCATAATAGATAACACTGTGACTTCATTGATGGCTTCATTGTCTCGTGTTTGTATGTCAGCACCATGTAATTTGAATATCTTGGCAATAGATACTTCATTGCTGAATCTAGGGTGGGATATTTTGAGTTGAGGGATCATTCCATATTGTCCTTCCCACGAGAGTTGCATCTTCAAAAAGAATAGAGGAATATGGGAGTAAACAAAGATTGTTCGATGTTTGATCTCCCATATTCACATATGCATCTCTTGTATTTGGATCTACTTGTGCTCTCATAAGGTCTTCAGTCGTGTCCCGTTTTAATCGCTTTCCTCTCTTCATATTCTAATGATGTAAATCGATAAATTTAATTTTATCGATGAATCCAGGCATACTGGTGATATCCACTGCCAATGACTCTGCTATTTTGATGATTTGTTCAAAGATACGTGTAAGCTCTTTTGACATTTTCTCATCTAATACCTGTGCTCCACCGGACACACTGCCAAATTTATCTTCAATATTAATAAATGTTGTTCTAGATAATTGCACAATGAAATCTTTGTAACTAGATGTGTCCATGGCTATGGTGATTTCATCTTCTCTCATTCGATACATGTAAGAGCACACAAATTCTTCTAAAACTTTTTGCTCCTGTTTATTTTTGCCTGCCATCTGTGCAAAAATAAAAAATAGACTATCAGTAAGTGTATGGATAAATAAATCAATAATATGTGTACACAAATGATAGACATATGCATAGTCAAATAAGTAGACTTATAATTAAATAGAAAGTGTAATTATAATCTTGAAGTGAACCTATGTAACTATTAAGAATGTCAGAGTCAAAGAATCAGACATTTATAATAGTTCATTTACATTCACTATACTATGTATGAGTTTTGTCACATAACTATATATAACTATGGTGATAGTAAGAGTCAAAGAATAAAAAAATCACAATAGTTTCTATACAACTTGTGATCTACACTAAGTATTCTCATCGGAATCTAAATGATTATTGAGATAGTAAGAGTTAAAGAATCAAACAATCACAATAGTTTCTATACACCTTGTGACCTACACTAAGTGTTCTCATTGGAATCTAAGTGACTATTGTGAGAGTAAGAGTCAAAGAATCAGACAATTACAATAGTCCCTACACACTCCCTATACTATTGAGAGAGTAGGAATCAAGGTGGCGATTCAAACAATCTCAATAGATCTATTGTTGTGTCCTATACTATTGTGAGAGTAAGAATCGATGTAGCAAGTCAGAAAATCATAGTAGTGGTTTATTTTTAAATGTTTTTCATTGATGTATACAAGTAAGAAACACTTGCACGAGTCGAACATGTATACAATTGATGATTAAAAGACACAAAACTAATTATATAAATAGGCATATGTAAGAGACGCATATGTGAATCATACAATATGCATGATACAATGAACAAAACAATAAAATAAACAATAAATAAAAATTAAATCAATACCTCAATGATACGACGAAGGAAGCTCTCTTTGTTTTGATCAAAAAAGTATCCGTCTCCGTTTTTTTTTATGTTTATTGGGATAACCACAAATAAAACGAACATATTGAGTATTTTTTTATTATTCGGTTGAATAAACTTGCAACCCAGGTATAGGGTATTGAAATAAGTCCTCCTAAACTTGCAAATCATGTGATAGCAGTTGATGTAGGTGGTGTTGTAGATGATGATCTTCAATTTCTTGTTTGTACTATGAATCCTATTGCACCTACTGTAGAGGAAATTCCTTTGGATGGAAAAGATGCACATGGACATGCAAGAAAATCCTAATGTCCGTGGATTATTGAGTTGGAAAATCCTAATGTCCGTGGATTATTGTACACAAGAAAATCCTAATGTCCGTGGATTATTGAGTTGGAAAGAAACAAATGTGCCATCATGCTTGATAGATAAATCTAGCAAAGCTCGCTAAAATTATCCCTGACATATATCATCGTAACCACTATACATATGAGATAAATGAGAAGTGGTACATGTCATCCTTAATCACTACATGTTGATCTTCATATCTCAAGAAAAACTACATTTTTGAATGGTGATTCATATGAAGAAGTGTATATATTTCAACCCCATGTTTTTATGCAAAAAGGGAATGGAAAAAAATTATATAGGTTGCAAAAGTTAGTGTATGGATTGAAGAAATCACCATGTGCCTTGTATGAAAGAGCATGCATACTTTCTAGCATATGGAATTAAGAACAATCAAATAGAGAGAACCTTATATGTTAAGTGTGCATATGATGTACTTCTCATGATTGTTTTATATGTTGACGATGTTTTGCTCACTGGTCCTAATGAAAAGCATGTTGCTAAACTTAAGGCCGATCTTCATGAATTTTTTGATATGTCAAATTTGGGGTTTTGGCATCATTATTTATCATCTTGCTCTTGGCTTTCTAGAGAGATAGAACAACCAGCAAGCCTATTGCGGTAACTTTAATGGGGGCAGAAAGAATAATGAAAACTTTATGGTTCTTCCATTAGGGAGAAGTCATAAGGGAAAGTTATTGTTTGTTGTATTGTTGGTTATTCCATTTGGAGGCCTTGTGGTCCACCAACATGATGACACTAAGAATGCTCGAAGTTCTTGTGCTTCTAGGTAGTCATTAAATATCCCACTTCATTTTAGGATTCCCTTGATATTTTAGATTCCCCATTCGGAGGAAGTTGTTACAAGTGGTCTTAATCATTTTGATTTCTTCGTTAGATGATCTCCTATACAAGAGGAATTAAATTTGTATTTAGGAAAAAAAGGTAATTCATCATGAAATTTAAGACCTTGTTGAGATGCATTCCCTCTAGTAGTTGAGTTTAGCTTCAAACGTATCCATGAAACATTCCAATTGTTGGCTCATCACGATTTGGAACCCTAATGGAATTCTTAGCAATCTATAGATTTGGCCCTAGACAATATCCTTATATCACTACTCAATAATGAAGTATACGGATGGAATTGAGGTCCTTGAGCACCATCTTACCATGGATAATCTTAGATTTGGAGGAACACAAAATGTATAATACATTCACAAAGGGACTTGGAATAATCTTGATAATTATTAAGGATAATATGAATGTCATGAGCAAAGAGCCTAATAACTACGTTTTCTTTTCCACTAGGAGTATATTCCCTTAGTTAGCACTTTATTGAATTGATCTTCCAATTACTAATTGAAGTTTTCCACAAAAATGACAAAGAGGAAGGTGGCCAATGAGTAGCTTTGCTTGCTTGATTGTTTCAAAGGAAAGGGAGATGCCAATTTTCCATTAATATTTATTTGGATGGAAGTAGAACCAAGGATTGAAGAATTGATACTAAAGTCACAATCAAGCCTATTTTATGCTTTTTCAAAGTCAATCTTGAGGAAAAATAAGTCTTCATCTTTTGACATGCTCCATACCATTCCCAATGATGGTAGTAGCTTCTAAAAACCTAAAAGCAACCTTTTTGTATTCTATTGTCTTTCCTCTATTGCAAGTATGTAAAATAATATCTTTGAGAGCTAAGGAAAAATTGCCTATAGATCTCATAGCCCTTGTTGGCTAAAACCTACAAGAGATCAAGGAGTTACTTGCACCAAATTTACTCACTCCAAAGTAGCTCATGGAGTGAGTTACAAGCCAAGCATCAAGAAATATAGGTAGGTAGGTAGGTAGGGAGGGAGGGGGAGAGATAGATAGAGATAGAGATGGAGATAGAGATAGAGATAGAGAGAGAGAGAGATGTGAGGAGGTGATGTCAGAGTATAGAGATGAGTGGGTCTTTGCAAAAAACCTCCTCTAGAACTACTAAATATTGTTTGGACACATTAATAGACTTTGAAATCTTGCTAGTGATGCATAGAAATGATCATAGTCCTTTGGAGCAATGTGATCAAAAGTTTATGTGAAGATAAACTTTTTGTAGATTATGAGCATGAAGAGGAGAACTTTTATTTATGGAAGAAAATTCTCATTGATCTTAAACGACTATGAATTGATTAATATCCTTTTTCACAACTTTTAATAGGAAGATAAGTGAGCTATTCCAAGTTATAATTGAATCTAGAGTGCCTAGGATGAGAGAAATATACCAAAGAAGTCATAGGCGTGACTCTGACATTTCAAGAAGAAAATAAAATACATAAAGAATCATAAAGCATGACTCCTATCTCTGCATACATAACTTCAATGAAAAAAATCCTTTCATATCACTAGTTTGGTACCCAAACAGGACACTTAAGTGTCCCTTTTTGAAAAATTTCCAAAAAATCACAGACCTTCTACAAAGAGAATTTGAGAGAATCCTTTAACATATGTATTAACTATAATAGAAAGGTTAATGAAAAATTAGAACACACATTAAATCATATTTTCTATTAATCTTAATAGCCTCCTAAGATACCTTGGTAATGAACATGATCAGAATTTTTAATCAAAAGCAATTTTTATCAAAGGAAGAAAATTATACACATTCCTAGCAAATAGGGCACATAGTATGAAACTCAAATTCACTCAGAAAAATCATTTTCAACTCTAATAAAATCGTTTATTTTCACTTTGTACACCAAAAATAGCAACTAAGCTCTACACATATAATTCAAACCACATTATGAGCATGAAGACATGTAAAATCAACTACTATGACTCTATTTACCAAAGTGAACAACTAAGGCCTACATTTATGATTCAAAAAAAAATTATGGAAATCATCCAAGGTGTACACTTTCACGTTACCAATCAGACAATGTATAATAAGATCCCATCCAAGATAAACATATTCACATTTATGTGCAACAAAAAAAGTCTATATATGTGTGGATACCAACCAGTATGTCCATATATAAAATATCAATATCAAATCAAAATAATGCCAAATTCTAACTTTTGTCTTCATTTCCAATAAAACAAACTATTCCTATCAAGGAATAAGATTCACTTACACTAATGAAAATAGGGTTTTCTAAAATATATTTATTGAAAATATTATTTTAGAATTTTTTATATGCATAAACACGCATAGTAGCATGCACACATCCACACATACTCAAAAGTCTTTGATAGAATCTTACACATCATAAACATGATAAGAATCACTTGAGTACATTTCATCATTTCCATCATGAATGCTATCTTCTTTTTTTCCAAATGAAATATGCATGCCAATTTTTTCATACTCTTCACAATCACCATTGCATACCACATCTTCTTTGACGAGGTTAGGAATGATCATGCTTTTGCAAGTTTAATTCATAGAGGAGTATTTCAACAATTATTAGTTTTCATGAACATGGACATATATGTTTTGCTAGTTTGACAAGAAAGTCAATACCAAAGTCAATCATTACTACATCAAAATAGAAGCCTTCAAACTTTCAATAAAAATGTGCATTCAATTAGGGTGAAGGCTGTCCATTTACAACTTGCTAATTATCATCAATCCCACTTACATAAAAATAGGAGTGAGCCATTCTTTAGAAGTTATGACAAATGGCCAAGATTTAGAGGAGCTAAGTTTTGTCCATTGTTTTTACCTTTTTCAAGTTTTAAATCTTCTCAAGACCTCCAAAAAGACTTGCAATACACTCCCAAAATCCATCAATATCTATCCATTTAGGAAAACAAATCCAGTTTGTCAAAATGCTTGAATCGAGTTATTTTTTCTAGTTATGCTAAAAGTTGAGTTTTAAAATTTCCTATTTTCTTTTCCATTCAAAGAGCCATATGTTGGACCCTTGGAGCTATGAAGGCTATGAAGTACTTGGACGTCTCCTTTGGAGCTATGAATACTTGAAGTCTCAAGGAATTGAGTGGTGGTCTCCCATTTTTTCCTATTTTCCCTCTTGTATATAACTTCCTTCATAGGAACCTTCCTTTATTTCCTTTTAGAAGTAAAATAAAGAAAACATCCCTTAGAATATAAGAAACTTCTTTTTTAGGAAAAGCCTTCCTTTTGAAATTGTGGATATTTGTCTCTCAAAAGATCACGTATCCTGATTTTGAATCTTCAAGCGTTCCTTTTGATTTGATTCATATCTTTATAATATCATTTTGAAATAAGCCCATGTGATCTTCCTTTTCTTTTTTACCACATGTACTGTTGGAAAATCCCTCTCCTCCTCTTCTATATATGGAGGAGGACTTGTTGGAATTGAGGTCCCTTGGCCATGGCTTTGGCCTCCATTTTGGAAATGGAAGAAGGTGTCATTTTGTTTCATTTAAATCCTTGTGTGCAATGGCATTGGTCTTGGTGTATGGACTTGCATGTGTGTGTGCTTGGTTGGGAGGATGATCTCCCTTGCTCTTTGTGACATTGGCCATCATTGCCATGGTTCCAAGAGCATGGGTGAGCCTCTCCTCTCGTTTTTTGCACCCCAAATTTGAGAAGCCTCTCGTTGCCATGCAAGGCGGTTAGGTTCTATTGCTCCCCTTATCTCAACAACATATTTTCAAAATGTTTAATCTCATATTTTTCTCAAAAAGTGCATGGTGTGGGCTATCAAATCCAAGTCAGTATGCTATCAAAGCCTCAAATATGCCATCAAGAAAAATCAAGAAAGTTGGTGTATAAGTAAGACACTTAAGTGTCCTATTAAATTTTCAAAAGGATGTTAAGTTCATGATCCATGCATCGATTGTGAGCTTACGACCACAGACCTAGTTCATTAACTCTAATAACTAAGCATATATGAATAGTTGGTAGTGAAGAATGTAAAATAGCTCAAATATGATGACGAAACTTCAAGGATATGTATTGATATGTAAAGTACAATGCTTGGAGGTGTTGGAGGACTCCTATGGTATGGGGAAGGATCAATGAGAACTCTTGAAGTGCGTGAAAGCTTTGTCATTTTTTATGAGTCCTTCACTATAATTCAAATAATCACTTTCCCATAAATCTAGTTGGTTGGTATTGAATGAATTTATCAAAAGGTTCCAATCATCGTTCCTACTAGCTATGGGAATTCTGAACTCAAATAGAACTCTTGGATTTTTGCTTCATAGGTTCCCTTTAAGTCTTCTATTTAAGGTTTTATAACCTTTATACAAAACATAAAATAAATGAATGTTTCTGTGAAACATGTGCTAGGGATAAATGTGCTTGTTATACAAATGATCCTCATGGCCAACCACATATATAGTTAAGATCTTAGGATTGCCATATGTACCGATAGCCCCCCCCCCCCATAAGCCTAAGATGCTTGATTCTTCATTCCTTTGCAATCTCTTGAAGTTCGATCATTGATATGAATCTACTTAGCTTGACTCCATCCAAAGCTTTAGTCATCATGTCTGCACATTGTTGTTGAGCTAAAATATAGCAAAAGCTCAATATCTATGCTTGCAATATTCTCTCTAACAAAGTGGTAGTGGACCTCAATGTGTTTGGTCTTGGCATGGTAAATAGAATTTGCTAAAATATGTAAAGAACACATGTGTTGTCCAAACAGATGGCGAGAGGAAGTCTTACTTCCTAAATCAACATATAGTTCCTTAATCCACATAGATTCTTGAGTAGAATTTTCTAATCCTTTGTATTCAAATTTTATAGATGAGAGAGCAACAGTAGGTTGCTTCTTTGATGGCCAAGAGATACATTAGATCCTATAAACGAAAGCTACCCCGATGTACTTTTCCTATCATCTTTTGATCCTACCTGATATGCATCAAAGAAGATCTTAGTATATATATCATAAGTATAAGTATAGAAAAGTCCTTCATTGATTTTTCCTCTGAGATACTTGAGAATTCTTTTGGCTACCTCCATATGTGGCTTTTTGGGTGATTGCATAAATTGACTTAGCACACTCACACTATAGATAATGTCTACTCTTGTAAGAGTAGCAAAGTCGAGAATTCCAAATAGGCTTTGATATTCTATCACATCATCAATGATTTCTCCTTCATGAACACTAAGTTTGGAATTTACTTTCATAGATTACATGAAATCTTTATATGTTCCATCTTGAGGTTTTCTTGCATATCTTTGATGTTCTTTTCTGAGCAAGATACACACCATGTTTTGTATATATGAATTCCAAGTCAAGGAAGTATGTTAGCTACCATAAATCACTTATCTTGAATTCTTCCTTCATTTGATACTCAATCTTTCTCATGCCGTGAACATCATTATTTGTTATAGTGATTTCATCTAGATATGCAAAAAGGTCTATGAGTTCTCCATGTGCTCTTTTGATAGACAAAGAAGGATCTGCCTTGCTCACCACAAATCCTTTGTCTTGTAGGCAAGTGACCAATTTATGATTCTAAGTGCTTATAGCTTGCTTTAGTCCATATAATGCTCTCTTCAATGTCCAAACATATTTTGGCCATTGTAAGTCTTGAAAACCATGAGGTTGAGCCATGTTCACATCTTTTGATATATATCCATTCAAGAAGGCATTCTTGACATCCATCTGATATATTTTTCAATTCTTGATAGATGTAGTATTCATGAGTATTCTAATTGTGGACATCTTTGCTACGAGAGAGAAGGTCTCTTCATAATCAATGCCTTGAGATTGAGCATATTCCTTCGGTAATAATCTAGCATTGTGCATTTCTAAGGTTCCGTCATAGTTCTTCTTTACCTTATAGATCCATTTGGATCTAATGAACTTGATGGCTGAAGTCATTGAAACCAAATCCCAAGTGTTGTTCTCCTATAATGCTTCAATCTCTTCTTCCATGGCATGTTTCCACTCTATCTTCTTCTTAGATTCCTCATATGATGAGGTGTTAGCAGTAGTCAAGGAACTGAAGGACTAACAAGACAAGGAAGCTTACGAAGGGAGTCAGAGCGAAGAGAAGGGACAAGCAGACAGAGTAGTCAAAGAAGATCGGGCAAGTAGACCATTATTTTTTCAGGAAGCTAAAGCATGTCAAAGAGGTGGACACATAAGGAGAAGGAGCAAGTAGGGAGCTCGAAGATGTGTATGTCAAATCGTTAGAGGAAATCCCTACAAAAATAGTGATTTTCATCACTAAAAGCCATTGTAAATACCATTTCATATTTTTGTAGCTCCATTTTGTGCAAGCCAAGGAGTCCTTGAGCTTGAGGAGCATTAGAAGTAGCTACCTACCAGTTTTCATAATTTTTAGACTCCACTTGAGCCTTCAAATGAGACCTATAACCTAATTTTTAACTAGGCCGGACACTAGGTCTGGACACGGCCAAAACCTAGTCAAAAACTATAAATAGAGCTAGAGAGCTCATTTTTGGGGGTTAGCTTGTAATAGAGTTGAACTTGTATGAGCATTTTGAAATTAATCTAAAAGAACTCCATTGATTCTCTCTCTCTTTGTCTTACCTTGTGTGCACGTGTGTGTGTATGTGTGTGCATGTTTGTGTGCTTCTCACTCACGCACTTGTGCCTTCACTTGCTCAAGGTCATCATACCATCCTCACGTCTTCCCGGATTGACATTAAAGGAGGTGCTACTCATCACTGAGCTACACCAAATTTTGGCGCCGTTGTCGGGGATCGAGCTCTGAGGACGAGCGTGTGATGGTAAGACGTAGAATTGAGACGTTGGCATTGTAGGTAATTTCTTTACTTTTATTATTTTTCTCTTTCTTACCTCACCATCATCATCACCATCATCATCGTCACCATATCCAATCTCCATCTCTATCATCGCGGAAAATTTCAGTTTTTTTATCATATCACCTTCTCCCTTCCATTTCCTTCATTACACTTGTGAGAGAGAGTGAGAGAGCAAATTGTGTGCATTGTTTTTTGCCTGTTTTCTGAGTGATCTTGCAGGTACAGCTCTATCGTCCCCTCCCGCACGCTGCGCAGGTACAAACGAACTTGGAACTGTCTCTGTGTCGTAGACCTCTGTCGATCGCGATTGACAAAAAATTTCACCTTTTGGTAAAACAAAGTGCACCACCATGACATGCACAAGGAGCACATTCCAAATCACTAGAAAAAACTAAAAAAATCCGTGTTTTTCTGTCAATCGCGATTGACACCGTCGATCGCGACTGACAGCCACGATCGACAGATTGTGTCAATCGCGACCGATAGAGACGATCGACTGGCCCTGTCAGTCGCGATTGACACTGTCGATCGCGACTGACAGCCACGACCGACACCTCTGTCGATCACGATTACACCGTCGATTGCGACCAATTGAATTTTGACGATTGACTGAATTTCTCCCGTTGCCACGTGTCCATCGCGACAGACACATCCCCGATCGACTGAAATTACGGTGAAATTCCCAGAAAACGTGTCGATCGTGATTGACACCATCGATGGCGATTGACAGTACCCACGACCGACTCTGTCGATCGCAATTGACACTGTCAATCGCGACTAACGTGTCGATCGCGACCGACAGGCCCCGACGGACACCTCTGTCAATCGTGATTGACAGGCTTTTTTGGTTAAAATTTTAGGGTTTTATATTCCAAGATTTGGGGATAATTTTGGGCATACTTGTCTATTAAGTGGCATTTTGTGAGGTCCCTACACATGTGTTTTGAGAAAAATCCTGTGAACTGTTAGCCTGTTTGAACCCTGTTTTAGTCCCAAAACCTTGAACTGGTCTAACTTTTTCATACGAAATCTGTTTGCTGTGATTCTTGTTTTGTTGGAAAGCTCGTGGGGAGTACTACCAAAACTTCCACTGCTTATGGTAAAATTAATACTAGGATTATTAGACATAGTATTTTTAAGTGAACCATATCCAGGGGGAGGAAAACTCAGGGAACTTTAGAATTGTGTCTGAGAGAGACTTGGTGCAAATTGACATATGAATTACATGAATGAAAGTGATTTTTGTGTCCTTTTAATCTGAGTCGTGAGCTAACTTTGGGACTTTTACAGGTCCACTGAGAGCACTAGAAGGCATCCAAAGCAAGGGTAATCTGCAAGCTTGAGAATTGGGTTCTTGAGCACCCAAAGAGCACGGGATCTGCAAGAGAGGTTGGAATATTCTCAATGCCTGCCGTCCATTTCTAGCTTAGGCTAAGTGAGAGTAGTGCTAGAAGTAAGTCAGGGCAACGATAAGCACGAGACAAGTCAAGACTATCTAAGAAATCAAGTTCAAGTCAAGAGATAACCTGTGTGTGATCGACAACTTTAAAGGAAAAGAACCTAACATGAGACGATCAACATTCAAGTGCGGAAATTAACTTAAGTGTTCCTGAAGACGTGATATCAGACAAGATCATAAACACGATAATCAACTAAAAAGAATCAAGTGACTGATACAAAAGAACTCAGCAACAAGGTTGTACCTTGGGTAAAATTGGGATTGCTCAGCTAAGCATATGAACCTTAGATCAGGACGACACCTAGGAAGAGATAAACAGAGTCTTAGGTCTTCAGAGGCTAGTGTTAATCATACTGCTAGGTCTTGGGCCCAGCAGTTGAGCCATTATTCGCACTACCCTAGCTCTGAAACTAGTGAGTCAGAGATGTCCCACGGTATGGAGAGACCTACAGGAAGTTCAGGTATGCCATACTTACATAGGGTAGAGGGCCCCTACAAGACGCAGCTGGAATACCTTAGGACCAATCGACTAGGTGCTAGCATCTATGAGGACGGCCTAGGAAGATCAGTGGTCCAGATTAAAAACCTTGACCAATCCATTGGACTAGAACACCCAGCTATCAAGTTTGAAAATGGAGCATACTTGGACAAAGAAGGAACCATATATGTAGTCACCAGTCATCCAGATAGGACAGATGAATTTGGAAACGTGATCCCGGAAACGGATTTAGGTGACCTGGAGCAAGGAAACATGGGGGTAGAACCTAGAACCCCCCGAGGCAAATCTGTTCTCACTAAGATTATCACACCAGAGTGGGTTCCCCAGGACAATAAGAGCATAGATCTACTCCTGAACCGAGAGACTGATGAAGCCTTTTGGAGGTATAGATCTGATCAGCCGAATGAGGTAGGAACAATCATGATATATGAGTTCAAAGATCCTGATAGCCCAGGCAGAGTGACCTACTTAGATCATGCTTCAAAGAGGATCTTTGTGGTTACAGAAAATGATAGGCATGCTTACACTTGGAAAGGTGAATTTATTTTCCCCCAACCAAGATTGAATGTGTCCTTTGGTCACCCAGGAGCTGGAACATCCCAAGCTCATGGAGCTCAAAGAGACAGACATAGAGATAGACCTGAGGTAAGCTTTGCCAATCCAGTGGGAAGAGAAAGAACGAGAATGGAAACAAATAGAGTGGAACCTGAGGGACTTAGAGCCCCAAGGAACCAAAGGAATGCTCATGATTTCCCTCTTCCAAGGCCTAGGGAACACACCAGAACATTAAGACCGACCCATCTAGTTAAGTCCATGAAGAACTACTTCGATGGCACAGGAGATCCATATGATCATGTGGCTGAGTTTAGGCAAGTCTTGAGAGCTGAACAAGTTGAGGACCTATTCACGCAGTATAATGCCTTTGGTCTAACCCTTAGGAACACCACCCTTACATGGTTTCAACCATTGAATGAGAGACAGTTCAGGAGCATATACCAACTCTTAGAGGCTTTCATCACTGAATTCTCTAAAAGTGGCATAAGGCATAATACTTCCTCATTGATACATAGCTTCAAGCAGACCCCTCAAGAGACCGTGAGACTTGTAGGAAGGAGATTTAGGCAATATCTTGAGAGATGCCCTGTTCCTGAGTTACCCACACCAACCAAACAAGTGGCTTTATTCTTGGATGGATTGCTAAGTACCAAATTGAGGTCCTATGTGTACTTGAAGGACCCTAGGACCATTGAAGAGTGCGTACACATGTGCATCGACATAGAAGATAACCTAGGGGAAGAGTTAGAGCTTTCCAAAATCTATAAAGATTCAGATAGTGCCTCTAGCTTTTCCTCCACACAATCTACATCTATTGAGGAACTCACGGAAAAGGTAGCGCAAAAACTAGGTGTCTCTAGCAAACAAATCCCAAGATTTGCTCTTGTGAAAAGATGCTATACTTGTGGAGGTGACCACATGGCGAATGTATGCCCCATTATGGCTCAACCCCAAGTAAATCCTAGTAGCCAGTACTGCACCATAGAACGAAGGTACACCAATCACACCGCGCAAGATTGCCCCTACAATAAGCAAACAGTTAGGCAGACATACCCACAACCATACCCTCAACAAGGAAGATATCAAAACCAGTACCCACTGCAGCAGTATGCTAGGCCCCTACAAACCTACCAACCACAATACCACAACCAACAAAGGCCTTAGCCTGTGTTAGCACAACAACCCCCTGCCCCAGCTAATGTAATTCCGGTAAAGTATGCAGCTGTAGAAGAGAATTTGAATAGAGCTATAGTGCCAGTAACACCATTGCTTTCAGAAAGTGATCCCAGTGACCATAGCTTTGATTCTACACATATTGATAGTCCCCAGGCTTACTACATGCAATCTCCTAAACATGGTGAGTCCTACTACAGTGAAGAACCAAGTGAACCTAGTTGGGAGCCAGAGTACACAAATGTAATGTACACAAACCCTAACTTTAGACCCCAACCTAGGCAGGTAAGACCCCCATTCCCTAGAGGACCATGCTACAGATGTCAAGGAGATCACCTCATTCGTGATTGCCCCTTACCTCTACCTACACAACCCCAGTCAGTGACAAGTCAAGGCTTTTGCCAAGGTTGTGGAAAGGAGCATCTCTTACGAGATTGCCCAAAAAACCCCAATAATATGCCAAAAATTACTCCTATCAATGTTATTGGGTTAGTAGTAGACTCTACGGGAAGTGTGACATCCACTGCACAAGTACACGTAGTCCCTAGAGCTCAGGCATTGCAGCAAAACCAAGGGGTAGGCCAGGAAAAGAGCTCAGAGGCTAGTGAAACTGAGAGCATAACTAAGAAGAGAACTAGAGCCTGGAGAGATAGTAGAGAAAGAATGAAGAGGCAATGGGCTAAGAAGATGAGTGAACTCGAGGAAAGCCTAAGGGAAACAAAAGCCAGGATAATTGAACTCACATCTCAAACTCCCTCTCACACTACCCCACCCCCACCATTCCCATCATCATCCGATCCAACACCTTCCAACCCAGCTCACATAATCCCACCACCCCCTAGAGTAGGATCAGTATTAGCAGATCCCACTCCCAAGGACCTTAACATGATGCTTAAGGCATACCACGCCAGAATCCAAGAAGGGCCAAATGTAACCGATCATGAAAAGTGTTACCCTAGAGCAGAACTAGAGCTTGAACGAACCAAAATTTGTGCTAAGATGGTGGAACTGGCTCAAACCATGTTTGAAGCGAGTCGCCTCTTCAACATCTCTAGTTCAGCTAAGACGCAGTTGCACTTTGATGGAATGCTAGAAAGATTGGAGAGGTTAATTGCACAATCAGAAAAGGAACCCACCCCTCCAAGTAAGGGCAAGGCAAGTATGAGGGCAAGCCTTCCTGCCCAGGAAGCCTATGTGCCTAACTCTACGGAGCCAAACACATCTTCTTCTATGAATCGGTTCACACCAAAATTCCTACGAGAGATTCAAGAAGACTAATGGGCTAAAGAAAGTCAAGTCACTCCTCCCATTGAACTTGTGGATGATGCACACGACCAATTCCCACAAGACATCCCATCCATTTATGAAGAGCAGGAGAGCACTCAGTCTCAAGAGAGATTAGACTTTGAGTCTAATTCTTTACATGAATTACCCCACTTCACAGGCCCATGGGAAGCTAAGTCCACTTGTATGAGAGCACCCACAGTCATGGTAAGAAACGAAGACTCAGTTATACCTAGGAACACAGAGGTATTGAAAAACACTAAAGTGCAGTGTAACCTCACTTTAGAAGAGCTACTCAAAGTAAGGCCAGAACTATGGAAACATGTAGCCAAACAAGTACCAAAGATAGCAAAACCTCGTTCCCAGGTAGGATCTCATCACACAGTGCCAGAGATACCTTTGGACAAGATAGGAGACATGAGCGAAGGTGAAGAAGGAAACACCTATCTTCCCATTACCCATCAGGGGTACACAACCAAGACAATTCTCGACTCTGGTGCAGGAGTTGCAATTGCTACCACTTCCCTATGGAAACGTTGGGGCAAGCCAGCACTCAGGCCTACGAGGATGAAATTGCAGATGGCGGATGGTCACATAGAGAGTTTGAGCACACATTTGCTATATGTGATTTTAGCAAGAACCATGCTTATGAGATGATTTTGGGAAGACCATTTATGCGACAGTTGCAAGTGGTACAAGATTGGGGAACCAATTCCTTGTACTTGCAACACTTGGGTGTTACGACCAAAGTGAATCTCAAAGATTACTCTCATAGAGATGTCCCTCCTATCCAATGGAACCCCATCCATAGAGCCAAAGATGATACGGAGTCTGTGCAATCCATAGGATCAGGATCCTCATGGATGCATGAAGACACCCACTTATGGATGTGCAAAGTAGCAGTAGAAGAAGAAAAGAGAGACAAAGCCAGAGAGTTAGGTGCGAAGGAAACACATAGATCAATTCAAGACCCAGCCTATGCACCTGTAGTATTTCCTGATGAAGAATTTGAACCCCATAGCTGGGCAGAGATCCTAGCAACCATGGATGTAGCCATCAATGAAGAACAATGGACACCACACTGTGATGAGGATGGTTATGACATATCAGTTTTCTCCATAGAGCCAATCATGGGAGATGCAGTTTTAGAAGAGTGCGAACCTAGCCCTGATGCATTTCAGGATGCAAGTGACTCCGATCTAGAGTCAATCATTATGGACCCACCTTTTGCATCAGATGAAGAATACTTCTATGAAGTAGAAATTCAACCCCAGAGACACAGAGAGTTTACAAATGATGTAAGGTTAGCCACACAAGTGATCCCTAAGGATGAAGGAAAGAAAAGAAAGAAGAGAGAAGTCACACCAGAAGAGGAAGAATCTTTGTTTGAGGTCCCTGAAAACTTTAAAAAGTATGAGATAGACAATAGGAGAGTCATGGTAAGAATGCCTAAACGAGAGGCACAATCAGGAGAGGCCTATGATAACAAAGAAACCACCAAGAAAATAGTGGTAGCCCTAGAAGAAGGAGAGGAGAGATGCACATACATAGGAAGAAGAGCATGCATTAATAGCCTTGCTAAGAGAATACAGAGATGTATTCGCTTGGAGTTACAAGGATTTGAAAGGTGTAGACCCGGACATATGCTCACACACAATCCCCATGACCTCAGATGCTAAACCTTCTAAGCAAAAGCCATACACATACAATGATAATTATGGTGCCAAGATCAAAGAGGAGATAGATAGACTGGTAGAAGCTGGATTCATCTATGAAATTGAGCACACTGAGTGGGTATCCCCCATTGTAGCTGTGCCCAAGAAGAATGGAAAGCTACGTGTGTGCATTAACTTGAAGAAGGTTAATGCAGCCACAATTCGGGATAACTATCCACTTCCAATTACCGAGCATCTATTAGAAAGGGTAGCAGGCAAGGAAGTCTACAGCTTCCTTGATGGATTTTCAGGCTACAATCAGGTAGCCATTGCTCCGGAAGACCAGCATAAGACAGCTTTTGCCACAGAATGGGGCATATTTGCCTTTTGAGTAATGCCATTTGGGCTTACTAATGCTCCTACAACCTTCCAAAGATTGATGTGTCACGTGTTTAAAGAGTTCCTGAGGAAGAGTTTAGAGGTCTATGGTGATGATCTCTGCGCTCATTCCAACATTAGACAAACACACATACCTGAGCTCAGGCAAATCTTTGACAAATGTAGAGAATATCAAGTCTGCTTCAACCCAGAAAAGTGTGTTTTCATGGCTAGGCAAGGCAAGATTCTAGGACACATAGTGTCAAAGAACGGCATATCCACTTATGAAGAGAAGGTAAGAGCCATCGCAGAGCTACCTAGGCCAAAGAATGTCAAGGAAGTACAAGCTTTCATGGGACATTGTGGTTATTACCGACGGTTTATACACATGTATGCCATCATAGCAAAGCCTCTGTACGGACTTTTGACCAACTTTGAGTGGACTGATGAATGTGAGAATTCCTTCAATGAGCTTAAACGGTGATTATGTTCAGCACCAATCTTGACCACACCAGATTGGAATAAGCCTTTTCATGTTCATGTAGATGCATCCAATTATGCTATTGGGTGCGTACTCGCACAACCTACGGGCGAAGGTAATATGGATCTTCCAATTGCCTATGCAGTTAAAAAGTTTAGACACTATTTGCTTGCAAATAAGTTTAATTTTTTTACTGATCATCAGGCATTATTGTACTTGGTAAAAAAACCATGCAATATAGGCCGATTAGTAAGATGGTTTCTCTTACTAATGGAATATGATTTTGAAGTAGTGGTGAGGAAAGGGAAGACTCACTTGAGAGCAGACCATCTCTCTAGGCTCACTTCTGGAGAAGCCCCACAAGGAGTGTCAGATGACCTTCCTGATGCTTACTTGTTTAATTTGGATGGGCTAAGCCATTAGTGCCAATATTCACATACGGGCCCAACCACCCAATCATAAACACTCAAGATAGGGAGATAATAAAAGCCCAAAAATACTAGATCATGGAAAGAAGTATGTACAAGCACATAGATCAAGGGATCCTAGCTTGTTGTGTGGAAGAGGATGAGTATGCTAAATGGTTGCAATTGGCACATGTAGGTGCATTAGAGCAACACTACTCAAAGCAACGAACCCTACAGACTCTAAGGAGACTCGGAGTGCATTGGCCGACCATGGAGGCTGATGTCCACAAGTTGTGCAAGGAATGCCCAATCTGTTGCACTAAACCACCTGTGGAGCATGCCACTCTTTATCAAGTGTCCATAGTGCTAGATTGGATTGAACCATTAGTAGCTTTCCTGAGGACGAGAACATTCCCTCAAGATATGACACTGGCCAGACAAAGAATTCTAGAACAAGAAGCCCTAGATTACTCACTCATTGGTGATAATCTATACAAGCGTGGTAAAGATGGTTACCTGAGACTATGTGTCCATGAAAGCGAATATCTCAAGATCTTGGAAGCAGCTCACCAAGGTGTAGCAGGAGGACATTTTGGCCCAGATCGGGTGATCAAGGCAATACTATTTGCGGGCTTCTGGTGGCCGACCCGTCACATGGATGCACATACCTATGTGAAACGGTGTGATGTCTGTCTGAGAACTCAGTACCCTATATGCAAGGATGAGATGCCACTGAAACCTATGATGGGTGGACGTGCATTCTCTAAGTGGGGAATAGACTTCGTAGGTCCTATTAATCCCCCAGCTAAGGGTTCACATGCTGAATACATCATTGTTGCCACAGACTATATAACAAAGTGGGTAGAGGTAAAAGCTACGACAAAGAATGATGCTCAGACAACTACTAAGTTCCTATTTGAGAATGTGTTCACAAGATACGGGCTACCTATAGAGCTGGTGAGTGATAGAGGCACTCACTTCTTGAATGAAGTTATTGAAAATCTGCTCCAAGAGTTCTTGGTTGTACACAAGAAGTCTGCCCCCTATCACCCACAAGCTAATGGACAAGCCGAAAGCACAAACAAGATCCTGTGCAATGTGTTGACCAAACTAGTGAATAATAAAGGCTCTGATTGGGACAAACAGCTACACCATGCTGTTTGGGCATACCGAGTTGCCTATAAAACGGTACTCCAAGCCACCCCCTTTCAGATGGTATTTGGCCAAAATGCAGTGCTACCATTGGACTTCTTGATACATACATTAAAAGTAGCACAAGAGCATGAATGGACGGGTCATGAACTCTCCTCTAGACTCTTTGACCTTGAACGGTTAGGAGAAACAAGGCTGAGGGTGGCTGCGGGGATATATGAAGCTAAGAAACGACAGAAGGCATACTTTGATGCCTATGTTAAGGATAAAGGCTTGAAGGCCGGAGACTTAGTGTTGGTGTATACCCTAAAACAACATGCAAGAAAGCTTGAAAAGAGAGGTTATGGACCTATGATCATAAATAGGATCTCAACTAGTGGAGCAATTCAACTCGCTACACTGGAAGGTGATGTTCTCCCTAGCTATATAAGTGGATGAAGAGTCAAGTTATATCAAGAACCCCTAACAGAGGAGATGCTAAATCGACTCAACACTGCCAAAAAATGCAAGGAAGAAGAAAAACGAGTTCGAGAAGAGGCATAGGTGGAAGCATTGGAACGCATCCGAAGGATGAGGTTGCGAAGACTGGGTAGAGATCAGACCAGGGTAGATGACTATGCAGACCTAGGTTATCATATGGCAATGTGTGAAGTCTCAAGAATAAGTTCTCATAGAATAATTGATAGACGACCTTTTGTAACCTTAGAGATAGGACAAGGAAAGGGTGCAAGGACTGTAAGAGCCTTGATTAACTCAGGTGCAGCCACTAGTGCTGTTAAATTTTCTTACTGTCAAAAGTTGAAATTAACTGTCAATCCTATAGAAGCATATCTCATAGGATTGGGAGGTGTGGAAACCCCTTGCATGGGCGAGGTGGAACTTCCCCTCTACATTCAAGACGAAGTTATGATAGTTAATGTGCTAGTGTGTCAAGATGAGGACCTCACGGAGCCTCTTGTCTTGGGTCAAGACTGGATCTATGATCATGCAATCAACCTAAACCTAAGAAGTGGACTCCTTCAGGTCTGGGTAAATCAGAATCGTGTTACAATTGAGTTAGAAAATGAAGCACTCAAGGAATTAGACAAGGCACACACTCCTGGTCCTTCCAAGGGTACACATGAAGATGACCATGTTGTTCCTGTCCAAAACTGTGTGATGCAGAGGAATGATGATTTCAATCAAGAAGTCAGGGGCGCAACGGAACTCCCTTCTTTTCCAGAGACCAGAGGGATGCAGCAACCAAAGGCAGATCAAATACAGAAGGAGCAGAGTAATACCTATGCTGGAGGTCAAAAGAACGTGCAAAGCAGAATGTCTCAGCCATTGAAACAAGTGTGGGTGCGGAAAGGCGAACACCCTATTGCGATCAAGCCAACCACACGAGCAAAACTTCTTATTAATAATCAACAACATGACACTAATAAGAAGTCTTTCAAAAATTCTTCTGTGAAAGTAAAGTCTATTTGGGTACCCAAGAAGTCGATGAAGGCCATCCCACAATCACGACAAATTTGGGTGCCTAAGGCTTGCTTGCGGGCTCAAATAGTTACACCGAGGCCACACCCTGTACAACATGGTTCACTCACTCGAACATCTGATACCCTTCCTTATACAACACGCACAGACTCACATTGGTCCATGAGCACAAGTAGAATCACTTGTAAATGGGTCCTTAAAAATCCTCATTTCCAAGTAGACACTCTTGAAAAGCCCTTCAGAGTCTCCACAAAATCAAGACCAACAGAAATCAATTTGTTTGGAAGCCCAAAACATGTACTAAACCCCCTGACCCTCATTTGTAAATTCATATCCACTTACTCACTACATCACTCATACACCGCATCCTTCCATTTAGCTCTTAGGAATATCCATTCACTAACTACACACACGATCCCCAAGCACTTATTGACCTACTAACCTCTCACTAAAATCATGTTAATGTTGTAATGGGGACGCATGAATGCTTGGTGTCCTTTTGAAATGTTAACATTCATTTGTCTATTCTCACAAAACCGATGACCAGTCTCTTCACCATGGCCGAGGCAGGAACTAGCTGACAGGCAGGCACCAGCCCCCAAATCGTGGACATTGAAAGTCTTCCCATTGAAGAGGAATTGAAGGAATGTCCAGTGGCATTGAGGGCATTACACGCCATACTGATTCAGAATCCTCCACAGGGGGACACAATGCCGATCAGCAAAAACTCACATTGGTTCAGTAATGTGGCCGGATCTCTGGGTGAAGGAACTTACATGTGGGAGGCCGAGATAGAGTTCAACGGGCGATGGGGCAGATATCATTTTTTCACCAGGGAATTTAAGAGGCTTCAAAATGATGAAGGTCTGAAACCCATCTGGAAGAAGGCTGGACTCTACGACTATTTCAAGGCTCAGTTACCCAAGCCAGATTTTGTACGGTGTTCCTACTTAATTAGCACTCTGACCCCTAGTAAAGAGAAAAAGGGATATGGTACCTTCGTTCTACCATCACTTACCAGAGGTAATGAATTAAAGCGTTTCAAATTGACGAACAACTTGGTGAGGGAAGCTCTTGACATGAAAGGCATGCATATCCCCACCGAAAAAGAGACGATGGTCCCGGATAACATGAAGAACAGGAACCTGACTAAGCTCAAAGACATGGTGGCAATGACACCCACAATCGCCATTCACTTACGAATGGTCATGCAACATTTCACGTTCCCAGCTCAAGAGCGGTTCACAATGCCACCCAAGAAAATATGGTTTAGTCTATATTTAGTAGATGCCTTCAATTTGACAATCAACATGCCGCATTGGATTATCGACCAAATCCACTTGGCCCATCAACGGTGGTATAAAAAGCAAAAGTCGGTACTGTATGGATGTTGTGCCCTCACCAAGATTGTGTATAGATGTTTGGCTTATGATGTGCCAGTTCAAAGGGCATTAATTTGGACCAGGGTACAGGAATTTCAACGTAGACTATCAACCACAGGGCCTCCATCAAAGAAAATGAGAGGCACAGTTCAGATGCCCTGTGCACAAGCCCGCGGTGCGACACTGACACCAGAGACAACTCCAGGACTTCCAAGGCGTGTACAACCCTTCACTATCAGCCCACCACCAACTTCACCCTTTTCGAGCACAGCATACATGCTTCCATTCCCCTTTCCCTTCCCTTTTGCATTCAACACCTTTCCCGCATCCAGTCCCATTAATAATGTATTTAATAACATGTACGAGTGTATGTCTCAGCTGCAACAGCATTATGAGCACCTAGATGCTCAGCATACAAGTATGTTCAGAAGCCATGAAACATTACAAGGACGATTCATTGACTTAGAGAAGGAAAAGCGGCTACTACAACAACAGTATGTCACTTTACAGGAACAACATGAAAAGTTAGTGGCCAATCCACCCCAGTCAGATGCGGAAGAAAAACAACAACTTGATGATCTGCTACACTCCCAGATAACAGAAAACCTCAAGCTTCGACGCAACCTGGCCCTATTACGGAAACACATGTCTACAGCACTCGAGGAAAATAAACGGCTACAGAGACAGAACGAAGAAAACTTGGAAGCAGCAATGGAGGGTTCACCATAGGAAATCGACCCAAAAAAATTCAAGGCTATCCCATCTGGAAATATGCAAATCATCTTGGAAACCCATGCCGACCTCCTGGAAGCCCACGCAGTCTTAGAAAGAGAAAGAGATGATCTACTCAAGCAACTGGCAGCTCAGCAGGAGTCACCAAGCAAAGTCACAACAACAGCCCACACTTCGAAAGAAGTTGCAGAACTCAGAGCAGAACTAGAAGAACTACAAAAGTAAAGTTCTTCAATACGAACGTCAACCCTCCCCCCTGGCGGAACCGGAGCCTGAAGACTTAGTGCCAATTCAAGTGGAAGAGATCTTTGAAGACCCATACGTTCCCATGCCAACACCCGGGGGTAAGCAAACAGGAGAAGGAATGGACACCTTTGAGATCGAGGCCCCTGAATGGATGCAGAGGTTAGAGAAGGTGGCCACAACCCATGATGAGAGAGTTGCAGTACAGATAGCATCAATGTCTCGATTGGAAGAAGTTGTAATTAAATCGGATTACTTCAGGAACCTCTCTCATCATCGGTGGATTGGCACGTCGGACGACTTGTATGTTCCATTCTGTGTCTTAATGGCAGATTACAATGCGGAAATCAAGCAACACACATCAAAAGAACTAACCTCGGCAACACAGTTTGCACCGGATGACATCCCTGCAAGTGCCAAGCAGGGGAAAATACATCAACCTACTTGGAGGATCCGTCTGCTTGAAACCTATCCTGAGATGGTACGCACGTGGAATAACATGCCTTTATATATCAAGTATAATCCTTGCTACTACCCTGTCTTTCGAAGAAGGTCTTGGCCGGAGTACACAAAAACAATTTTGACGGTTAAAGGATGTGAAAAGTGGTTAAATTATGTGTACCTAGCACCTCCTAATGGCCAACCCACAGCCAACTACATGATTTCAACCATCCGACACTGGGCAGTCTGGTTCAAGAATGTCCCAGATATCATGGCACAGATGTGCCTAAAAATTTTTGAGCTCATGCTGATTACATTCAGGACATTTAAGAACATCAAAGAACCTCATCTTTCGGCTATTGGATTTAATGAGGGGAATCAGGACCTTGTCTATGACATGAGCACCACGCCCTCCATTAACGTCGTCTATGCCTGGCATGCCCCTATAAAGTATCTACCTGCTTGCTTCAAACAGACGTTTGAAGAAATGTTTATCATGGGGTTCTGGGAATATCATTCAGAGATATTCATTCCCAGACCATCTCATCTATTACAATTATTTGCCGTGGAACAAGCTCTCCATTTAGAAAAGCTACATATACCACATCCAGAGGTTCCCCGGCCTGTAGATTGGGATGCTCTACTCACTGACTTGGCCAAAGGGTTGAGAATTGCAGAACATCATTTAGCCACACATGTTGTGGAGTACTACATCCAACGACCCACTCAACAAGGGTCTGTCAAAGACGACAGACGCGAGAGAGGGGGGGTGTTAGCAGTAGTCAAGGAACTGAAGGACTAACAAGACAAGGAAGCTTACGAAGGGAGTCAGAGCGAAGAGAAGGGACAAGCAGACAGAGTAGTCAAAGAAGATCGGGCAAGTAGGCCATTATTTTTTCAGGAAGCTAAAGCATGTCAAAGAGGTGGACACATAAGGAGAAGGAGCAAGTAGGGAGGTCGAAGATGTGTATGTCAAATCGTTAGAGGAAATCCCTACAAAAATAGTGATTTTCATCACTAAAAGCCATTGTAAATACCATTTCATATTTTTGTAGCTCCATTTTGTGCAAGCCAAGGAGTCCTTGAGCTTGAGGAGCATTAGAAGTAGCTACCTACCAGTTTTCATAATTTTTACACTCCATTTGAGCCTTCAAATGGGACCTAGAACCTAATTTTTAACTAGGTCGAACACTAGGTCTGGACACGGCAAAAACCTAGTCAAAAACTATAAATAGAGCTAGAGAGCTCATTTTTGGGGGTTAGCTTGTAATAGAGTTGAACTTGTATGAGCATTTTGAAAGTAATCTAAAAGAACTCCATTGCTTCTCTCTCTCTTTGTCTTACCTTGTGTGCGCATGTGTGTGTATGTGTGTGCATGTTTGTGTGCTTCTCACTCACGCACTTGTGCCTTCACTTGCTCGAGGTCATCATACCATTCTCACGTCTTCCCGGATTGACATTAAAGGAGGTGCTACTCATCACTGAGCTACATGAGGGTTCCTCAAAATTCATGTCCTAAGCTATATATATAGAATTCTTAGTAACCAATGAGGTTTCATATCCATACCTTTCTGGCTTCTTCTTTTCTCTTTTAGATCTTCTGGTTCATTGTTGACATAATCGTGCTACATCTCTTAACTCTTGCAATTTGGCTTTTCCTTTGGAGTTCCATGGCTTGTTATCTCTTCTTGATGTCTTTTGATCATCGTATGATTGATTCAATTCTTCAAATGTATGTGAGGATTTATGCGATAGAATTGGAAAGTCTTCTTCCAAATAAAAAGGCAAATTGACATTCTTATAGTCGTCTTCAAACCAAAGTTTATTTTCATCAAATAATACAGTAAGAATTACAAAGAATCCTTTAGTACTAGGATTATGTAGCCTATAAACGTTTTGACTTAAATCATAGCCTATGAAAACACATTTTTTTTGCTTTGGGATCAAGTTTCTCCTCTGATCTATGAAGGTATGTGTGTGTATTCAGTGCACCCAAATATCTTGCAGTGATCTGAGCTTGGTCTTCTCCCATTCCAAGCTTCATAAGGTATCATTGCTTCCAAGAATTTTTATGTTAACCTATTTATGGGATATGTGGAAGTGGATAATGCCTTTTCCTATAGATAATAGGGGAACTTCTTCTCATTTGGCATTGATCTAGCTGCTTCCATAATGGTTCTATTCCTTCTTTTTGCTACATTTTTCTTTGCTGTATATCTAGTTATGATCTCTCTTTTGAGAACTCTTTCTTGTAAGAAAGAGTAAAAATCATGGGATAAGTAAGCATTCTCCCCCTCCTTTAGATGTTAGTCTCTTCAAGGTTCTTCCTATTTTATTTGTTACAAGTCCAAGACATTTCTTGAAATAAGAAAACACTTCATCTTTATGATTCATGAAATATAATAGGTCAATCTACTTAATCATCAATGAGAAATACATAATACATTTACCTTGAGATTGATGGTTCTTTGCTTGATCCCCAAACATCAGTGTGGACAAAATACAAGATGTCTCCATGTATCTAACCCTTCTTGGTGAAAGGTTAGCTATGAGATTTGCCAAATTTGCATGCCCTACATTTGTGAATCTTGTGTTCTTTTGTAGTGTTTGGTATTCCAATTGAACTTTGATCTTTGTTGATTTGTTTTAGGGTCCTCTCTCTAATATGATATTGAAACCTTGGTATGGATCTTCCAAATAGGCTCCATAATTTTTAAACCTCACTTTCAATCCTTTCTCCACAATGCATCCTACAATTCTCCGGTCTTTGGTGATGCTAGGTACATAGAGGACTTTGCTTAACAAATTCATGTTACCATATGAAATCTTCACATAGAAAATATTCTCTATAGGTTTCCTTGTGTCATCACCTCTTTTCACTTCATTCTCATTCTTGGGATCTTCTAAGTTTGGGAGTAGTGCTACATTCCCTGCTAGATGTTTTGAACATCCAAAGTGAATATAGAATACATGCTCATCTGACTTACCTCTTGTCATGTTCATATTCATGAGCAGAAGTGAATCCTCTTGTGATTGTTCATGAATGTAGTTTTTTTAGTCTCTCCTTTCCTTGTAACCTCCTTGATAATTGTTGTTGTGGTTATTGTTTCCATTATATCCATTAATGTTGTTATACCTTCCTCTATGAGCTCCATAGCCTCCTTTGTTGTATCCTCTTCTTCTCTGGTTCCTTAGATTCTTGAAGAGTATGGTTATATCTAGAATGAGGAGAGTGTTAGATTTTTTAGACCATCATGGTCTACCATTATTCTACCTACATTTGTTCTATGACCCTAGATGGATCAAGGACTAGAGCTCGAGGGAGAGAAGACGCTAGCATGAGTTTTAAAGGTTATTCATCTGCTTAGAGTGGTCATATGAGGGGTGTTTGGTTTTTAGAGAAGACTCTAGATGAGACAAGAGCAAGGGCTTTTTAAGGTTGGGAGAAGAGTGCCAAGTAGAAAATCGGATGTTTCACTTCATAAAGTTGGATTTATGTGTAAAGGGTTGTCCCATGAGTGTGTTGAAATCTAGTCCTTGCATGTTCTATGATCTCTTCAATGTTTCTTAATTGATCAGCTATGTATTTTACCTTGGTAAAAAGTTGGTGAAACTTTTCTTGGGTTGTTTCTTGAGAGAAAGGAATTCCATCTATAGCTAATTCTTCCTAACTTTAGTGCTTGAAGAGACGAATCATTGAGGTGCGCTCCAAGTTTCTGATGTGATGTCTTATAGGCCCTAATGTGTGAAAGTAAGAAACTAGAGATAGAGTTTAATATGTATCACTTTTCCAAAGCATATTTTATACACCATGTCTTCTACCTCTCTTGCTCTTCTTGAGTTGGTTGTCATTTGATCCTTAGGATTGACATCAACTCATCTCCATATATATAAATCCATAGAGATTCCTTCCTTGTAGGTATGCTTCTATCCTTAAAGACCATGTTGAGTAGTTTCCTTAATCCAATTTGTCAATTGAAGAAGGAAAACCATCACCCATAATGTATACAGTGATGTTGTAATACCATTATCAGGAGGTGATGGTAGAGTATGGAGATGAGTGGGTCTTTCTTGCTCTAGAGCTACCTATTTCTTGTTTGGACACATTAAAAGGCTCCCTAAGATTACTAATGATGCATAGAAATGTTGGTGCAGGACAATCAACAATTGATGTTTTGATGAAGAGTTGAAGTCTTGGTTTGAAGGAAAGATTCAAGTTGTGAAGCATGGAAGAAGAATACATTCAGAAGAGGAAGATGTGTACACATATGTACAGATAGTTCACTTATATCTTTAAGAAGTCATAAGGTTGTAAATTTTTTGTATATATATATATACTATGAAAATGTCGGGGCAAGCATGAGAGAGCATGAGAATAGAGTAATCAAAAGTTGTATGTGTCATTAGACATCTTAGAAGTGAGTCAAGACTCTCATCACTCAGTTGTATTTTTTCTCAGAAATGAAGAAAATGTTGCGCCCGATATTTCTGAGTTTTCTCCTTCTCTGTTAGATCTTTTGTGAAATGCTTTTGTACAAGTCTAAGTCTTTAGGTAATCGACCTTTGTACAAATTTTTAGCTTCCAATTGTGATCAGGCTGAGAGAATTAAGTGTAGGAACATTTGCATATGTGAAGGAGAAGAAGTGAAGTTACAGGAGGCGCAAAATTCGATACGAATGTTTTGATCAATTGTCCTTCCACAGTTTAACGTTTTGAGCAAGCAAGTACTTGATCTTTAAGTTGAAAGGTAAGCTACTTTTGGCTAAAAGCATTTGTAGAAACGGGTTCTAGATTGAGAGAACCAAAGGTTTAAAGTCATAGGTGTCTAAATCGACTTCTCAGAAGAACAGTTTTAGACATAGGTGAGTTGTTGAGATCATTTCTCAAATTCTACTGAATCTTTTGGAGTGATTCAACTTGGAGAAGGTGTGCAATATATAGGCGACACCTCATACAAAGTTTTATAAAAAACTTTACATATTTGATAAGGCAATGAGTGAATTATGTGTAGCAGACTTTCTGTGTATTCTCCTTCTTCATAGTTTGTTCAGAAAATTTGACAATTGAGTATTGATCTTCTAAAATTGGTGAAGATCTGAGTTATTCTTGTTATAGAGGTGCTCTAAATACAAGAGTAACTTGTTCTTTTGGAGATTAACACTCTCCATCAGTGGTATCAGAGCAGGAAGCATCAGAATTGAAGGAAGGAAGACCTCGACTGTTGCAGGTGCAAAGAATTCAACATCTGAAGGTTCAAAAGGTGAAAGCTTGAGGATAAAGCTTGAGAAGAAGGTCATACGACACCAAGGAAGACAAAAGGAGTATTATTCAAAGTAAAGCTACATCTATTACTCATAAAGATTGAAGAATTCAATATACAGGTGAAGAAAGGATGGGAGATTCTCTTCAGATAGAGAAATTGGATAGAGAGAACTATCCAGCATGGTCAATGAGGATGGAACCTCATCTAATGAGCAAAGACTTGATAGCTTATATTACAGGTGAAGAAGAAAAGCCTCAATTAAGAGATCCTAGTGTTCCAACTAGGGAGGAATTATAAGATTTGAAGAATTGGATGAAGAGAGATGCTCAAGCTAGGAGCATTATCTATATGGCAGTCAATGATTACTTGCTACCTCACATTAGAGGTCTTGAAAGTGCAAGTGATATATGGAATGCTTTGGAGGAGCATTTCCAAAATACCACAAAGTCTAGGAAGGCATCCTTATGGGCAGAATTTACCACATTCAAGAAGAAGGCCTCTCAATCCATCTCACATTATGTAACCAGAATGAAGGACATTGCAGATGCATTAGGAGCTGTTGATGAAGACATTGAGGAGGATAAATTGGTAAGGCAAATCCTCACAAGTTTGAGAGGTGATGACAAATGGAAGCCATACAGGTCATGCAATGTACTCAAAGGATAAGAAGAAAAATAGCAAAGGGAAGCAACAAGCAAATGAAGATGAAGGCACAACTAGTCAAGCCAACTTCCTAAGAGGAAGAGGAGGTGGCAAAGGTAGAGGAAGAGGCCGGAATAATAAAGATGGAGTCAAAGCTTGTTGGATTTGTGGTAAGAAAAATCATTTAGCTAATGATTGTTGGCATAATAATCAGAGTAATGGTGGATATAATCAGAATTTTAATTCAAGAGGAAGAGGTGGCAGAAATCAAAGAGGTAACTTCAGAGGAAGAGGTAGTAGGGGTTACTTTGGAAGAAATGCAGGTAGAGGATTCCAAAGTCAACAATACAATAATACCTACTACAATTATGCTTCAGATCAGAAGGAGGATTCAACATTGATAATGAATGCAACTTGTGAAAGGCAAAGTGAAGACCAAAGAGTCTTCTACATTGACTCAGGGTGTAGCACAATGTGAAGTCAATTGGATCAGTGAAGGCCAAGGATGGAAGTATTCTCTTGAGTAAGGTCTTGTATGTTCCTACAATTCCTAAGAATCTGATAAGTGTAGGACAAATTGTTGAAAAAGGTTATGAAGTTAGATTCACTAATGAAGGAGTGTTTGTGGAAGACCCTAGCAATGGGTATAAACAAATTGTTTCAGGGAAGAAAGAAGGAAGGTTGTTCACATTGAAGATTCAAAGTAATGTTGGTCATGCCTTGTTCACTTATGGAGGACATAAGATCTGTGAGTTAGATCTTTGGCACAAGAGGCTTGGACACTTCAATGAAAGAGGTATCAAAGATATGATTAACAATGGTTCAGTGCTTGGATTGCCTAATGTTGCAGGTCAACATATGACATACATATGTGAGGCATGTCAATTAGGTAAGGCTCATAAGCAATCTTATTCCAAGCATGGTTTTATGTATTCAGAGAAGCTTGAGTTGGTACACACAAATGTGTGGGGACCATCAAAGGATTTCAATAGAAATGGTTCAAGGTACTATGTGATTTATGTTGATGATGCTACCAGATGAATCACTATCTATGTGATCAAAGATAAGTCAGAGGTATTCAATACATTCAAACATTATCATGTGTATGCAGAAAGAATTACAAGCCATAAATTGAAGAGACTAAGGTCAGATGGAGGGGAAGAGTATTTTTCTAATGAGTTCAGTGATTACTTGTGGAATGCAGGTATAAAAAGGGAAATCACTTGTAGGTACTCTCCTCAGCAAAATGGTGTAGCAGAGAGAAGAAATGGAACTCTTTTTGAGTTTGCAAGGTCAATGATGAAGGAGAAAAATTGCCCAAATTATTTGTGGGCTGAGGCTGTAAATACAGCTACTTATTTGGTCAATAGGCTACCATGTAAAGCTTTGCAGGGTATGACACCATATGAGGCATGGTGGGGTAAGAGACCTACCTTGGATCATTGCAAAGTATTTGGATGTTTGGCATATGCATATGTGC